>CM052883.1:29633314-29714873 GCA_028534135.1 Potos flavus | reverse complement strand
AGAGAGAAAAAAAGTCTGACTGAGAAAGACAAATACTATATGATTTCACTCATATGCAAAATCTAAAAAAAAAACCAAATGAATAAACAAAAAACAGAATCAGACCTGTAACACAGAGAACAATCTCATGGTTGCCAGAGGGACGGGGGATGGAGAGATGCCCAAAATGGGTGAAGGGGAGAGACAGACACAGGTTTCCAGTTATGGAATGAATGAGTCACAGGACTAAAAGTTACAGCGCAAGGAATAGAGTCAGTGGTATCGTAATAGCATTGTATGGGGACAGATGGCAGCTACGTTTGTGGTGAGCACAGCATCATGTTTCAACTAGTCAGATAGCTGTTGTCCCCTGAAACTAATGTATCATTGTGTGTTAACTACACTCAAATAAAAAATCAATTAAAAAAAGGTGACAGTTGTGGATAGACCTTCTTATGTTTTTGCCATTTGAGAGTCAGAATTTAGTGTGAAATTTTTCTTCTTTATACCGGATTTATTTGAGATTTCTGAGCCTCTTACTGTACAGGTTAAGTCGCAGAGTAGTGGTTCTGAGACACAGCTAGACCGCCTTCCATTTACCCCCGTGGGCCAACAGCGACTAGAATGTAAAAGACTGGGCGCCCTGGGTGGCTCAGTGGGGTAAAGCCTCTGCCTTCGGCTCAGGTCATGATCTCAGGGTCCTGAAATCAAGCCCCGCATCCGGCTCTCTGCTCAGCAGGGAGCCTGCTTCCCCCTCTCTCTGCCTGCCTCTCTGCCTACTTGTGATCTCTCTGTAAAATAAAGAAATAAAATCTTTTTTTAAAATATAGAATGCAAAAGACATCGGGGCAGTCTCATACTCAGCATAATGATCCCTCGATTTCCCTCAGTCTTCCCAACTGAGTACCCATCTTGATCAGGACCCATCTGGCAGCAGATACTTGAATATTCTGCCCAAATCTGGAGTCCAGCTTCCAGCTCTTTCTTCCCCTCCTGTTTTCTTTGTGTCTTTTCCTTTCATCAAATGATTCATCAACAAGAAAACTATTGATATAATTAAATTCTGATTTCTATAACCCCCACCTGCTTGTGGGGTAGCTTCAAAGGAGTTTCTTCCAGGACATTTGCTTACAGGAAGGAGCTAACCTTCTTTACTTCAGTTCCTGATTATTAAAGGGGATAATACCTGTGGAAAGTACCTTGGAGCCATATTATGCTAGGTCCCTTCATTGTTGCTGATAGTGGTGGGAACTAAAGAGAAATCTTCTGAAGTGATCAGAAGTAGCATTTGGGGGCGCCTGGGTGGCTCAGTGGGTTAAAGCCTCTGCCTTCGGCTCAGGTCATGATCTCAGGGTCCTGGGATCGAGCCCCGCATCGGGCTCTCTGCTCACCAGGGAGCCTGCTTCCCCCTGTATCTCCGCCTGCCTCTCTGCCTACTTGTGATCTCTCTCTCTCTCTGTCAAATAAATAAATAAAATCTTTAAAAAAAAAAAAAGTAGCAGCATTTGGCCAGAAGATCAAAACATTTGTCTAAAACAAGAAATTTGTTTTAAAAATGATGTATCAAAATGTTGTATTTTTTTTAAGTTTGTTTGTTTGTTTTTAAGTAATCTCTACACCCAACATGGGGCTTGAACTCACGACCCTGACATCAAGGGTCACATGCTTTTCCAACTGAGTCAGCCAGGCGTCCCCAAAATGTCATATTTTAACCTGAAACATTTGTAGACATAGCTGACGTTCAACCAGCATGCACTGCTGTGGCTTGCAATAATCTGAGGATCCTTTCTTCTGGGACAGGCATTTGTTTTGATCTGTTAGGGTCAAGACCCTACTGGCTGTTGAAATATTTGGATATCACCCCTCTATATTCATCAATCTTTTGACATTGGATCAAAATCATTTCTTGACTATAGATCTTCTGATAGGATTTCTGATTCTTTCTTCCCATAAACCGCACCCATAACATAGCATCCTGAATTTCCAACGTCAGTACCTTTAGTGTACCCTGAGTGCTAAAGGTCAGTTAAAATGTAGTGTAGACATCACAATTTTAAGATTCCACTCCTCCCCACCCAAACTTTTAGAACAGTTCACCCTGACCTCATTTAATAGCAATTCTTAAATCTCACAGTAACGAGTCTTGACGAAACATATAATTCAACTGTTGGGAGTAGAAGTCTGTAGGCACGCTGGAATTTAGCCTGCTAGTTCCAAGAGTTCGTTCGGTCTGCCAGGGACATGGATGTTAGGGAGAAATGCATGAACATGCTGGTATGCCATCCTTTTCTGACCTACAAAACTAGCAGTTCAGTGTGGTCTAGCTGGTACACAGAGTGATGGGTTTAGTGCAGGGCAACTAAGGGAGCTTCAATTAAAATGTTAAAAAAGCAAAATACTAATACTAATAAATAATAAATAAAGAACAGAGCTGCTAATTTATTTATTTATTTGTTTACTTACTTATTTTTTTGAGAAAGAGAGAGCTGTGAACAGGCAGAGGGGCAGAGGAAGAGGAGAGAGAGAATCCTTGAGTACACTACCCACTGAGCGTGGAGCCCAAAGCACGGCTGGACGGGGGGCTCCATCGCAGGACCCTGAGATCATGACCTCAGTGGAAACCAAGAGTCAGATGCTTGACAGACTCAGCCACCCAGGCGCCCCAGAGCTGCTTTTCAACACTGTGCTTCCTCTTTAAGATTTTTGGACTATACTTATTAATGGTGCTTATCCTTCTGCCAAGGATTTCACAAAAGCCTTCCTTTGACCTTAAAAGAAAAGTTCAAAAAAAAAAATGCTATTGTTAAATGAGTTTGGGAAATACCGCAAACTGTACCCATCTAGGAGATTCATAATGCTCATCGGGATATTAAAGGCTCTGAGAAGTCCTGCAGTAAAGGCCTTTGTTTAACTTTGTTTACCTTCGGGTTTCATAAATTTAACAAAAGTAGGCCGTTTCATATAACATCTAATCCTGAAGAGCTAATGTTTAATGAAACAAATGTACTTCAGTAAACACTACCAACTAGCCATAAAGAAAGTATTAATCTGATTTTGCAGTAGATTAAACAAATACCATCTTAATATCAGTTTGAAACAGCACAATTTGTGCAGGTGTCCCAAAGCACTGTACCAATTTCATTTAGTGGTAATGTTCTCCCCTGTACAAATAGAGAAACAAAGGTATAAAGAAGCATTAGGTTGCTTGCCAGAGTACACACAAGTCTGAGACCAACGGGAACCGTAGCCCACATGTCCGAACAATGATTTCTAAACTGTGTTTACAAACAGAACCAAGTTGCAAATTGTAGCCACTCACCCTTTCTAACTGAAGTCTCCATTTAAGTCAAGTTCTGCCTTGGTGATTGCATTTTCATTTAATGAATTTTAACTGAACACACTTGTAAAATGAACACATATTCATTTTTGCTAATTTTCACATATTTACCTCCCTAGGAACAGTCAATGGTCCCTTTTGTAAGCTGCACGGTGAAGAAGGTGGAAAAGACTCTGCGTCTCACTTAGATAAATGTCTTCTTGAGGAGTAGATACTATTTCTCCATGTGATTTTAACATCAAACCAATTAAAAGTAAGAACCAAGGTAAAGATTATACTCCTGGAGCCAGAAATAGGAGACAGAACTTTGGAGCTCAGGGGACAGAGTGACACTGACCTATGGATTAAATTGCTGATGACTTTCATCAATAATTGAGAGCAGGGACTCTATAAAATCTCCAACAGTGGCGGGGATTCATGGTGTACCGTCTTCGCTCAGAAGCTCATTGATAATACAATACATGAATATACGCTTTCTCTTGGTGAGATTCCAACCTTGAGAGAACGAGTCTCAATCACCTGTAAGGCTAAAGAGATTTATGTGTTCTGAGGTCTGTCAGCATAATTGGTGCTTCCCAGCATTTTGGAACTACGTGCTATGTGATAGAGGAATGACTCTTAGACCATACCTGCCGACCCCCTCGGCCAGTGGGAGGTGGGGAACAGTGATGTGTGATTTCAGAAGCAGATTTATAGACATCCTCGCTCTATGTACATTACCTTTGAGTGCTCCCCCGCCCCCCGACTGAGCCTCATCTCCTCGGTCACGAACAATATCTGTTATTTCAGAATGCTGCAATGCTTTCCCTCAAGGCCGAGTCAGAGTTGTCAAATAGAGATGAAGAGCCTTTTGGCAAAAAAAGTGCTCTTAAAATGTTTACCTTCTCATACCTAATGGTTTTAGATCATATCTTATTAGCCTAGGAGACCATTATATAAAGTACAATTAAGATCTCCTTGACATTTTCTAGGAGTTCCAATTCAGCTTTGCTAATGGCTATAACTTCATTGCCTTTTTTTTTTTTTTTAATTTAATGCCATACGGTGTTGGAAATGCAGTTTATAATAATGTGGACTACCCAGGGTGCACTTGCGGTAATTACACAGAATGTCAACAGCCTCTCAAGCTGGATCCTGTGCTGATTGCATCTCGTGACATTTTCATCTGGTCAACTTGTTGGAATTACACCTCTACAGGCAGGCTCCTACCCCTCCAACACTCTTCAGTTTGATCCTGTCTCCTGAGTTTAATGTTCCCCCAATTATAGGAAGAAAGTAGAGCTGGGCGAAAGAACAGGATCACTGTTTCCGTGGCCAGTATCCCACCCATACTGTCAGCAACTTGCATTGAAGAAACATCTCGTGAGCGTCTGGTATATGTTCAGCCCTGTTTTAGGCACTAAATACACAAAGCTTAGTAAGATCGTCTCCTGCTGTCACTCCGATGTGTCAAAGTAAGAAAGTTCAGAAACGTCTTTCCACCAGCAGAAAAATTTCTTCACAGAACAGAAATCCCACATGAGTTAAAGTTTGAACCACAGAGTTCTATTCCATACCCTCTTTCTTTCTTTTTCTTCCTTCTTTTCTTTTCTTTTTTCTTTTCTTCTCTTTTTTCTTTTCTTTTCTTTTCTTTTTTATTCTCTTTTCTTTTCTTTTCTTCTTTCCTTCCTTCTTTCTTTTTTTTTTTTTTCATTTTTTCCTCCCTGGGCCCATGCTATCCAGAACTCTAGTTACAAATACGCTTTATGTGGACCATTATTTGGTAAATAAATAGCTGAAATTTCTGTGGTGCCACGCTCTACTAGGTTCTATTATAATCTCTTCTGCATAATCTCCACAATAAATCTATATGGCAGATATTATCATCATTTCACAGACAAGGAAACTGAGGCACAGATAGGTTTTATTTCGTTTTGTTTTGTTTGTCTCACACAGCTAGTGAAGGGAGAACCTGAAGTTTGAACTTTGATTATTTGCAAAGAGCCTGATACTGCTCTGCCATTAGAAGGAAAGTCCTGATAAAGGATCAGCATGGTAAATTAAACAATATAGTCCCCAGAAGATGATTAACACAAGTCATAAAAGCAGGATGGCTGAAAACAAAGAGGGTCGGGGCCAGAAGAGAACACAGACTTTTCCCTTAGCCAACCCTGCGCCTCAGTGCCTATGGCACCAATTTCTTTGTGAAGAGGGATAGGGACTAAAACAGTAAGAGCCCCGTATGTGATCCGCATTTTGTTTTAAATATACTAACACTCAGGTTGACTGCTTAGTGTATGCTACAGTTGATCCCAAAGGAGTCACTCAATCAAGCTGATTAATTTTGTTCTATTTATAAAGTTCTGAGATAAAGGAACTCCTTCCGGTGTTATTACAGCAGCAGCCTGAACAGGCACGGGGCACCTCATCCAGCAACAGCGGCCAGGATTCTGGGGAGTGACGTGGGCGCCTCTTACAGAATCTGATGGAATCAAGCTCATTCGATGTAGGACTTCTCCGTTTTATATGTACAACTTATTATTTTGATAATAAGTAAAAAGAAGGAAGCCAGGGGAGGGAGCAAATTATATTATACCCCCAGTAGACTAAGGAGGGGCTGCACATTTGGAAACTCTCACCTGTTTTTCAGCCCATTCTGAATCTGGAAAGAAGGGGTGAATAGGCCGATAGGTTAACTGGTCAGGTTAACACTGGATCTCAGAAAGTCTCAATTAGATGCTGGGAAGTGTTAAACCAATGATCAAAGAGATGTCCTGCCTGTTGCCCAAGAATTGCTGGGGTTAGAATTTCTCTTTACAGTATCGATCATATTTTTTACTTGCTGGACTGGTTAAAAAACAGGTTTGGTCCTGTTCCTAGATTTCTTCAGGTCTAAAATGTGAAAAAAAAAAAAAAAAACCCGTATAACAGTTGTGTTTATTTGAATGGGCTCCTATGTAATTCTCACTGTCTTTGAATAAAATTTATTACATTTCATTTGCGTAGTCGATCTTTTTTTAAGTTAGTCGATTATCTTTCTTTCTGACTACAAATCCATTTGAGTCTGGCTAAAATAAGCTCCAACATTTATTTATGATTTTCTTGGCCATTGAGTTAGATTCTTTTGGTCATGCTTTACATATTACCATGCTGAAAGTTATTGGTTATAAAACTTTTGTGTATTTTTACAATGATCTTGACCAAAAACTTAATGTTCTATCAATATATTAGAAAGAGTCATATAGAAAAAAGATGAAATATGTCAGAGAAATTTCTTTTTTGCCATATATTTATAGAAGAAAGGATTTTTACTTAGTTACAGCTGTCTTTACAATCTGAGATCTATGTTAAACACTGAGCATATAAAGTTTTAATGCAATTTTCTAAACTTCTATAAATTAATATAATGCAGATATACTTAGTGTATAAAAAATAAAATGAAAATGTGGGGTCTTACTATGGATGGAACAAGAAGAAGTAAAATACTAAAAAAAAAATAAAAAGAAAGAAAAGAACAAGTAAAATACCACCTTAAAGTATTCATTCAGATGAGGTAGAGTAGCTAAGTCACTGCCTTTTACTCTTGATTAAATGATTGTGTACATAGGACAAATAAACACGAAATCATAAGAAAATAAGATGTCCTGGAACCACTGAGATGAGCTATAATAGCGTTCACGATGAAAAAAAATGACATAAAAGGTGTACGTTTCTCAAAAGAAACAGATCTAGAACCGTATGCCAAAAGTTATACATCAGTTATGTTGGTAAAAAGGTGTTGGCTGATACAATTTATACACTTTATTATGTTAATTATTTTCTGAAAAAGTTATACATTGTTTAGAAACTTATGAAATGGTGACTAAAAGTACACTGATGAGCCATTTACTGGAAAAAATTTTTCTTTTCTTTTTTTTAAGATTTTATTTATTTATTTGAGAGAATGAGTGTGGGCATGAGCAGGAGGAGAGGTAGCGGGACAGGGAAAAGCAGGCTCCCCACTGAGCACTGAGCCCGATGTGGGGCTCCAGCCCAGGACCCGGGGATCATGACCTGAGCCAAAGGCAGATGCTTAACCAACTGAGCCACCCAGGCGCCCCTGAAAATTTTTAATATTATTTAAAAAAATATATACAGTAAAATCGAGTGTTTTATGAACAGTTGTATGAATTTTGACACACAGATATTTTTATGTGGCAAAAAAGAGGGATAGCTGACTGAGCACAGGAGAAGCCGCCCGACCCTTCGGAGTTCTCCGTACTGATTGCCGCACTGAACCCCATCATCAGCACTCTCCCATTATCTCCTCCCCAGCGCTGGGTCCATGTAGAGAGATCCCGTCGACGCTACTGCCACCAACCACATCAGTTATGTTGCCGATGCCCTTCGAACGATCCTTCACCAGGGCACACTGATCATGCCCACACGACAGCTGTCTGTGGTGTCTGTCCTGAAGCCATGAATGTCCCGGACACTGATTTCCCTGGAAGGCTGGAAGGATCTTCCAGAGCTCCAGGCAAAGTCTTTCATCATTGCCAACATTGCTAAACTGGGGCTGCCACTTGGCACTCCTAACATTTCCAGCTACTTTTAGGAAATCCTTCCCTGATGATTTTGTTTTGCTTTGATTTTTTTTAACCTTTTTATTGACACATCATGTTTTTTGGGTCAAGGATTCTTTAGGCACTTGGTCAAATATCTGAGCGGCAGGCATGGTGTGGCCCTCACAATCCTTCTCCCTCTCCAACATCAGCCCTGTGCCACTGAGTCATTCTCTATTACCTAGAATGAGTCTTTTCATAAGATCCCCCTTGGCCCTTCATTCAACCTTAAAGGGCTCACCTCTGTGATCCCACAGACATGTCCAGATTTGCTGAATCCTATGGGCGCAGAGCATCACTGGCTAGATTTGTCTATTCTCCCAAGATTAGCTACATTTCACATTTCTATCAGGCAGTCAGTAACATCCTCAATAGACTTGATTCCCATATTTTAAAAGAATAATATTAGCAAGGATTTATTTAGCCCTTTCCATATAGCAAGCACTGTTCTAAGTCCTTTGCAGGGCCTCATTTCATTCAATACTCTTGACTCTGGGTGGGAGTGCTTTCATTGTTCCCAATCTACAGATGAAGAAACAGATACCACGAAAGTTTAAATGCCTCCCCAAGATCACACACCAAGAGTGTGTATATCATGGCTACACATGAAGTCAATAAGGGGATCCTCCAGACTGTTTTAATTTTGTCTTAAATACTGTTTTTGAAATTGACATCCTTGTGTCTAATTGCAGTTTTTCTAGGCTCAGCTTTGTCATTTTCACATTGTTTCTCAATTTATGCCCTTTTGCAGAACAGAATTTTGTTAAGAAAGTATTTTATAAGGAAGTTCATACAGTAAAATTATATAAAATGGGATCTCTCCAGAGTTTCATGTCCAACTTGCCCCCTGTTTGGTTAAGCATGCTGGAAAATGCTCTCTTAGCTGGAATGAAATTGCTCTTTTAAGAATCAGAGACAAACTGCAACAAACAGTAAAGCATTATGTCTCTCTACACTACTAGTGGAAACCTCAGGTCAACAGAAGTACCTCAGGAGCTGGGTGGGGGAAATTACGCATTGTGTGACTCGGAGGGGCTTACCACCCCCTTTAACCTGAGCCAGGAGATTGGGAAGTTCCACTGCCCAGGTCTGCAAATCTTCTGTCTTGTTGTTTGGCAATCTACATGTGTTAATCATTCACCTCAAGGATTTCTTAAAGAGTACTTATTCCCAAAATAGAGAAGTGGAAGTCAGCCTATGCCACTGGGCAATAATTCCATCTCCTGTAATTTTCCCATAGGAGTAGATCTGATCAATGTCACTGTTGTTGAAATTCTACAAGTGAACCAACTATAGAGTGCAATTTCCCCCCTGGCGCCCTCCCTCTTGTTTTCGTGTACTTTGTAACCTGAGGAGAAGTTTCCATGAGGAAGCAGAGTCTATGTTGAAGTGACTGAGTGATGTATGGAAGATCTCAAACACAGAGGCTGCCTTTAGACTTGAAAAAAGAATAAAACCCTGTTTTGTCCACGACTGACCTGTGCAAGTAGAATGCTAAATGTTTTCCTTTGCAGAGGTGCTGGCAAAGTGCATTCCCTCAGGTGAGGATCTCACAAGATGCCCACTGTTCTCCACTCTGACATCCCCATGGTGATAGATCTACCTAAATAACACTGCCCAGGAGAGCTTTTCATCCCTTGGCAATGATGCTCATTCATGATTGTGGGCAGCGTTCTTTGCTTTACTTAGGAAAAGGTTTCCTACTGTATTGATGCCTGCCTAAATATCAGCTAAATATAAACCAAAAAAGAAAAAAAAAAAGGAGAATTGAGTTAATTACCCATCATTCTGGTTAGTATTTAGATTATTTGAAACAAAAGCAAGTCAGCTTTTCTTCATTTTTTTCTAGAGTATTTCTTCAAAGCCATGTAACTATGCAAAAGTAGCTATACCTGCGATTAAAACTGTGGGAACGTTCCCCCATTTCTTCTTCATTGAAGATTATTTGTTTTTTCTTTCCCATTTCAGTTTTATTATGGAAATTAGTACAACTATGTGGACATTTCCAAACCACACCATTTAATAGAATTGAATCAAGAAGAAAGAAGAAAAATATTTTACAGGGAAGTTTTCCACACTTGACAGATGATCTTTACATTTATTTATTTTCTGGAATTGCCTGAAATCTAACTTGAGATCTAACTTTGAGGGTCTGGCTTTGGGTACTGGGGCTTAGACTCACAGGATATATTAAATTCCATTTGGTCTTTATCTTTGGAGCCAACTTGGTTCCAAATGAGGGAGAAATTTTTATCATAAATATAGTCTACTTCCACAGAAATCAGGATCCTGGATCCCCACATCCATTACACCATGGACTTTTCCCTTCTCTTTATGGATAGGTGAAATTGTATTAAAAGGACTTGGGAGAGTTGCTAAGGTAGGATATTGGACTCCTTGTTTATCTTGAATAGGCATCGAGTGTTGGGTTCAGTTCCTGACACAGGAAAATAAAGTTTAGCTGAATGAATAGGTAAAGGACATACCCACCTAACGAAATAATCGTTAATTCGTCTAATTCATTAGATTTTACCTATTGACAGTTTCATTCTCAGATGAATGGCTGTGCCATTAAATGGGGCTGTTCTTCCCACTGGGAGCTAGTCATTCTGAGGCCACACTAGAAAGCGTATTAGCAAACAGCCCCTGGGTTCTCCAGTGTCCCTGGCTGGGTGCTGCATGCCTTACGTATAATTACTCATGCATCCGTACCACCACACTACAGAGATAAAATAAGTTCTATTTTTGAAAAAGATTTATTTATTTATTTGAGAGAAAGAGAGGAGGGGCAGAGGGAGAAGGAGAGAGAGAGAGAGAAACTTCAGCAGACTCCAAGCT
Source organism: Potos flavus (assembly GCA_028534135.1). Classification (NCBI taxonomy): domain Eukaryota; kingdom Metazoa; phylum Chordata; class Mammalia; order Carnivora; family Procyonidae; genus Potos; species Potos flavus. Next base: position 29,704,139 of record CM052883.1, on the reverse strand, counting down.
GAGTGTGGAGCCAAGGTGGGACTCCATCTCAAGACCCTGGATCATGACCTGAGCTGAAACTAGGAGCTGGGTGCTCAACCAGCTGCTCCACCCAGGGATCCCAAAATAAGTTCTATTATTACCCTCATTTTGAGATGAGGAATTTGAATTACAGAGACCTTTTGTGTTTATTAAATTGGATGTGTGGGAAAGGTGGAACAGAAGGAAAAAGGATCTGACATGCATTGAGTGCCTAGTACCTGCTAGGCATATTATACTCAGTACTTAATTGAAACCCAAAGAAATACCTAGAGGAAGGGATTTTAACCCTCTTTTAGACAGGAAGATTAATGTTCTGAGAAATAAAATCATTTCCTGAATATATTTAGCTAGAAAATGAGAGTAAGAGATAAATCCAGGGTTGCTCATAATCTCCCTATTCAAGATACACGATGGATCCATTAGCAGACTCCCGCATCCTGTGTACAAGTTCACCTGACTTCTACAAAAGTAGACTGCACTTACAATCATACATTTCTCCTCCATTTGAAACCACGTCGACTCTAGAAATAAAGCTTAAATGAGATTTGTATTAGTTTCCTAGGGTTGTTGTAACAACCTATCACAACTGGGTGGCCTGAAGAACAAAAATCGAAGAACAATTCTGGAGGCTAGAAGTCCAAAATCAAGGCATCAGGAAGATTAGTTTTCTCTGAGGGCTGTGAGGGAAAGATCCCCTCAAGGTCTCTCTCCTCGGCTTGCAATGGCCATCTTCTTGCTGTGTTTCTTTGTATTATCTTTGCTCTATGCTTGTCTGCTTCTGTCCAAATTTCCCCTTTTTGTAAGGACATCAATCATATTGAATTAAGACCCACCCTAATAACCTCGTTTTAACTTGATAACCTCTGTAAAGACTCTATTTCTAAATAAGGTCACATTCTGAGGTACTAAGAGTTACAACACCAACATATCCTATTTTTTTTGGAGAAGAGACACAACTCAACCCATAACAGAATTTAATCTCCAACTTTATAGAAACTGAGATATAGTAGGCCTGTGGTGGGGCCCAGGACTCTGGATGCTTATGAAGCATCTCACTTGGCATCTCACTGATATTCAGGCTTGCTTGAGAAGTAACTACTGTTTAAGGAATGAAAACAAGAGAAATAAAGGCAGACAGCGTCTGACTCCAGACACTAAAGCATGTAACATTAAAATTTTCTCCTAGCTGAGAGGTATGCTGCATTTTCCCTCTGCATGAGACTCCAGGAAGTAAAAGCACATCTCGCTTGGGTCTCCTACCCGTGAGCTGCTAGTCTCATTGACACAGTGGTTGGCATCCCTTCCCACTCCGGAGCAGTGCTGAGGGTGGGCTTCTATTACAATTGGAAGAGCTCTGCTGCTCTGCTGCTTAAGCAGGGAGATCTGAATTGGCTTGTCTTCCTGATGTTCGTCTGATCTCGCACCGTAGCAACTGCTTGTGCTTACCTGTTAGTGATAAGCTGTGCTCCTTCTTAGAACATTTGCTTTCCCATTTTGCCTAAGTGGCATGTAAGATAAATGTAATTTGGATATTCACTTGATCTCCTGATGTGGGACACAAGGTGGAACCCAGGAGACACCTTTAGTACAAAGATGCAGGTGCAGATTTATCTGGAAATATTTTCAGTGATCAAGGACATGCGTTCTCCGTAATGAGATTCGGAAAGTGCATAAGAAAAAAGATAAGAAAGATCTCTGAGGCCAAATTGGTGGTAAATATCACATTGTTATCTCTGCCAGTAACTTGCTGCTGATTACGGGATGTGCACTATTATGGTGATGGGGTGAGTGAGGAACTGAGAGAAACTGGAAAATGCTAAAATGAGGGGGGATTATTATTTTGTATACATGTGGTGTCCGTGTATGCATGAGAGAGAGAGAGAGAAAAGGAACCCTTTGGAAGTATTTTTGACACATTCACCGACTGCTCCTAGAATGCATGAAGGTGTAAGTAAGTCAACAAAGTCTCCTGAGAGTCTTCAATTCAGGAAAATCTGTTTTGTTTTTGTTTTTGTGGGTTTTTTTTGTTTTGTTTTGTTCTATTTTATTACAGGACCCAAAAAGCTATAGTTCCTAAAGGTAGGGGATTTCCTAGTAGTTGGAAACACAGTCATAGGTTCCAGATCCACCAAAAGTCTGACTTGTCTCATTTACTTGACTTCCTATGTGTAGATCCATCTCCCCCTGATGATGGGCAGAAAGACAAACCTTATACTTTTTATGTGAAATCCACTTCTGACTCTGACTGGTGAGGCTTGACCTTGGTACATCCCAAATGAAAAACCACGCCAGAACACAACCCAATCACCTCCCACATTCACATGAGAGATGGACACGATCAGTCATGGGTGTATTGCGAGTTCACAGTCTCAGTGTTTGTTTTCATTCATCCATAATATTGTTTCTAGTATAGATTATGATTGTTAGTTTTTTGCCTTTATAAATCTTGGGAAATGAGGTCTACTTAATACATTAGGAGGGAGAGAAGGATGTTCAAATTTGGATGGGAAAGGCTCACAGACCAAATCCTAAGGACTACAGGACTCAATCAACCAGATGTTAGTATCCATTTTTCTCTCCTTCTCCCAGATCCTGACGATCCACAGACATTAGCAATTATCAGAAGATAGAGCCAAGCTAATCCAATTTCCCAAGATCCAGCCCCAACTCTTCTTCTATCCAGACCTTTCCACTTTTAAAGCAGCTCATTTTCATGTGTAACTTTTCAGAATTACACAAGAGACTCAAAATGGGTGAAAGACCTAAATGTGAGACAGGAATCCATCAAAATCCTAGAGGAGAACACAGGCAGCAACCTCTTTGACCTTGGCCACGGCAACTTCTTGCTAGACACATCACCAAAGACAAGGGAAACAAAGGCAAAAATGAATTATTGGGACTTCATCAAGATAAAAAGCTTTCGCACAGCAAAGGAAACACAGTCGACAAAACAAAAAAAAAACCCTGACAGAATGGGAGAAGATATTTGCAAATGTCTTATCAGATAAAGGGCTAGTACCCAAAATCTGTGAAGAACTTATCAAACTCAACACCCAAAGAGCAAAGAATCCAGTCAAGAAATGGGCAGAAGACAGGAACAGACATTTCTCCAAAGAAGACATACAAATGGCCAACAGACACATAAAATGCTCAGCATCACTCAGCATCAGGGAAATACAAATGAAAACCACAATGAGATACCACCTCACACTAGTCAAAATGGCTAAAATTAACAAGTCAGAAAACGATGTATGTTGGTGAGGATGCAAAGAAATCTGCTGGTGGGAATGCAAACTGGTACAGCCACTCTGGAAAATGTATGGAAGTTCCTCAAAAAGTTAAAAATAGAGCTACTCTATGATCCAGCAATTGCACTATTAGGTATTTACCCCAAAGATACAAATGCAGTGATCCAAAAGGGCACCTGCACCCCATTGTTTATGGCAGCAATGTCCATAATAGCCAAACTATGGAAAGAGCGCAGATGTCCATCGACAGATGAATGCATAAAGAACATGTGGGGTGTGTGTGTGTATGTGTGTGTGTGTGTGTGTGTGTGTGTGTGAACACCATATATACCATATATATAAAAATGCATCTATTTATATATATGTATGTATTTATAGATATAAAAATATAAATGGAATATTACACAGCCACAATAAAGGAAATGTTGCCATTTGCAACAACATGGATCGAACTAGAGGGTATTATGCTAAGGGAAGTAAGTCAATCAGAAAAGACAATTGTTATATGATATCACTCATATGTGGAATTTAAGAAACAAAACAGGAGTATAGGGGAAGGGAAGGAAAAATAAAACAAGACAAAATCAGAGAGGGAGATAAACCATAAGAGACTCTTAATCATAGGAAACAAACTGAGGGTTGCTGGAGGGCAGGTGGGGGATGGGGTAACTGGGTGATGAACATTAAGGAGGGCACATGACGTAATGAGCCCTCGGTGTTATATAAGACTGATGAATCACTGAATTCTACCCCTGACATTAATAATACATCATATGTTAATTAATTGAATTTAAATAAATTTTAAAAATTAAAAAAAAGAATTACATGAGAGCAAGGTACAAGTTTTACTCTTTCAGTCATTTGTCTTAGTGAAATTAAAGAAGCATTTCCCTTTTTTATACAATAAATATCAACACTTATTTGTCCTCTTTGGTAAATGACTCCTACAACTGTACTCCTAAATTGAGGTGGGGTTTTTTTTTGGCGGGAGCGGGGCACTTTTCTAATAATAATTTAATTATCCTATGTTTTGAAATATTTGAAAACACTAGTGGAATATGAATTGATTCAGAAAGAGGTACATTTTTCCAACTTTTTAATCGACAGGGTAAAAATATTTTACCCTATTTACCCAGTTCTCCAGATTTCAGTATTTTTTTTTTCTATCTAATCTAATTTATTCCAGACTCTCTGATAAAGCACGAGGGTATGAGAAGCTTTGACGTATAGAAAAAAGTATAGCAATTAGTGACATGTAACTAATAATATGCTACATTATGGTTCAAAGGAGGTTCATGATATGTTTCTATGTCTGTGATGTTTATCCATCTTGTCTCCTGACACATGGTCTGGGAAGATTAGGGACTGTGGTTTATTATGCATTAAAAAAAACTAGCTGATTGTGCATCTAAAAAGAGTGCACATGCATTTTCTTGTGTATATTTTATCCAGTCAATAGGAAAGAACCTTGTTTTGAAGGTGATGATATTATTTACAAAGAAACCATATATTAGATTTCCCTAAGGGGCATTTTTGATAACAAGCACCACTCCAGTTCTGGGCACACAGCCCTATAGATGTATAAAGAGAAAGTCAGTCTTGGCATTAGTTGTGAGAAGTTGTAAATATTGAACAAAAGCAAAACTTTTAAGTAGGAATGGTTCAACAATATACAAAATGTAGGAAAAGCTTCACTAACTTTCCACAAGGAAAAATGTAAGGATTTAGGAATAGAATAAATATATTCTTTTGAATCAGAAGCTTCTATTAAAGAGAAATAAGGAGGATCCAGAATATTTGTGAAGTAAAGGCACAGATTTCCTCATATTTTGGGTCAAACAATGTTTTACCTAAGCTTATCTAAGCCATAATAGTAGCTAGGGCATCTTGTCACTGAAAGGATCAACACAGAGTTAAAGAAATCATAACAATTTTATATTTTAAAAAAATTGTGAAATCTAATAAAATCGGAATTAATTACATATGAAAAGTGAAACTCAGCCAAAATTTGTATCTGATTATTTTGTGGTCACAATCCACATTAAGGGGACATCTGTGATAGCAACAAGCAACAGTGACAGAAACGTAAGGTTGCAGATGTATACTCTGAGACCCATCTCCCTTTTCCTCTGTGCATTATTCCGAAACCAGGTTATAGTAATATTGACTAGTGAACTATGGAGTTCTTTCCGAACCTAGCATTGCTTGCATTCTAGTGCTCTCTTTAATAGTACATAGCAGAAATTTACCTTTGCAGAATGTGAAGCTACAAGGAAAAAAATTAGAACCAAATGCTGGGGAGGGGTGTGTGTGAAGGAAAGTGTCCAGGAACTATAGTTCCAGACAAGCTTGAAATTGCTTCTAAAACATCTAATTAAACAAACAAAAAATTTGAATCTAAATTCCATTTGCAAAACCATTCTTGGAGTAGTCCATTGAGACCATGGAGGTTCTGAGGAACGTCTCCAGCATCAATGCTGCATGTTTGCTATTTCCTAGCAGCCCCTCACCCTACATGAAGCTGTGTACATTTCTTTAATAAAATGAGTTTCTAATTCTGAGCCTACACCCATTAAAAGGAAATCAGAAATGTATGAAACGCCAAAGGAAGAAAACTCATATGTAAAAGCTGAGGTTTAAAAACTGGCCTAGAAGTAGCAGAGAACGGGTCACAGAGATTCAAGGAAATATTGATGAACTGACTGTGCTGATTGTTTTCAAGCTTCTGGAGTTTATTTTAAATGAATTGCCACCTAAAAGCAGTTAGAACTCACTTCAAGTGGCACTGTTACTTTATAATTCACAGTAGACACAAAGAAGAGTCAGAGATCAACGAGGAAATGCTTGTGTTTCTTAAGGAATTTGTCTCCGGAGAAGAGAAGGCACCCACCGGCTACACACATCATTAATTAGGACTACATGAGAATACTGTGTTTATGGGGTGCCTGGGTGACTCCGGAGGTTGGCTGTCCACCTCTTGGTTTCAACTGAGGTAGTGATCTTCCAGTCGGGCGATGGAGCCCCGCAGGATGGGGCTCTGCACTCAGTGTAGAGTCTGCTCTGGATTCTGTCTCCCTCCCCCCGGACCCTCCCCCCTCCCTCTTTCGCTCTTTCTCCCTCTCGCTAAAATAAATAAAATCTTTAAAAAATATTATGTTCACTTTGAGGTCTCATAAATGTGATGTAACTTGGAAGACTGTGTAGTCATTTCTGTAAAAAGAAACTATTAGTGAATAAAAACTAATTTTATAGCTATCATCTACAATGGAGGCCTGAAGAAGAATAAAGGATATAAATTAATTTCATGTTACTCTGTTCACTGGAATAAATACAAGAGGATAATTAAGTCAATGCAACTTAAAAACCAATGCAAAGAAGAAAGGGAAAGTCTTATAAAGAATATACTTGCTTTATACAACTTGGAACTTTTAGTAAGGAACCATATTTTTGGAGGTTGTTTAAGAAATAGCAACTCAGCTGACTTTATGGTTTACATATACTTTTGATTTAAGGGAGAGGGTGGACAAGATGACCTCTTGAGTTATTGCCAAGCCCCTGTGGCAAGTAAGGTTTAAATAGAGGTAAAATTTATAACAAAACACCATAGGAAATATAAACATATGCAAATGTCCAGCTGGCCCCAGTAACGCTCATTAATATGTTAAATATAAAGCAAAATTATGCCTTAATATTGCTGATTTATTTTAATAAGACCACTCACGGAAGACATATTACTGTAGAAGGTGAAAATGGCCTGTTTTGCATGCACAATTTAATACACAGTCTAGGAAAATCCAGCCACAGTCAATCTCAACTGATTTGGATGTTGACAGTCCTATTTGAGTGGGTATACTGCAAATGCATATTTGAAATCAAGAGGGTTTGCCAAATGAATTAGAGGATGACTGGACATGTTTGGATTTTAAGTAATAACAACATGAAGACTGAAAAAATTCTGGACTATAATGTTGCTTGTTTTTCCAAAGACTCACAAACTCAGTCCAAATCTTATCATCATTCATTCATTGATTGATTCAACTAGCATTTATTGAAGCTTACTGTGTACCAAATACTGTTTGCAGCACTGGAGATTCAATGGTGAAAAACACAGACAAAAATCCCTACTTTAGACTTCTAGCTTAATTGGGAGCTAAATACTTGCAAGAGAAGATAGTCAATAAATAAACTAATAATACTATCTGAAGGTCTCATGGACCCAGTGAAGGAAATAAACAAGGTGATTTGATAGACAACAATCGCAGAGGGTTGAAGGACGTAGAGTCAGGGGCTACTAATTGTGTGGTCATGGATGGCTTGGCCCAGAAATCAGGAAGGCTGGATTTTTACCCAACTTCTGCCACCAACCAGCAGTTGGCCTTAAACAAGGGACACCTGTGAAATGAGCAATTTGGTTAAACTAAATAATTCCAGGAGTTTTTTTTTTTTTTATAGCCTCTGGTAGGCAGAATAGCTCACCTAAAAATTTCCCTCTAATCTATAACCTCCCCCAATGCCTGGAACCTGTGAATACATTGTGTGACAGGGTAAAAAGGATTTTCCAGAGATGATTAAGGTTAAGGACTTTGAGGTGGAGAGATTATCCTAGATTACCTAGGTGGGCACAATCTAATCCCATTAGTCTTAAAAGCAGAGAATTATTTTGGACCTCAGGAACTCTATCTGCTATTGCTGGAAGGGGTCCATAGGGAAAGCATGAGAAGGAATTCCTGCATCTTCTAGAAGCAAAGACCAGCCCCCAGCTAACAGCCAGCAAGGAAATGGGACCCTGAGTGATACAACCTCAGGGAATTGAGTTTAACCCACAACCTGAACTAGATTTATCCCCGAATCTTCCAGAAGGAAATGGAATCCAGCCTTATGAGACAAGGGATGTAAGATGTACTGGGAGATAATAAATTGGTGTTGTTTCAAACTGTTGAATTTATGGTAATTTGTTTTGACGGCAATAGAAAACCAACACACAGCCACCAAGTGAACACACCAGAGTCATCCCCTATCCTTGTCTTCCATCCCTCACACTCTCCCACCCTCAACTCCAAACAATCAATAATTCCCATCAATTTTATCTCCAAAGTAGGTATTAACCATCTTCTCATCTCTGCAAGATTTAACTTCAGGTATTGACCATCTTCTGATCTCTGCAAGATTTAACTTCATCTCTCAACTGGACCATTCCAAAACTGGACCCTCTACCTCTAATCTTATTTTGACTCTTGATCCTCAATCTGTTCTCTGAACTACAGCCAATACTTTACTTTAAAAAAAATGTAACCATGACATTTCTTTTTGCAAAATCTTTCAATAATTCTACTAAATCAACAGATACAAGTTCAGCCTTCATGGATATAAAAAATGTCCATTGCATGGCTCTTATCTACCCCCTCCAGTCTCCCGTCCCCCTCTGTCTTATTGTTTACATTCTCATGATGGAGTAGTGTGGTTTTCCTTAAGTATCACCCTTAGACGTGGGCACACAGGGTATCTGTTCTAAATCTCTGCTTTTTCAGGGGGCCTGCTTCTCCTGGTCTTCCTCACAGGTGAGCTGTCCATGTGACTAAGGGGAAGAACTCACTTGGACTCGATCCTTCCTCCTTGTGGTCCATACTACTAATGTCTGGTCTCCTGAATTCCCTGGACAAATAGCCCACAGCCCTTCCAGCACCTACATGAGTCTCTTCCCCTGAGTTTATGCTTCAAGGACTAGACTATGACCCTGGGCAGGTGTGAGGTGGGCTAGCCAAGGGCAAATGTTACCACTGGTGCCAAATAAAGGGAGGTGGGAAATGGAGCCGGGGTGAGAAAAGAGAAAGGTAGGTGATGGGCTAAGGGCTGACTCTCTCTTCACCGCCACATTTCTAGCCTGGAATTCCAGTATGTTCGAGTATCCCAACATATAACTTGGTCTTCTATGATGTTATGAAGGTACTTTTGTCAAGGTAGGAGGATAAAACTTATTTTACATAGTAGGGTACTGGCTTGATTTATTACTTCTAAATATTTAGACATAAGGTATATAGTCTCCATTTTACCCTTGCCCTGATCCCTGTGAATGTCAGGGGTGTTTTCCCCGCATACCATGTCTTCATATTGTTTCCTTCATTCTTCACCTGGCTAACTCTCACACGCGTTTCAAGATTCAGGTCAGTGGTTGCCTCCTCCAGGAAGCTTTTGCTGACTCTCCAGCCCCTTCCCTCTCAATGTGTGCATATCTGAACTTATTAACTAAGTCTCTCCTACACTGTAAGATGAAGAGCAGAGACTACATTTCATTTACTCTGTTGTCTCACTACCGTGATGTCTGGCACATGGTATGGGTTCAATTAAAATGTATCAAACCGAAAACTGAAAGCAAATGGTTCATTCATAATATATTCAACAAGTATTTATTAAGGAATAAAATAGCTCGAAGGGGGGGAATTAGGGTGTGTGAGTGTGTATTTGTGTGTGTGTATGTGTGTACATGTGCATGTGTGTGTGTGTAGGTGGGGGAATGGATGTGGTGAACATGGTCTTCCAGGTCACGTGATAGCAATAGTTGACATTTCTTGAACACTAGCCATTTGCCAGAAATCGAACTAAGTATTCAGTTAGAGTTACCTCTTGCAATTCTATCACATAGGCACTATCATGATCTTCATTTTATAAATGAAGAAAGAAAGGCATAGAGAGGTTAAGTGACTTTCCTAAAGACCCAAAGCCAGTCAGTGATAGAGTCTGAAGGGGCTGCAAAGCTTGGGTTTTACCCATCATGACATGCTGCTTCCTGACGCCTCCTACACATAAAAAGAGAGTTTAGACTCCCAGTGCCTTTTTGAAAAAGAGAAGATACCAAAGGTAATCTTCAAGGGCCTGTGTAAATGTTAGCTGAAAATTAATTGCATGTACTTTGGGAATAAATATAGAAACATCTGAAATGTGTAAATAATAACATTGCAAAGCAAGAAGAAAAATTTGGATTAAAATAAGAAAATAATAATGTACTCTAGAGTGAGAGGGGGGTGTGTCCCAAAGGAAGCTGGGAGGTCTTGTCTCACTACAGTAGAGTTTCTGGAAGCTTCATAACACAGGATGTAAGATGGGAATGTATGGGGGCTGAGTTGGTCTTCAAATCCAAAATGTAATACCAACACAAGTTTTGCATTAAAATGTTTTAAGACATAAGTTGTTCTTCACAACAGTTTTTCATTTAGAAGAGGAGTTGCCATGTTTCCTAAAACGATATTTAAGGCCATTTTACATGTGAACTCACTGGATTAAATCATTATTTTTAAGTCTAATTCAGGAAAACAGCTATTTGCCATTTGGGAAAACTACATTTCATGCCAAATAAGCAGTAATATTTTTAGTGGGCAAAAAAGTCACCCACGGACTCTTTTGTACAAGAAATTTCTCTGTGAGTGAACTTACTGTTTATTTCTATTTGTTACAACTGAACTTAATGTTTCAGTTTCTCATTGGGCCAAATGGTTGGAAATTTGATCTCAGTCTACACAGTGGGGTCTTCTACCCCACCTTCACCTACTCTTGGCTTCCCCCAGGATTAGGCCTACATTTAGGGTGGTTTACAGGGTGTTGAGGCATGGGAAGGGCAGGAGAAGGGAACACTACCAACACTGGAATCTCTGAGACATCCTTATCTCAATCTTGTCTCCAGTCATCATCTATCTGTGTAGGTATTGTTGCATCCCTCCTCATTCACAGTCTCACACCCTTTCTGTCTCTCCCACTCTTGTGTCATGTCCATCCCTCTTGGGTGCTGAGGATCCATCAATCAGTTGTTCCACTGGACGATGGAGAACTTGGTGAGGCTGTTTGGGGCCTGTCTGTGAAACACTGCTTCTGCATCCAGCCATGAAAGCTAGAGATGCTGGAAACTGCTCCCTATCCAGCAGCTGAGGACTCAGCTCCACTTGTTCTTGGACCTTCCAACTGTATCCCTGGTTTCTATGGCACCCTTTCCTCTAGGCATTTGGCTAAAGAAAAGCAGATCACGGGTCTCCCCTCTCAGAAATCCAACAATGTGTAAGCTCCCTGCATCTACCTTTTGAATCTCTCCTTCCTCATCCCAGATCATCTTTATCTAGCTTGGGGCAAGAAGTCTTGCTCTTATATAATTATGCATTGTTCCAAATCTTTCGTCTCATTCTAGGGTCTAGGTTTATGAAACACCAACGCCAAGATTAGACTTTCTCGACTTTATAATTTCTTGTCTCTTCCGACACGGTGTACAAGAAATTTTCAACTTTCCTGGGCTAAAGAAATAGCCATAGGGGTGGGGAGGAGGCGGGGATGCTATAAAACTTACAAAACATTGCGTCATTGTCATAGTTCAGAGAAAAACATCAGACAGAGAATCAGGAGATTGGGAGTTTGCCCATGTGATCATTTCCTCTCTAGGCCTTGGTTTCTTCATTCATTTAATAAGAAGTAAGAGGAGAGAATTTTCCATGTTCTTTTTTGACTCTAGAAATATTACTTTAAATGATTTTTTGTGGAAAGTTTTTATCTAGTTCTGTGCCTTTAAAACTCTGTGATCATATATTCATGGGATTTATACCCTACTCCCACCTATTTGCAGCATGTAGGAGTAGGATCTCCTATACCCACGTTCAGAATTATTTAATTGAAGCTAATAAATAATTTCCACAATGAAAAAAATCCATATAATGGATTTGTCTGATGTAACCTAAAAGTTTAATTCTCTAAAATTTGGGACTTCAAATATATATAGGTTTCTCATCACCTTCTTTTATTTTTTTTTATTTTATTTATTTTCTTTTAAAAAATTTTTTTTTGAATTTTATTTTACTCATCATCCTCTTTTACTGTGTATTAATTATTAGTAATAATTCTTATTTACTTTCTATGTACTTTTTAGTTTCCTTGTTTTTAGAACTGGGAAATAAATTGACAAGTACCTGACTGGGAAGTGTTTTACAAATGAGTTACAATTATATTATGAATATTTGAAAAGTGATTTGCTTCTGAAAATTGTGAACTATTTTAAATAAAGTCTCTAATTTTAAGAATAAAGAACTTCCACTAATCCATCAGACATGGTCAAGGGTACTTTTGACAGTACATTCCAAACTTCAGCAAGAAAAACACCCACCAAGTAATATAATAAAAGAATAATGACTGGCTTCTAGGCCACAAAGAGGAGGAGAAATGAAGTTATATTATAAATACCACACAGTGCTCTACATCCATGTGGCAGAACGTCTATTTATGTTGCCTGCCAGCTCCCTTGTTATTATTTTGTTCTTTCTAACATAGTTGGGATGTTATATATAGTATATGTTCTACAAAACACCAAGGCCCTGTTTTTAGTTTTCAGACAGTGTGAAAATTCAAATAAAAGTCTAAGTTCAGCTTTGACGCCAATTACTCCTGTGACTCTAAGAAAGTCTTTCAACTCTATCCTCATTAAGTTTCAATGATTTCTAGAGCAAATGCTAGACTTAAAATTGTTTGATTCTATACTGTTTCCTTAGCTGTAAATAGGAAGCATAATATCAGTACCATCTGTCTCACAGAGTGGATATGGGAGTTAAAGTTTTTCTTTCTCAACAGTGAATGGAATTTTGCGTTCATGTAGTTTTTTGCTTAATGCTTAATCACCTCAGGAGGCCATTCACTCTGTGAGGGCAGGGGGAGTATCTGTCTTCCCCACTGATGCATTTCCAGGACCTAGTGCAGTGCCTGGCCCATCACAGACACTCAGTTCATAAGTCTAGTAAATGAGAAGCCTCAACCTAACGTGGGTGTTTTCTCAGGGCATTGAAAACAGAAGACAAAATATAGAAACATGTAGCCATGGTTGGAGTCAACCATTGGCAAAGAAATCAAACTCCTTTTCTAAAACAGAAATACCCTAAATTTGTGCTGCTCGAAGTATGGCCCACAGACCAGTCACACCAGCATCAACTGAGAACGAGTTCGAAATGCAAGTTCTCTTTTCCACCCCAGACTCACTGACAGACATTCTGGGATCAGAAGCCGGCAATTTGTACCTTAACGGGACTTCTGGTGATTCTAATGTACACGGAGTTTGAGAACCACTGTCTTAAACGATCATCCTCACATACCTTCTTTATGTATTATTACTTATTCTTTTACTTCTCTCAGCTAAGCTTAATATAGTCAGCCTGAAGTTGTCTAGTTTCATCTTAGAGAATAAGAACAATTAAATCAACAGCAATTACAGCAAATGCTCTTGAGTACTTACTATGCTCTAGGTCTTGATTGTAGCACAGAAGTCTCACGCAAACTTGTAAGACAACAAATATTATCTTATCTATTTTATATACCAGAAACCAGGATTTTAGTATATTTTCCTATGGTCAATAAGCTAGTGTTTCAAGTATCAGCAGCCGGGTGCCAGGGCCGGGCTTACTACTGCATGAGATTTTCAGTGCCAAGCCCCTGGCTGAAGGTAAACCCCTTATGTTTTGGATCCCAGCCATACAATGAGGGGCACGTGTGAGCAAGTCTCTGCAGCTGACCCAACTCCCCATTCTGATAGAGAGTGACCCTTCCCAGGAGAAGGGTCATGGGATGCCTAACGTTGGAGTCAGATTTTTCCTTAAGAATTATCTTCGGATTTTTTCTCATGCAAGGGTGAGATTGTTTAGTGTTGTCTACATAAACTTTGGTGAGTGCCAAAAACTATGATTATTTTCAGTTTGGCAGAGTTGCTACTAATCAGTCATTTCTGGAAATACTTAGACAATGGTTTCCATTGTTTCTTGAGGTTTATTTTCTCCCTCGTCAATCCCAAAAGAGAGCTTAGAAAATGGGAGAAAGGAATATGTTAAGGCAGGATCTAGGAAGGGAGGAGGGAAGAAGTCAAAGGTTAATGCTTCACCTTCAGTCTTCCACTGCTGGTGTAGGAAGTGTCACCTGTGATAAATCAGGAGTGGCGAGGCAGATGGAAACCTCCCCGGTCAGACAGTCTTGGCAGAGAGAGCGCAGTTGAGGTGCAAGTGGCAGCTCTGGAACTGGACGTGGGCACATGGGGAGACCTTCTTGACTTTAGTGGGTGCAAGAAGTCTAAGGCAACATGGTGGCCGTGGCATCATGACTGATGCAAAGAAGGGGCAAAGAAGGCAGCAAATGGATCATGGCCAGGAAGCAACAGTTGATGAAGCGGCCAAGGAGAAATTGTGCTAATGGAGTGGCTTCCTTAAGAGTTCTCCTGGGGACTTGCCTTTCTGACACCATCCCAGGTAGTTTCTTCTGGGGCCCAGCCCACAGTAGTGAGAAAGACCAAAGAGTGACTATGGATTGAGTGCCTACAATGAGAGGCATTTTGCTACTCACTCTACAGATCTAATCTGGTAGAACTTCCCCAAATATCTAGGGGGTAGGTGGTATTATATTCCCCATTTTATATATGAGGACTCTGAGATTTAGAGATACTAATTGACTTGTTCAAGATCACCAGGGGGTAAGAATTAGAGCCACTCAGCTGTCTCTGATTCTGGTTTTGTTTTTGTTTTTGTTTTTCTATCAGATGCTGTCTCTTAAAATGATGGGAGGGAGAAAGGAGAATAGGGAATTTTAGGGAACAAGGCTACTTCCTCAGACTGAATAGGGAATGCTTGAGTGAGATCAGACCTCTCCAGTTACTTGAGTTATTGCTGTTTTAAGCGATCTGTTTGGAGCTCGATTAGGTCCCTAGTTGGACATAATAAAAAAGTAGCCTATGAATTTAAATAATCACTATTTATAATTATATATAATATATATGAATATATATAATTCATAATATACATATGAATCCTCTTTTGTTTATAAAACTGATCGGTGTTTTCCCAAGAGCATCAGTCTGGAGGTAAAAGGGAGATCATACTGATAATTTTTCTTTGCCTTTCATACTCAGATACTATTTTAAGCCCCCTTGTGACCACCTTCAATTCTTATAGAGTCTCCAAGGGTATCTCCTGTGGGCTCACTAGCAAGTCTTCTCATCTACTGTGTGGTGTCTGCCATTTTTCTCCTTCCTGTTCTGCTGACATCAGCAGCTGGGTCCTCAGCACTACAAGCAGAGTTGCTTGAATTGGGTTCACTCTCCTCATAGGGACCCATGCCCACCTGGAGAGCACAGACGGCCCTCTGGTGATCTCAGAGCTGCCGGTGCTGCTGACACTATTCCTGTGTCATGGAGCAGGTAGACCACCACCAGGAAGCACCAGCATGCCTGCTTTTGGCCACCAGAGGCATTCGTAGTAGGCCAAATCCATGGCTAACATGTCTCATGATGTACCTCGTGCTTCTATGTAAGGAGACATTTTTCTTGCATGGATTTTCCTACCAGTTTGTCACATGTAAGCAGACATGTCTGAAATGAATAATGTATGCTTCATAGGTTCAAACGAGGGCATACCCTCACATATACACATAAGTCACACTTCCTACGTAAGTGGTCCGGTACTGTTGGAAAACTTCAAGGAAAAATCAAGTTTGTATAAAATAGAAGGTAGTAAAGACTACACTTTCCAAACATGTAATTATGTTAATTTCTCTTTAACCCTGAGAAACTTGGCCAAGATTTAGGAAGATGAGGAAATCCTCTTAGAATGGGACACATAGGGGCGCCTGGGTGGCTCAGTGGGTTAAAGCCTCTGCCTTTGGCTCAGGTCATGATCTCAGAGTCCTGGGATTGAGCCCCGCATCGGGCTCTCTGCTCAGAGGGGAGCCTGCTTCCCCCTCTCTCTCTGCCTGCCTCTCTGCCTACTTGTGAGCTCTCTCTCTGTCAAATAAATAAATAAAATCTTAAAAAAAAAAAAGAATGGGACACATAAAATACATAACAAGAAAATGTTCAAAGGGTATGTACTTATGCTCTTTTTCTAAGTGATTTTCACAGAAGGCACAAAGCATTTCATTTCTATTAGAAGGGGGTATCCTTTGTTATGGTCAAGATGTCCTAAAATCCCCAAATACCCAAAGGCATAGCCAGCCTCCACTGCAGGTTCACTGATACTGACAGAACAATGGAAAAAAAAACAACACAACATGTGCACAGTACTGCCCTCTGATATTTTGAGACTTGGGTTCTGAACTCCACTACGGACTTCTAATGAGCCGGACAGGGCCAGGCAGAGAGGACTCCTTTGCCCTACACTAATAAGACATAAACCTTACACCAACTAAAAGAAGCCAGACACGAAGAGCCCCCCATGTATAATTCTCTATATATGAAATGTCCGGAACACACAGATCCACAGAGACATCAAGGAGATTAGTGATTACCAGGGGCTCAGGGAGGGGAAATTGGGAAGTGACTTGTAGTGGATAAGAGGTTTCTTTTTGGGGTGATGCATATGTCCTGGAATTGGATAGTCACAATGGTAGCACAACATAGTAACTACACTAAAGACCACGGAACCACACTTTAAAACGGTGCATTTTATGTTTTGGGAATTATATCTCAGTAAAATTTAAAAAAATGAGAAGGTTTGGTTTACAGCAGACTACAGAGGTTATTTGTTTTCTTTACTATCCCCCATTCTAAAGCCAAGATTCAGATCTATCCCTCTAATGGAAGGAGATGTTAGAGTCATGTCTTTCTGCCAGCAACAGGGAAAACTGAAATCGGAAAGAAAATAAGCAGCAGCAGAAAAAGAAAGTGGAATTTACAAGGAGCATGTTTACCTCTAGTGTCCAGGACCAAGTTGGCCCAGCCTGGGAAGGAGCAGCAGTTTTGGATCGGCTACGATACCGGGGGAAGAGAAGACCGTCAAAGGAGAGACAGCCAGACCCAGAGCCAGATCGGAAGAGCCTGCACCCTCCCCCAAGCGAGCAGGCCTGGCTGGCCCTCAGCTGGGAAGAACAGAGAGCAGATGGCTGGGTGGATGTGTAGAAAATACGTTCCACTCAGTGCCTTGGAATCGGGCAGACACAAATCAGAATCTGTCCTCCTCGGATGAGAATTGACAACCTATCTGAGACAGCAGCCCCCACCTGGGATGTCCTGTCCCCACATACCCTGAGCAATTTTTTTTCCCCAGCATTTATCACCACCTGACAGTACATCCATGTACATTGCTTTTTAAAAAGGCCCAACATGGAGTCACTTGCCCCTGTGACAGACAGCAGAACAAGACTAAATTGCAATTTCAGCCACTCCCAGGAATGTAACGTTTAAGCAGTCAATCTGGAATTACCTGATGAGCACTACAGAGGGAATGTGCATGATAGACCCCATTCTGGCCCCCAAAGGAAGGTGACTTTGCCTGAAATAATCCTTTTATTTATGACTTCCTTGACCTACCTTCTTTCTGCCCTTTCAAACCTTCTGTTTTGTACAGCCCTCGGAGCTCCCTTCTGTTTGCTAGAGGAGCTGCTGCCTGATCCACGAATCGCTGAATAAAGCCAATTAAGTCTTTAAGTTTAGTCAGTTGAATTTGGGTTTTTTAACAATATTTACTTATATATGCATGGATGTGTATATGTTAGTTTCCGTGAAAGCAGTAACTGTTTCGTTCTCTGCTCTATCCCAGAGCCTGAAACACTGCCTGGCACATCGTAACTGCTAAATAAATATTTCTGGAATCAATAAATGCAGGGATAATGTCAGAGGAGCCAAAGCCCTTCTCCTTCAAATTCTGGAACAAAAAGGATGGAACCCCAAAAAGACAATAGTTGATTTCCCACTATTCCTAGTGCAAAGGAACTTGTATGAGAATAAACAAAGACAGTTTTCCCTCTTGCAAATTGAAGTTATGATTTGAGTTTCATAATCATTCACAAAATAAAAGTTCAGTCGGGAGACATTTATACAGTACTAAGCACTTGTCAACTTTTTACTTTTTTAGTCCCAACACACTTGATAGCTATAACAAACTTTGATCTGAAATTGATGGCTAGTTCTAACATATGGGTTGGGTGGAACGAGGAGGGGCAGGGTGTGGGGGTGGGAAATCCTGGAGACTCTCAGATTTCTTGATGAGGATATGTAGTTTGAAAAAAGCCTAATGATTTTGAGACAACTTACTCTACTGTTTGAGGACACTGGTTTCAGAGTGATAAGACGATGAAGATATCCAGGTAAAAACAAAAGCACACCTCAAAATACTTCAAAGTATGCAAGAAAAAAAAAAGGAAAAAAATGATGCTCATTTTGAGATGTAAAAATAGACAAATTATGGTGTCATTGAGAGAGAAGTTTCATACATAGACAATTCCTTTAAGAAATGATTTTTGGAGGGAAAAAGACATCAAAAGTAGGTAAAAGAATAAAGAGAAGTCTTATGTGGGTGAAGTATTTAATACATAACATTTTATTTCTAGTAGCACGATGGTGAGAGACTGAGGAAATGTATATATCCATATAATAAGCATTTATTTCAACGTCCACTGAGGGTCAATAGTGGGGTTAGTGCCGAGGAGCCTGGGAAGTCAGATGAGCCCAAGGACAATCACAATACGATATTGGGCAACTGGGGAGGACACACACATACACACACACACACACACACACACACACACACACACACACACACGCACAGTGTTCAACGCACATAGGCAGAAGCACCTATCCCAGCCTTGGGGGGTAATGGATGTTGAACTTACCGGCAAAGCCTTCTCAGAAGTTACAAAAGCCGAGAGCAAGGAATTAGCCCAAGAAAGAAAGAATGGTTAAGGCAGGCTGGGGGTGGAGGAAGGCCGGCTTCAATCTCCTAACAAAAGCACAGTAGACGAGAGAAAGCAAATGATTCAGGAGCAGAAATCCCCGAGGAGAAGCAGACTCTGGGGTGGCCTCACACCATGGCTGAATGCTTCCTGAAGGGCTGCCCGCCGGCCACACCTTCAGCCACCTTCTTAACTGCAAAGGAAGAAAGATGAAAATGACCAGGCTCCTGATGGAAGGAGTGCTGTCCCGGCTAGTGGGGGGAGGGGTAGAATAAGAGAAGGAAAGTAGTAGAAACAGATAGATAGTAGTTATAAAATCATGGGACACAGAACTTCAAGATGGAGGTTTAGAGGGGCCCCTGGGTGGCTCAGTGGGTTAAAGCCTCTGCCTTTGGCTCAGGTCATGATCTCAGGGTCCTGGGATCGAGCCCCGCATCTCTGCTCACCAGGGAGCCTGCTTCCCCCTCTCTCTCTGCCTGCCTCTCTGCCAACTTGTGATCTCTCTCTCTGTCAAAAAAATAAATAAGATCTTAAAAAAAAAAAAAAAGATGGAGGTTTACAGAAAATCATGTGGTCTACTTAAATAAGAAAGGTGGGATAAATATTTATTATGGTTCGAGCAAGAAAATGTCTTTGTTAGGCCAACTAAGGTTTTCCAGGGAGAGGGATTAAAACTGCAGGAGGACGGGGGATGCGGCTAACACAGAGGGTGGGCCTCTGCTCTCAGTAGGAAAAGCCTCCTGACTCTGGGCTTGGTGGATCCTCCCCAGAGCCACCGTGAGGGCACCGCCTGGGAAAGATAAAGAAAGGAACTCTCTCATGGACACCACTCCCTTGTGTCTTTGGCAGGTGTTGTCATGCCCTAATGTTTAAATACTAATGGATGTGTATTTGAATGACAGTGACCTGTGAGACTGGGAGTCAATTAAACATAAGGCAAGTCCATCAAAATGAGGGACAGTAATAGCAACAGGGAAAGAATGGAGGAAGAGTATTCGGTTCCTTAGCATACACTTCACAGGGGAGAAGATACGGGGACTTGGGGACATAGAAACAAACAAATGGAAAAAGAACCTAAGGGTGGGGGGACTTGGAAGTTGCTATGGAAAAGAGGGCAAAGTCCATCCAGCCTTCTCTGCTGCCAGGTCACCACCAGGACACTTGTTTTATGGCCTCTGGAGCACAAGGCAAACAGTTAGAAAGAGATTATGTAAAGTTGCACTGGCTGCTTCTCTGCCTTTGTTTCTGAAATCCACACGGTGAGGCACTACCTCTGTCCTCAGTGCCCGCCCGCAGAGCAGGTCACAACCAGGACGACCACCTGGACGGCGCACGGCACCCTGGAATCCAACATGAGCTCATGATTTCCTTCTCTTGTTCACCCATCTGGCTCCTTCCTATGTTTCCTCCCAGAAAATATCACCACGATCTGGTTGTGTTGTCCAGAAGCGGAGAAACGGTTGCCCTCCGGCCCATTCAGTCCACACACCCAATCAACACTCAGGCGCCTTCGCACAATCACTTAAGGCTCACGCCAACCATACAAGGTTTATAGCTTTATGCCCATTTCAAAGATGAGAAAATTAAGGTTCAGAAAGTTTCACTTTATATACTGAACTATGGCTAAACTAATCAGCGTTGTAGGACATCATAAGACAAGTTGTAAGGCAAAACGACTTCCATCACACTCAGAGTAAAAGCCAAAAGCGCCTTTATATGACCTCCAAGAACTGGCCTCTACACATCCCTCCTTGCTTCTCTCCCACTGCCCGCACCGTCCTATGCCCTGTCCCAGTGTCTAACCATTTTGCTGATCCAGAAATTCACACCGAAGCTCCTGGCTTGGCACCTGCTGGCTGCTTTCCTGGAAACACTTCCCAGCTGGGGGGATCTCTACAGCTGCTCCCTCATGGTCTCTGTGTGTCACTGCGGTAAAGATCCCCACTCTGAGTGGCCTCTCCCAGAGCAGCTCCCCGAACAGGGCTGTCTTTCCCCCTTCCCAGCTCTATTAGCCGTCAGCACATTAGTCCTCCTCTCCCAAGGGCAGGACCTTCGGCAACTGTGTTCCCGTTCTATCTCTGGTACCTAGAACATTCATTGCAAGGGAATGGATACTCTGTGGATATTTGATAAACGTGAATTCCACCTGGCAAATGCCTCTTGGATCCATGGTGCCTTCTCCATTCCCGCTGTTCTGCCTGGCCTCATGTCACCTTCATAGCTTGTCAGGACCATTGCCATGACCCTAAGTGGTCCTAAATGATCTCCCCCACTTTCAGGCCCTCTTCATTAGAATCCATTGTTCACTTTTTTAAAAAAGGTTTATTTACTTATTTTAGAGAGAGATTGGGCACACAGTAGGGAGGGGCAGAGGGAGAGAGGGAGAGTCCCAAGCAGACTCCACACTGAGCACAGAGCCCAACGTGGGGCTCCATCTCATGACCCTGAGATCACAACCTGAGCCCAAACCAAGAGTTGGACGCTTAACCGACTGTGACACCAAGGTGCCCCTAGAATTCGTTATTCACTTTTATCTTATTTTTACACAGGTGCCAAAGTTACCTTCCTAATATGCACATCTGTCATGTCATTGGCCTCTTCAGACACCTTCAAAAGCCTTCATTGCCTACATTGAATCTGTATTTCTTACTTTGGGATTCATAGTCCTTTATCGCTTTGCTTCTAATTACCTTTACAAAAAATTCCTCCAGTAATATCCTGTGTTCCAGACACACTAAACTGCTCATAGTCTCTGCAAATATCATAGATGATCAGATTTGTTGCATTCTCTACCTACTGAAATTCTTCAGGAACCATGAAAATGATACCATCAGAAGAAGGACTTCATGGGGTAGTATTTGAAGAAAGGGAGAAAAAAGAAAAGGGAAAGTAAAAGAAAAATTCTACTGATCTTAGAGCAAATAAGAACTAACTTATGGATGAATGGAGCAAAGATTGGGGAAAAAATATGGAAAAGAATATAGGAAACAGGCTAAGAACACATTGAGTATAAGGGCACTAAAGCAGAAAAAAGCTGTGTCTGTTGGCTGGAAACTTTTTAGTTATATCTGGTATTATAATAATTACTTATTTTTTCTACCTTGTTTCAAAAGGTTTAAGTTTTACAATAATAGTTGTGGTTTTCGAGTAGAACATGTTCTGGACCAGATACTAGGCTAAAATGCTTTGTAGGCATTAACTTACTTAATATTTACAACCTTATACAGAGGTGATGTAACCCAATTTTTCAGTAGAGGAAAATGAGGTCTAAATGCTTTGCTTAACATCATGGTTAGTCATGGCCAAATCTGTTTTGGGACCCACGAGAATCTGAATTCATGCCCCATGCCCTTTTTTAACATACCACACAAAGCCCTTAAAATTTGGAGACATGTCCTGAATAGTTCTCTTTTCTTCCTTCTCTTGTCTAGCAAGGCCATCTCGTCCATGGCCACCCAGAGTAGCAAATTTAAAAGTGCTGTACTCTACTTACCATATTACAGAGTACAGAGCCACATACGAAAGAAGTTCCATTTTATTACAACAGCTACATCTGAATTTCTCCTTTTAAACTTTTCTGTCTTTACTCAGGTTGGCTTCAGTTGTCCTCTTTTAGTAGAAAGAAATCATAGCTCTCCTGTGTTATATTTATACTTAATTTTTAAAGCAAAAATTCTGAACTGTATACCTCATGGAATGATTTACATTTAGGGGATAGAATACAGTGAGGCCATGAAGTGAATGAACTTTGGAGTCACAGTGCCTGGGATCGAATCCCAGCTGTGTTGCGTACTTGCTAGGATACCCAGGGAAATTTTCTGAACTTCTTTCTAGGCCTCATTTTCCTCATCTACAGGTTGAGGAGAGAGTTTCAGACATGTCTGACTACGTGTGGTGAATTGATGTCATTCTCTCGAAGAATCTATAGGCCACAAACAAACAAATAAAATCTCACAATATAGGAAGGAGTCAGGTGGACAAAACTTAGTCATCAAATGGGGCTACCTGAAGATGAATTGGTCATAAACTTGGATTCATCTTCAGATTCAATATTCCTTATAACTCTTCATCTACAGCCAATGGACCTGTGATTGGTGGGCGTGGGAGGGAGGCTACATGGAAAATCAAGTGTGTTTTCAAAACACTCTGAGACACTGAAGGACAAGGAGAATTAGTATTCCACGGAGGGAAGAGTAGCGTTCCTCCACAGTGCCACAGACACGGGGTAGCTTCATGCCTGAAAGACTGCTGCATCCGTGGTAGAGGAGCTGGTGGCAGCAAGATTAAATGTGCTTGAGGAGAGCAGTGTCTGGCAGATCTGGGATACCCAATGAGAGGAAGTGTGAGTGCCTCAGAGAGGAGGCAACCGAGAACCATGAGACAGTCTTTGGGGACCCCAGGAAGGACCCTCAGGACTTTACAAAAAGTTGGAGATCCTTAGATAGCAGAGATGAAAGTGGTGAAAGGTTATTGAATAACAGCTAGGGAAACAGCCCAAGAAACTCTTCAACGACCACCATGGGAAAGAGTTTAAGCTAGCCCAGATGGTGGTAGATTACAAAACATGGCCACCAATTCTTCCTATCTATTTGCAGTATGACTTTGCATCTCATCCCATCAAAGGCAGAGTTTTCTTTTCTTTACCCCTTGAGTCTAGAATTGGCCATGTTACTTGCTTTGGCCAGTGTTACAGTAGCAAACATGATGAAGGGACCTAAAAAGTGCTTTCAGTAGGAATACCTTTCAGATGCTACTCTTAGGAACCCTACAACAACCACCGTGTGAAAGAGCCTTGGGTAGCTCAGTTACTTTCTTTGTCCCTGCCAATAGCCAACAGCTAACCAGAATTGTGAATGAGGATATTGGCTTCCAACTGACCACAAAGCCTGATTGGCTCCAACTAATCCCAAATGAACAAAGATGAGCTGTCCTAGTTGAGGCCATTCCAGCACAAATTGCTGATCTATTGAATTATGAGCTAAAAAAGATTTGTTGTTTTAAACCACGACATTTGGTGCTGGTTTATAATCAAGGTTATTCTGAATGACATCCATAGATTCGCTATCCATCTATCTATCCATCCATCCTCTTACTTCTTATTTACCTTATTTTTTCCCCCAAAAGGAACATGAGATTGTTTACAATAAAGGACTGGATACTCAATAAAGTTAATAGAAATATTAAAAGATAGAGAAAGCATATATCCTGGTCATGGGGTCTAATACGATTGTTATTGATTAGTATTATAGGCATACTTTGCTTTATTATGCTGTACAGACATGGTGTTTTTTACAAATTGAAAGTTTGTGGCAACCCTGTGTGAAGCAAGGCTATCTGCACTATTTTTCCAAGAGCATTTGCTCACTTCATGTCTCTGTGTCACATTTTGGTAATTCTCACCATATTTCAAACTTTTTCATTATTATTATATTTAAATTGCTGCAATCTCATGATAAAACTTTAACAGAAGAGGAGTTACTTCTTATGGATCAACAAAGAAAGTGGTTTCTTGAGATGGGATTTACTCCTCGTGAAGATGCTGTGAAAATTGCTGAAATAACCACAAAGAATTTCGAATATTAAACAGAAGCAGGGTTTGAGAGAATTGACTCTAATTTTGAAAAAAAAATTCTACTGTGGTTAAGATGCTATCAAACAGCATCCCACACTAGAGAGAAATAGCTTGTGAAAGGCAGAGTCAATCCATCTGGCAAACTTCAATGTTGTCTCATTTTAAGAAATTGCCACAGCCACTCCAGCCTCAGCAACTGCCCTGATCAGTCTGCAGCCATCGACTTTGAGGCAAGAAGATTATAACATGCCAAAACCTCAGATGATGGTTAGCATATAAAGTATTTTCAAATTAAGGTATATGCATTAGTTTTTTTTAGACATAATGCTATTGCACACTTTGTAGGCTACAGTATAGTATAAACATAACTTTTATATGCACTGGGAAACCAAAAAATTCATTTGACTCACTTTATTGCAACATTTACTTTACTGCAGTGGTCTGGAACCAAATCTGCAATATCTCTGAGGTATGCCTGTACATTTAACTCTGCAATGCCTGAAATCCAAACCAAAAAATAATTAAAATATGTGACTATCTAAGACAAGTCAACCACAAAGTTCCAGTTACATGCTAAGCACTTTATATTGCTGTTACTAATATTTATATCTTTGTGAGCTGGATATCACTCTTCCAATTTTATGGATAAGAAATTGAAGACTTGAGATATTTCCCTACTTGGCTAATCTGTGGGGAGCTGAAATTTAAACTAAGGACTGTCCAATTCTAAAATCCATGACCATTTCAACTCAAAGCAGACAAAGTTTTTCTAAAATGTTATACAGGGGACAGTGGCGGATACTCTAAATCTGTTAAATATCTCTCTTCTTCATAACATACAGCATTGCCTTAGTTTAAGACCTCATCATTGCCTAGATATGCTGTTGGGCTCAACTATAACCAGTTTCTCTCAATCAAGTCTTACCCCACCCCTCCTTCCTAGGTTCTACACTTCTGTAGGAATGACCTTTCTAAAATTCAAATATGATCGTGTCAGGTACTGAGTGAGAAAACTTTAATGGCTCCTCATTATCTCAAAGATCACAGTCCTCTACCCACGTCTAGAGTCTCAGTTCCAACCACTGGCCACTAGGCTTCCCCCATTCTCCAGCTACACAGACCCACTTGCCAGTCCCTGAGGAGATGTAGTCTGTATTCCTTCGTGCTCTGCATTCCCAATTTCCTATGTCCTTTCTCACTGCCCACCCCTCATTCAAATCTTCTTAGTTTTGACTGCTTCTTCAAGACAGCCTAAACATCTCGGAGATGCTCAGGCTGTATTAGGCCACCGAAGGCACCCTGGATGTGCCTTTGGAAAGAATCATACCACGCACCGAATCATACTTTCCTGAGTTAGAGGTGTGTCTTATTCAGCAGTTTGTCCCTAGCACTTAGTCCGATGTCTGGAACAGACAGTCATTCAATAAATATTTGTTGAGAGAAAGAATAATTGTCTTCAATAGCAGTATTCCCAGCACATGCAGAAGCAGACCCCATGCAGCTGATTTGAAGAACCACTTCAGTTTCTCTGTAAATTCTGGGCCCAATTATATTCAATATGGAAGGGATCCTATTGCTTCAACTATGTAGACTCTTAAGATCAAATACAAAAAAATATCTACTTTAAGGAAAATGGAAAGGAGGGAATGATTCCTAAATTAGAAGTTTTTGGCTTTGGGTATTTTCACTTGCTTTTCCTGCATTGCCATGCCATCTCTGGGCCTTCCTGACCATCATGACCCCAAATGCTGCAAACTTACCTCTCCCAATACGGCCACTTCACCAGGTGTCTTGATAGCCACGGCTTCCATTTAGGGCCACTAGTGCAGCATCAAAGTTACACCTGCTACTGTGATGCCATTGAGAACTGTAAGAGAGAACAGAGAACCTTGGGAGACATAGGGAATTTGAGAAGAGAATGGAACATTTTGAGAGAGAAAAGAGAATTCTGGGAGAGAAAGAGAAATGTGGGAGAGCACAGAGGATTGTGGGAGAGTACAGAGGATTGTGGGGGAGTACGGAGGATTGTGGGAGAGTGCAGAGGATTGTGGGGGAGTACAGAGGATTGTGGAAGAGTGCAGAGGATTGTGGGAGAGTGCAGAGGATTGTGGGGGAGTGCAGAGGATTGTGGGAGAGTGCAGAGGATTGTGGGGGAGTACAGAGGATTGTGGAAGAGGGAATTACAGAAAAGAAGTATTGTGGGAGAGATTAAAAAATTAACCTGCTGCTCTTCTACCCACCTTTCCCATAGAGTCCACACCCACTGCTCACATGCCCCCTCACAGTCTGTGTGAGTCATGTGCCTCCCTCCCAAGGTACACCACCTTGGTTCCTTCCTGACCACTCACTTTCTAGGCCCACAACTCTTCCTGCTGGGACCACACACAGTGGTTTTCCAAGGCTATACCTAGCCCTTGGGCATAGCCACTGAGAACTGTAGGAAAAACATGGAATTAGGGGAGAACACAGAGAATTTTGTTTGGGGACAGAACTGTGGGAGAGAACAAAGATTTGTGGGTAAGAAGAATTAGGGAAGAAGCAGAGGCTTTGGGAAGAGAAGAAATTGTAGATATGGATAAATGGTCTTCTGTGCTTTGTCTGGTCCCTCCTGTAGGAGCCATATCCCTTCTTCTTTTTTTTTTTTAACTTTTTTTTTTTAAGATTTTATTTATTTGACAGAGAGAGACACGGTGAGAGAGGGAACACAAGCAAGGGGAGTGAGAGAGGGAGAAGCAGACTTCCCGCAGAGCAGGGAGCCCGATGCGGGGCTCGATCTCAGGACCCTGGGATCATGACCTGAGCTGAAGGCAGACACTTAACGACTGAGCCACCCAGGTGCCCCACCATATCCCTTCTTTATAGTTATACCCCTGCATTCATTCTGGGCCATGCTCCCTCATGCTCCCACTCCACTCCTTTCTAGGCTTGGGCACTAACCAACCATATCCTCTTGTACCTCTTCATAGCTATGCCTCACCCTCTGAGGCCATGCCCCTCGGCTCCACAGGGCTACCCTTTTTCTAGCTGGGACACACCCCTTTTCCCTATCTATTATGCTTCTCTTTTCCAGACCAATCCTCCACACTCTGCCTTGGTCCCACCACCACCTCCCAGACAAAGTCGTTTTCGTTCCCTTGGGATGCTCCCTACCTCCTATTGCCCTCTTACTGTGGCCTGGCTGGGTCTCCAGAACACATCCATGCCCCCTGGGCCTTGTTCACTGTGTTCCATCATAACTGTGGGCACATCCATGCCCCTTGGGCCCATCTCCGTGGGCACATCCATGCCCCTTGGGCCTCCTTCACTATGTTCCATCATAAACACACCTTCTCTAAACCACTACACTCCTTCCATAGGGCCATGTCCCTACCTACTGGGCTTTGGCAAATGCTCTCTTTCCTAATCGTGTCCCCTCCTTTACTCGCCATTCTTTTCCCTCCAAGGCCCCTTTCCTAACTAGCCCCTGTATTGTCCATGGTCACTCCCTTCCCACCACAGTCACACCCCCATTCCCTCCTTTTGATCTTGCTCATCTCATCCACTCATGCTCCTACCCCATCATATCTGACACACCCCTCCAGCTCTTCTCTTTGCTTCAGCAATGACTCTGAACTCCCTCAACGCCATATCCCTGCAATCCACCACGGCCTCACACATCCAGTCCCTGCAAAGTTAGGTGTGCTCTGTCTCAGCTTAGCCCCTACTGTGAAGGGCCATATCTCCCTTTTTTTTTTTTTCTTAGAAACCCTGGAGGGGTGGGACCTCCAGATCTCCTGAAAAACCCACTCAGACCCAGAGCTTAGCTCATGTGGCATTTGTATACTGAACTGAGACTTGTGGAACCCTGATCCTTGCCTAAAAAATCACTTTCTTCAGGTTTCTCCCAGCTCCGAACACCACAACTTGATGAGTAGCAACTCCACTCTTCAGTGGAGAAACAACTAGTGGATGGGTTTTGGACCATGTTCCCTCCAGGCAATTTTCAAAGCCACTGAATCTGTGTTTCTTACAGCAAGGTTTCATGTTCTCTAACCCAACCCTGTGGGCTGTGTTCTTTCCAGCCCTTTAATAGACCTTCAGTGCCCAGCATTTCCTAGGCATCCAATGCCCTGTTGCTGTGTAGGGCCTGTCAAAACAATACCACACTTAAACATCCTCTGTTTGCAGCTCTGAGCTCTAAGATTACTCCGTTATCCTTACTCCTTCCATTTACAACTCAGGTTCCACAAGAATATCATGAAGAGATCATGACCAGCTTTCTTCCCTGAACAATTCCTAGGAATACACTTAACCAGGGAGGTGAAAGACTTTGTTGTCTTTCACAAGGTGAAAAGTGTATAGGTGAACTTTATAGATGGAAACTATAAAGCGTTGAAGGTGGCTGGATGGTTCAATCAGTTAAGTGTCTGACTGTTGATTTCGGTTCAGGTCACAATCTCAGGATCCTGAAATTGAGCCCTGCAGGGTAGGCTCTGTGCTCAGTGCTCAGTAGGGAGCCTGTCTAAGGATTCTCTCCCTCTCCCTCTGCACCTCCCCCTGGTCATGTGCTCACCCACTCTCTTTCTCTAAAATAAATAAGTTCTAAAAAAATTAAAAAGGAAACTATAAAGTATTGGTAAAAGAAATTTTAAAAGACACAAATAAATGTAAAGATATCCTGTGTTCATGGATCAAAAGAATTAATATAGTTAAATCATCCCTACTACCCAAAGTGATCTACAGATTTAATGCAATCCTTATCAAAATCTCAGTGGCACGTTTTACAGAAATAGAAAAAGACAATCCAAAATTCATATGGAACCACAAAAAACCCTGAAAAGCCAAAGCAATTTTGAGCAAGGAAAATAAGGCTGATGGCATCACACTTCCTGATTTCAAACTATATTCCCAAACTACAGTTATCAGTAATACAATGCCGACATAAAGATAGACATATGGGTTAATGGAACAGAATAGAGAGCCCAGGAATGAACTCACTCATGTTTGGTCAACTGATCTTTGACAAAGGTGTTGAGAATATTCAATACAGAAAAAATAGTCTCTTCAATAAGAGGTATTGGGAAAACTAGATATTCACATACAAAAGAATGAAATTGGATCCTTATCTTATAGCATACGCAGAAATTAATTCAAAATGGGTGAAAGACTCAAAGATAAGACTTAACTATAAAACTTCTAGAAGAAAACAGAGGGGCAAATCTTGACATTGGCCTTGACAAAATTTGGATATGACACCAGAGGCATAAGTAACAAAAGTAAAAATAGACAAATGGGTTTACATTAAATTAAAATGCTTCTGCACAGCAAAGGAAATGATCAACAAAGTACAAGGATAACCTACAGGATGGGAGAAAATGTTTACAAATCATATATCTGATAAGGAATTCATATCCAAAATATATAAGGAACTCCTACTCTTCAATAGAAAAATAAATAAACAGCCCAATTTAAAAATGGGCAGAGATGCATGAACAATGAATCTTGGAACACTGAAAAAATAAAATTAAATTTAAAAAAATAAAAATAAAAAAAATAAAAATGGGCAAAGGACCTAAAAGCTATTTCTCAAAAGAAGACATACAAATGATCAATAGATATGTGAAAAGGTGTTCAACATCACTAATCACCAGGGAAATGCAAATCAAAACCACAATGAGATACTACCTCACATCTGTTAGGTGAGGATGTGGAGAAAAGGGAACGCTTGTACACTGTTGGTGGCAATGTAAATCAGTGCAACCACTACAGAAAATAATATGGAAATTCCTCAAAAAATTAAAAATAGAACTGCCATATGGTCCAGCAATCCCACTTCTGGATACCTATCCAAAGGAATTGAAACCCAGATCTCAAAGAGGTATCTACATTCCCATGTTCATTACAACATAATTCACAATAATTAAGATATGGAAGCAACCTAAATGTCCCCCTATGGAAGAATGGATAAAGAAAATATGGTATTTACATACAATGGAATATTATTCAGCCTTTAAGAAGAAGGAAATTCTGCCGTTTGTGACAACATGGATAAACTTGGAGGACATTATGGCAATGACACAGAGGAACGAATACTACATGATCCCACTTACAGGAGGAATCTAAAATAAACTCATAAAAGCAGAGAGTAGAATTGTTATTACTAGGGCCAGGGTAGTGTGGGGGGGAGAGGAAAGCAAGGAGGTTTAGATCAAAAGGTTCAAAATTTCAGTAATGCAAGATGAATAAGTCCTAAAGATCCACTCTACAGCACAGTGCCTATACTTAACAATATTGTGTACTTAAAAATTTTTTCAGAAGGCAGATCTTCTGTTAAGTGTTCTGTTGCATACATACATGGGGAGAAAACTTTGAAGGTGATGGGTATGTTTATGGTACTGGTTATGGTAGTGGTCTCATGAGTGTATACTTATCTCCAAACTCATTGAACTGTATACATTAAATATGTACAGCCTTGGGTATGTAAATCAACCTCAATAAAGTGGTTTAAAAAAAAAATTCAGGGTGCCTGGGTGGCTCAGTGGGTTAAAGCCTCTGCCTTCGGCTCAGGTCATGATCTCAGGGTCCTGGGATCGAGCCCCGCATCGAGCTCTCTGCTCAGCAGGGAGCCTGCTTCCCCCTCTCTCTCTGCCTGCCTCTCTGCCTACTTGTGATCTCTCTCTCTCTCTGTCAAATAAGTAAAATCTTAAAAAAAAAAAAAAAATTCACCAAAGATCCAGAATAATTGTCATTGAGAAGGGTATTATCTCAAAATTCTACCATAAGATAAGTTTGATTCTTTCCCCAAACTCCTTTGTTCCTCTTTTTCCTTTGGTTTCACAAAAACAGAAATGCAACCCAAAAATGAATAGAATGTGAGAACTGTTGCTTTGGATGTGATGAATGGAAATATTATTCTGTTTTATGTTGTTCTCCTGGAATGGTTTGCTTTTTAGAAGAATATTATTAAATAGCTAATGAAACATGCCAAAAGGCTAAGCATTAGTTTAACTCTGTTCAATCACCTAATACCTGTATACAATCGAAGCTTTTAATGGCATTACAACTTCACTCTCTGATATTAAAGTATACCATTAATTTCAAAACAGGATACTCATGCCTTCTTTGGGTTTCAGAAACCACTCCTCTACTGTATTTTAGTGACTACATATTTTTTCTTTTCTGTTCTTGTATATGAATCATGTAGACAAAAGAGTATGTAGTGTACATTTATGTTTCTATTTATTTAAATATTAATAAACACTCTAAAACAATCAAACAAACAAAAATCTCTGAACAGACCCTCCTGGGGAAAGAGCAATTTCCACTAGCCGCTCAGTCACTCATTCCTGCAAAACGATATTTATCAAATACTGCGTACATTCCAGTGACAAATAAGAGAAGTCTAAAGGAGCTTACAGTCTGCAGTTGCCCCATCTTGGGTTTTGATAAGACAAGAAATGACTAGAAAGTTAAGGACAGGGTTGAGAAATGGAAAAAGAATTTAGCGATCACAGATCTTCCTGATTCTATGCATAGAATACTTTCGGGTAGCGAACATAAGAAGCCACTTTTATATACTTACTATAATCCTTCACACCGAAATTCTCAATCATTCTTCACTGAATGTTAAAAAAGAAGCTTTCAGTGGCACGTGGGTGGCTCAGTTGGTTTAGCATCTGCCTTTGGCTCAGGTCATGATCTCAGGCTCCTGAGATGGAACACCACATCAGGCTCCCTGCTCGACAGGGAGCCTGCTTCTCCCTCTCCCCCGCCCCTGTTCATACTCTCTCTTGCTATCTCTCTCTCTCTCTCTCAAATAAATCAATAAAATCTTTGAAAAAAAAAAAGTTTTCAGCTCCGATGAAGAAACACTAGTTGCAAGGTCTATTATAAACGTTGAAAGCAAATTGTTTAAAAAAATAAATCAGAATCGGCTCAAGATTATCACCATTATGATGTTGCTTTCAATCATTTGCTTAGTTAAGCAGAGAAAGAGGTGTCATTCCAGCCTGGGAGCGAGAACTGGACTGAATACAGTCACGGAGAGTAATTGTAAGTTGAGCGTCCTCCATCATGAGAATTCTGTCTTAGACTATCTTCTCCGCCATTTCTCTCCCTCAGGCATTTGAAAGGACTATGTAGATGACAATTGGAAGTTACACTCTCCAAAAAACAGATTTCATCCTGACGCTGGATCCACGTGTTCCGGAAACCAGAAGGCCAGTAAAAGTGAATATTTTCTCTTTGAGTCAAGAAGCTAGATTGACACTTCTTTAGCGTATTGGTTTTCTATTGCTACGTGACAAATTTCTACAAACTTAGTGGCTTAAAACAAAACAAAATTTTTAACTTCACAGTGCTGGCGTTTCAAGAGTCTGGGAATGGCTTAGCTAGGTCCCTGCTCAGGGTCTCCCCAGGCTGAAATCAAGGTGTAGGCAATGGCTCTGATCTCATCTGAGGCTCAGGGTCCTTTTCCAAACTCACTGGTTATTGGCAGAATTCAGTTCCTGGTGGCTCTGGAACTGCAGTATTCAGCAACTAGAGCCCCCACAGTCCCCTACTTCGTGACTCTCTCCACATCATGGCGGTTTGCTTCTCCAAAGCCAACAGGAGAATCGATCTGACTTCTTTTAGGGGCTCACCTGGTAAGGTCAAGCCCCACATAATCTTAATTTAAAGTCAACTCCTAGGGACTTAAATTATGTGTAAAAAATTTCTTCACAACTGTACCTAGATATTGTTTGACTGAATAACTGGGATAATGCGGACATTCTAGCAGTCAGGAATCTTAGAAGGGGCTATCTTAGAATTCCACCCCCCCACACACTTGAAATGGAAAACATTTCCCTATTTAAATATTTGTTCCTACCAGTGTTGCTGCTGAGATTCTTAAAGATCCAAGAGTTGCCTTTCACTATTTCTATTTTGAGGAAAAATTGTCTTCATAAAACTAGTGCAGAGAAAAGATGCCTCTTTTTGGCCACTTGGATATTCTTCAAATAGAGGATCTTGTTTTTTTAAAAAATAGATTTTTCTATGACAGTTAAACTGTGGGAAGTCATGTGGGAAAATAAGACCAGTTAGTTGCAAGAAATGTAGCTCATGAAAGAGACTCCACAAGAAGAGGTCAAGGTATCACTAATTAAGACAAGATTGTGTTGAATAGCCAGTCACCTGGATTAAATTAAGTCCATTTCCTTGGATACAAAGTGCCTGGACTCTGACAGCCAGTCTGTTCTAGAATCCCTCTGTGCCTTTTCAGTAACCCACAAAAAATCTGGTATTCAATACTTTGAGTCCATAAAGCCATTAAAAAAATAAGAATGCACATTACACTGTGGGAGGTCTGTTTGTTCTAATGAGCAAAGAATAAAATAATTATCTCACACAATGCTGCAGGTGTAGAACCTAAAAGCAACTTCAGTAACTGTATGTGCAATTGATAATAGGTCTCCAGTGAAAGAACATTTTTAGATCTCCCTTTTCTCATAGTTTGTTTTCTTGTAAAGTAGCCGATGCCAAAATTAGTGCAACCGCTCTTTTAGGAGCCTTCAAACACTGCAGTCACGTTATTGGTTCTTTTGTTTAATACATTCTCTCCATATGCTGTTGGCTGGCCTATTCAGAGAATTCAAACCTTTGTATGTGCCCTTGGGGAAAGATGTGTGGCCTCAGTTTTGAGTCAGGAAGCGTAGCTTCTCAACATGACTCTGCCTCCAACTCATGTTCAATTGCTTTGGTTCAGTTTTTCGATGCCAATAAAGCTGAAAATATCAATAGTTTTCCCCCAATAAATCTATTTTTGTCTCAGAGTAATTGTAAAGTCCTTGTATCAGGAACTATGAAGTCAAGTTGGGTAGCGTTATTCAAAAATGCGTATGTGTCTGATGTTATGAGTCACATGCAGAAATGGATTCTTTTGTAAATGATTGTCCTGTGGACAGTTTATGAAATGCCAACGGCTCAAGTAAAGCAAAACAAAACTTGGCTCTGGATGTGAAAAAAATTAAAAACAGAAGGTTAATCTTAAAAATGAAAGCACTTTTATTGAATTTAACCAACAAGTAAATTGAAAAACAATAAAAATTAATTTCAAACACTCTCGAGTTCCAGAGATATAATTGCCCACTGCCTTCTTTCCCCTCCCCGCTCCTCGGTAGGTCATTTACCTTACTTCACTGAGAAAATAGACCACCCCAGGCAAAATCCCTTCAAACTCATTTCCCAAACCTCACCTGCAGGGGCTCCATGAATGGCTGCTAGAAGAGGAATGGACAGCCAAATGCACAGCCCCATTCTCGACTCCTTTCCTTTTGTTAAGTAGAAGAGAGCCTCTCCTCCTGCTTCGCTCCCCCTCCTGGTGACCAAGCCCGCCACCTGGGCTTCGGTTCCATCCTCCAAAGCAGTTCTTGGATCCTTCCTCGTGGGGGACCTGTTTCCCTCAGTCAGTCCTTCTCTCACGTAGCTCCATCTCTCCTGGTTCTTTCCAGTTTTTCCCATTAACAAATCAACATGCTTCGGCTCTTTCCTCTGATGGGAATGGGTGTATGTGTGTGGACACGTATATACATATTAATACATATACAAACCCATGTATGTTGCAACTTACTTAGACATTCCCTTGTCAATAGCCATTTGGTTCGTTAAAACATTTTTGCTCTTATAAACGTGTTCCTGTCTCCTTGCCCACAAGTGTGACAGTTTCTCTAGGACAATGGTCCTCAAGGGTCCTATCCCAGGCCTATCAAGATAAAATCTCCAGGGCCGTTTCTTAAAAACCTTGCAGATAATTCTAATGACCAGCTTCAGTGGAGAGCTGTAGCTCTAGGGTGAGAAGTAGGAAACCTGGGTAAGAGGGAACGCACATCTCACAATTTATTACATAATGCACAATTTGTTCCCCAGTGTAGTGGGACCTATCTCCTATCCCATCAGTATGGGAAGATTTTTTTTCTGCTTTCCTGTCACTACGTGGGATTGTCAGACATTTCCATTTTTCCCAATCCAGTGTGAAATTGCATTTCAAATGATGTTTGTTTTTACTCCACTTACTAGTGAAGTGGGGCATTTTGTCATATATTCTTTTCTTCTGTTTTTTTCTTCCGTAAGTTGACTGTTCACATTTCTTGTCTATGTTTCTGTTGGTGTGTTTGTCTTTTTCTCATTGATTTATAGGTGGCCTTCAAAATATATGCTATATAATAATCTTTTTTCTATATTTACAAAGTATCTTCTCCCAGTCTGTTGCTAGTCTTTTAAACTGGGTACGGTTTCCAGTTTTATTACTTATGTTAAGTTGTTTTTCTTTTCTTTTCTTTTCTTTTGGTTTTTCTGTTCTTTTTTTTTTTTTTTATTTGACAGAGAGAGTACGCAGAGAGGCAGGCAGAGAGAGAGGGGGAAGCAGGCTCCCTGCTGAGCAGAGAGCCCTATGTGGGACTCGATCCCAGGACGGTGAGATCATGACCTGAGCAGAAGGCAGAGGCTTAACCCACTGAGCCACCCAGGGGTCCCAAGTTGTTTCTCTTTTCTACAACTGGAATTGACTATTCTTAGGCTTTTTCTATTTCATGTGGATTCCAGCATCAGTTAGTGAAGTCTGATGAAAATATTCTGCTGAGACTCTGTAATTGCATTGCATTTGTAGACTCATTGACATCTTTAAGACATTGAGCTTTCCCTCTCTTGAAAATGGAGTATTTCTCCATTTATCTAGGTCTTCCATGATGATCCTTCACATAATTTTAGTATTTTAAAATTTATGCCTTGATATGTATCTGTAGCTTTTATTGCTGTTGCAAATTAGATCCTTTAATTGTGATTTTTACTTGGTTATTACTGATGCTGAAGAAGGCTATCATTTTTTATATGTTGATACTTATCAAATGATCTTGTGAAGTCTTATTGCCTTGAGAATATTTTGGGTTCTTTATGTATACAATCTTACTGACTGCAAATGACAATTTGGATTTTATTTACTTTTCAAATCCTCCTCTATGTTATTTCTTTTTGCCGTCCTTGTTTGTCTGTTGCCATGCTGAATAGCAGTGGTGTGTAAAAACACGGTGATGTGTTGCCCAAATGCCCCTTCAAGGATGAACCTGCTGTTCCACCTGCTGAGCACTGTCAGCAGGCAACCTTCACTTGGTGGGCCCCCTCCTTCCAGGATTGCTTCTGGTACAGAGAGCTACCTTGTCCAAGGTCACACCTCTTCCTTGGACCCTACCACATCCAATGGTGATGGATCTGTCTAGCTTGGGACAAACTGGAAGAGTCATTCTAGCTCCATAGCTTCCCAGGTATTGGCTGTGGCTGTTGTTGGGTCTGCTTCACAGTTCAACGTTTCCCTCACCAAATCCTGCTTCCTTCCCCACTCTCTCATTGGTCTTGACCCCAAGGGCACTTCTTAATAAAGATCTGGCATGCCAAAATCCATCTTAGAGTCTATTCCCAGAGCATCAACTATGATACAATGATTGGGATCTTTGCTGGAATACCTCACTATCAATTAGAATTTAGGTTACAAGCAACAGAGAATGTCTCAACTTGTCTAGGCAGAAAGTAACCTCCATGAAGGCAGGGATGTTCAACTCTTTTATTTACCACTATACTGTATTCATGTACAAAGGAAAAAAAAACTATGTTGATATAGTTTTATATATTCGCTCCTATATTTGATATAGGGTATATATATTCGATATAGTCGATATATATTTTATATATTCGCTCCTATATTCGGAGCATATAGGGTAGCTCCGAAATGATAGGGAAAACTAGAGACATAGGCTTGGAAGAGCAGAAAAAAAATAAAAGGAGTTTTGGAAGCCAGGGCCACAGCCAAACTCAGACATACGGTGAGGACATTGCTACAGCAATGGGCATCTTCATTTACATGAATGTCTCTCTGACTTCATGGATTCCACATGATGATCCATCAGTATGGATCCCCTACTGAAAGAAATCCTCCACTGTCCTTTTTTATTCATAGCATAGAGTAAAATTGTATTTTCAGAATTATATTTCAAAATTAAAGTCCAGAAAGGAGTGTCGTGTGTTATAACCCTAGCTGCCAC
The DNA here is from genome assembly GCA_028534135.1 of Potos flavus. Classification (NCBI taxonomy): domain Eukaryota; kingdom Metazoa; phylum Chordata; class Mammalia; order Carnivora; family Procyonidae; genus Potos; species Potos flavus. Next base: position 29,666,589 of record CM052883.1, on the reverse strand, counting down.
AGGCATGGATCTTTGTTTAGCTTTGGATGTGGGCGATGGGCTCTAGTCTTCACCAGGGCTTTTGAAATCAGGAACTCCCCAACCTACGATGGGAGTTTAGATGCTGAGCAGCCAAAAACATGAAAAAAAAAAAAAAACCATTGTAGCTTCTAAAATTTTACTAAAAGGCAGTTGCATGCTAGTAAATGTTTAATGATTGGCACTCCAGGGTGGGACGGGGGGAAGGTATTGATGTGTAGCATTTGCCAATTTCTGGGTGAAAGTGTCCCACCATGCTGAATCTCAAGCTACCAGTGGGATGTTTCTTAACACACGGTTGAGAAGAGATGAACTCAATCCTCTCTCACAAGTTGGTATGAGCCGTCTCCTAAAAGCCATTGCAATAAGTATAATGATCATGATAAGTTTGATTTCTCCTTTTCCACAAACAAATCTGTCCTCCTTTAGTTACAGCCCTTCACAGCTGTCTGTAATGGAAAGACCGTCTACACCTGCTAGCTCCACCACCTCAAATCATTCATTCTTCATTTTTACTCTAAGTCCATCTACTCCAATATATACCATCTAATTAGGCTGCGGAGGCCAAATTCACTGGACACTTCTGTACTTATGGTAGCATTTTCTACCATAAACTTTTGTGTCATGAAACTCTTCCACTAGTGTCTGCAGCACCACATTCTTCAGTGGTCTGATTCTCAGTCTGGTCTTTCTCGGTCTCCTTTATAAAACATCCCTTTTTCTGTCCTCCCCTTGAATGCTACAATCCCCCGTGGCTCCATGTTGGCCTCTTGCCACACTCTGCACCACCGTCTATAAACTATAGACTCCTGTTCCTACATCTTGAGCCTCGTTCTTTCCATTAAGTTCCAGATCCATACAAGTACTTCAAACTGTTTTTGGATAATTTTACCTGGACGTTTCCTTGGCACTTGACATGCTTAAAACTGAGCCTACCACTTTCCACTCATCTTACTCCTTGCTCTGTCCCCTACCCTCTTTCACCAATCCAAGCCAAAACCTTCTTTTCCTTATATGCTCCTTATCAAAACCAGAAACATGGGAGCGGTTTTCAAGCCCTCTCTCCCTAACCCACATCAAATTATCACCTAGTCTCCTAGATTCTTCCATTTGCAATCCCACGGCTTAAGATGAAGACACCATTGACTCTTGATGAATGCAGTATCTTCCTCATTGGCTTTCTTGCCCCACTACAAGTTATTTACCCCCAAACCTAACGTTCTTGTTCAAAGGCACGTCTGATATTGCTATCTTTCTACTTAAAATTCTTCAATGATTTCCAAAAATGCTCAGAAAAAAAATACATACTTTAGCAAGACATCCTTTGTCTGCATTGCTAATTGTAACTGACCCCCCAACATCCATTCCCAATCCCATCCCCTGTTAAAGAACAAAAATTCAGCTGAGTAAATATGAAGATCTAATTGGCTTTATTAAGTGGTATGTGGATCAGGCAACATGTCATCTAGCAAATTCAAAGGCTCTCTGAGGAATTGCACAAAATGGAAACTTTTTATAGGAAGGAGGGTGGGCAAGGGAGTTATTAGCAAAAGAAAACAAAGGATTTTTTCAGGCAGCTCCCTAAGGAGGAAGAGCAGGGGGTCTTTTCATGTAGATTACCTGGTCTTCTTTTGTGGGGATAGAGAGGACCCCAGTGACAGGTTACCTCACCTGTACTGACCAGAAAATTTCTGACTGACTGGTTAAAACTACATTTCTGGGGGAGGTTGAAACTGCAGCTAGGTTAGGAATTGAGCCCCGGTGTGGTGACGTGGCCTAGTATAAGTGACTCCATTTTGCACCTGTGATTTTCTTTTTGCTACCTTTCGTTATATAGCAAAGTGATTTTAGGAATGAACACTTACTTCAGAGGTAGATCCGGCTTAGTCTACTCCAGAATGATGATCCCATCACCCTTGTCAATGATTGATTTGAGATTGATTTGAGAGCTGAGACAATTGATGCCGGGCATCCTGCTGGTAACATTTATGGATGGAGAGGTGGATATGGTGACTAAGTTGATCCAACCTAAGACTGAAATGAAAAGTTTCATTCCATAATTAGGAGAGTTATTTTTTTTTTTTTTTAAGATTTTATTTATTTATTTGACACACAGAGAGAAAGATCACAAGTAGGCAGAGAGGCAGGCAGAGAGAGGGGGGGGAAGCAGGCTCCCTGCTGAGCAGAGAGAGCCCGATGCGATGCGGAGCTCGATCCCAAGACCCCGGGATCATGACCTGAGCCGAAGGCAGAGGCTTTAACCCACTGAGCCACCCAGGTGCCCAGGAGAGTTCTTTCTATTCACATGTTGCGGTAAACAAGAAAAAAAAAGTAGGCGTGGGTGCCATCTTAATAGGCTGCTACCTTACTCTTGATTACTCTTGGCTGCTATCTAAGTAGGCTCAAAGCAAAATAGTGGAAGAAGCCAACCAAGCTTGAACAGGTTGTGACTTATTTTTTTAAGCTGGTTTGAAATCATCCTAAACATCATAAGGCTCTTCATAATCTAGTCCCTAATTACCTTTCCAGTGGCACTTCTCCTTATTTGTGTTCTTTTACTCTAAGCGTCATTTGAGGACCAGCAGCATTGGTATCGCTAGAGAACTGGTTAGAAATACAGAACCTCAGGCCCCGCCCTAGACCTGCTGAATCAGAATCTGCATTTTAATAAGATTCTTAGGTGACCATATGCACATCAGAGTTTGAGAAGTGTTGGTCTTGACCAGTGGTTCTCAAAGCGTGGCTCTCAGACCAGCTGCATGAATTATCACCTGGGAACTCATTACGAATACACATGCTCAGGCTCCCAGATCCATTGAATCAGAAACCCTGGGGTGGTGTTCCCAGCACTCTGTGTTTTGTTTATGTTTTTGTTTTTGTTTCATTTCTCTCACATTTTTTAAAAAATTTAAATTCAATTAATTAACATATAATGTATTATTTGTCTCAGGGGTACAGGTCTGATTCATCAGTCTTATATAATACCCAGTGCTTGTTAAAACACATACCCTCCCCAATGTCCATCACCCAGTCACCCCATCCCTCCACCCCCCTCTCCTCCAGCAACCCTCAGTTTGTTTCCTATGATTAAGAGTCTCTTATGTTTGTCTCCCTCTCTGGTTTCATCTTGTTTCATTTTTTCCTCTCTTCCCCTGTGATTCTCTGCCTTGTTTCTTAAATTCCACATATCAGTAAGATCATATGATAATTGTCTTTCTCTGATGACTGATTTCACTTAGCATAATATCCTCCAGTTCCATCCACATTGGTGTAAATGGTAAAGAGTTCATCTTTTTTGATGGCTGAGCAATATCCCATTGTATATAGATACCACGTCTTTATCCATTCATCTGTTGATGAATTCCGTAGTGTGGCTATTGTGGACATTGCTGCTATAAACATTGGGGTGCAGGTGCCCCTTTGGATCACTGCATTTGTATCTTTGGGGTAAATACCCAGAGCAATCTGTGTCTTAAAGGCTTTGTCACTTCTCCTCCAACACAAGGCATAGGTTTTCCATTTTAGGTGTTGTTGATACCGTCTGGCTCTAGAGCATTCTCTGAGAACTGCTGGCCTCTATCACTGTTGCCTAAACTTACTATACAAAGAAATCACTCGAAATTACTGATGTCTGTATGCCACTCCCAGAGAAGTTGGACGTAATACGGAGTGAACCTGGGCACTGGGGCATTTTCGAAGCTCCCCAGGTGATTCTAACTTCCAGCCATTTTGAGACCACTGATCTACATTTTAACCATACCGAACTGCTTTTGCTGATTCTCTCAAACCACAAAGCTCTCTCATTCTGCACTAAATCCCTTGTTTTCACCCCTCTCACCTTTCCTTTCTTTACCTGACTGGTATTTGCCTTTCACAACTCAGTGCGGGTATTGCCTCCTGCCAGAGGTTTTCTCAGATGGCTGAGTCTGGAATAAGGGCCCCTGCCATGTACCTGTGGCAATCAGAGCTGTTGTCTCAGTGGTTCCACTTTATTCCTTCTGACCCATCTCCCTCACGGAATTAGTCTTTTTGAGTGTGGGAAGCCAGCCATATACACTCTTTCCTTCCTTGTGTCTTAACAAGACCTGGCACATAAAAAGGCAACTCAGTAAACATTTGTTGAAAAAATGCACGAGGGCAGCAATTGTGTCTTCTCCTTTCCTGGTGATTATCATTGCTCCTCAAAAAATACTTCCTGGATTTTTTATCATTCCTTCTTCAAGGAACTTGTTTCATTGAAAAGCCCCCAAATAAAACCAGAAAAATGTTATACATATAGGAAAATGAGGGGAAAATAAAACTAGGGAAACTTGGATAATGCCATTGATTAATTGCTGTATGAAGGCTGCACATTGTGTAAACTCGGTGACTTTTCATTGGGGTCAGGATGTGGGTTCTGACTAAGACTGGATTACCTGATGACTATATTTAGTTTCCGTGTGGTTAAGAGCCTGGGCTGGGGGCAGACAATTCCAGATGTGCCACTTACTCATTGTGTGTCTCTCCTCAGCTCCTCGACTTCCTTCAGCCTCAGGGTCCTTACCTCTTAGGAGAGCGTAGTAATGTCTGCCTCACAGGGATACATAAGGTTTCAATGACACAATATTTTTCAGGCATGTAGCAGAAGGCTTGGCACCTAATAAGTGCTCCATGGGTGGAAGTAAGAGCTAATAGAGTATTTCTAAATTCTGTTTAGACTCACGAGTAGAATTTGGTGCCAAACTCTCTTGTTTTTTGGTGTCTTTGTTGATCAGATTATCCTCAAAATATCAGCTTGGTCTCCTCGGGTTCTTTGCATTTTATGTTTAACTCCTGATTATCCAGGAACAAAACTAGAAACTGCCTCCCACCTACTCCTCCTCCGCTTTTCTCACAAACCTACGCTCTCATAGATATTAGTTTCACTTCTTTCTCCAGAACAATAGGTGCATTGCAAAGTGAAGAGAACCCCCAAAAGATGGTCGAAAGGGACAGAAGGATGGGAGGGCTAATTTGTGGATAACTGGCTCACAAGTGAATTATTGATTCTAATCGAAAGTCTCCAGATGTCAACCTCCACAGCAGACACCAAGCTGTGCAAGAGGAAAGGAGCCGTGCAATTTCCCTGGAGGTTGAGTTGTAGCCCTCAGCCATAAAATAGAGCCCTTTGTGTGCCGAATGCTGAACGAGGGTACATTAAGACAAGAAATGTTCATTTATAGGCATCAATAAAGTGAAAGCATAAGCTGTATGAACAGAATTGAGCTGGTCAAGGACGGCTAATTCCTGCAAATACCTTGTTACTCATTGAATGTAAATGATCTACTTCTGCATTTTATCATGTTTACACAGCGATATTTTGTGGCGGCTGCTTCCAGGTTTATGTGTATTTTTAATCTGGGAAAGTCCAGAGCTTATTCACTACTATGTTGAATAAAAGGTCACTGGTAAAAATCAGGAACTAATCTAAAACAAGAGAAGGATGGCAAGTTTTGGCAAGCGTGTATCAACGTATTTCAATATTTTTAAAAAAAACCCCATTGTCTTGAAACAAGAAATGGCTTCTCATGTTGCAAATAAAAGAGCAGCTATTTCAATTAGGTAAGCAATCACAACAAAAAAGCAAGACCCCAAATGGTGCCCTCTACTTTTATTAGAGCCCCAGAGAAGTAAGAGGGTCAAAGGGAGTGAAATGAGGAGAAAAAGAGCAGAACCCCAAACTTTGGTTATCATATTTTATTAAACTACTTATCATCCTATGAAGCTGTTAATATACGTTATCTCACCTTACAGATAAAGAACCTGAAGATCAGCAAGCCTGATTTATTTGCCTAAGACTCACACAGCTAGTAAGCCTCAGGTTTGTCACCAAGCTTGGGTCTATCTGTCTGGTTGAATCTTGAGCATTCCTCTCTACTGTGAATATTTTTTTGTTTCTTTTGAAAAAAAAAATGTTGTGGGCACGTGTGTGTTTTGTTTATTCATTGTACCGCTCAACACCTGCAGCAGAGAGTTCATCAGCACCTGGGGTCTAGACAAGAGTTTGAGTTCTAGGTTTGCCTACTAGTCGTGCGACCTCTGACAAATTTGTTAAATTCTGTGAATGTCAGTTGCCTTATCTATAAAATGGGATAATATTAGGGGCAAGATTGTTGAGCAGATAAAAATAACAATCATGCAAAGCCCCAAGCAGAGCTCAGCATGTGATAAATGCCCAAGAAATGTTAACTATTGTTGTAAGTGCGTTCTGTGCTCAAGGCTTAGGGTAAGGTGCTTATAGAGGATAAAAACTGAAAAAGACTATTGTCCTTGAGGAAATTGGACAGAAAATAGAGGGAACCTTCCTTTAGATATAGCCTAATGGTCTTGTTAATACAGAGAAGAGACATTTCGGAGGACTGGAATTTGTATGCTGAGTAAATGTGGGTTTTACATATCTGAAAAAAATCACCACTTTCTATGGAATGTTTACAGCATTAAAATTCATCCCATTGAATTTCAGATCATTAATATTATCACACAGAAATTCTTTTTTAAGGATGGAGACAAAAATTTTGTCTCCCAAATGATAGACACAGAGTAGTTGAGAAAGTTAAGAAGGACACTGAGTGAATTTATTTATAAATTCATAAATATGAATTTACCCTTCATGTACAAGAATAAATATATGTATGGGATAGATAGATAAATAGATTAAAAAGTCTCAAATTTGTTTTGTGATGCAATATTTCTAAAGTCAATATTTTTGGCAAGGCATTAGCAAATTAAAAAAAAAAATTATTAATCCTTTTGCTGCCTTGACCTGTTCTCAACCACACCCCTGAGAGACATTCAGTTCTTCTAGAGAAAAGAACAGAAGGTCACAGAAAAAAAAAAAAGGACTCTACAATTCTCCAAACCTATGCTTTTGCGTTTCTAGTCTCTTTCCCATTAGCTTTAAAAAAGGAAAAAAAAAAAAGGCATTTGTCACAGTCTGCAATTGAATAATAGACTGAGTAGTGAAAACTAGTATCAAAAGAGGTTTGATCTGCCCAGAACCCTCAAATAAGAGATAAACCGTCAATAAAGCAATTTGTAGGAAACTTCTTTTCTGAACATTTTCCATCCAGGTATTGCTTGGAGTGATCCACTGGGCTCTTAGCTTGTGTGGACGCTGGCGCACGAATGTGTATTTTGACAATTCTTCCTACTCAACAGGAAGTACACGGTTGAGTAACACAGCCTTTTCTTCTTCAGGCCGAATTTCCCCGAGCAAAACCATAAACTAGGTAAAGATTATTTTCCAGGGCTCTTATCTCTCCTTCGTGAACCTTTGTACACTTTTCCCTTTACCTCTTGCCACTTCTGTAGCTCCCCAGTACTGCGAGCTACCACAGCCAACATCACAGGAAGAGCACAATGACAGTGTTGGTGCGATTTCCATTCTTCCTCTTAACTCAAACCTGCTCTTCTAAATACATTCAAAGACTCCTTCGTACGAAGGTGTGACTGTTGATAAGGCTACCACTTTTGCCCTTCCTGGCATATTTAGTAAGTGATAAGAAGCCTTAGACAAATAAACAAGGTCTAACGTGTAATTTCAAACACGAAGTGCACAGATATGGAACATATTTCCTGGGCAGGTGGGCTAGCAGGGGTATTTTTAGCTGAGCCCCAGCAAAGCAGCTACTAATCTGTGTGTGCTTAAGGCAGGTACTGTTTCATACTTAGCAGTCCTAATCTTCTTTGTTCCAACTTTTAAAACTCACACTTACAAAGGAAAATATCACCTTTCCCTTCCTAGAGATGGCAGGGAGGTGGCCCCAAACTTCATGTAAGGCAATGGACGATAAAAGGATCTCTGCTTTGGATCGGCTTGAGAACCTGGGAGCCCTAAGGGCAGGGTGTTTGGGGCCGAGGGACTGTGCTCACTCACTCGAGTTCACAAAACACACAAGTGACTCCTGCTCTTCTGGGGAGGAAACACAGAAGGGTGGAGAATGGCAGGCGCTAATCCTCCTGAAATTTCCCTCCCGCAGAGTAAAGTAGAAAGCCCTTTCCTCTATGGAGAGGGGAGCCAAGAATGACAACAAATCCCTTCCTGAAGGCCAACTATAGGACAGGCCCTGCCCTGTGCGCTTTGCCTGTGTTCTCCTGTGTATACCTCGCAAGGCAAGGAAGGCAGCGTCACTACCCCCAGAGTGAAGATGTTTCCCCTGAGGCAAGCAACTTGTAGGCCTCATTCTGCTGGTAAGCTGAATAACCAGTATCTAAACACTGTTTTCTGGTCTTAAAGCAAATGCTCTTTCACTGAGTTGACATCTTAAATATCTTCAACCTTCTGTAACAAAGACTAAGACTCAACTAATGTATCTCATCAGAAGTTTCTTTTTTTAACCTCTATCCTTAAAACATTCACAGTTACAACCTTCTACCTATTTCCTTCAGCACAAACGGAGAAAAATCCATTTCCAAGTTTGGTAGACAGTTGTTGTTTCTTTTTTTCTGTCATCATGAAACCAAAAATGCCATGACCACACCATTATCAACAACTGACCGAGGCCACTCACAATGTTCTTCACACTGACATCAAACATGTCCGATTTGTGAATTGACGCCAACGGGCCAATGGCGTTATTTTAAATTTAAGGTAGAGGAATCTGTCATTGATCATACATTCAAAAGAAGTAAGACTAGAAGAAATATGACGGGAGAGTCCTTTAGTTGATAAGGAAGTGAAGAGATACAAACACCAGTGCCTCATGAAGCTTTATGGAGCAGTTAACCTTGAGACTTGACCGTATGTAAAGATCAAACTCCAACTTCGGGTTAACAGGTTTATAGAGCTTTATAAATACCTTGGTTTCACTATTTGTGCTTTTATCTGCTTCTGGACTTTATTACTGCTCTCTGTCCAGTGATAGGCTTTACATACATAGAACGCCAATGAAAAGAAGTCAAAAGGTTTCCTTGGTTATCTTTAATGTCTTAAGGTTTTAATAGAGAGGCATACCTTCTACCAGTTAGAGAGTCACAGAAAATGCCACCCCTGCAAGGGTGACAAGCTTTTCACAAGGCCCAGTCCCCAGATAAAGGCAAAGAAACTGTTGAAGCAGCAGCTCTCCAGGGTCATGGTGGAAAATAACTAGCCCATGATTAGCATTTCATTGCACATGCACAAAAGCTAAATAAATACCTCGTGCGATGCAGCCAACATATTGGTAAATAAATATATCACAGTTACACATCATAAAAAAGGGACTATTGTTTTGGTTTGATGTGAATAAAGGCAGCCACATCAATGTAGAAGATGAGTTTTTAAAAAGGAAATGCAAAATTCTTCAGGCCCCATCTGGGCTGAATGAGTCCGATATTACAGAAGCCTTCACAAAAGACAGGAAATGGCAATTTTAGAATAAAATACACAAAATATTGGAAGAAGAAAGAAAACAACAATTAATGGTGTGAGGAAGTGGCCTGTTCTCACTTGCGCTGGCTGTGAGGAGTACTGTGTAAGCTCGTGCTTTCTCACTCCAGAGGCTCCTTCTACCACAGGGGCAATCTACCCAGCCCTGTGAATGCTACAACTTGAGGGAAATCAACATTTCTGACTAGAAAATTAAGCTTCTCATCTACAATTCTACCCACTCAGCAAGAGCTATAGTCAACATATTTTTTTTTTTACTTGAAGAAAACTATTTTCTGATTGCACTGAATTGTGTATACCAGCCGTCATTCTGAGTTTCAAAATTCTTTATTATATAATATGTTTTTAAAACCCACTCATAAGCAAATAATCAAATGAAAACCACTTTTAAAAAGATTTTATTTTTAAGTCATCTCACACCCAACGTGGGGCTCAAACTCACAACCCCAAGATTAAGAGTCACATGCCCCACCAACTGAGCCAGCCAGGTGCCCTGAAAGTTATTTCTAAATAAAGACTCATATATCAGGTATAGTAGCAATTTAGGGCTTTCCATATGTGAATTGTCTTGAAGATTTTCTTTGGAAAGATGCAGAAGTATTAAAGTAACAGAAATAAAAAGACTTTTTTTTATTGTCATAAGAATGTGTGGATTTAAATCGTGACAAGAAAACTGAATGCTAAGAAGTGTGGGCACTAGCAGAGAGTCTGTGCAGAAACTTTCATGTAAATTTGCAACCTGTAATTTTAATAATTTGTGAACTTTTTACAGTATTCTCTACCCATAAAGTGCTTTAATATGGTGATAAAAATCCATTTTCTATCTCAAAAAATTCATATTTTATCATAACACTACATATAGGAAAATTGTAGTGAAAGATCATGGAATACATTTGCTAAGTCTCCTACTGATGTTAATTTTGATGTGAATAATTTGAAATTATTAGTTATTTTATTATGCTCTTTCTTTAAGAAAATCAAATATATTTGTGTGTGTGTACATGCGTGTGTAAGAGAGTGCATTTAAAATATGACTTAATTTTCCAAAAAATTTACCGGAACATTCATCTTTAGAAATAAAAATATCACTCACCCTCTATTGCCTAAATAATAAAGACCAAATTCCAGAATTTAGCCTTTATGGTCCTCTGTGGTCTAGTTCAAAAGTACCCTTTCAATTTCATTGTTTCTATGCTCCTTGTTAAAGTCCTATCTATAAACTGGATCATTTATGTAGCCATCAAACATATACTGAGTGCCAGGCTTACCATGTGCCAGACTCTATGGATTTAAGACAAAGAAAGCACGACTTCTACTCTCAAACAGCTCAGAATGTAGCTAAAAAGAAGATATGTAACCGGGTATTTACAGCATTATAAGTGCAATATTCAATGTATGTTTAAGGCACAAGAGGAAATGTTTATCACTTCCTAGCCGGATAGGTAATAGATTCTGAGAAGATTATATAGGGAAGTAATGAATACATTAGAATTCACTAAATAGACACACAGAAAACAACGTTCTCTAGACTAGGGTGACATGTATGCAGGCACGAAAGTTCGAGATAGGATGTAGGTTCATTCCAGTACAGAGGTTTGACTGTTGCTGGAACCCAGAGTGCAGGGGTTCACCATCTCCCCAATATCATCCACCTATTCAGTTCTCCGTTCATGGCTCCTTCTGCCATTTCTGCAGGTTAGAGTGAATACTGTTGGTTGGTCCTGGGAACCTAATGACTTTGACATGACCTTAGACCAGAGTTTGTCAACCTCAGCACTCCTGGCAGTTTGGACAGAAGAATCCTTTGTTATGGGGGACTGTCCTGAGCATTGCTGGATGGTTAGCAGCACCCTGGGATTCTACCCTGGGATTCTATCCGCAGGGCCAGTTGCACGCCTTGTCCCAGTTATGACAATCAGAAATGTCTCCAGTCACTGACAAATGTCACTCGGTGGTGCAAATCTTGCCCCCTGTTAAGATCTATGTCTTAGATCTATGTGTTCACATGGTCACTTTAATATTGGCAAGAGTTATAACCCTACTCGATAGCAATGATTATAAGAAAAAAAAATCCAACCTATTCCAAAGTCCTTAGGACTACATGAGTATAATCAAGTGTATAAAGACCCAAATAAATGCAAATTCAATCAAGTAGAATCGCATTGGGAGTGTATGTGTATATATGTGGTTCTGTACAGACTTCCCTGAGAATATGGAAAAATTAGATAATAAAAAATTTAGCCTAGCGATGTGAAGTACATAACAATCCAATTACTTTTGCTAAGTTACAGATTTCTTATTCTACATTATAAATAGAGCTCCGTGTTTATAACCCAATAGGTTTTCCATCCATGTTAATACTATATCAGTATCTCAAATGAGATCTCCAGTCTCAGGCAACTTCAACAATCTGAGAAGGTAATCCCCAAACTATTTGAAATGTTCCAATTGTTTCCTTCTAACCCCAAGACAGTTTGTGATTAAGTATAGAAATAGTTGAGAATCATAATCATGGTGGTATAAGAAATTTGTGCATAAGGGCACCTGGGTGGCTCAGTTGGTTAAATGTCTGCCTTTGACTCAGGTCATGATTCCAGGGTCCAGGGTCCTGCATCAGGCTCCCTGCTGAGTAAGGAGTCTGCTTCTTTCTCTACCCTTCCCCCCTGCTCATGATCGCTATCTCACACTCTCTCTCTCTCAAATAAATAAAATCTTTTAAAAAAAAGAAATTTGTGCATATTTGACACTTGTAACAACTAAGAGAATAACTAATAGAGTATGTCCTGCTAGAAGCTAACTTTATGAATCTAATTGGAAACATGAAATTTAAGCAATGGCTTAAGTTTTTTAAATTTTAAGTTGAAATCTTATAAAATTTATATGCAAAATCAGAACATTTAGAGAATTTAAGAATCATCGTATCTAAAGTTTAATAGATTTATGAAAATATTTAATTCTTGGGGATGGCTTGTTGTTCATCCATTAAAGTTCTTAAAAGAAAAAGCATATATATTAAATTTACAACTTCAGTTTTTAATGTTCAAAAGGATTTAATTGCTTTGATCACCTTACAAACAAGTGTTACATTTGCTAGATTTATAAATACAATAATATTATGAGGATGTTGAGGTAAAAGGTTAAGGAAGAACTAAGCTTTGGAATCTTTACATTAATAATTACATATTTACTTTGAAAATGAAATAACTTCTGCAGAGTCTCTTTTAAGGATGTAAAGTCAACCTCAAGGGCTAAAAAAACCTCAAGGATATAACAAAATCCACATAGATGGGTAAAGTAGTAAAGTTTTGTAATGGTGAATAAATTTCATACTATCAACCATGAGAGAAACCTGCTCCATATCCCTTCTATGCAATGCACTAAGTTTACAGTACCTGTTAGTGTCTCCGCTAACAAATTTTTAATCTGAATCTAATCATAAGGAAACAAATCTAAATTGAAAGACACAGTCAAAACAACTGGCTAGATTCTTTGAAACTGTCAAAGCATGAAAGACTGCCATCAAAACAAATTAGCAAAAAACTAAACAAACAAAAATACCAATAAAGAAAAATAAAAAGAATAGGGAAAAAAGGGGGAAAGGTGGGGAAGGCTAGTGACTGTGTCACCCTTGACTGGATCTGGATCCCCAAACTAAAAATCTGTAGAGGACACTATCGAGACATTTTTACAACTCTGATGGGAAGATATCCTTGTTAAGGGATAGGTGGTGAAATATTCAGGGGAGAAGTCTAAAAGACATCCACAGTTTGCACTTAAACAGTTAAAAAATGTGTATAGACAGTGTGCTAGCTGAATCTAACTGATGGATATACGGATGCTCACTGTTGTATTTTTGAGCTTTTCTGTAGGTTTTAAAATTTTTAAAACAAACAATTGACTAAAAACAGCAAGTCACATTGAACCCATTTTACTCCCCCATGAAGCTCATGAGCCTCAGGAGAAGTTGATCCAACCAACCTGTGGCACAAGGGAACTGACCTTGTCTAAGGGTTCCCTTGCCAAAGATTGGCTCAGGGCTGTGCTTGTTTCAGAATTTGGACCAATGAAATAGGAAGAGAGGTTTGCTACAGGGTTTCCTTCCTGTTGCTGTTTCCGGGAGAAAGTCTCTCTTTTCCTCTGTTATGCTTGTATATGGGTATGAGGCCTGGGACTTCTGCAACCATCTCACTGGCAGCCTGAGATAGAAGCTGTGAAAAAGAGCAAGGATGATGGAAGTTTCAGGGATAAATCAATGCTGAAAAGAGTATGGTGCCTTTGGTCCTCCAGTTACGGGAATCAATTGATTTAAGCTAGTTGAAACAGTACAGCCAAACACAACATCTGATACGAGCTACATCCCTCAGGAAATGACCTTCCTATTTCCATTCCAAGCTGTAACTGGCTGCAGACTTTTCATGAGGAAAGAACTACCTTTATGAGCAAAATATTTGGGTTGGTCCTATAGGGGAAAAGGTAAGACTCTTAAGTCAGGGAGATGAGAATTAGCCTGAGCAATCAAATAGAAGGCGGCATTAGTCAGGGCTCTCTTGAGAACCCAAACCAGCAGGGTGGGGTGTGTGTGTGTGTGTGTGTGTGTGTGTGTGTGTGTGTGTATCTCTATATCTCTAAACTCTATATCTCTCTCTATAGACAGATTTATTTTAAGGAATTGGCTCACACAATTGCAGAGGTGTGGTAAATCCAAAATATGATGGGTAGGCCTAGCAGGCTAGGGATTTAGTGGCTCAGGGAAGGGTTGCAGTTCAAATCCAAAGGTGTCTACTGGCAGAATTCCTTCTTTTCTTTCTTAGGGGCAGTTTTTGTTCTATTAAGCCCCTCATCTGATTGAAAGAGGCCCATCTACATGATGGAGGGTAATTTGCTTTATTTGAAGCCCACTATTTAAATGTTAAATTTATCCAAAAAAGAAACACCTTCATGGAAACAACCCAAATGACGTTTGACCAAATATCTGAGTACCAATGCCCAGCCAATTCGACAAACAAAATTAATCATCACAATGGATACACTCCTCAGTGTGAGAAATGAACCAGGATTTGTCCTGGGAGATGTTGGGTAGGACAAAAGGAAAAAGAAAGACCAGTCAACTAGAGGCTTTCAAACTTTACTTTTTACATCGGCCCCCTCACTCTCATGCCCCTGTGTACATAACAAAAACAAAAGCTACTCTTCATCTTCTCTGCCCTTTCTTCTCTTCCCTTCTCTTCCATTCCATTCCATTCCATTCCATCTTATCCTTTATCATCTCATTTCATTCTTTACCTAATTCTGGAAAATGTTCATCTTGACCCATTAAATGAATTCAGTTGCCAGTAGTGAGACACAAAGCTTCAGTGGCAAGCAGTAAATATACAATTTACACATGCTTGTGTTTGCGTATGTGGGCACTTGTGTAGTAAATCAAGGAAGAGGCTGACAGGACAGAAAACACATCAGACCTTAAAATGATCCCCAAACCAAGAGATGGAGTTGATTGTGATAATGCAAGCAGCCTTGCTTCCTTTCCTCCCAGTGCTGCATATACCCTCAAAGTTCACAGAAATCTCGGGGAGGGCTTAGGTATGGAATTAGGGATTGGAGCATCTGAATGCTATATAGATCTCAGGAAACATGGAGGCCCAGCTGATTACCTGTGTTACGGAAGTGATTCTGCTTACATTTAGACCTCCAAGACACCGTAGCCAGTTTTGGTGGTGCTAATCCATTTTCCTTTCCTTCCCTTCCCTTTCCGTCCCATCCCTTCCCTTCCCTTTCCTTCTCTGTTTCCTTCTCTCTTTCCTTCTTTCTTTTTCTTTCTCTTTCTTTCTTTCTTTCTTTCTTTCTTTCTTTCTTTCTTTCTTTCTTTTTCTTTCTTTCTTAAGATTTTATTTATTTCTTTGACAGAGAGAGAGCCCACAAGTAGGGGGAGCGGGAGAGGGAGAAGCAGGGAGCCTAATGCGGGGCTGGATCCCAGGACCCTGGGATCAATACCTAAGTGGAAGACAGATGCTTAACCAACTGAGGTACCCAGGCGCCCCTCATTTCTGTTTTCTACTATAGAAATTGTGTATTTATCTACCCTAGTAGGATGTAACTACCTGTGGTTAGAGATTATGTCTTAGGTACAAATTTTATGTCTTAATTAGTGTAATACCTACACAGACTAATAACTCACATATGTGCTTTTCCTTATTTTATGCATGTAAAAATTATTACTGGTAAACATAACATTGACATGTCATGCATGAGTGTCTGAACAAATAAACTTTATGAAACTTCCCAACCACTCTCCCACATTTTAGATATATTGACTCTAACTTCAGTGTTAGTTTAGCTATAGAATATTGTTATATATATTACAAAAGAATCAACAACCAATGCCTAAGTGACTGTGTGGATTCACGTCAAACATATTACAAACCGATGGCCCCAAACCAGCAATGAAAGGTGAAGTAGGCTCCAGAGACCCTAGTTCAGCCACAGAATGTACCGGCCACCATAATGTCAGCTTAAAGGGCCCTGAGGGTGATCAACCATGTTAACCCTCAGGACCGCATCTACCTCCCGACCTGGTCTACGATCAAGCTTAAGAGTTCAGAAGAGTCTGGGGCAGCAGCAAGGCCACTCTCCACATGCTGGAACTGACCTGAATCTTTGGTACAGTCTGAAAGCTCCAAGGGACATGGATATCACAGTAGCTCATGGCACAGACTTGCAATCCTCTCCAGGGTAATGGATTCCAATATATTCACATAAACTGTAACTATAATAAAAGGGGGCACCATAATGGCTAGCCATGTGTTTAAGCAATTCTGGGACATTCCTGAGTGAACTTGTTTTTAGCATACCTGCTTGAGTCTAACGTTGCTGATGTCATCATGGATTCATAAGACAGTTTCTCTCTCTCTCTCTCTCTCTCTCACACACACACACACAGGAATTTAACATAGTGAAACTGTAAAAGAAAAAGATTATGTAAAAAATGTTCCTGTACAGGGAAAATGTAATTTATTTCAGAAATAGATAATCACTCAAGTGTATGAGCCATGTAGGCGTTCATTGGTGAATTTAGACTAAACAGGAAGTGATGTAAATTACACTTATTACACTGCTGGGAGAGAAATATATTAAATCCAGACAGCACTCAGACAAAGTACAAGGAACTCATTGTGTAGAAGGAAACCGTGCAACTTTGGTGGGAAGACAATGCACTATATGGCATGAGAACCATCAGTGGCCACCTGGGACTAAAATCATTTTTTAGGGAGCATGATTTTGTTCTAGCACTGATATATTTTTTCTTCTTTGATAAAGCCCCAAGGTATTCAATTCTAAGCATATTGCCATTTTTGTACTTTTAACCATTTCATGTTGTTGTTTTGTAGTCATTATATTGCAGAGAGTAAGAAACAATGAAACCATCACTATTTGGGCTAGAAATCTTAGCTGTGATGAAACACCCAGAGTAAAGGAGAGGACCGAGGAAGTTACAGAATTATCTAGCACCCATATAATCCCACCTATTGCAGAAGTATCCAGGAATCACTCGGAAGAAGAAATATTAACAAATAAGTTACCTTGAGAATAAAACGGTATCATGTGATTTATTCCATAAGATTTGTCTCATTGGTCTATCCTTACGATAAAGTTTCCTGGGATGAACTGAAAAACAAACAAAAAACATAACTAGGGAGCTGGTTTGACCGTTAGCGTGGCCTAAACAGGACTCTCGGAAAATCAGGTCAAAAACATAAATTTAATGTCCAACTTACTGTTTTGTTACAAAGTCATACCCCAAATGAAGTAATTGAATGAATTAGGTTCGGCCTTACAAGTTACTACCATGCTTCATTCACCACAGTGCAGAACAAGATAGACCTCTCTAATTTATTGGCTTCCGCCTTAATGGAGTATTTCTAACATGGCAAAACTAAAATCTTCACAAATAATTTAGTAAAAATGCACTTATGGTTTATTCCCTTAATTAAAAAAAAATCTTATCATCTTTTAGTGAGTGATTTCTTTTGCAAAGTTGGGGTTGTGATCACCATGGAAGTATCAGGAAAGTTCTGACTGCGAGGGAAAATCACTCCCCTGGGAGGGACCCCTTCAGAGTGCTCAAAACAGCCAGTTTTGGGAAAGTCCGAGCAACAGGGCGGAGTCTCCCGCCTGATGCAGAAAAAGCGTGTTTGATGGGGGTGGGGTGGGACGTCCTTCCCCGTGGCTCTGTCCGCAGTGTCTTTGAGTGGAACAGAGCGATTTTGCAGAACTCCATGTTCATTTGGAAATGGATTTCTGTCAGTAATAAAGTGAGCCCAAAATGATTTCGGTCTCTGAGTCTTACGAGTTATTAAATTACACTATGGTTTGCGGAGTCTGAGATGAAGGGTAGTATTTTGTTGGGGTTTTTTATATTTGCATGAACATACATAATCAAAGGTATTTGTTGAATGTTTCTATGATATTCAATGCTCTTAACTCTCTCCCACCTTGGCCCCTGCTCCCCACCTTCCATCCTGTCTCCAGCCCCTTAACCCATAGCCCTTTAGTGGCTAAAGACACCTATCCTGGAACCAGACTGACTGGGGAAATTGCCTAAACTCAGTGCCTCACTTGTTTCTGTAAACATTAGGATAATAACAGAACCTAACTCAGAATTTCCATAATGAATTAAAAGGAACAAATATAATGCTTAGAATACTGCCTAGCATCTCTGAAGTCTTATTATTTTATTTATTATTATTTTAATTATCATCTATCACCGTTCTGTATAACTGTCCGTAGTATTTGCTAGCATTCTCACTGCGGAATGGATTTTTCTTGTAGATCTTCAACTGAAGGACACTAGACAGGAGGATACTTACACAGATTCTTCAAGTGCTTATTTTAGCAATTATTCAAAAGATTTTCTACTCATTAATGGTCTTATTTTCAAAGTCTCATAATCCAGTTTTCTTAAAAATATACAGAAATAAACCAGCTTTGCCATGTGCTAGATGGATCATTCTGTATTTAGATGATACACAAAATCTGAAAAAAATAATTCATTCAATTACAGAGATTCCATTTTTGGCCAAAGATGCAACATTTTCATATCACTTCATATTTCTGGACCACTTTTTAGTTTCATATTCAGTAAAACATTAAGTTAGGAATCCTTCTTTAGGGGCTAGTTGTTATAAAAAAAAACAAAAACGCTGTTCATTTTTGAGTATATAGTATATCTCATTCTGTGCTTCAAATCACTATACACGAGTGGTAAAACTTTTCATAACAAAGGTTTAATTAGAATGGTTAATAACTATGATTTCCAAAGTGTCTGAGTCAGCCTTAGTAATAATTAGGGAGTTTTGTTCCATACAAAATGCTTTATTTAACCTTCATGCCTTCATTCAGATAATTATACAAATGCATACAGTTAAA
The DNA here is from genome assembly GCA_028534135.1 of Potos flavus. NCBI lineage: Eukaryota > Metazoa > Chordata > Mammalia > Carnivora > Procyonidae > Potos > Potos flavus. The sequence goes on along the minus strand of CM052883.1, from coordinate 29,647,763 downwards.
GGTTTAAACTCTATTTCGGTTCACAGCTCAATTCATAGGAAAGTTGAATACAGAAAAGCAATGCACCAACAGAATATGTCTGAGACACCATTAAAAACGATAACACTTGTTCATTTAAATCTCTGAGAATAGACTGGAATAATCATCCTCTGAGAGAATCTCATTAGGAGGGTCTCCCTTTACATCATCATAGGGCAAAAAAAAAAAAAAAAAAAAAAAAAAATCACCATTTTACAGTAAAAGGAAAAAAGCTCTGAGTATATTTACAATACATACACTATACATAAATACAAGAACAACACTTACATAATATTAATAAACTTATAACAGGGGTTGCCTAAACACTACAGAGTATATAAATGCAGAGGAAACTATTGGGAAATTAGATCTTTAGATAAGCTGGAGAAATAAATTCATTTGCAATTAAAACTCTGAACAGAAAACCAAATGAAGATCTAAGAAATGAACACCTTTGCTTGCCAGGATCACTGGGGCGGGGGGTGGGGGGTTGTCCTTTAATCCGTAGGACCTCCTGTGGGCATTCTAACTCTCTGGGGTCAGAGACCCGAGAGTCTTTTGTGAAGTTACATCTGTTAAGTGAATCAGACGCAGCACATCTATTCAATTTGCTGTTCAGAAGTTTTCGAGCCTAGAATAACTGTTTTGTAAACTAAAGGACGTTTTTGTATTTTTCCACAGATGGATCTTGTGATCCAGTCATCATTATAATGAGCGAAGTGTCAAGGAAAAGGAAAAAAGATGCCTGCTTGATTTGGCCAAAGATGCTATTTTTCTTTATTCCCATCTATTTTTTTTTTTCAAATACGAGTGAGAGATTTATTCAGAAGAACGTGACGTTTGAACTGACCCCCACACGCCAAGAGCAGCGTCTAGACTACTACTAATTATAACTAAGTCATAAGTGGCAGGTGGGTATCTTAAAGGTGGTCTGTTCTCATCGTTTCACAACACAAAGTTCTGAGTACATTCTTCGATGGACAAACACGAATTTGCTGGTTTCTCTTTTTTTTTTTAAATGAGCATGTTATGATACACATAATTGCATTATGATGTAGGATGACATAATACATAAGACGATGTTTTCAAGCTGGTTTTGTTAAGTAGTGATCTCGTATCCACAGAGAGTTGGTTTGCCAAGTGATGCAATGTGTCCCACATAGACATGGACGAAACAATACAGCCACCATTCCGTGGGCGGGGCGGGGGGATGGTGATTTTTTAAAAAATGGATTTTTAAACACAACAAATTGTGGACAGACAAGTTGATAGGAAAGAGCCTTGAATATAGGCACCAGTGCCCCATTTCAACAATACCCATCCAACGTAATGAAGTTTGAGGAACGAAATGTATATTGCAGTCTGGATGTAATTACAAAATCCCGCAATGGGAAAACTAGAAACACAAGTAGGGCAAAAGCATTTCTCTATAATGTTTTATGCTGTATCTTTGGAGCATGAAATTAGCAAAGGGAAGATGTTGATGTGTCTCTAAAATGTCTTACTTTTTGATTACTTGAGCACTTTGACTAGAATTTGACCCAAATCCTATCCTCCTCTTCACCCTCATTTCTCCCCAAAAATGAATCTCTGTGAAAGTCTTGGTGGGCCTGCTTTGGAAAAAGCAAGATAGTGTTCACCCAGAGTCACTGGTTCTTGCTTTGCACGAAGGGCAGACTCTGTGGTCTCAAACATTAACAATTTCTAGATATGAAACCCAGGAAGAAAAACAAAGTCCTGACGTGACTACTGCCACTATCCATCTCTTTCAACTCACTTCAAGTTGTGGTTTGGTTGTTGAGAAACTTGCTTGTGAAACCCAATTAACGGGCAAGAGAGCCCCTTCCCGCAGTGGCTCGTGCACACGGAACACTTGCTCTCAGCACGGAAGGGAATTTGTTTATACAGGTTTTATCTCTTCCCTCAGCCAAGGAACAGGGAGAAAGATCATAATTCAGGAGATTCATTTTCAGAAAAAAGAAACCCCATGAGAAATGACATTCTCTTGATGTTTTCTAAGTCCATTAGTATTTCCGTGGATCAATAGTGTCAGGGACCTTGCTCTACACAGAAAAGGGGTGGGGTTGATTCCTCTGATGTTGATAGCTTCTTACACAAAATTCAATTAAACTAACAACAATACTATAAACAAATTACTCATAAGACGATTTAAAACATTCTAAGGTGGTACTGTCAGGTGAGAAATCGGAAAAGGCATTCTCCATTCTCTCTCCTTGCTCAGCATCTGAATGTGATTGCCACCCCAAAAACAGCCGCCAAGAGTGGGCTCCGTTAGTAACTACTCGTTTGAGGGAGGTGAAAACTTCAAATGCAATTTGAGCAGATTCTAGAAGGTCTGCAGGGGGAAAGGTTTTTACGATGCCTACAGAGAAATATATAGAATGGGAAGACCCACTCTGGCTAAAATGTCACCGAGTAGGGGAGAGTGGTAATGATTCGGGATCTCCAGGCCAAACATTTAGGAGGAAAGTGACAAGTTCAGGGAGACTGGTTGTTGCTGTTTGTTTACAATGATCCTTCATGCATGACTTTCCAGGAAAAGACCAATTTCAAATCTTAGCTACCACTGTCCTATCAATGCGCTGTCTTGTACTTGGAAAATAGGACTACTCGGCCATAAAACAACTTCAGTGAGAAATAGGACAACTTGGCTGCTGGGAAGACATGTGCAGTGTGGCATAGGGGAAGAATACAGGCTTCAGAGCCAGAGATATGTACCTTCACCTTCCCACTCTGCTGTTCACAGTTTCTGTGTTTGCCGACAACTCGGCCATCTCTCTCTGTGCCTCAGTTTCCCAACCATAAAATGTAGACCTGTTCACGGGTGAATGTGTCCAAAAGTGGCCTAGGTGAATACTTGGTGTAGAGTAAGGATTTAAGAAAGAAGAGCTATTGTTTTCACGGTTTGCCGAAATTGGACCTCCCCACTTGGCACTTCTAGACACTTTGCAGAAAACAGCCCGGTCAGAAGACTTTGGTGAGATTAAAGAACCCACCCGCTTTCCTTTGACATTTCATTCGTTCTTTGACACCCTATCGTGACACATTTCCTTCTCCTTTTCATTCTTTCTGAAACTTAAGAGGAGGAAACGGTAGATGGTTTTCTAGAGCCATGGTCTGGTTCTGGAGAGATACGTAGATCACTGTCCATTGGGGTAGTCTTCACTGTCTAAAGCCCGAGTGTTTCATCACAGTTATACTTTTTAAAATTGCTCTTACCGAATGTTTGGCTCTGAAAGAATATAATTTGACTGATAGCCCTCAATAGCTCGTTTGGGTGGATTCGTGCTCTGAGATGGTAAGGCTGGACAATTTCCAGGGCTCTTGTCTATTTGTATAATCTCATTGCATATTTCTATTCATGACTCCACTTCTAGAAGTAAAATAATTATAGGAAAAAGTCGGAAAGTTCTGAATGTAACTCTGGTCATTTCCAGGACCAGCTGTAAACCTCGGTTAAAGCTAGGCTGACTAAGTGTCAGCAGTCTTCAGCAGATTTTTAGGGGAGAAATGATGGTGTGGATATTCATTCCAAAACGGTTCTTGTATGATAACAGAAAATATTAGGGAAAAAGAAAATGAAGAAATGTAAAGACGAATTTGTGCCTTTGATATTATAAGTGGACAAAACAAAGTAGAACAAACAAATCTCTCTAGTGTTTTGCTCTAAATAAAGTGGGCTTTTGTTAACTGAGCAACGCTTTTTGAGCCATGCACAGTGCTTTGCAAGTTTGGGGCAAATCCATGATGTTTTTATCTGAAAATTATAATTGCCATATGCCAGAATGTATGTTGAAGAGAACCTTAACGTTCAGATTTGCATTCTTACATTCTGTAAGTAAGCTTAAATTAAGAAAAACCAACATAAACAAGATTAGGAATATTTAAAAATCACAAAAGAATTTTGGTGACTATGTGAACATATTCAATTTACTATGCGCATATATTTATTCTGTGTTTGTGTGTTTGTGTGTGTGTGTGTTTCCCAAGTGTGGAGGAAAAACCCAGGCTAATGAAGAATTATTGCTGTGTAAAAGTATAGGAATATCTCATTGGTCATAATATCTATTGACAGGCACTTTCAGCTTTTAATTCATTTCTGAAAATGGGCATTAGCTTATTCCTATTGCCAGTATAGATTCATTTAGCATGTGGCCATAACCATAGCTCTTAATCTTGTCAACATGTAGCTACTCTTCAAACTCTTCATTCCCTCTAGAATTAAACAAGAATAAATATCTTACCGTTGTTTTGTTTTTTTCCTTCTCGTCAAGAACTAGTTCATAAGGGGAGCCTGGGTGGCTCAGTCAGTTAAGAACTAGTTCATCGAGGAGGAAGATAATTGAGAAAAGAGAACAATTGCTAGATGCTTCTCTTTAGCACAAGTAAAATCCTATGCAGCTATTTCCCCCTTTCCAGGCAAAGACATTTTGAATTCGGAATCAGTTGTTTGCAACTTAAAATGACTTCATTGTGTTTTAAACCATCCTGGCTGAATGGAAACGAGCGGCCACTCCATTTTGTCAGAGCACAAGAAATGTGCTCTGCCAAAGGAGAACAGAGTTCCCATGGCAATATTGCTAATTGTAAGATATACAAGGCATATCTGAACAAGTTTCTTTTTTTTTTATTGTGATGAAAACTAGAAGCTCTTTTTTTCCCCAACATACTTCATCAAACTATTTACAACCTCTGTAAAATTTGCGAGTTTGAAAATACTTTTCCACTATCACATATGTTTACGAATACAGCAAAATATTTTCACTCTATTTTTTTTAAAGATGCAGTATCCTCCTATTTCATTTTCTTATGAAAATCTGCATTTCTATTGCAGCTGCACAGTCTTCAGCATAAAGTACCAATGGACATGGGTTACTAAACAGACATTACTCTATAATGAAGCTGTGAAAATATAGCATTTTTAAAATTTTTATGTACACTTCTTAACTATAAAATGCAGGCAAAGGCATATAGAGCGTCATAAGCTGATTCCCTAAGAAGGTAAATAACTTACATCTCTAGACAGCATGGATTATTACAAATGCATTCTTTTAAAAAAGTTCTTTGTTGATACTTGCTGGCCCACTGGCTGCTGCCTATGCCGGTGTGTGTGTGTTGGGGGTGCCCGTACGGGTAAGTGGAAGGCAGTGCGGGGATAAGCAGAAACGCACATGGAAGACATGACTTACCAAGCCCCTTTTCTAGACGAAACCAAATCGAATTGAGAGATTAGTTTTAATGAGATGCCCTACCTCGGAAAAACTGAAGGAAGAGATCTGGGCAATGGAGTTAGAGAATACGTCTACCTCCTCCATGTACAGGCGTGAGTACAGAGCAGAAGTGGAGACTGGATTATGGACTGTGAGTATTAAGGCTTCCCGGGCCTAATGTGATCCATGCGAGTTCTCTCCTGCTCAGTCCCTCCCGTGAAAACTCAGCGTATCATGGGTGCTGGTATGCTTAAGACGGCTGAAATTCTGTCCGTCCTCGCCGTAGCGTGAGGACGCCTTTCTAACACCGAGGCTAACATTTCTAAGCAGTCATAACAACATGACAAAGGCGTATTTGTTAGTATATCTGAAGGCCTCACCTCGCCAGATCTCTTCAATGGCAGCTTTGGTAAGTATAATAAATAAAGTACAGAATAAGGAATACTGCATCTTTATCCATACACATGTCACCGTTCGAATGAACTACTTCAAAGTGCAGAATTGTATTTACGTTTAAAACACAAATGGCAAAATTTGAAATTAAAAAAAAGGTGTATAAAAGGGAACACGGTCTTTGTATAAGCTATTCCAAATCTCAACCACAAGGAGAATGGCCTTTCTAATTACCTAGAACTGGCATTTGTAAACACTGTAGCATCCTGTAAGTTTTCCCCCTCACGATCCTCTTCCTATTTTCCACTTAAACTTTCAAGTGACTAAAAAGTGCTCTTTTTAAAAATGCGGTTTTGTGTTACTGTTACTCCACTGCTTTTGAAAATAAATGTCCTATAGTGTTTTGTCGAAGTGATGCCCGGCAGTAGGATATTCTTTATGGGAAAGCCATTAGGAAGTTTAGTCTAAACGTCTTAATAGAACTTAAGACAAGTTATCAAGAAGGCTTCTCAGAGTCCACACATAACTGACAGGATGGGGCTGGAGGCCAATGGGGAAGCATGAATCTGCTTCCTAACAACTTAAGTAAGGTCAGAATGTGGGGAGGGAACCTATTAGAACCTCAGAGTAACTTGTAACTTTAACTGCCTTGAACTCTATCTCTACAACGCACAGAGACCTCCAGGCCTACTGTAGCTTCTCAAGCCATGACAGCTGTCTGTGGAGAAGTTCTCCAACACGCACACACGTCCAGCTGCGAACTGAACGGCTCCAGAGTTAAGACCAAAGAATGCTTCTAGTTAGGGGACGAACAAGTCCTGCGGATTCTGTGCCTTTTCTGGTGTTCATCATCTACTACTGTGCTTTTTAAAAGGGGCTAGAATGGACACAGATGAAATGGAGGAGGTTTCTCCATACCTGAAGATATTCCTACCTAAAAACTTAATTCCTTCTCTCCCCAGCCGCTTTCCTTTCCGTGGGGAAACATTAGTAGAAAACTCACCAGGGAGGATTTGCTATGTTCCAGGACCAGCCCCGGGTAAGTTTCAGTCCTGGGGTGAGATCGGCAACTCACTCACTGTTTGTGCTTGGATCCCTCTTTAGACGTATTGAGCATGTCAAAGGGGCAGAGGGGGGTTGGGGGATGGCGTAATGCCGACAGGTTTTAGCGGTTAACTTACCATCTCAGTCTGGTTTCCACTTTCAGAGGGTGAGGAGAAAAAGCTCACTTCCCTGAACCTTTCCTATGTGATCAGAGAGGAGCAGCCCATTTAGTTCTGTGCTAAATTTAAATCAAGCTGTCACTCAGGAAACTCCCACTGCCTGTCAGTTCTATGAATTCTAAAAACCATTTCTACCTGTAACACTCTCAAGACATCTCTGTGCAGAGAAGAGATCGATCCATCCTCTGAGAGCAGGCAGAATGGAATCAAGTCTACACTGCAGCTGGGTGATTCACCTACTGACTGCCAACCAGGTTCCAGGACCAGGAAAAGGGAGGGCGGCTCGGCCATGTTGGCCACTCTCCGCGTTCTTTGCTACTGACCAGGAATCAATGCTAGAATGCAGCAAGAAACCCTTTTCTACCCAGAATGGTCACAGGCAATGAGAAGTAGGAATTGTATACAGTACAGATAAAAAACTTTCCAGTTGGTAAAAAACCAAAAACAAAAACACCCAAAAAACGAAAAACCAAAAAAACCACACACAAAAAAACAGTGCTTGGTGGGTAATAGATTATGTAGCAAAAGAAGTTATTTATCAATAGCATCGAAGCCCTTGTTCGAGGGAAATTGCCTGATGAGTTTTTCAGACCTGGCAGAAAATGCAGAACACGTAGTTTTGAAGATAGAATTTGATCTGAACATCATTATGCTGTTTGCTTGAACATTTAAAACAATTCCTTCTAATACCATCCAACACGAATTGTCCCTGTTTCAATGTTTTATCGTTCCTTGCTTTGTCAGAGTAAGATTCTCTGAATTAGGAGATGATCCTAAAAAGGACAGTTCTGCCACCAGAAATTATTTCAGAATGTTCAAACATTTAAAAATGAGCTAGGAATATTGTGAGGTTAATTTGTGCAATTCCCCAAATCAAGTGTTTGTAATTAAAATATATTGCAAAGGTCTATGCTGGCAATCTTTTATATCTAAGCTATAAAAAATCTTAACGACGACGACGACAACAACAACAACAACAACAACAAAAGTCACCAAGCCCCTTAGCCACGTAAAGCTGAAAGAACAGCTTTTAGTGGGGAAAAGATATGATAATTTTTCTGAAAGAATGCTTGTTGGTGATGTATTGCTTTGTTTACTGTATACTCTGCTAGTTGCAAGAAAGGCTCATCATTTTAGGGGGTTGACGGGACTGTCATCTCCCCTCACCCTCAGCGCAGGATGAGTGGGTTCAACATCCCTGCCCATGCCAACGCAGAACCCCTGGGGTCTGATACAGTTTAGAAAATGAAATCTGTATAGAAGAACCTAATGGAGAGTCACTTAGCCTTGGCTCTCCAAGTGAGGAAACTAGCACCATGTTAGGCTTTCCTCGGGGAGCACTCCCTTTCCACTGACTCGGTTCCAAGGAGAACTGACCCCTTAACCCAAGGGTTAATTCCCTGCTATGCCTCCTTGGCCCTTCTGGTCACCAAATAACTGTTTTCAAACAAGAAAAGGGGAGCATAATCTTTAATTGTGGTACTCGACCAAGCAGGACAACAAACAGCAGTAAGATTACCTCAGTGCTGTCACTGTAACCAAGACCTCTAGACCGCTGGGGTGTTGTTTACAATCCCTTTAGTTAAGTATGAAAATTGGTAACGTGAGTCCTCAGTGAAGTTATTGTAGGAAAGTCCTTTTATTCATTATTGCTTTTCTCCTCAAGAGGCGCATTATTCCGTCTCTGCTTTGTCTGATTTTTCATGTTCACTGACTTTGCCCGAGCAGCCCCACCTCTTACCTTGGTGCCAGTGTGTCTAAGAAAGTTTTTTTTTTTTTCTTCCCCCTGATTCCTTGTAATCAAATACTAGGGGCAGGAAGAGATGATGCCTAGGTGACAGGACACTGCGATTTGAAGTGGGGCAGTAGTTTTTTTTTTAAGACAGGCTCTTCCTATTCAACTACAGAACACCTCTGTGCGGGTCCACGCCAGGGCAGACTCGGGCACCACGCTCCACCTGAAATGTCGCTGCCCCTCTGCTCCAACAGATGAACGAAACGGAATCGGAACAAAACAGAAACAATCAACGACAAACAAATGAAAGATTCAATGTCGGTTTTTCTTCGGGCATGGCATAATGACAAGTGGCGGGTGGCGCTATTGCCAAGGGCCGCCCGAGCGCCCCTTTCTTTTCAGGTCATGGAACTCTCCACCAGGCTGCTTCTTCTCTACTTTCCTGCTGCTCGCTGGTAACAGATTGGATGTGTGTCCTAGCTTACTGAGACAGGAACTAAAATTTCAGTAAAAAGAAGGGGGAGGGGTGGGATGACGGGAGAAGAATCCCAATCTGAAAGGTCCTGCTCTAGCCATCGGCTGGTGGTCGATGACCTTTAAGGGATCAATAACAAAATGTCTGACAGCTCAGAAAACGTACAAGCTACAAACATCTTGAAATGGCAGAGTACACGGCACGGGGAAACAGTGCCTGTCTCTTCAGCGTCCGCGTCACGGATCTCCCAGGCCAGCGTGAAGACGTTTCTCGTGGAGTCGTGATGGGGGTTACCTTCAGACCGAAAGGAGAAGGGTTCCTTCTTTTTCCTGCTCTGGTTTCAGACATCGTGGGATGGTGATGCCCTTTTGCGTTAACACTGTGGAGGGGATTCAGCCCTGCTGAATGGGGTGCCGCTAAGAGACCCAGCTCTTACGCTCAGCTGGACAGGTAGCGTTCCTCACACCAGCATGTGCCTCCGGCGGTGCAGCGCCAAGTGGTCTGACCGGGAGAAGCTGCGGTCACAGTCCGCGCACTTGAATGGCTTCACTCCCGTGTGTTTGCGGTAATGCCTTGTCAGTTCGTCCGAGCGAGCGAACTTCCAGGTGCAGCCTTCCCAGGTACACTTGTAGGGTTTCTCTCCTGGAAGAAAAAGGGACACACGCTTTGGGTGCTCCGTCACTTTCCCATAAGAACCAAGCCAGCACTATGTGTCGGGGAAACTGTCGCGCTCAGTGGGGTTTCCGTGTGGTCATCTTTGGTGGGGAAACCTTAGCATCTTGCCAGCGGGCGGGGTGGGGGTCAGTCAGGTGGGGAGAGAGGGGGGCGTTCCATCTCGTCTCTCCTGTGGTGACACCGGGCACGTTAGTTAATTAACACTTGCCTCCTCAATGACGGGGACATTACTTTTCGGGCAAAGCATCCAAAGGCCCAGACTGGTCACTACTGGATATAACCACAACCGCTTGACTAAAAGAGCATTTTCACTCTCTGCCTAGGTTGATTTGGCTCTAATGCTGAGACTCACAAAGAATTACACAGGATCATTAATTACGTTTGGTTTCAATACCCCTCCCCAAATGTGCATCACTTAGATGGTTTAAGGCTATTGAGGACACAATGTCCATTTATCGGTCATTGGGAATAGGCACAAAATCTCATCGAAAGGTAAAAGCATTCCACCACTCCCCAGAAATTAGGTGTGAAGCACACGTCACTCATAAACATCTACTTTTTGCTTGTCTATTGGAAAAGAATCCTAGATAGCTTAAGAGTGTAAAGTTTAAATACTCTTTTCAGTGATTTAGTTAGGGTGAGCCCTGAGGAATCATCAAGTTGGTTTCAGTGTTGAAACTCATGGTGAAAAGCCGTCTGAAGAAGTGTGTAATTTGACCGGGTCCTTCAGTCAACTTGTAAGGATGGTAAAATATGCAAAGGCTTTGCTGGGAAAAGATACACTATCCATTGTCCAAATGAACTCCCGGGGGAGAGAGACAATGGTTGACCCAGGTGTGGGTTTTTTTTTTTTCCTGGCTGTCATTCAGAGTGGATGCCCTGTCCCCATGCAACCCCACAAAAAGTGATCTCTCCTGTTCCTTCCATCGAATAGTCAACAACAGGCGTCCTGGCCACACGCAGTCTTCGGTGAAAAGGGCCTAAGACAGGAAAGGGAACTTTTTGCAGATTCCTATGCATAGAGCTGCAGGGTGAGTATTGTTAACCCCACTTTGCAGATGGAGAAAACTGAGGCTCAATGTAGTAAAGTAACTTGTCTATGTCAGAAAAAAAAAATGTACTTGGCTCCAAATCCAGTGCTTTTCACTGTGCGGCAGAGGAATGTATAATTCTTTTCCCACGTAAACTTTGTCACACCCTCAAAGTTGGTTCTACTTTCTCAGGTATTCCCCAATCATTCATTTCTTACTTCTATTGCATCATGTATCACAATATATCATAAAAATTTTATTCACATGGCTTTCTCCTCTGTGTTTCTGTATACATGGAGGTCAAGGACTATGCCTCTACCATTTCAGTATCCTTGGAGCCTAGAATAAGTATCAAACAAATGCTTGTACGATTCAGTGAAACTGCCACACAAACACACACACACACACACACACACACACACACACGGAACCACTGAGCCCTATAAATGAGTGTACAAGTGATGCCTACATGGGAGAACCAGCCTGAACTGGACCCGACAGTTTTCATTCAACTCTGAAATAAGTGCTATCTATATGGGTCCTTTCAGGATCAAGTGACCCTTTCAGAAGGGAGTGAATAGCACAGGCCAGTTAAATCTAGAAATATTGATGCACTAACTGTGGGCCACAGAAAGCTCCAGGTTACTCTGAGAGGGCTCCTTTCAAGTAGAAGCCTACTGAGTGGAATAACCCAAAACCTCAACCTCTGACTCATTCTAGATGTCCTACAGAGACAAAAAAATCTTCATTTGCAGGTGTCTACTGACCCAAGTTGAACAGAAATTTAAAAAAACAAAAATCGGCAGAACCCCTAACTTAAAAAGATTGAGTGTCTCCTACACAGTATATCGATGGCAACTGCTGACCGTGCTTTTATTTACATGTCCTCCCTGTGTGTTTGTGAACTCACATCAGGAGCATGGGTTCTAACGAGCTGAGCTTGACATAAATCATGTCTTCAAAAATACATCCATCTTTGGGGCAATGAGCTCAGCTGGTGGGCTGTTTGTCACCAACAGGCATCCCCTCGTCCTCTCCGGACTGGAACCAGCTACGGAGAGTGTAAGGCCTAGGAAGGAAAGAATAGTGGGTTTTCTTAATTGAAGGATGGATGTGGGAGTGTCATATGTGTATGACTCCCTTTGCTGTTCTGGATGGAGAGGAAGGGGACCCACTTGGGGATGAGCCTGGAAAGTGAGTAGAGGCAAGGGAGGGACAAGAGCCTCCAGTGTCCTTGAGAAGGACAGTAGAGGTTCGAATGGCCCACCATGGAGACAGTTTATTGTCTCAGGTGCTCTTGGGATTTCCTTGTACACCCGGAGGAGGCACTTAATATTCTCTAATTTCTTCCTCACAATTATAATAGTTTTACTTGTCCTTTCATTTTGGCTGTTTAAGAATGACACTTATGTCCTTTCTACTTGAAAATCTATAGCAGAGAGTGGCTCTTCCAGTCTAAATCCAGTCTGTGGCCTGTTTTTTGTGCAATCTTTGAGCTTAGAGTGTTTTTTACACTTGGTACGTGGTTGAAAAAAAATCAAAAGGACTATTTCATGGCATGTGAAAATTACATGAAATTCAAATTTCAGCGTCCATAAATAAGTTTTTGTTGGAACACGAGTCTCCATATTGTTTCAGGCTGTCATCTAGTGATGGCAGAATTGAGCCTTGCAACAGAGAACGTGTGGCCTGCGATGCCTAGAAATTTACTATCTGGGGGGGCGCCTGGGTGGCTCAGTGGGTTAAGCCTCTGCCTTCGGCTCAGGTCATGGTCTTGGGGTCCTGGGATCGAGCCTGCATCCGGCTCTCTGCTCAGCGGGGGGCCTGCTTCCCCGTCTCTCTCTGCCTGCCTCTCTGCCTACTTGTGATCTCTCTCTCTGTCAAATAAATAAATAAAATCTTAAAAAAAAAAAGAAAGAAAGAAATTTACTATCTGGTCCTTTACGGAAAGTTTACTGACCCCTGGTGTAAGGGGTCACCTGAGCCTTCTGCAGGCTTCCTGATTATGTTGACTTATTGAATTGGGGTACATAATGTACATTGTTAATTTGGGATGGGTGGTGAGGGAATATTTTGGCTATAGAATAACCACTTATTCTCCATGTTAGGACTCCATCTAAAATTCAGCCCATTCGGTAATAAACATATATAATATTTCATGTCAAATACTTTAAATTGAGAATTCTGGATTGAGTGACTCTCTGAAAAGGCTCACTCAATCCGATCCGAGTTTTAAAAATATCTTTAAGATCTTCCCTGCTCATTAAAAAACAAAGAAGGTCTTTCCTATGACAGGGAGGTCAGGATGGGGTGGGGTCAGAATGTCTCTCTATATTTTTATTAATGAGGCAATACAGGCAAGGAATATTATGCTTAAGTTTTTATGGGTATTAAAAAGAAAGTATACCTTTTTATAAGAAATTTGCAAGGAAAATTCACTTATCACTCAGATAATTAAGTTTACTCTTATCTGGTAACCAAAAGAACAATGATTCTACACAACTCCTGTATAAGGTCACGGCGAACCATGACAAGTTACTATTCTACTGAGTCTGGGAAGGAAGGCATAGGAAGGAAGGATCAGAAAGTAGCTTAGCTGTATGGCATTGTTTCTAATATGGATATTTCAGGAGGTGGGGCCCAGGGGAAGCAGTAACTGATGGTAAGGATTTCTTCTATAAGCCCACAGAAGTGGAGCAGGAAAATTTCGTGCAAAATCCAAGTATTCTGTGAGGTGGAATCCAGGGAAGTAAGCAATCAGGAAACACAAGGCCGGGTGAAATGGGTGAAATGGGTTGAAAGGCACAAACTGCCAGTTACAGAAAAACGAAGTCATGGGGATATAGTGGAACAGCAGGGGGACTATAGTTAGTAACACTGTACTATATATTTGGAAGTTGCTAAGAGAGTAGATCTTAATGAAAAGTTCTCATCACACAGAAAAAAATCATCTGTATCTGTGTTGACAGATGTTACCTACACTTACAGTAGGGATCATTTCACAACCTATACAAACATTGAATCATGCTGTACACCTGAAACTGATTTAATGTTCTGTGTCGGTTATATCTCAATTAAAAAAAGAAAGATAAAGAATAGGTCTCAAAAATACCAGAAGCAGACACGTTCCTACTCTTAAATAAAACCACTGAAAATGATAAAAAAGCTTATAAATTATTAAGGTGCTAGGCGACGAATGAAGGTATATAATGAAGAATGCAAACCTTTTTCACCAGAAAGTGGGGAAGAAGAAAGCCTATCAGAAGAGTAAGCTTAACTGTCTAAGTGATAAGTGAATTTTCCTTGCAAATTTCTTATAAGAAGGTATACTTTCCCTCAAGAAATTAAAAATAGAGTTACCCTATGACCCTGCAATTGCACTACTGGGTATCTACCCCAAAGATGCAGATGCAGTACAAAGAAGGGCCACATGTACCCCAATGTTCATAGCAGCAATGGCCACGATCGCCAAACTGTGGAAAGAGCCAAGATGCCCTTCAAGAGATGAATGGATCAAGAAGATATGGTCCATATATTCAATGGAATATTATGCCTCTATCAGAAAGGACGAATACCCAACTTTTATTTTAACATGGACTGGACTGGAAGAGATTATGTTGAGTGAAATAAGTCAAGCAGAGAAAGTCAATTATCATATGGTCTCACTT
>CM052883.1:29566165-29632814 GCA_028534135.1 Potos flavus | reverse complement strand
AAAAAAAAAAAAAAATCAGTAAATGCTCTTTTTGGACCAGTCAAGTTCTAGAAGTAGATACAAGAACAATTTTAGTGGCCACTGTATTGTATTAAACTATACATTGTATTTTATGCCTGTGCTTTAAAGCAATTTAAAGGATACAATCTTACAAACAAATGAGGGTAACAGAAACTTCCTGATGTGAGTAAAAACTTATTAAAATGATGAATACGTTTGTAAGATGTATCGCAGTATGCATAAACGAGCCCCGAAAGGATATAACGAGCAGACAGAATCTTTCTTTCACCCTGTCCTCTTTCCTTTAAAATCTTCCTAGAAAATAAAAAACTAAGTTTAACGTTAAGAAGTCAGCGTGGTAGGTACAGAACAGTAAGTGTATTTTCCATGACAATTTTCCTATGGAGAGAGTTGGCTTGGATGATGAGAGGAGTCAGGTATCTCCCAGTCTGTGCTTCTCCTGCACATAGCTGCTGGGCGTCAGGCTGAATGACGGTGACAGTAAACACGATTTCCAGTAATTTCTGCAGGAATTGTGAACTGTCCTTCAACGTGTTTGAGTTAGATTTCGGCAAATGTGTTGTTCAAACCTGTTTTCCCTAGAAATAAGCTGAAAATAAAAATAGCATGACCACCTTCTTTTTGTCTAATTCACAAGTACACTTAAAATCCCTAGTGGCAAAATCTCTGAAAGCGTAGTTAATATTTTTCAAAATAACGGGAAGTTTTGACTCCACCATCGGATCATCTTTGATTTTTGTTTCTTCTACTAATCCCATGAAATAATGAAATGACAGAAAATGGTCTCATGTATGTTTTACCAATAAGTCTTAGTAGGTGATATTTCTTGGCTAAATTGAGACATTAAGTTGCTAGTGTCTAGGGAAAAACGAAGGATACCATCTGGGTGATTAATTGGTAGCTTAATCCCATGCCATACCTGAGGGAGCAGTTTACTAACTTGTAGGTCCTCAGTTTTAAAGCGTGAAGTTCTCCATGTCCCATGACAAATCCAAGCCATTTCCACACTTTGTGTTTAAAAAAAAAAAAAAAAAGGATCTGGCCATTTTTGAGCACAATCTGTCCTCCTCTGTTCTTTAAAAAACCTGGACTACACTATGAGAACCTCTGAAAAAGGAAAATGTTAACCAAAACTAATAGCAAGAGCTTCTATTTTTTTAAAGTGGAACAGTCCTATAAAGATGAAAAAGAGAGAGAGAGAGAGAAAAGAGCAAATGAAGAGGTTTGCAAGGTTTTGTTCTAAGACACTCTCTTTAACTGCACTTTCGGGGTTCAAGTTAAGTATAATTTTTTATGCATAATTGCCTCTGTGGGGTGTGTGTGTGTGTGTGTGTGTGTGTGTATGGTGTATTCACAGGCATTATTTAAACAGAAGTCTAATTAAGTGTCCTGAGAAAATGAGAACTCACGTAAGGTTTTTTTTTTTCCTTGCAACAGTCAACAAACTGATTTATTATGAGAACCCCTGTCTCTTTCAATCTTGGTTAAAGAAAAGGATTAAGAGTCACTAAATGCACTTCCATGACATTTACCCAGCAGAAGCATAATAAAGTCTAAAGAAAACACCGGGTATTGAATGGATTCCCAAAACCCATGAAACAAAAATAACTTTTTCAGGTACCTCCCATCTTACCATCTGAAATGCTGAAAGGTAAATGTGTACCGAGACAAAAGACAGGTGTCCTTTCATATTAAAATGACGTGTGAGCAATCCGCAGAAGAGGAATGCGCCGTTTGAAAAAGTCTGGGTCAAACAAAACAGCCATGTTCTCACATCAGCTTCTCTCTAATATTTTCTCAAGCAACTGAAAAGGAACACCTTTTGCAACAGGAAGCAGAGGCTTTTTTTTTTTTTTGGTTCAGAAGTGCATTTCTGAAATGTGTCCCTGTTTTACTTTTATAAAGTTACTGGGCCCCAGACGCTGACAAATGAGCTTCATTACACTCAAGGCTCAACATATTTGCTGTGACAATCTGTTTCACTTGAGGAATGGGATTTGCATATGAGGGGGGGGGGGGAGTGGACCAGAATCAAGATTCCTATCTTGTCTTTTGGTTTCTGTTACATTAGTTCATAAAAGTTCACACTATTTTAGATCTGGGAGGAAATTAGGTACTTTTAAAATGAGGAAACAGAAACCTAGAGCTGAGATTACACAGTCCCTAACTTGTCCTCAGGGTAGACCGGGCTGCCTTCCCTCTTGGTGGCGGTAAGGCCACATGAAATAGCACAGGCTTTGAAATCAGGCAGAAAGCCTGGCCAAACGTTGGCTCGGCCATCGACCAGCAATTAGATCTCAGGCTCAAGTGTTCAGCTTTCTGAAGCACTGTTTCCCCATCTGTCAAATGGACACACTATTCCCATACTTGTGAAACTAAGAAGTCCACAAGGCCCCTGACTGAGAAATGATAGGTGCTTAATAAAAGAAAATTTAATTTTGGAGTTACGAAATCAAGATTTTTCTGTTTTTTTTCTTCTAAGACATAAATAAAGTTAAAAATAGATCCTGTTTGCTACTTAAAAAAAAAAAAAACGAATTAAGGGATTTCTGGTAATTGGATGCCAATCTTTATCTTGATTTTCCTAACATTTTAAGTATAAAGCTACTTTATAGGCCAAAGAGAACAATGTAGTATTCAATAATTTGTTGGATCCGTTTGATCTTGTCAAGTCAATCACACGCATAATCAACATGTTAGTCTCCGCCCCAGTGAATTGTCTGGGCTGAATTAACTGTCTTCTTCAAGATGTGTAAATGAGACCAAGTGGATTTGGTCTTTGTTCCCCATGCCATCCCCTAATGGTTATCTTTGATAAAAACAGTATGTGCCAAAGCACATGACACTTTCCGTGCACCACACTTTGTTCTAAGAGCTTTACAGATGTGAACTTTGCCAACTTCCCAATGAAGTAGTTGCAGTAACCAACCCCACTTCACCCAGAGTTGGTATGTGGCAGAGGTGGGATTTGAACCCTGGGAGTCAGACACCAGAGCTCTCAGTTTGAACCTCATCTATATTGCCTCTCGACACTTTAAGTCACCGCTTTAATAAACCAGGCTGCCTGGTCAGAGCTGGAGAAGCAGGCTGAAAATGTGAATTAGTACTTACGGGACACACAGTGTGTTAGCACAGAGACACCAGTCCTTCTCATGTAGAAATCAAGTATCAATGAACCAAAATATCCTATAATAAAAACATACTTTACTGAAAGCAAAAAGTTCAAGGTCTAAGGGCAATACTTTATTTGGCTCTTCTGAGTTTCTATTTCCATGTAGTGACCATATTTATTTTCCCATGTTTCTGGTTATCTTTTCCTTTTTGTTTCTTTTGCAGAGTGTCCTTCCTTTACCTGTCACATAAATGTTTACCAAGATTTTGACTTTGACTTCTTCTCACCTGCCTGTGTTCTCCTTGGCTCCTGCGGCTTCCACCACAACTTGTAAGGAAAAGATTCCTAAGAATTGACACCTCAGTCTCTCTCCTAAGCATTGTAGAGAGATCTACCACGGAAGTGGCAGTCCAAAAGGCATCTCAACATGACCAAAACTGTACTCAGCATCTACCATCTGAATAAGACAAGTTTCTCCTTCTGTCTTGCTAACTGGAAAAAAAGGCAATCCCACTCCCTCATGTATCAATCAAGTCATGAACTTCTCTAGTTGGGGGAGTTCTTGGACTCTTCACTGTTACCCTCTGCCTGCCCCAACCTGATTATTACACTTGCCGGTACTGCCTTCCAAATCTGTCCAGCCATCCTCCCCAGTTTATCCCACCAGTGGCAGGCGGCCTTTCTTTAGGTTCTTGCCACCTTCCATTGATACCAGCTTCTAATGGCTCTGTTTCCCTGTCTTATGTGCTACCCCCTCCAGTACCGTCTGCACTACATTGGAGGAATATTTTCTCCAAGACAACCGATCATGTCGCTCCTTGGGACCCTGGACACACCCTACTGTGACTGCTGGTTTTCCTGTCTGCCCGCCCCACTCAACAGTTCTGTACTGAGGAAGCTTTGAGCTTTCTTCATCACTATATCTCCAGGGCCAACACAGCTCCGTGCTAGTAAATGCTGTTGGCTAAATGAAGGACACTACTTAAATTCAAATACCTCATATTCTTTTAAAAATACAACATACAACAGTCAAGTTAAGAGTAATCTAGGGGTGCCTGGCTGGCTCAGACAGTGGAGCGTGCGATTCTTGATCTTGGGGTTATGGGTTCGAGCCCCACATTGGGTGTAGAGTTTACCTAAAAAAAAGAGGGGCTCCTGGGTGGCTTAGTTAAGCGTCCGACTCTTGCTTTCGGCTCGGGTCATGATCTCAGGGTCATAAGATTGGGCTCCGTGTCAATGCGGAGTCTGCTTGAGATTCCCTCTCTCCCTCTCCCTCTGCCCCTCCCCAGCTTGCGTGCTCTCTTACATAAATAAATAAAATCTTAAAAAAAAGAAGGAGTGATCTATTTTGCGAGGCAGAGGGAGTCTATTGCTAGTATTCTATCCATCCTACCATCTTTTCTATTTCAATAAATTAGAATATGTATTTTTGAAAAGGAAAATAAATTTGGGAGGTTTTATTTAAAACTAGTGCCATTTAAAGGTCTGGTCTGCAAACAAATATCTCATTTTAAACCTTTAAAATTAGTAACATGAGGAGTGATTGGGCCTTCTATCTTGCTGCTCAAATGAGCATTAATTATTTTCATCTTTAAAATAATACATTTATAATTCTTTTTATTCTTAGTTATGAAGACTTTTATTGAATAATCTTAAGCACAATAAACATTTTTTTATATATTCTTTAGGGGTGGATCTGTTTTCTGCAAAGATACAGCTCCTCATTATCTTTAATGATTTCATTAAACCCACAAATTTCATATTTGTAGCATTTTTGCCATTCAAGACAGGATGACTAAAACTCACAATCTAGTCATTCTTTCATAAAGCACGAGACAGTCAAGGGCTGAGGATATTATTATGCCACTCCTGCTCACAACACCATTTTGACTGTGGATAAAATATGGATTTATAAAATATGGATTTATATGGATAAAATAAACCCAAAAGTAAAAGAGGGAAAACACAGAGCACGGTCATAAGATGCCCTGGTGTTTTGAACTTTCCATCGTCATTAATGATTTGTGCGCTAACACAAAAAGAATTAAGAAGCAGAACTCATTTAGTAATTTATTTATTTAACTGAGGTAATAATTGGTAAGGCTGTTTTAAAACCCATTTTCTAAAGCTATGAAAAAGATGAATTTATTTTTAAAACAAATTTTAAATAAGGTAACACTTTTTTTTTTTTTTTTAAGAGAGAGAGAACCTGGGCACACGCACGGTGGGGGGAAGGGCAGTGGGCGAGGAAAAGAGAGAGAATCTTAAGCAGGTTCCATGCCCGGTGCAGTCTTCAATCTCACGACCCTGAGCCAAAATCAAGAGTCAGATGCTTAACCATCTGAGCTACCCAGGCACGCCAAAATAAGGCTAACACTTTCAAAACCAAGTCAAGTAAACTATGTACCGCATCGGTACCTGCATTCAGATAATTGTAAATCTAGGTTCAACGTGTTTCTACATGGTAACTCTCTAGGGAAGGTAAAGTAACATCTCCATAAATGAAAACAAGTGCAACACTTTCACAGCACTTTGTTTTGCACCCAGATGATTCAGGTTCCTTTTTAGAAAGGGCACTTCGGTGCTCGTTCGAGGAGGCAGGTGAGGTCTGCCGCCTGCAGGCAGGACCCACCCGCCCTTCTGGGCTTTGGCGGCAATTTGTATGGAGCTCACTCCTGGCTCTCCTAGCACGCTGCACATGGTGGATATTCGTGGCCACGGCTGTCTCCCCAATCACATTTAGAACTCCTTGCTAGCTTCATCTTCACGGCGGGCCCATTACTATGCAGAGAGCTTCACACTGAACGAGCATTCAAGAGCTACCTATTTAATTATTTATGCTTCTGGTCCTTGTCTTCTCACTGGCTTTCTAACAAAGTAAAATTTTAATAGACTCAGAAGAAAGACCAGTTCACATTAATGAAAAGCTTTAAAAATAGACCATTTAAAGTCCCTTGTTATCTTATTACTTCAAAAGTACCTGCATGACCGTCCCTGAGCAGGTAGGGACCGCTGGCTGGCCCACGCAGCAGAACGCGGCTCGCGTGGAGAGGAGGCTGGCAGGTTCTTAGCAAACTTGACTGAGACCCCGTGTAGTGACAATGGGACCGTTCCCAGAGAGACTGGAGTTTGAATCCCAGCTCCACTGCTCATTCACTACATGAAAGTGGGTGAGTGCTCTAACCTTTCAGGGAATTTACGGAGGCGATTAAAATATGTCAAGCGCTAAGAGCTGAGAGCACTATACCCGGGATCTGGCAGGTCTTCAGGAAATGTCAGCTCCCTCCCATCTATGGTCTCCATGTCTGTTCACAGCATTTCTTACTACTAAATCACACGTACCAATGTCTTCGAAGCCTCCCTCTTCCTACCCTCATGTCCAATCAGGTGGTGGGCCTGTTGTTTCTACCACGGCCATGTTTCCCACGTGGCTCCCTTTGTGTTGGGACACGGACACGCCCAAGTGCTCTAGGCTCATGGAGGCTTCTACCTACCTGGGGAAGGAGGGTAGTCAGACGGCCTAACAGACCAAAGCTGTTTAGCTTTGAAAAATTAATAGAGTTTCTAAAAAAAAGTAGGAAGAAAGGAGGGCCCTAAGCAGGCCATTCTAGGTCGGGGGAAAATGTATGATTGAACTCCAAAGAGTTGAGCATATTTGGAAATCCATGCATTTGTACAGCTGAGGAAAGAGGGAAGTTGGGATAGGGTCAGCGAAGGAGGTTTAACAGATGATCAGGGGTCAGATGAGAAGGGCCTTGTGCCCAGAGCAAGAAGGTGTCCCCAAATTCCCTGGCCATAATAGATAGCTCCCACTGCGTTGTTTTGTCATTTTGCTTCTACCTTTATTAGGGGGCTTTGCACACTTGGCCTTTGTCATGACTGTTCGTGTGGATCTTATCTAGTACACTTATGGACTTGCTCATTGAAGATGGGGGCTTTGTCTCTTTCTGCCTTCTTCAAGAAAAAACCCGTAATGCCTTAGACATGAAAAATGCTGAGTAAGTGTGTGTCCCGTTAAATCTGTCTACACAGATTCAAATGGAAAACTGTGTTTTACTAAGTATTTTAAATATATTCCTTATAAGATTATTTGTATCATCATTTTACCAAAATGATGATAAAGAACACTTGTTTAGACAACAGCTTTCACTTCCCTTTTTCTGAATTATAAAAATGTTAAATTACTAGGGTCTGAAGTACAGAGATGACATGATTATAGCTGCTTGTGATGCGTGTAGACCAAATGAGGCAACGCTTTTTTGCCTTGAATCTACTGGTCACAATAACAACATACACCTGTATCAATATTCATATACACAATTTCAATTGAACACTGAGGCCCTCGGATGGCTGAGTCATTGTATTTACTGGGGATATAAAACCGAGGCCCCCCGCGGTAATTACACAACAGTGTGCAATGTTTATGTTCAAAGATAAAAATGAAACAGAAAACCTGAGATTTAGAGTGAAGTAGCTTGTCTAAGTTTGCCAGCCAGTTAGGAGCAAAGGACAGATTCAAACTCTCATCTGCTGACTTCAAAGGTAGTTCTATTTCTACTATAGTTTTTTATTTCTCAGCAAGTAGCAATATGCTCATACTTACGAGTGGTTTGGCCAAGACTTACCAACAACTTGTTGGGAGAGGATTTTTACCTGAAAAATTCGGTTTGCTCCTAAGTGATTAATTATCTTGGCATCACTAAGCCCCATGCTTTATCTAACAACAAATCTAGACAGCGGGCCTGACACAGAGCTTTATACGAGTGAGTTATTTAATTAATGAAGACAGATGTGGAAGCAGGAGCAGCACCCCACCACCTGATCGAGCAACTACAAGACTTGTGAAGAAAGGCCACTGATAATGCACAGCTGTCACAGAGCTCATGAATTTCTTCATAGGAATATCATCAAACCATTTCAGAATCTCACACAGTTAAACACGATATCAAATCAGAAGAAAGAAATGTAGGGATAGCAGTGAAAAGTAATGAGGCAAGTAGGAAAGTGAAAAGGCATGGAATCTGCAAGAATTTAGGATAGATGTGTGTGTCTGAATGTGTGTGTGCATGTGCACACGGGTGTGTTCCAAATGCATCATCATTATCTGATATCAATTACAAAGGCATCATTCCTCAAGGGAAGAGCTAAATCACACAGCATTTCCTTCATTTGTAAAAGGTAGGGAAGGACATGTTTTAGAGACTTAAATCACAGGTGGTTAATAATTTTAAAGCATCCATATGGGTTAACTTCTTTGAAGTATAAAAATCAGATAAGACTCACTTTTGATAAAGCCAGAGATAAGAAATGTGATTGCCTGACAGTTACTCATTTTTAAAATTTAGGCATACGTTACATAGGAATTAAAATGAATATTAGACGACACTGACTAAACAAGCCTCATGGATTTTTGGAGAGTAGGATATCAAGTTGGAATATAAAATACTCCCAGAGTCATTCGAAACTGAATATTTTTCTATGTTAAAATCATGCTTTTAAAAATCTGGTTTTAAATTTATCTTTATATTTTCTTTTCTTGTTCATCATTAAATGGCTATATTTCGCAGGACACTGATCATTATGTCCTGGCCCCCACACCACCAATGCGCTCTTCTTGATTTTCAGACCCTCAGACGAGACCCAACATCTGGTTGTAGCTCGCCATCTAGTGGCTAAAGGAATCATTGATGCCTGAACGTTGCTGGCTTGTTCTGCATTTTAGAAATACTAGACAAATATTTTTTGAAAATAAGAGGACTGTGAACAGCAATACCAGATTCAAAAGACTATTTTCTTCTAAAATTGATATTTAAGTCATTTAATAAGCAATACAAATCTTAAAATGAAATGAGGGAAATTCACAGTACACGCTAGTTATGTGTAACAAAGGTTTAAATGACCATTAATGTAATTACACTGTATATGCATTTAAATACACTGTACACTGCTCCATGCAGGGGTCAGTTTATACCAGTGAATAGGAACAATGTACCTGCTGACAGCCACAGGTACAGGATTGCTGAGATACATATATTTTTCCCTTTTTACCACACCTTAAATAATTCACCACAGGCAAGTGTTAGTAAAGGTAGTTAAAATTGTTTGGTCAAATCTTTACATTATTATCTAAACTGCACGGTCATGACAATACACTTAAATTATTTCCAAATTTAAAAAGGCACTCTTTAGCAACTTCTCTTTACTCTAGATGCTATTATCTAGAAAACGTTCCTCTTTCACACTTCTCCAACTGTATTTAATTTACTGTGCAAATTCTAAAGAGATGACTGATCATGTACTAATAAAGCACAAAAGATCAAGTGTTAAAGGTAAAATTAACGTGACTTTATCAAAGGAAATTTCTTACTGCTACTTGCTCACCTCCCATAGCGTGCATACTTCTCGTAAGTCATCTGTTATAATCCCAAGCTCTACATTCATTGTTATTGGTCACACACAAATAACTTACTCAAAATGCCTGAAGCAAAGGTACGGCTAAGATACTTATTAAAAGCAAAGCAAGCCAACCTGAATCCTTCTACAACTAGTGTTGATTTCATTTTGAACACAAAGAAATCTTCCATAGAATTATAAATGAGAAACACACAAGGGCTCACTTTGAACCAAGTTTCATTCGTTATTTTTAAAAGGACTGTTACTTGATAATTTAGGAGGGTATGTCTTGCGGAGTAAATATCTCTCTGTTAAGTGGATGAATGGATGTGGCATGTCTTGGTTTGGAGTAGAAATTTCACAAGGAATTTGCTGATGTAGCTGTGAGATCGAGAAAGAAGGACTAGAGGTAGGACAGTTAGGTGGCTTTTTAGCTACTGGTTAATGAATTAAGACCCACTTGGATGGAAGTCTCTGGGCTCACATCTCAGAGCTTTCTCCTTAAACCCGTCTTACTTAATACCTGGCAAAAATGGAAAAGCTGAAGGAGAGAGCTAAAATACCAAATGCAAGGTGGGCGGGGACAGGTTTCAAAGTCATTTCAATGAAGAACGGGCCCAAGTCAATCAAATGGATGTAGACTAATTATTTCCCAGACTTGAAAGGGCATCTGCAGCCCTCCGAATGCCGATTCTGTCCTGTATCTCCCACAGGAGATCAGCCAGCCAGCAGCGAAACATGTCCGATGAGAGGAAACGCACTACTCCCGAGGGAGCTATCCCTGGGGGCACAGGTCCAACTACCAACACAACATTGCCTGTGGAGGTTTAAAAGAAATCAGTTATAGGTACAAGAGATAGACAAGATGTAGATCTCGGCAGTCTTTGATTTAGAGGACTTAACAGAGAGAGTCAACTGCTAAAGGAATCAATACTCTTTTTACATTTTAAGAGATGCCCGTTAACAAGACCTCTCCCCTCAATTTGTGGTGTGAGAACTTGAAAAGACACAGTGACACATGGGAATATATCTAGAAAGAGATGGCGAAGAGAACTGAGGGTACCTGATTTGGAGAAATGAAGAGGCCAGTGGCTCGTGAAGGGGTCGCGAGGGGCAGTGGGGTGAGGGAGTGAAAGTAAGAGTTTTGGTTGAACGGATAGTTGGAGCTATTCCATTCAACCAGAAGGTACTGGGAGCCAAAGGACGCCACAAGAGGCAATTCGATACCGACGAGATGAGGACTCTGCCCTCAGAAATTTCACCCAACTTGTCCTGCGGAAGAGGAAGCTCACTGCCGTGGGAACAACACTTGACTAGGAGCCACCACTGCACAAAAGGGATAATGACAGCTGCAGCCACGGGTGTTGTGAGGATCAACCAAAACAGAAGACGTGTACGTGTGCAGAAAACTGCATTGTAGGGACTTGTTCCTTTGTGAGCGATGACACCCAAGGGATTCCCGAAGTTAGGAAACAAAGTAGACTCTGTGGCATATAAGGTCCATGCGGATTCTAGGAGTCTATGATTTCATCTTATTAATAACCCAAGCTAATTAGTTCTGCTTCAACATTCAAAGTTTATATTGCTTTGAATGATAACGCATGCATCAGGTCTCCCCTACTTTCCTAGTCTACGTTAACTGACCTGTAAGATGCAGTCCCTAATGTCATGGGTTTGCATCCTCCCCCCCCCCTCACTGTGCACCACTTGGATGGAATAGAGGAATATTTCATCACTAATGGAATTGAGGTGTCTGTGTACAAATGAGGCTAATATGCACTTTAGAAAGTTCAAGGAATAACTCAAAATATACGATGATTTACGGAAGAAAGCTTCCTCTTCTTTTTTTTTAAAAACAGAAATGCTCCCGTTAAAAGTGAGTAATGTGACCTGATCATACTGACGACTGTGATTTGTGTTCATTACCTACTGACAGGATGGAACATGCTTCTTTGACTCTCGTGTTTTTATACTCATTCTTTGCCTAAATGGTAAAGAAATGGATTCAAAAATCGTGCCAAAGAGACAGATGAAAATCTCTCCTGGGGATGCTCAGAATCAATGGAGAGGCAAGAATCTGGAATTAAGCAGAAAAAGGAAAAGTACTGGGAACAGGGATGAACGATGAAGAGGCAGTTTGCATAATGTGTTGAATTATTAGAGGTATTCGAAGTGTATGTTCGACGATAGATGAGCAAAAGTAAACTCCAGATCCTGCAACGTTTTTTTGACTGCAGACAACCTCCCACACCAGCACCTCATCACACACGCACAGATGATGCCCTGTCTCGATATATGCAGTCATGGCGCTGTCTCTGCAAAGCAGCTTTGGAAACGGTGTAATAACACGAAGTAAATGGCAATGAATGCTGGCTTACGTGATTCTGCTACCTCGGCCGGGAAATGGTGTTCATAGCGTGGTTATTTTAATATATTTTGAGATGGTAATACTATTCGCAGAGTCTGTTCCACCTGAAGTTTACAGCTAGAGGCAAGTGCTGGCATCTGGTGCGTGTCAAGGACAGTCACTGGACTCAGCCTGCTTGATCTATGGCATGTTGCTACCAGGAATTACCAGCAATGTGTATGAATGAATTTCCCTCTTCTATCCGCTCCTTTGAGCTTCACACATTCTAGTCACCACTTTTCCTAGAAAAGGCATTGTAATTGTGGGGCCCACTTTCCACCTTCAGTCTCTTCCCAGAGCCTCCCACTGGTGGCTCCCAACAGGACCCAAGAGCCGCGGAGGCCAGGGATGCTGCCTAAGGAACACACACGGCACCAGATAGAAGAGTGGGTAGGGGGCTAAGTAAAGAGTCATTAGGTTATTTCCTGGGTGGGTGGATGGATGGATGAGTGCGTGGATGAGTACATGGTTGGGTATATGGATGGATGGAGAGGTGGACAGATGGGTGGGTGGGGGCGTGGATGATGACAGGGTCAGTAAATCATGTGTGATCTCAATTTCTTTCTCTCTAAACTGAATATTAAAAGTCCCCGCTCTCTATATAAAATGCCGATGAAAATCAAATGGAATCACGTGAAAATATTTCTTATACTCCTTACAGTGCTATATATATGTCATTTTTATTTTATTTTATTTATTTATTTATTTATTTATTTTGGTTTATTTTTTTGGTTATTTGGGGGAAGAGACCAAGGGGAGAAAAACATGATCTAAGTGGTGCTTAAAATGCTACCTTTAAGAGGATAGGATAATTTTGTTCAGTTTGTTTTTCAGTGTGCTTTGCGGACATTTTAGAATCTGAGAAACCAGACAATGGTTAAGTGGCGACGCTGATTATAAAAAAGGCTAGATCACTGTGTCCCACCATCGCAAATGTCCTTAAGACACAGACGATGAACTTCACTGGTTGCTAAGGTTCACTAAGACTTAAGCCTTTTTCAACTGAGACAGGAACGCACTCAGACAGGAAGTAAACTTCAGATGGCTGTGTAAGAAGCGAGTATACACCACCATTCCAGGGCACTCAGGACCCCGGGGTCCAGCAGTGGCCCCTTTGGGACTTTCACTGACCCCCCCACCTCCCCCGCCCCCCTACCCAGAGAGAAGCCCTGGGACACCTTGTACCTGTATGTGTCCTCCGGTGAGCCTTCAGGTGAGAACTTTTCGTGTATACTTTGTTGCATCCCTCAAAATCACATCTGTGGATACGCCGTTTTCTAGAGTCTGGCGATTCAGATCGTCTCTGGCGTCTTGTGCTCTCAATACTAAACGGTGAGATTGAACTGGAAGAAGAAACAGTGGGGTTAAACGGTGCCCAGCACAGCGCTCCGGTTTCGTTCTAGTGGCATGAGACCCCAGCCTCAGAGGCTGTCGCTTCCTATAGACTCGAGGTCCCACGGCCGCATTTCCCACCATCACTTTCTTGGACATACTTTATTTCTTAATCTCGAAGGCAGGCAGCTCGGCCTACTTCTGATAAAACACTTCTCCAGAGACAAAGACATGCTTAAAACAAGACAGAAACAAAAACTACATAAAATCAGTGGTGGGTGAGTAGATCTTCCTTATCGAAAGAAACGATCCGGAAACCTACTGAAGGACACAGAGAATATTTTTGGAAGCTCGGCTACACACAGACAAAATGAGTGCATTCCATAAGTAACACGGGGGGAGGGGGGGCTCTGAGCTGCACGTGACAGCATATAAAATCGAGTAAAATCACAAGGTACATTTCAAAACAAGTGAGGTCAAGCTGAAAGAAATGACATCAGTACATCAATAACATGAGTCATGACAAGCTATTTCTGTTCGGTGAAATGCGCCTGACATTTAACTTTTCCAGTTGGTGGTTTTTCGTGGTGAGGAATCAAGTACATTGTATTTAAAGATTAGCTGTACCACCATTATGAGAAAAAGTTTTAACTATGAAATTTGGCCCCGACTTGCATGTTGTTTAATCTTAATGCCACAGTAGAAAAACAGGATTAGTTTGTAACGTCAGGTAATTGATTAACATGTACTTCTTCAAACTTTAATCTCTTTTGATTGAGGCAGAAACAAAGAACATGACTAATCGTTTTTAGTTACCCATGAAGTTCTTTACTATGATCACAAAATACAACAGACGCGATCATCCCTATTTCTACTGTAAAAAATTTACTACTGCTCATATTGGACATATTTTCTTCCAGCTTTTTCATGTTTTGATGTTTTTCAAAATTAACGTTTATTAGTAAATTTCTTCTTTAAAAAACCTGAGTGACTCTGAGCAAGAGTTCTTTGAAGAAAGTGACGTTTACACTTCACTTAAGCCGATTACAGGTAAAGGGAAAACCCCACCCTTGACTCCCTTCCTCCTCCTCCCACTGAAAACCTCTGTCATCAGTTTTCTTTGAATTGTTCCAATTCATTCCAATTATCCTTACCTACACAAACCCACAGTCATAGAAGCTCCTAACACTGTTTTGTTCTTTAAGAAACATATATATACCATCATATCGTTCACATCATTTTGCAATTTTACCTTTTGCTCACCCACAGTTAAGCACGTGAGATTATCCATGTCGATGCCAACACTGTCGTTTATTTACTTGAAGTGCTATATCTACAACTCATCTATTCTAAGATGATTTTTTTCATATCTTGATGTCTCTAAAATCAGATGCTTCTTATACAACTGATGGCTTCCCATAGTTTAACTGGCATAATTTTTTTTTTTTTTTGTATTAGTAGTACATACGGCAATGGTGCATTTTACAATATGTGGTACTTTTAACTTAGATCAGGGGTTGGTAAACTTTTTCTGTAAATGGCTAAATAGCAAATATTTTGTTTTGACTTTGAGAGTCATGCAGTCTATGTTGTAACAAATCAACTCTGCTCTTGCAGCATGAAAGTAGCTATGGACAATATGTAAACAAGGGAGTATGGCTAATGTTCTAATAAAACTTTATTCATAAAACACTGGGTTGTAATTGGGGCCAGTGGTTGATTCATGACTTAGATGAAACATGGGAGCAGTCCAGTGAATATTCATCCCAGAGTTTTAAAGTCTATTTCCTAAGCGATCAACATTTAGATTATTTCTAAAACTTCACTGTAATATTGCTTCAGTGAACTTTTTTCCCCTCAATGTTTCCTTCTACATATGCACCTTTTAAGTTTTCAATGTATCTTCTCACTTGTACAAATAACAGATTCAGTAGCCAAAGCTTTCTATTATTATCTAAGACAAAATATAAGTGGTGTTTATCTACTTTTGCCTCAAAGAGTTTAATGCAAGATCTTTATTAGTAGAATGACAGAAAATATGGGATGGTTAAGCCACTTTTTCCAGCCTTCCTATGAATCAATGTGGATTTGTGGTTTTCCACATAACTGACTCAATTGCTGCAACTGGAGCCTATTGTGAAAAAGTCAAAATAGTGTGATTGGCCTGCCCCACGAAAGAATAGTTTTGGTCGCTCCTGCCAAGGCATGCTCTGGCCTAGGGTGGATTTCTGGTGAACAAAACTGTATGTTTGATGCTGGGGCAACAGCAATTCATTTCTTTTAAAATTAAAATATTAATTTAAATTCTAATTAAAAATATATAATTATATAATATATAACAATATATAATATATAATATATAAAATTAAAACATATAATAAAATTCTAATTAAAATCAGAATATCTAGTCATGAAACTAAATATGGATCTTGACCCTTGCGGATCCCAAAAATAGAGATTTCTGTGTGGTGGTATGTTTGACATCTTTTAAATCAAGAGAAAATGATATGGCATCTGTTTCTTCCAAATTATAACTTAAAGTCTATAATCAGAATGGTGTGTGTCGTACAGTACTTTCTACGGACTAATAAGGGTAAATGTAACTATGCGTAATCACACAATACGTTGTTCTGCCTGCAGTTTATTTTAGCTATTTATCTCGCTATGTATTTGTATATACAGAGAAAAGTAAAAAATAAGTCTGAACTTAAAACCAAGTAACTACTCAGCAGGTCTCTAAGGGATCAATGAAGTGATGCTGCTCTACGATCCATCCACCACGGAGCCATTCGGCAGGTGGTTAAGGAAGGTGAAGGCCACAGAATGGCGTGATACTACTTCACTGAGACTCCTGAATTTACACCAAAACGAAGACATGTTAGGCGGATGGCCTTAATGCTACAAAACTTCACACATTGATTTCCTTCATTTTAAAGTAAAATATTTTAGGACATTATGAAGAACCACCCCCTCAAGGTATCTATGCAATAAAAGTTTTAAAAAAATTTTAAAAAGGTATGTACCATGAATAGCCGCGCCTGGCAGAGCTAGCTTGGTCAAGTTTTTCCCCGGCTCCCCTTTTAAAATGGCAGAGGCATCCTCAGAAGATGCTGAAGAACCTCCGGCGAGGCTGTGCCTTTCAGAACCATTTATTTGATCTCTTTGCAGAAATGTAAGAAGAGGTGGGCTGAGGTGGACAGGGATCAAAACAGTGAAAGAACTTAAAGGACACAGGAAGATGGGAGGACACTCAACTCCATGCAGGACTGCTGCTATGTTGGGGGTCCACGCATGAACCCACAGAGGGCAGGCACTGGAGGGGGAAGACAATCAATCAGAGGTGGGGGTTTGGTCAGCCCAAGCCCATGGCAGTCAAGGTACTGGTGCCAAGTATCTCTAGAGCCTAGAACACTGTGGGCATTCAAGAAACATTTGCTAAATTGAATGAATGAATGAACGGATGAGTGTACTAAGTCAGGGATTCCTAATTTTTAATTTAATATAATCAATCAAGTAATTAATCATTCATTGGTTAATTAATCCTTATTAGAATTCTTTTATTGCAGGTCACTCAATTCTTCACTCTTACTCTCATTTCCTTAAACTTCATACTTTAAACACTATATAAAAAGTAGCTACTGAATATCAGAGAGTCTGAGTAACCATTAAAACCACATGTACATAAGTGTCTCAGCTCTTTGCCCTAAATTCAAGAGAACGGCATTCTAAAGCATTCCTTACAATTAAAATTCTCAGTGGAAGGCCACTGAGATCCCTCTGAACGTGTAGAGGATACCAGTGAATGAATAAAAATGTTCCCTTTGGTCCCAGCAGGCATGTGTCGAGCGGGGGGTGGAGGGGTGAACAACGGTCTTACTCCAGCGACCTCGGCCTGTCCTGCCCCACCCCGAGGCCCATGCGCGTGGGCATTCGGTAACAGAAGAGCTATCACTACTCTTTGGGTGCTTCTATTCTGCCCTTCCTATGTTTTCTGAGCAATGTCCCCTTTGTTCAGAAGGCCCTTCAGGTATCCCCAAATACATGCATGCCAGTTCTGTGCGTCAAAAGCTGGTCTGGTTCTGAAGGCGGCAATGCCATGGATGCCAGCGCGGGATTCTTCCAATAATCCTTCATAATAAGCTGGTAGGACGAGAATGGTAGAGGTACCACAGTCGCCAGTGTGTTCCCAGAGACCCTACTGAAGGCATCTGCACAGCTCAAAAGAACAATAACTAAAGGCCCACTCCCTCCCCGGAAGGTTAGACCGCTGGGAGCAGTGAGTGAGCGCCCGAGGGGCCTCCCAGGCACTGCGTTGCAATAATGAGATCTAGAGAGAACAAATGAGTGATTCACGACTTCAGCTGCACAACAGTCCCACTTGGAATGGCAAGTTAAATTAGAATGAAACCCAGAGAGGCTCGAGAAGTCACATCCAGGAACGGCTCTATTTAAATAGAAGGCACCGCACCGCTGCCATGAAAGAAATTAAGGTTAACTGTAATCAGCAGGTAATAAAAGACCATTTGTCACGTGTGACCTTAGTGTGATGAGATGCCCTTCAATGAAATTGAAGTTTCTATAGGTGTTTAAAAAAAAAAAAAAGCCAGGACATTTTTCTAAGGCTGAAAAGAGAAAGAGAACGCACACATCCCAAATTTTAAAACAAGAACGGAAAACAGTGGAATAGCGGTTGCTTTTGCAAGTTCACACGTTCAATCTCAACAGACCTCCGAGGAGCAGGCTGCGGATAACACGACAGCTGACATTTACCGAAGGCTGACCACGCGCCAGGCTCGGCTCTCAATGCTTTAAGCTTCAAAGCAATGCTGCGAGGTCGGCATGATTAGTGTCCCTCGCTTAAAGATGGGGAAACTGAGGCAGAGAAGTGAAGTCCAAGGTAAAACAAAGTAGGTGGCCACACTACACCAGGATTTGAACCCACACGGCTGACTCTAGGACCCAATCTCAGTTATTACTTTGTAGGGACTCAGATACAGGTTAATTTCAATCAGCGTAAGATAAAACAGGAAAACGCAACAACATAATCTGTATCATTTAAAGTTTCCCCCTTGTTCAAGTATAGCAAAACAGACCAAAAACATAAAAGCATTCTTATACGGAGTCTGCTATAATAAGGCATATACTTTTCTCTTGAGAATTTTTAAGGCAAACAGCTTTATAAATGCTGCCAGTCGAGGTAGTCAGTATAATTACTTACTATTAATCTACCTAAGAAAACACTTGCCTGAGTTGTTGTGAAAAAAATATTTATTGCCAGGGCCATGTTTTTAGAGAGCGGAGTCTGCCAGTGGAATGCGATTATGTCTCCCTTGACCACTGCGGCCACAGAACTAGGTCCTCCCCTGCCATTCCTGTTTATTTACCACGATGCCAAAAATGATTTTCAGTCGGCCACGTGACAGAGTTACCTTAAGGGGAGGGGGAACGTTCAGTCTTAAAAATCTACTTTGCACCATTTTCCAACGTTTGTTTTCAAATTATTTTGAGTTGGGCAGCACACAGCACTTACTGGAATCGTGGATTACTTTCTGCCACGGGATACATGTAAGAACGAGCCACTTCCTTGTTAGTAAATCAAACACCATGCTGGGAATGAAATATCGAGGCCAGAAGCCAGAAAAGAAGTTGATGAGACTTCCAGTTAACCAGGCATTACAGAAATCTTGGTCACAGAGCTTCTGTTTTTACTTGGACAAGCCAGACATTTGCATTTTTTTTTTTTTTTTTTGCAGGCTTTTTCTCAGCCAGTAGATGGCTCTCAGAAGCAGCAATCTTTGTATTTATCTTGCCATATGATAACCGATTCTGCCTAGCTGCTATCAAACCACATCAGTGTCTTTCCTAGGATATTAACTGGGGAAAAGGTGCTATTAAATACACTCCCTATCTAATTCCCAGAAGCTACGCCTTAAGGCAGCGCAGATTTACCAGCGTGAAGAAATCTTTCCTTTTCCCTCTTTCTCTCTTTCCGTCTATGGTTTCCTATGGAAAACTACTTCCAATAACAGATTGAAATTGTCAGATCACCAGTTGCTGACCTTTCCAGAAGCTGTGATGAAGACATCAGACCACTTCACGTTCAAATATGGACTCAATAAAAATAAAGCCATTTCCACAAAATGTGTAAGTTAGGCGTCAATACAGTCGCTAAAATAGGTCAACAATCTCAATCTCACCATATATTCAACTAGATTTTTGGTACTTTTTTTCATATGAACAGAATATGTCCAAAATGTAGTTCTAATTACTGTTTTATGTTTATAAAGAAAAGCTCCTACTAATTACAGGTAATAGGTTTACAGATTAGCTCTTTTGGGGTGGGTCTGTGGCTAGAGAGACTCCATATCACGGTTTTTACTTAAATATAGCAGCTGCCACTAAGTGTTCTTCATCACTTGCTAGACCATTAAAATACTCAAAACTGCTACAGGCTTATCTTTCTGCTCTTTTTTTGATTCACCCTATTTTAGCAAGTAAGTTCACAAGCTGCAATAACGAAAGGCTTAAAGATAAAATAGGGAAAAAAATAAACCTTTAATGGCATTAGCTGTGATTGGTTTTATTGTCAAACTTATGATGAATTTAGATTACAAGCCGAGAGGGGCTTGTTTGTTAACAAAAGAGATCCACTTTCGATATACAGTATCTATTCAAAATAGCTACTTTGGGGGAACACCACATGCCTTGCAAAGACTTTACCCCATAAAATCAGTCCATAATATAGGTTGAAACAAGTGTGTATTTCTGAATTACATTCGATACTGAATAGAAGACACATCACGTACTGAAATAGTCAGATGAACTTGCCGCACGATTTCTTCAAAAAATCGGGTTTAAATTATGTTTTATGCCAGGAGGTGTAGCTGGATGGATCATCTGAACCTTAAAGTCACTAAGTTATTATTTTAATCTGAATTTTTAAAATGTTTCTATTTTAGTTCAATTAATTACCATGTAATGTGTTATTGGTTTCACAGGTACAGGTCTGTGATTCATCAGTCTGATAAAACACCCAGTGCTCATACATCACGTGCCCTCCTTAATGTCCATCACCCGGTTACCCCATCCCCCCACCCTTCTGCCCTCCAGCAGTATTTTACTGTGAATTTAAGACAGGTCCTGTCCTCGGTTTGGCATGAGCCCTACTACTCCCTGTTGCCTTATAAGGGTAGCACTTTACATTCATTTTACTGGTGTGGCCCTTGAACCCATTTGATTTGGAGATCCCCTAGAATCGTGTTAAGTTAAAAAAATAAGTTCTAGTTGTTTCATTAAAAAGATACCTTGAATTCCTCAAGAATGCAGATACAAGCTTAAGCGTGCCTCTCTTGAAGCTGGCGTATCAACAGATGCTTGAAAGGGTGAAGGGAAGGAAAGGGAGGAAGGAGTTGGGGGAACACAGTCAACCCTGTGAGGACTTTACTTAAATATAGACACTGGAGTCTCACTGTAACACTGCCCTACGGCAGAATTTTATATAAAGGAGTCAGTTTTTCTCTATCAGAAGGAGCTTATTATAAGGCAGATTCACTAACAAGATAGCCTTATGGAGGTACCCCAGGCAAGGGCAGTATATATAAAACTCTTGTGTTTTATTTTTTAAATTCTTTTAATATTATTTTAAAGATTTTATTTATTTATTTGACACAGAGAGAGAGATCACAAGTAGGCAGAGAGAGAGGGGGAAGCGGGCTCCCTGCTGAGCAGACAGCCTGATGCGGGGCTCGATCCCAGGACCCTGAGATCACGACCTGAGCCGAAAGCAGAGGCTTTAACCCACTGAGCCATCCAGGCGCCCCAATTTTTAAAAATTTTTAAAGATATTTATTTGTTTGAGAGAGAGAAAGCAAGCAGGCATGAAGCGGGGTCGGGGGTGGAGGTGGATGGGGGGAGGGGCAGAGGGAGAAGCAGACCCTCCTGAGGAGGGAGACCAATGCAGGACTTCATCCCAGGACCCTGGGATCATGACCTGAGCTGAAGGCAGACGCTTAAACGACTGAGCCACCCAGGCGCCCCTAAAACTCTGTGTCTTAAATATTAAAATATATCGAAAATGTTCCAAATATACAGTTCTAGTGAGATATTATAATGCAGCCATAAATAAACTTTAGAAGTGGCCACCAAAACAGGCCTCCATCTATTTTATGCTGATCATTAACCTGGTCTATGTTACACTAGAGATTTCTTTCATTAACACTGAAATTATATCAGTTAACTATCTAGTACTTAAGCTTACATAAATTATTGAAACAGTTTTTATTGCCCGTATGGGGATATATAAATAACAAGACCAAGTAGATTTCACTGGTAATGTTGCACTTGAGGGTTTTTTTTGGCCAATAGGGCTGTCTGGTGTCACAAACAGGCATTTCTCCTAACATCAAATTAGCACGTGCTTGAATTCTGGAGAAAAACAAAAATCTTCCCATTTAATGGAAGCGACATTTTACTTGTTTTTTTAATTTCCTTTCCTGAAAACTTTAATCATCGAATACTCTCCCAAATTAATGTTGAAAAAATAAGAAAGTATATTAACATGACCCACATTCATACTTGAAAGACATTTGGAAGATGAGGAAACAGGCTCAACAAATTGATGAATTACCACATCATAGCCACACAGCTAAAGACTGGCAGAGTTAGAACCACATGCCCAGCTTCCTAACCTCTTGAGCTAGGACTTTTCTACTCTCCAACGAGGTTGTAGAAAGATCTGTGTCATAATTTTTACTAGTATGATGGAAAATCTGCTTGGCAAGACCGATATTCTTTTTTTCCTTTATCAAATAGACTAAAATCCCCACCCTATTTACTTTTTTGCTTTGGCCGCCAGGAAACTCAGCCACAACAGCCTAGGATTTGGTGTGTTTATTTTCTACCTTAATTGCACAACTCCCAACCCTGAACTACATAGTTTAAATTTTATATGGTACTTTTAAATGTATGTCTCATAAATTTCTTTTTGCACTAGGTGGACTATTAATGTTAAACAAGGAAAATAAAAAGGTAGTATGGACTTAAAAACAGAGAAAAACATGTGAAATTTGAACCTGGGTTTTAAAATGCAGAACCCTAAATTAAAGTTTTGTGATCAATAAGCTCACATTATTATCTTTAAGAAAAAAGAAAATGAGAATCTTACTTTTTGTTGCTATTCCTACAGAAAAAAGCAGAGACCATAATCTGAAAATCTAGCTTTGAATTATGACTTATAATTTCTTAGCGATGGTATTTTAGATATTTAATTTCTTTGGTTTTCAGATTCCTGTATTTCAAATGTGAAGCTGTTGGAACGATTCACCAAGAGTCATGTAAAACCTAACTCAACGTCTAGTACATCTTCAACATTTCCTAACTTTGGGCTCCTTCTTCTTTCTTTTTTGGTTAATAACTTTAAGATATAACTCATATAACCTATAATGTGTATAATTCAGCAGCATTCCTTACATTCACAATGTTATGGAACCACCACCTCCGTCTAGTTCCAGAATATTCTCATTACCCCAAAAGGAAATGCCATACTCATGAGCAATCATTCCACCTTCCCCCACCCCCAGTCCCTGGTGATGACTAATCTATTTTCATCTCTATAGATTTGCCTATTCTGCACATTTAGTAGGAATAGAATCACACAGTATGTGGCTTTTTATGTCTGGCTTCCATCCTAAATTTAGCATAAAGTTTTCAAGGTTTACCGATATGGTAGCATATATCAATACTTCATTCCTTTTCATAGCTGAATAATATTCCATCGTAGAGATATGTCACACTTTCTATTAGTTGATGAGCTTTTCAGCTATTGTGAATAATGCTACTATGAACAGCTGAACATTTGTACAAGTTCTCATGTGAACGTGTTTTAAATTCTCTTAGGTATATATCTAGCGGCAGAATTACTGTGCTAGATTATACAGTAGTTCTATGTTTAATATTCTGAGGAATTTTCAAACTGTTTTTCAAAGTGACTACACCATTTTGTAATTTCACCAGCACCGAAAATTGTACCATCTCTTCATCCTCACCAAACATTGTATCTGTCTTCTTCATTTTAGCCATCCCACAGTGTTTATCTCATTGTGGTTTAGCTTTGCAATTTCCCTAATGACTAATGAAGTAGAGCATCTTTTCATGTGCTCATAGACTATTTGTCGATCTTCTTTGGAGAAATGTCTACTCAAATACTTTGCCTATTTTAAAATTGTGTTGTCTTTTTATTATTGAATTGTAAGCTTTCTGTTTATTCTAGGATACAAGTCTCCTATCAAATATGTGATTTGCAAATATTTTCTCCCAAATCTGTGGACTATCTTTTCATTCAATCTCTTGCACATATGTACTGATGATTAAATATCATTTGCACTGTTGGTTGCACTGTTGGTTTTTTTTAACTAGGCTTTTTCCAACAGAGAAAATCAGTAAAATGAGAGAGCTTAATTTAGTAATAGTCAGCTGTATAGGTATTTTTCATCTTAACAATGTTGATTCAATAAAATAAAATGACGGGGGTGTCTGGCTGGCTCAGTTGGAAGACCGTGCGACTCCTGATCTTAGGGTCGTGAGTTCAAGCCCCACGTTGGGTGTAGAGGTTAGTCAAATAAATAAATCTCGAAAAAAATTTAAAAAATAAAACAACAAATATTTTCTGTGAGTTCACGCTAGCAAAGCAAGTGAGCATCAAAGGCATCCTCTAAGAGTTTTATAATCTGGTAAGGTATAAGACTTGGATATTTATCTACCTCAAGTAGGTGAAAAAGACTCAAACCTCTGCCAGTTGGAGGACCTGAGGAAGTCTAGCCCCCACCCTGTAAGGACGTATGTGGATTCCTGGGAGGTTTGTATTTTCAGGGCTACCTTGTTCTCTAGCATTAATCCTGATGCTAGAAACAGTACATTCTTCAATTTTCACATCAAGAACAACCACATAAACTCATCTGAGTGTTTAGAAGCCCTTTTCACTATAGATGTCGAGAGGCTCCTGGAGCTTTGGCTCTGTGCTCCTAGCGTTCTCTGTATTTGCAGAATGCCTTTGGCTACCTCTGTGCGGCTCACTGGTCCCATCCAGCCTCAGGCAATCCTTCCTCTTGGTGGCCCTCTCTTGCTCCTTCCTCTTTTTTCCGGTTGCTGCTCCCACCCCCATCTCATCTTTATTCAAGAGAAAAACAACACATTCTTTCCCTTTGTGAAGGCAGAGCAGCCTTCTCCTACAGAAAGCCTTGCGGCTACTGTTATATACAAGTCTGTGATTGGGAGGTGGGAGTGGGCTTTAGCTTCCGGTCCACCTCCAAGCATTTCTAAGGACACATTTTCCACACCAAGAGAGTTTTGTTCTGGA
Source organism: Potos flavus (assembly GCA_028534135.1). Taxonomy (NCBI): domain Eukaryota; kingdom Metazoa; phylum Chordata; class Mammalia; order Carnivora; family Procyonidae; genus Potos; species Potos flavus. The sequence continues at coordinate 29,608,196 of CM052883.1, read as the reverse complement.
GGAACTTGGTGCCAGCTGTTAAGATAATAAACATTTCTCCAACTTATTATGTATGCAAATCATAATTACACAAGCCATAAAAATGATATGTGATAAAGAGAAGAATAATAAAGTACTATAGGATTAAAGGGGGAGAGTGTTTGATTCTGGTTGAGATCAGGACAAGCTTAATGTAGGATACCAACAACTGGGTCTTGAAGAATCGTGACGTGCAGCCAAGTAAGTGGTAAAGAGAAAGCAGAAGAGAAGAGAAGAGGACAATGGGCTAGGGACCATCGACTTTGTTCCTTTATAGAGAACTGCACTTTGTAAATCCTAGGAAAATCAGATTTTTTTTTTAAGGAGGAGAATTCTGGCTTATGAAAGAATTTATTGGTGAGGAAGTGATTAAAAGTCATGGCCCTTATCAAATAGAGAACATTTATTACCATGATCCAAGAAGTAGATTCTCCCTGAACCAAACCAGTGTCTTTAAATCTGAATCAGAGAGGACCAACTCCAAGGTGTTTCAGAAGTAGCTCTGTCAGTTCTTGGTGATTGGTTAGATAACAGCAGAGAAGAGAGAAGAAGGAATGAAAGGTGCCGCCCCCCCCCCCCTTAGCCTGGGTGACCAAGATAATAGCAATGTCATTAACCAGCCTAGAGACCACAGGAAGAGTGGCAAGATAGGAAAAGGTAATTTTTAAAATTAATCTACATATAAACAATAGCTTTATGTTTAAAAGACAATAGAAGAACATTTTCTTTTCATTTGCTAGGCAAGTCATAATTTGTTAACAGAGTAGTAGAAACTAGGTAATAAAGAAGTATTTTCAGGGATAACTTGAATGGATTTCATAAAAGAAAGCTTATAAAACAAATTTAATGGTAATGGAATTTCATTAAGTGCTGTCCAATCTGTAATTCTAAAGGCCAGGTACTTTGTAGAGAAAATTAGACTAAAAAATGCACAGTTTTTGTTTGTTCAGTCAATTAACATTCATTAAATTTGTTTGGGGATATTACTAAGTTTATAGTTGGCAGTTTACATACTTGATGACCTAGGTGATTGCTTTTCTGATTGGTTTTAATTATAGGAGTTTGTTTTTCAGGACCTCAAAGAGATCCACTTAAGTAAAGGGGAGGACAAGGATGAAAGAAACTCGTTCCAAAGCTCTTGCAGTAGCCTTAGGCAGCTTGCTGAGTGTTTTACATATTAGAATAGCTTGAAAAGTGGATGGACTGAAAGACATGAGTTCAGAACTACCAGGGTTAAGAATCTTGCTGATGAATTTTTAGCTGCATCTTAGAAAAACTTATTAGCTTTCCTAAATGTTGGCTTTTTTTTCTATAAAACAGTCATACCTAACTTGCAGGATTTTAAGAAGGATTAGGGTTATAAAAATAAAACACTGTGTATAAACAGGTGGATATTTAAGAAGCCACTGAAGTTACTGTTGTGTCTGTCACTTTGTGCTGACCTCAATTATAACCCCATTTTATAGACGAGTCAGTCACGTTAAGTGACTCACCTGAGAGCAGGAGAGGGAAGTGGATGATGCCTTTTCTTTAGTAATTGTTCTCCCAAGCACCTAAAAACACTGCCTGTCAGAGGCGGAGCTCCGTAGAAATTTGCTGAATATTCATGAAAAGTATCTCACATCTATATTCCTCCCCTTCGCTTGGCCTCTGGATGCTGGAGGCTCCCTGAGCTCAGTCCTCTGGCCACTTCTCTTTGCTGTTTCGCCTCTTTCCATGGTGAGCGTGTCCATTCCCATGCCTTGCACAGGGTGCGCCACAGACCATGTTTTTGCATCACACCCATTTTTATTTCTATGGCCGCTTCTCCCTGAGCTCCAGATTCACGTATCTTTTTGACCTTCCACTCATATGTCAAACAGACATCTCTAACATGGTGAAAGAACACATGATATCCTCCCCCAAAATAGCTCCTTCCCCAGTTTTGTCAACCACAGGAAATGACCACTACTCTCCTGGGGGCTCATTCCCTCCCATCTACGATCTGTCAATAGGGCCCTATTGGCTCAACTTTCAAAATGTATCCCAGACTTGAATACTTTTCACCATCTTCACCGCCACACTTACCTCTTATCTGGCTTCCTGCTACAGCATCTAATCAGAAGCCTTTCCCCTTCCACACCTTTTCCCCTTCTCCCACAGTCTCTTTGTTTATTATGGTAAATACATGTATCATAAATTTACCCTTTTAACCATTTTTAAGTGTGTGTTTCAGGGGCATGAAGTTATTCACATTACACAAGCCATAAAGAGCGTAAGTGACAAAGAGAGGAGTAACAAAGTACTAGGGAGTAATGGGAGAGAGTGTTTACTTCTGGTTGAGATCAGGGAAGCTTAATGTAGGATAGGAAGCAGTGGGTGTCAGAGAACACAGACAAGCAGCCATGTGAGTGGTAAAGAGAAAGCTGAAGAGAAGAGAAGGGGACAACAAGGCCCAGGTACCATCAACTTGGAGCGTTCCTTTATCGAGAACTGCATTTTGTAGGTCCTGGAAATATCAGGACTTCTGTTTTGTTTTAGAAAGAAAATTCTGGCTTATGAATGCATGATTCGTTAGCGAGAAGTGATTAACGTCAGTAATGACCCATAGTGTTACCCAGGTGTGGCCTATAAGAGGTAGCAGCTCCTGCCTTCCCAAAGCCATCCTGAATATCCACTAAGTGTGCATTCAAGTCGGCTGGCCTCCATTCATTCCAGGTTATCACCCGTAAGCCCAATTAATTGAAATTCTTTAGTTGCCCCAACATTCCCTCTGGTTCCTTCATTCAAGGACCTATCTTCCAGGCACCAAAGCCTACATAAGGTAACTCATTTATAGGGGAAATGGATGTGTAGTTTGAGAACTGTTTCAGACTAGTGACATTAATTAAGGATGTTGTTTCCAGAAAGCCCAGAGTTTCTGTGAATTATAATCTATTCCTTCCAACTCAGAGTTCATTATCAATATAATAAATATTTGATTCTTCCAGCTGCCAAAATAAGCTATAGTACTTTAAGACTATCTGTCTGTCTCTAAGAGAAAATAAAATGATTCATACATTTAAAAAGTCCGTATTTTATGATCTTCCCCATTACTTCATTAGCTCATAATTTCCACACGTTTGTACAGTTTCAGGTGATGGGTCTACACGTGAAGGATCATATTGTCAAGCAGGAACATGATATATTAGCAAGCATTTGTGGGGCTTTTTGTTAGAGGTAGCGGGCAACTTTCCACATGATGTATAGCATGGCTTCTGTAGAGTAACACAGAAGACAGTTGTTGGATGGGTTGCTGCCATGAAGGATTAATGGGATCTGTTGTGATCCACTGTTCAAACGTGCCTGACATCCTCAGTGCAAGTTCAGGGTCATTCACAAAGCAGGTAAGGCACAAAAATGAAGTACCGATGCTTTTTATGAAGAAAGAGTGACCAAAACATTAGTGCTTTTCAGTGGAAAAGTACATAGTAATAAATATACTCTAGCACAGGGGCACCTGGGGGGCTTAGTTGGTTAAGTGCCCAACTCTGGACCTCAGCTCAGGTCTTGATTTCAGGGTCACGAGTTCAAGCCCTGCATCAGGCACCACGCTGGGCGTGGAGCCTACTTTAAAATATCTGTATCTACACACACACACACACACACACACACACACTCTAGTATATATCACAGTTTCTACCTTTCATTCAAAACAACTTAGAGCAATAAATTAAACATTTTTTGATCTGTAATTCTCTTTATTATATATATATATTTTAAAGATTTTATTTATTTATTTGACAGAGAGAGAGAGATCACAAGTAGGCAGAGAGGCAGGCAGAGAGAGAGGGGGAAGCAGGCTCCCTGCTGAGCAGAGAGCCCGATGCAGGGCTTGATCCCAGGACCCTGAGATCATGACCTGAGCCGAAGGCAGAGGCTTAACCCACTGAGCCACCCAGGCACCCCCATATACTAACTTCTAAAAATAAATCAGTGACTTAAAAATAAATTGATGACAATTAAAAAAAAATTGATGATTCACTGATTGCTGAGATTTCATCCCCTGTTTTCCTTCCAATCAACACAATGTTATTTCTTTTTCTTTCGTCTTCTATCTAGACTACCTGAGAGCAACTTCTGAGGCCCTTCAAAAAGCTGATGGGTTCACAAGCCTAACAAATCACTGTGGAGCTTAATGCATTCAATGTTCTCGTTACTGGCAATGACATAGAAGGATTAAGTATGAGTTATCAGAAAACATCTGTGAATCAGATATAAAGTTCATACTAATTACCACTTCAATTTTTCTTGTTTATTGGGTAATTAAAACACACTTTAATGTAGACTAGCAAGACTTTGACTTTTTCTAATTTTGTCCATGAGTATTATGCATTTGTGAAAATACACGAAACTGTCTCATTTAGCTTTATCTGAAACCCATTTTTTTAAAGCAAGAAGATTAAAGTATATATATCAGTGGGAACTAATTAAGCATCTTCTTCGGAAAAATTTCTGTGTGAATTTCTCAGAAGATGACTAAATTGGCCAAATGCACTTTGGCATTAATATAGGACTGTAAACCAATGATACCAAAACATCTGAAAATTACACTTGGCGGATGTGAGAAATCATTATTAAAATCAAGATTACTGAACTTTCTTAAATCTACTTCACTCAGCATACATTTTTAAATGTTCCCTTTAGATCCATTTTTCCAAGTTTGTGTTTGTGTGTGTGTGTAAAATAGGCAAGTAGAAAAAGGTATTGTCTCTGATTTTTAGAACTTAAAATCTGGGTGAGTCAATGCGTATTATGCTTGTGAAAAAACAGCAATAACAAAAGTAATACATGGACCAAGTGTGAGAAACTGGAGTGATTCATACAGAGTCTACGAGTGCCGAGGGATACAATGAGAGTGTTCGATCACCCTGAAAGGGATGTATACTTAGTTGACAAGCTATAAAGGATTAAGGACCATGGTAAACACAGCCACGATGGTTTTCATTCCCCTTCCATTTATGAGGATTATTACCTTTTTAAAAATATTAATTAATTTATTTATTTATTTGAGAGAGAGAGAGAGAGAGATGGGGGGAGAGGGGTAGAAGAGAGGGAGAGAGAGAATCCCAAGCAGAGTCCCCAACACAAGGCTCAATCCCATGACCCTGAGATCATGTCCCAAGCCAAAACCAAGAGTCAAAGTGGGACGCTAACCGACTGCGTCACCCAGGCACCCCGATGATTATTACTTTTTAACCCCGGATGCTGGTCATCTATTACGGAGAGGAGCAGGGTTGTAGTTAAGTGCTTAGGGCTGTGTAGTCAGATCTCCCAGCCCCACGCGTCTAACTGTGAAGCTGTGGGCAAGTACCTGAAGGCCCCAATATCTCAGTTTCCTTTCTATAAAATGGGACAAATAAATGTCCTTGCCTTACGGGGCTATTGCAAGTATTAAATGAGCTAATACATGTAAAGCATTTAAGACAGTACCTGCTACTTGGCTAGCTTTCGCTATACTTGGCCAGCCTTCGCTATACTTGGCCAGCCTCAATAAATCTTACCTCGCTCTGTCTCTCAGTTTTCGACTGGGAATACATTAAACGTTATTGTTTACCTCGAGGGAAATTGCACAAGTGCTCAAATAAAATTCAGTTAAAAAGATGTATGTCAATATAGTCAACAATACTGTATTATAAACCTCAAAGGTGCTAAGAGGCTAGATGTTAATTGTTTTCACCACCAAAAAAGAAATGATAATTACGTGACAGGATAGCAGTGTTAGTTGATGGTAAGACGGTAATCATATTGCCGATACATAAATGTATTGAACCAACATGTTGTATATGTCAATTATATCTCAGTAAAAAATAATGAAATGTCTTTCATATGGCTCATATAGGATATAAAAGTGAGAGCATAAAGTCAATAAAACATTCAAGGAGCTTTATATCTAAAAAGTTTGCAAGTGCTTGGGAGAAAAGGTGGGGAGAATGAACACACCATTTACGCCTCTTTCTCATTATTGTTATCTGATGTTCTCTGGAGACTCTTGGGCACCACTGTAGAGTGTTAATAATTTCTGAGTCATTATTACATTTACATAGAGCTGATGATAAATAATCAGAAAACTTTCTAAAATAACTTTGCCAATGATAAAAACATTTGTAAATTTATCTGGGGTTAGCACATTCTTGGATAACTTTATTTTTTAGACAAGCTAAGTTTCAAATCTGAATAAGATGTTTCCCCTTTGAGTGGAAACACACTACCTTCTGAGATGGGATAATTAAAAATTACTACGACGCACAGGAATGTCTAGTCCAGAGCTGGTCTGGTGAGCTACAAGGGTCCAACACTTGTAGAATTGTTCAGTTTTATAGGCTTATAGACCTTAACCTGTTTGCATGCTCCCAAAGTAACGAGAAGCCTTTCCACCTTCGAGAGTCTTCAGGTAAACCTGCTGAAGGCTTATCACAGAAGATCATTTAGAACTAATCACGTCACGCCTCCGTTAGTTTTATTAAATGAGTTCAATTCCTGATTTATTGTTTCAAAGCAACTAGCCAGGGTTTCTTGCCAAATTGTTCTTTTATCTCAAGAAGCAGGAATCAGGGAAAGCATTCTCGAAACACCCTCTCTGAGTCCTGAGGGGAAAGCATTTTGTGCTCTAGCATATGTCTAAGTGTGAGAGCCTCTGTAGCATATCAGCGTGTGGGCAGACTTTTAGGAAAACGCAGGAAAAACAGCAGAGCAATCTGCTCTGACAGACAGTACAACTTATGTATGAAAAGCCTCCCCAGTGCTAATGCGATTTACACATCCTTAAGACAGACCTAAAAATTCCAGGAGCAAAGGCAAAACATAAGGCATAAAATGGGACACAGTCTCAAGTGCTAACAACATTTTTACATATCCCATTTTTTTTTGAAGTTTATAATAACTCCTTCCACTCCTATAGCATCTTTCCTCCGAGAAGTTAAACTTCCTCTAAAGATGTTTTATTTGTTTGTAATGTTCCAATTCATCCTGACAATGTTTCCTTGGAACAGCGAGAAACTTGGCTGCATCATACGGGAGACAAAAAACAAAGCGCCATGAGGCAGCCTGCAAGACTGGTCCCTGCCCCTGGGAGGGGTTGCGCTATCAATGCTCCAAAGAACCCCAAGAGTTCGGGGTTGTTGGTCAGATATAACTGTGGTTTCAAAGCCTTAAACTCTCGTTTCATTGTGGGACAAGAACTTTGCTTTCAGATTTGCAAAGAATAACAGTAAAGACTTCTGTTGCAGTCCCCTGGATCACAGTTATTCTTACTTCTTATGGTTCTTTCTCTCTCTCTCTCTCTTTAAGATTTTATTTATTTATTTGTCAGAGAGAGAGAGCACATGAGCAGTGGGAGCAGCGGTCTCCCTAATGAGCAAAGGAGCCCGATGCGGGACTTGATCCTAGGACTCTGGGATCATGACCTGAGCCAAAGGCAGATGCTTAACTGATTGAGCCACCCAGGCGCCCCATATTCTTATGGTTCTTAGGCCAACAACACATCCTCTCTTAACTCCGTGGCAGTTGTCTCAAGTCCCATACCAGGGAACTTTCAGAGCCTCAGAGTCATTATTTTGAATTATTTCAATTTCAAGTATGTAAGGGTAATCTAACAAGGCTATAACTCTCCTCTTTGACCCCCAATTCTAAATTTCATTTGTTTATCAACAGCTGCATTGTTCTCCGTGGTTGACTTTAAGACAATAAATTAGAAATCTAAATTTATAGAAAAGGAATTTATACTAGCAAAATACCACTCTGATCTCTTTAAATATTGCATGTAAGGTTTAGTTTTAACAAACTTCTGGAAGAGTCATCACGAGACTGGTCACTTACTGAGTATTTCACGAGCATTTACTGAGCACCTGCTATGTGGGAGCACAGCACTAAGCTCTAGGGAGGCCGTGAGGAAGGCACTGTCCATCCCCGCTCTCGTCTGTCACACATCAAGCACAGGCTACCAAGTGACGAGAGACTTCACATTCCTGCAGCCACTTACACTGACCTTTTAAGAGAGTGTGGAAAGCCTATCGATATAGTGATAGAAGAAAAAAACGACAGAAGCAAAGGGCAGTGTTTATTATTTCAGATTCTTGCTCCAGGCATTAGACTCGGCGAAGATTCCTGAATATTTAGGGCATTCTGTGGAACATGCACAATTTTTCACTTGGAAAAGCAGAGCATTTTAAAGAACTGAACCAAATCTCTGAAATTACTTGCTAGCTTTACTCCAGTCAAATCTGAGTTCAAAAGATAGAGTGTGTACAGATTTAGGTCTCTACTTAGAGAATGACAAATGGGAATTTTCTGTGCCCTGAACTTTTTGGTATTCAAATCATAACAGCAAACAATAGCTAATTTATGGAGCAGCTGAATGTTGGCCAGATACTTGGTTAAATCTTTTACATTTTTCATCTTATTTAGTTCTTTCCACACACCAAGAGGATAGCATTATCATTCCCATTTTACAGATGAGTAAAATAAAGCTTAGGCAGATTAAGTAACCTTAAAATGAGTAAGGTCAAACAGTAGATTGTTAGCAACTAATATCAACCCTCTTAGCAGTGAGGATATGGAATGGTAGGACATATAATTCTGAATGAGAGCTCGAGGAGTACAATCAGATATTTCCTTGAAGGAGACATTTCAGCCAGGAGAGACAAGAGTCAGTTCTCCCTGTGAGGAACCCAATATGGCTCAGCTTCCCACTGCTCCCAGGAGTGACTATTTCTCACTTCTTTCACATCATCCTCTTATTAAGTCAGGGAGACTCACAGTTTAGCCGCATTCTCCTGAGCATAAGGAAAAAAGTTAGCCATTAGCCCCATCCTTCCTCTGCTCTTTTGTTCTCCAAGAAAAGCATGTACGGTTCCATTAGTTCCTCCACTTAGAAATGAGAAAAATCCCTAGACAGGAGGCAGGCAAGAGGAGACTGTTACATTTTCAGTGGACTGAGGACATCAGCCTTATCTGATAGCAGATTCCTCTTTCTTCAGCTCTGGCTGCATGTTATTTCCAGAATCTGAGCCTAGGCTCTGAGCAACTTTGGAAGAGGCCTATTCGTCTCTGAATTACAAGCTGCATGTGGCAGGTGTTGTTACCATGACTCACTCTCGCAGAATATTGGCGGAAAGGGTTTGCCATGACTTCCCTCAGGATCGACTCTTTATGTAGAGTCTTAAATTCTGTTGTCCGATCGGTGCTATCTTCTATAAAATAGACTGCTGTTTTAAGATCCTGGAAGCACCAGAGAATTTAGCTTTGCTTGAAGACTTACTATACGATTATTTAACAATTTCAATATTGTATTTAGAAATTAAGAGGGGGAAAAAAAGTACCAGAAGGAACGTTTCCTCATTCGATTCAAGTTCCACGGAAACTTACTTTGAAATGGCTTCTAAAAAACCTACCAAAGGATAGAGTGTGCATATCATGTGGTATGTGGAGATTTTACATGTGTCTGGGAAAAGCTGATCCTAGAAGCACATTTGAAAAATCGTTTTGGTAACAGCTTGCTTCAGAACTACCTTTTTAATCACCTTTTTAAAAAGTTCCTCTGTGATAATGAGAAAAAACCAAGGTGTTTTCTAAAAAAGTTGTGGTGCTCAAGAAAAGGAGAGAATTCATGACTAGAAAGTACATTGAGAGTTCTTCTAATTTACTAATTCCTTGAGGCAGAATTGTATTTCTGGCATTGCAGAGAGCAAATCAATCTATACCTTCAAAAAGGTTTTGAAAAGCCGTTTCGAGAACCCTAGTAACCTCTCCTGTTGATCCAGAAACTCTCCTTTCCTCCATCTACAGATACGCTTCCTTACTTCAAACAAACCCAAATGCCAACATCCAAGACATCTTTGTACTAAAATAAAATAGACCTGGCTTGTCTGCTTTTAAATTCTCCTTCCAGAAATAATAATTCAGGTCTGATTTTGGGCAGCAGCGGTGAGGTGACCCAGGGCTAAATCTGGAATCCGTAGATGGAGACGCCAGCTCTCTTGCACGGAGGCTGCGTTCCATAGCATGAATCACTGACACTCTGTTTTGGACCCTTCGTTTCGTCACTGACAAAATGGGATCGATAATAATACCTGATGTTAATGTCCCAAAGGTTGGTTGTGAATTTCCCAGGAGAGAATGGCTGAAATAGGATTTTAAAAGGATAGATGAAGGCCCTTCTGATAGGGATCTCTTCCAGACAGGTTTTTATAGAACCCTTTCTGGCAAGTCAGTGGGAGGAGTGGAGAACCGGTGGCAGGGGGCCGGGTGGTGGGCACCTTGGAGCCGGGGTCAGCCACACGGGAGTTGGTCTAGTGTGGGGAGGGGTGGTGGCAGCACCGGGGAGCCCCTCCAGAGCAGGGAACACAGGAAGAACTGCTGTGGGGCTGCAGGGGCGGGGGTGGATGCGTGGAAGAACAAGGTTAGAAAGGAAAGGAGAAGCCAAGTCCGCCGAGGGCGAGCCTGACACCAGCAAGGTCATCCCCTGCAAAATCTGTATCAGGACGTGAAGAAATAAAACTACAGGGTGAAACACACACAAATGCAGATATACACGCCGAGGTGAATGTGTGTGTGTGTGTGTCCCTCTACTTTAATATTTGAGCTTATTATTTTCTGAGTGTCGCCAGTTGAGTTCACCTTCAATGAAGGCTCATTCTTCAGAAATGAAGAATGCTGATATTTATGCATCCTGGTGTTAAATCCTGAGATGCTGGTGCCTCCGGAGGCACAGATCTTCTAGCTTTAGCCAGCTACATCCTCTGGACCGAGGCCTGGTAATATAATCGGTCATTTTTTATCAGTACCTACAAGGATAGCTATTATTTATTGATTTGAATAAACAACTTATTCATGTATTCCTCATGAGAAGTTGCAGTTAATGCATTTGTATTCATTTAAAAACTAGGGCTCCTTCCCATAAATCGTCTATAATATGGGGTTATTTTTATGCACGTGCTCTTTGACCCCTGGGGACATAAGGGAATAGAGAATGCCTAGTGCAAATGCACATTCATTTAAAGGATATGTTTCCTGTAGGAAACAGGTGACCCTACTCCTACCCAGCTGTGAGTAAGGAATCACGAAGTTGTGAAACAACTCACCAAGAATGGGACTCTGTCAATAGTTATGAAGGAGGCTCTGGTTTTCCTCCTCCAGTGGGGTAAATCATGTGACATGGAGGTCAACTGGAATGAGGGCCGAAGGATATATTCTAACCGATATAACTATAATCATGCATATTTATAAATATTAAATGTAATTATTATATCCCCAATACGTATCCAAAAAAGGCCATGTTAAACCCAGACTGTGACAATGACTGGCTTCATAGTTTGCGAAAGCATCGTGTGCGAGAATTACTATACTTCACTAAGTCAAAGTACCAAGTGCAAGAGGAAAAAGAAAATGCTCCTTTGTCAACATTTGTTATCATGCCGCACATCATTTTTACCTCTCGAGGACAGTAATGTCCTACTAAGCAGGTAGCAGATGCTGCCTATTCCAGGTAAAAGGTTGTTACTGAACGACGCCTTCAGAATGAGTCTCTAAACCCAGGGAGAAAGAAGCACCCTAGCATCACTTCAGTGGAGCAGCATCAGGTTGGTAAAGATCCACGGATGAAACCAACACACCAATATACTGCGTTACCACAATTAGGTGTGTGTATGTGTACATGAGCACACAAAGATGGGATTCTAGTAGTCCGATTATTTTTCAATTTACGTACATGGGAAACCACACTGAAGGGGCAAAAGCAATGGAGATCAGACACGTTTCTTTAAAACTAATAAATGAAGTTTAAAAATGCAAATAACTTGTACTCATGAATTCCATGATCTCGAACGATGTTAACGCTGAAGGCCAACACAGGAGGCGACATCTAAATGTTAAGTTGGTGAGGCACCGAAAACTCTACCTGTGACAAAGAGGTGACGTTCTCTTTACAAAAGGCCAATGACACACAGCCGCAGCATACCTGCTAACTCATTCACAGGTTGGAATTCTTCCTGTAGAGACAGAAGCTCCTCGAGGGTACCTTTATGTTCCCAGTGCTATACACAACTGAATCAATAACAGTGAAACATCCTAGGGCTTGGCGCAGAGTAGGTGCTCAAAACTGGTCACACTTCCAATTACAAACTATCTTAATAGAGCAAAATTTGGAAAAACTCTTAAAATATTCCAGAAAATATTCTACAAGAATTTGAACATTTCAGTTAAATCCATGTCCTACACCCCTTCTAGTCTTCCTTCTTCAAACATTTCTTCAGTGCCTACTATGTATGTATGGGCCAGGGTTTTTGCAAGGTACTGGGGACTTGGAACCCAAAAGAGAAAGGCGTGTGTGCACACACACACACACACACACACACACTCAAGGGTTGTGACAGAAATACTTGATGGGGACCCAGAAGAGGAAGCGAGCAATTAAGCTGTCATCAGCAAAAAAGGTGGGGGCTTAAATTGTGAACAAGGCTGTTTTCACTAAAGGACATTAGACAAAAGGAAAGGGAACTCTGAAGAACACAAACATTTAAAAGGGACGTAAAGGAAGAGGAATGAAAAGAAGGGACACAGTAGCGACATCAAGGTCAGTTTTATATATTATACCTGGGAATTCTGTTCACCTAGGTCTTAATTTTGTTATCTGTAAAAAGGTCGAAACAAAACACTTTCTAGATATTGAGATCATCAACACTGGTTATATATAAACTCTAGTCCTACATAAACTAGCTTTGCCATCTCCTCAAAATAATAATAGTCCATATTTCTTGAGTCTGCGAAACACTGTCCTTAGAGCTTTATAAGTATTAGTGCATTTAATCCTGACAAGAGCCATGGGACAGGTGTTAATAGCAAGCCTTATTTTATAGGTTAGGAAATCCAGGCACAGAGATATTAACTAATTTGCCAAGGGTTATAGAGGGAATATGTGGTAACTGAAATATGAAAATAAGCAGGCTGATTCCTTAATCTCTCTTCTGCTTCTCTTCATTTTAAAGGTTAAGGTAATAGTATGTTTTAGGACATCTCACAGGATGGTTATGAGGAATAAATGAAAGGATACGTATACAACTGTGTGAAACTATAAGAAGCTCAAGAATATAAAATTATCACTGAAAGGTGGTTCTACCAAAGCACACTGTCCATTTCTTGAGGAAAACAGACTTTACTGTTTCCCTTTGGAAAGAAGTGTTAAAAACGAGGAGTTTGTGGAGAATCACTTTGGAGACCTCCCTCTACCACCAGAGGATGAATTATTTACCAGCAATATAACCAGGCATGTCTGGGAGCAAATTACTGATTTCAGTGCCCCTTTCTAATTCCGTATCTGGTTCCCTCTGTCATGAGGTGGCACATAACCCACACGAGGCAAAGTCAGACACAAATGGCGTTTGGATGATTGTCCTTCAGGAAGTGGGTAATTAGGAGTTGGTATTTTAATAAAAATAATAGCTGACATATATGATTCTGCTCTGCCCAGACCTTTAACCTGAGTTAACACAATGAAGTTTCAATCTGCTGAGCTCTGGGAAAGAGATATTTTTGTTGTATTTTACCTCAGTGGAAAATGGCGGTAAGGAGTCTGATGATTCCCTCAAGGCAAACGGCCAATAAATGTAGAAGACAGAATTTGAACTAGCAACCCCCCGGTCCCAAAGCCTCTGCTTTTTCCAATGAGCGCCTTGGACTTCTATTTTTTTTTTTAATATTTATTCACCCCGGGTCAGTTTTAAAGACCTTAAAAAATTACTGGAGAACAGAAATCTACATCGAGTACCTCAGAGGCCCCATCTCCCTCTGTGGCCAATTATACCACTAGATTTGCTTTGATGGGCATTTCCTACAGAGTAAACAATCTTCCCTTATTTTCATCAGGAGGCACTTTCGGATGTGTGCTTTGGGACCCCGGGCCCATGGCTGCTATGATCGTGGGGAGGTCCAGCTTCTTAGCTCTTAGAGAGAGAGAGGATTTAACTTTTTCTACTGACATGGATTGACATTTTGCCCAGCGCCACTTAAAATTCAGTACCTGTTGAGCCAACCAACAGATTAAAGAGAGAAAGATATTTATTCTCTGTTCATCTGAGAATGTCATATGCCTTAATCCCGTTAAACCACAGACCCCGCATTTAAATCTTGTTCCAGATTCTATTTCCAGAGTTGTGATGTTTGCGGCTGCCTGTGTCTTTCAAGGCATGGTAATAAAAACTAGAAGATTGATTTTCAAATCCATCAATATACACAAGAAACAAAAAAGCCATTGAATTAGCACATCCAAAGGACAAAGAATTAAAAAAAAAATTACCCACACAAAGCCCATCCAGGAGGTGACCCTTTTTTATTGGACTAATTACAAGGAAATATAAAAGGGCAAGCTTTTATTAATCAAGCTCTTTTCACTCAGCCATGAAGAACTGCTAGGCAGGAAGAAAGCAAAGAGACAGGGTGTTAATGTAAGCCTGATAATTAAATTCAGAATCAAGTGGATCAGAAGGAAGGGCATATATGGAAAAGTTAGGTGGAGGGAAGAATTGGGATCCTAATCCCTTATAATATTATATGGTTTGTGGAAACAAGAGAAAAGGAAAGCCATCAAATATACATCTTTAAAGCATCAATAAGGAGGCTACATTTAATAGAAAAGTGAACAGCGAAAATAATACCACCGAGGCATTTGTAACATCTTGCCTTCCAGAGCATAAAGAGCTTTCCTACATAATCTCCTCCATTTATTTTCATATCATTCCTGTGAAATATATAGGCAAGAGCAGGCATGAGGGACTCAATCTTGCCTCAGATCGCATAATTAGAGAGTGACAAAACAGGCCCCAAATCTCTGAAATTCAGGTCAGCATTCTACCATTAACCCTCAAACATTTCTTCGAATGTAATCATCATAATTACAAACAGAGAAAGGGTAGAAATGATGTAACCAAGGTTTCAAGATGTTTCTAACATGAAAAAATTCTTGTTGCCCTCTGAATCTGAATATTTCCCCTTGTCTTAAAATACTGACTAAGGAATGGGAAAGGGCCATGAAAAAGTGAAGGGGGAAACCACCAAAGTCCAGAGATCAAAGTTCTGATCTTAGCTTAAGTTCACTGTGCAAACTAAGCCTCAACCCGGGCCTTGGTTTTCCCATCACCAAAATGAGGAGGTTGAAAGAGATGATTTATTTTGTCGATCGGTATATATGCTCTAGCCTGCCATGCCATGCCCTGAGCTGGCAGCCAGGAAATGATGGTCCTCACGATGGGCAGAGCGGGGGGCGGGGGAGGTGTGTGTCTCCATCTGGAGATGACAAGGTCAGAAGATCATCACACACAGACACACACGAAATGATGACCATAAATCGTGATGAGAGTGATAATCCGTTCATAGAGCGGCATAGGATCAGAGAGGAAGAAGAGGCTGATAGACTCGGGGATTGCAGGGAAGACTCTTCACTGAAGAGAATTCCTAAGCTGAGTCTTTCAGAATTAACTTTCTTGGTGAACAAGGTATTTTTGGAAAACACACATTCAGGGTGGCTGGAATGCAGGGTCCGTGGAGGTGGGGAAACAGGAAAAGAGTCATCTTGCAAAGCGCCTCCTAAGCTATACTAAGGGCTTGGGACTTCGGAACAATGGCAAGGCCCGGCGAAATTGTAACGAGAAGAGCAACAACCTTTCCACTTACAGACATCACTGCAGGCATGGCAAAGATTGCATGTGGGCAGAGGCAGAAGGAATCTGAATCCAAAGAAACGCTTAGGTATGCGGGTTAGTATTTCGGGCAAGAAATGATGAGCCAACATTGGGATGAAGAGCCAACATTGCCAAGAAATATTTAGAAGGAAGAATGCTAGTTTGGGTAATCGAATGGATGTTGGTTCTGACAGAGTAGGAGTGACTATGAGGCTTCTGGCGTGGATGGGAAATAGCCAGAAAACTAGGCTTGGAGAATATGAACAGATTCTTTTCCAGTGCTGGTCTGAACGAGTCAGGGTACCTGGTGTTTTGCAAAAAAGATGCTTTCATGTATTAAGATCTATTTATTTAGCTGGGGTCGGATGCCTAACCAAGCAGCTCCGGGCTGGAGAAATACTGGGGCAGGTGGCGTTTTATGATGGGCGCTTGACAGGATGAGAGGTGGGGCGAAGACTTGGACTAGAACGTAACCGAGGCCCCCTGTCCGGCTGCCTTCGATGTAATTCTACAGCTTTGGTCTGACTCATCCGAGGGTATCTGTGGCTCGACCACTCTACTTTAGAGCTGCCAGCTGATATTCTGCAAACATTTTTAACTTCAGATTTTCTTCACCTCAAAAACTTTTCTGTCCCTCATCATCAAATACAGACACAAACCCCCCGTCAGGAAATACCATTTCCATGCCAATGGTGCCCACATCTGTCCCTACAGACTTGCCTTCTTCTCTAAGCTCTTGGCAACAAAAAGCTCAGACAAAAACTAGGTGTCATCTCTGATTTTCTCTTTCCCTCATTTCCTTCCGTGAGCAATAAGCTGTTGACACTGCCTTCAAAACGTAACCTAATTTGACCTCTCTCCTCACTGATACCACTCTAAACCACCATCCTTTCTCCTCAAACTCACTGCCCCAGCTTCCTTTACTCATCCCCCAGCTTCTACTCTTATAATTCTTTCTCCAAAGGGCAGCCAGAGTGGCTCTTGAAAATAGGGAACCTATCATTTCATTCTCCTCCCGTGGCTCCCGTGCCCCCCAGACTGACTGGAGACTGCGCGCTTCTGTCTGGGCCAAGGTCTCTGAGCTTATCTTGTTAGACCCAACCCTCACTCACTTTTTTTATGTTCCTTGAATGTTCCAAGTTCATTCCCATCCCAGGGCCTTTGTTTCTAGCTACTGGAATAATTTCCCCCAGATCCTCGTGCAGCTGGTTCCCTCTCATCCAGCTCCCAGCTTCCGTGTCACCGCCTCTCAAAAGGCTTCTTTCTGTCTGACCAAGCTTGTTGAATGGCATTCCAGTCATCTCCACACGTATCCCTGTTACGTTTTCAGCAGCGTCCTCATCACTACCAGACACATGTTGGTTGTCCGTCTCCCTCTACTATGTGCTAAGCTCCAGGAGGGCAGAAGCCCTCCCTTGTCTTTTTAAATACAGCATCCCCAGCGTGGAGGCAAGCGGCCGGGTCATTGTGGCTGCCATAATTTTACGGAAGGAAGGAACAAACAAATGAACGAAACTATCCTGGCAAAGTGATGATGCTACTGAGTAAAGAAAAAATAATAATTTCTGGCAATTTCAGAACTGTTCAGGTTTGTAAAAGTGATATGGAATGTACAAACTTAAATTGCAGCTTAAAAGTGAATATAGGCTAAGAGAAAGAGCGAGGATAGCAAGGCCCACGAGGCAGCTAGGCAGGGAACAGACTCCGCTAATGTGTGCTAAGGTGGCAGGAGGATTCAAAATAAACAAGGAACACTCTGATTGCTATCCTCATTTTCTAAAAGGTATTGCCAATATGTTCAGGTATTTTCTAGAAGCCCTTTTCTCCCTGAAAACCATCAACACAACCATCAACCACATTCAATCAAGTTTCCCATTCAGGAGATGAGAGGGGGGCAGACATGGAAATTCACACACATATTCTCTTCCTATTTTCTCACCTTCCAACGCCAATTCTGTGTTTCTTTACTAGTGCAGGAGGCACTCTTCACACAGCTGACAGTGTGCGTAGTGCCCCCTGGGGTTGTGCACTATGGCAGTCCTGAAAAGAAGGAATCATAAGCCCAGTGTGGAAGCACATTTCTGGATATCTAGGCTTCTTCAGGAGGAAAGCTTTTCTATTAACATGTCTTCACAGTATAATTTTTTAAAATGTCAGGGCTATATACAGTCAGTTCCTAAGAACCAAAATGAAAATGAGCCAAACTACCTATTACTGAGACTGGTGCTCTGTTGGATTAGGTTTTAGCTTGACTTAGGGAGTCTCAGGGTCCCTTCTTCTGAATGGTGTCCCTGGAACGTTCTGCTCTCATCTCAAAGGTTTCTCTCCTATCTGCGCTTTCCTGACAGACAGGAGAGCATCCGCCACACGATTCAGTGAGAAGGTAGTCTTCCAGGAACTCCTGGTGTAACATTTGAGATAGTGTGGATTATGAGAAACACATTCTCTGTTAGGCTGGGTTATAATAACTCCTTCAAATAACTGAGATTGTACTGTATAGAAGGAAGATTTCTGATGACTTCACATAAGTTTTTATGATGGAAAACAAGGTTACCGTCTGCAAAAGTAGAAAAACCCACTAGGATCAGCAATACTTCATAGGAAACATTGGCACTCTACCAACAGGGAAGCGGACAGAATGAGTCTAGTCCTCTAAGTCCACTTAGAGGTAGGGACTGAACAAACTGGCTACATTTCGGTTTTATGGTACTATTACATTAATACCTACTCTCCAGATCCTTCTACGAGTATTCAGTGGTCTCAGAATTTACCAACTTCTACCTCTAGGTGGCAGCAATCTCCTTCTGTTCTCAACATGGTCGCCTTTGGCCTTTGTTTCCTGCCTCCAACTCTAATTCTACACTTCCTTCTCTTTCCCAAATAAATACTTCACAGCCTGTAAACTTTGGGGAAGATTACTGTAAGCTACTTTCACTGTAAGAGATCAGTCCGTTCTTGCAGCTAAGCTACAGGGTTCTTCAAAGCGTACAAAATAATTCAGGTCTCAAGTGAAAAAATAATAGAAAGCTATTTTCTTTCTCCATACCTATCAACAGCAAACTCTAAGGAAAGCCATGTTTTTCTTTAAGAGTCTTCCGAGGAAAAAAAGGCCAAGAACAGAGGAATGAGAAAATTGATGGAATTGGAGATACTTCAGTTTTACAATAATGTTAATTTAATTTTATAGGTGACTTTAAATCACTGCTTTTCTAAAGGATGTGATTTGACATGTCTATTTATGAAGGCAGTCCAAATATATTGCAGGATGAGGAGAAAAGATTTAATGACCACACAAAACTTGGTGACATACAGAGAGTTACCCTTCTGTTTATTTGGCTTTCACAGAAACTGGAGTAAACTGGTTCCATCTATGTCCTACAAAGCTATTACTTCTGCTTAGGTGTAATGTGTGCCCTTTCCGGAGCACATATTTACCTAACGTACTGAACCACAGGCCTACCCACAGCTACTCACCTACTCCAGGTTCTAAACTGTTAGGTTAAGAAGGACTCAAGAGAGCGGAAGTCGACTACAGCTTCATCTGAAGCTGTTAACAAATGCTGGGTGTGTCAGAGAACCATTCAGGTGGTAGTAAAGATTCCTTCTATGAAAAGCTGACATGTGGTTGTGGGCTAATACCTAGAGCTTATGAAATACTTTCATATAAGGTGATACTAAGAAGAGCATTACCTCTTTTGCACTCTTCCCAAGACCTAATTTGAATAGTTTGGGTCAGACACCATTTATTCATTCGTATAACATAAATACTGAAGTGCAAGGAGCATACAGACTAATTTAGTGTAAGTGACAAATTTATACCAGAACCCAAGCTTGTTGACTCAAGCTTTTGTCGTTTCATAGGAGGTTCCTCTGTTTTATTTTATGTATATTATCATAATAACTCTGTGTGTTCGGTTTTGAAGGCCATGTTTTTAAATACGTGATTCAAAGTAGGATTTCTGAGGAAATGGATGGTTTGGGGGGATTAGGATAAAAAACTAAAAGTTTTAAGGGAAAACGGAGATTATTTTGTTTTGTTTTAGAGATTTTATTTATTTATTTTTGAGAGAGAGAGAGAGAGAGAGCACATGCACGAGTTGGGGGGAGGGGCAGAGGGAGACGCAGACTCCCTGTTGAGTAGGGAGCTCAATGTGGAACTCGATCCCAGGGCTCTAGGATCATGATCTGAGCCAAAGGCAGATGCTTAAGCGACTGAGCCAGCCAGGCGCCCTGGAGGCTATTTTGACTGAACATTGTTCTTATGATTTGGCCACTCAATAATCACAAATAAGACCTGAGACAAGCCACTTATTTTAGTGACTGATTGCAGATTATCTTCATCATCCAAAGCATAAGAAAAGCTAGGTTTCGAGTAATAACATTAAAGTTCATTAACTACCTTTCATGGCAGTTTCTAGGTCCGTGAATTGTAGGCTGAATCTACGGTGCTAGTTCATGAGAAGCATAGTCTCCCCGTGACTGCTTAGTACCAGCACCGCCTCCTCCTTTGGGAAACTTCTCATTACATGTGGTCTTAATGGGATTGTTGACCAAGGCACCTTCCTCCCTCGGCCACGGGCTGGGCACCTGAGCCAGGCTGGGGCCAATCAGACTCTGCCTCACTCCATTGTGGTTTTGAGGAGGTGACATAAAGGAGCTGGAGCGGAGTCACTAGAGGCCTGCACCTGCTTATCCAATCCCGCTCCATGACCCTGGGTGCTGTCCTGCTTCCTGGATTTCCTGAGGCCCAGCTCCACTGTCTCCTTTGACTTCGTAACCCACTTCAGGTCCTTTTCTACAAATTTACCTTTTGCTCAAGCCAGCCAGACTCAGTCACTTTCCATTACTTCTGACAACGAACTTTGCCTGATAAAGGAGACTAAACTGAGGGAAAATTCAAACAGAGGCAATGGCTACAAGTAGAGAGTGGGTTTTATCAGGGTCTGCAGCCCTCCAGCTACTTATCTATTTTTAGGCCTGCCTTCCTTCCTTCCTTCCTTCCTTCCTTCCTTCCTTCCTTCCTTCCTTCCTTTCTTCCTTCCTTCCTTCCCTCCTTCCCTTCTTTTCTTCCTTTATTGACGGCCATGAGTTGGGTTGGGGGTGGAGAGAGAGAGATGGAGAATCCCAAGCAGACTCCCTGTTGAGCACGGAAGCCGACACTGGGGCTCTATCTCGTGACCCTGAGATCATGACCTGAGCCAAAATCAAGAGTTGCTGAAATCAAGAGTCTGATGCTTAATGGACTGAGCCACCCAGGAACCACCCCAACCCCTCCCCAGCGACTTCTTAACCCTGGGCTAAATGGAGTAGGTGTGACTCAGACTAGTGCGCTATTGGTAGACATTAGTTTTTGGATAAAGATGTCACGTACTATCTATTGCCCTTTTAAAACAGATTAGAAGAAATATATTAATTATGAGGATACTGATCCTACCTTAGGTAACCTAGTGTTGTATGAAGAAACGTAATAAATAGCTAATTTTAAGGAAATTACTAGGAAACTTTATGAAAATCTAGTGGTCAGCTGAGGAAAAATCATAGTAAGGTGAGAATATATTGAAACTGCCAGTTCACTGTCCACATATAGACAGAGAAGTCTCCATGACTAGAAAGATGACATTGCAAATATGACTGATAAATGAAGATCAAAATAGTACTGACACACCCAGCATTCTCACAGGGAAATCCCCTTAAGATTTATTATCCTGAGCAGTATTCCCAGCATATTCAAGAATACATTAGGATTTTTGATTGGGTCCCCATATTAGTCATTACATCTTTCAAATATGTATTTAGAAGACAACTGTGATTAGCCAATTTTTCATTCCAAATATAGTCACTGAAAAATACTATGAAGGACTAAAAGAGAATGTGGCTTTTCTAGATGGTTTGTACTGGTACTTTCAGAGACACATATTTTTTTCATATTAGGAAACAGTTTTATTCGTATTATTCTTTAATGACTTCTACATCCCCTTGTTCTTCATGTTTCCTTACAACACAACAATTATTTTAAAGTTCCACATCTGAACAGGTTTAACCGGGAGGGGAATGTGATAGAGAATAACATACAATGCACAATTTAAAACTCTATAAAAAGCTATGGTTTAAGTAGCTTCCCCCAGTGTAACTCATGATTCCAGACTGTGTAATTTTAAATATTCTTAGCCAACCTAAGAAAATAACAATTATGTGAAAAACGTTATAAAGACCAGAATTACAAATGATTCATTTTTTTATTTCTCTTTTGCTTACTTTGGATTTAGTTTGCTCTTCTTTTTCTGGTTTCCTAACATGGAACCTTAGATCACTTATTTGAGATCTTTCTTATTTTCTAGTAAATATATTTGATACCATAAGTTTCCTTCTAAGCACTTCTTTGGATGCGTTTCACAAATTTTGATAAATTCTGTTCTCATTGTCATTGATGTAAGAATATTTCTGAATTTCTCTTCAACTTTCTTCTGTGACCCCATGTGTTATTTACAAGTGTGTTGTTCAGTCTCCATGAATTTTTGGATTTTCCAAAGAAGTCCTTTTGAATACTAAACTAATATTTCTTGGTCATGCTGAAATTAGTTAATAAGGAGTGCCTGGCTGGCTCAGTTGGTAGAGCATGTGACTCATGATCTTGGAGTTGTGAGTTCAAGTCCCACACTAGGAGGTAGAGATTACTTAAATAAATAATTAAAAAAAAAATCTTTAAAAACATAAAAAATAAAATTAGTTAATAAAACAGAGATGTTTTAGTACACAATAGGGCACGCCTCACTATAGTGTGGTGATGATCCCGGGAATCAACAAAGAGTACGATGACACGCCCTATAGGCTCTTCTCAGGTTTTCAGTAAGACACGAATGTGCTTCTGTGTCGCCAGTTGGTAAAAACAAAACACTCTTGGACTTTTAATAGAAAAATGTCTCCGAGGTGGTGACCTTTATGGCTCAGCATGATCTTATAGACCTAATTCTTCTCTAATTAAGGAAATAATTGCAGAAATAACCTTCTTTAATCCCCCCCCCCCAATCTTCTCTATTGTGACAGAAGCAATACTAGAGACAAAACTCAGCTGATACTGACAGGAATGTGAAACACTTTTATCATGAGGTTTCTTGCTGCTATTCTGGGTAATGGAGAATTCAGGAAAATTAGACCAAAGGTCTTTAATAAGGTCAACGGGAAATGGTATACAAGTTTAAAGTATGCATAATTGTCACCAAGCTATAAGGAGGTGGTGGAAAGTAATTAAAGAATTTAATAGCTGAAACTGGATTATAACATACCAAAAGATGTGAATTTGGAGGGAATTAAAATATAGCAACACCCTAGAGGCACTTCTTTTCATTGTAATTCAGTATGAATACAGAGACCTTGCAAACTGGTTCACGATTACATGAACTATGGCCCATTTTCCGAATTTGTTATCAAACACTGGAGAGAGCATGCTCCCAAACTACATCTAAAGACAACCTGCATTTACTTATTTGCCAACAAGTACGGATTAAAAAAACTCATGAGGCCAGGCAGGCCCTTCTGGGAACTGAAATTTACACATATTAATGTCCACACATATTATCGTAATTTTTGCCCTGTAAGTCGAGAAGCAAAGCAGTGGAACGCTCTGGTAATTAAAATAATATAATCAATATTATCTACAAATAATGAGCACGCAAGGATCTCTAAGATGCTGAGGAAGCACTCTGGCAAAGAGTAACTGCCGCATGGTGGGGTGGGCAGCGATGTCTTCGGTTGGGCCTCTCCTCTGTCTCCCTCTGCTCCCGGAGTCATGCCAGTGTCGTGGGAATTTCCCAGACAGAAGCCTTCTGCTTAACTGGTAATGAATTAAGTACCTACCTCACTGAATCACTAGCATTTCTCTTGCTCTACCCATCGGTAGCAACTGCTGTGCCGCAGAACGACAACCGGACAGGATTGTAGAGACCTGGGCTTATGCTCACGTCTGCCACGTTACTGTGCTGTCCCTGGGCCTCCATTTCCACATATGGAAAGTGAGACGCCGAACTAAATCTGATGATGCTTATATTTCCTTCAGCTCTTAAATGGATTCCTACGTTTGGAAATGCTCTGTCCCTCCCTAAAGGACCAGTTCTGCCTCGGCTTTCTGAGAGGTTTTCAATATCGATCACTTCGGTGCTTTCCTCTATTAAGGCAAAAGGTTTAAACAAGAAGTGTTCTTATTTTTATGACAAAGATATAGTTATACCTTCAGAAAGATTCTGTGAAATCACAGCTAACATTTGCAACCGTATGCATTTAAATATCTGCGTCCACCGTAGCACTCTACAGCCAACAATAAAACATCACAGTGCAAAAAGGTTCCTCCTCCATGCCACAAAAATTCGTGACACAGAACTTTGTCATATCCAAATGCGAAATGTGATTCACATTCAGAATGTGTCATAATTTGCACAGTCACACTATTAAAACTGGAGCTTCCTGGGGTCTACAGCTACATAACATCTCAGGCATATTGTTAAGAAATAAACCATAATTGAGATGGGTGGTGGCAGCATCCAACCGGTTAGAACAAATTACATCTATCTGACTGCTGATAATTCCTGTTAATAATACTTTATTTTCTATGTCATTATGTAAATAGCCCATAAAATCTCTATTACGTAATGCCCACTACCACTCTTACGTAAGAGCCCTAGATGGATGTCTGGGTGCTTAGCATAACCACCACGACGACGATCACTCAAAAAACGATATATATCCAACTCCTCTAAACCTTCAGGAATGGAGCAGCGGAGGGGGTGAAGTGAAGAGGAGAGAAGAAAGGGTGAAAAGCTGAAAATGAGCATATAGCGATGTGTAGGTCTTTGGACTACTCTCACTGATCCTGGACATTTCTGGAGCCGGAAATCGACTTAAGTTCAGAGATACTTCCCACCAAGCCCCTCCCTGTCCTGCTCTATCCAACCTATGCATACACACTGAACATAGATTCCAGATCTCTATTACATGTTTGGGAATAAAACAACCAAAAGATGACATGGAAACATCCACTCTATGTGGGATTGATATCAGAATATAATAGCTTCACACAAAAAGATCTATAAAGAACAAAAGTCTATCTGCACATTCAATTCTAATAAAACTTGCCCCACTTCCACTCAATGGAGCAAATTTTTTTTTCCCCTGGCATTATTACATGCAAAAAAGAATGGTAAATGCTCTAAAAAAGGTTTTGATAGTTATCGGGACAAAGGAAGGTATGATTACCTCCGCTTAGAGTCAGTGGTGAAGGAAAGAGACAGATGTGCCCATGAAAGAGAGAATGGAATTCACACGCTGAGCCTCAAAGGCTTCATCAATCCTCCGATACACAAATATTACTCTAGTGGAGTGGCAGGAAGGGAGAGCCATTCTGAGGGACAGAGTTTATGTCTGGTTGGATTGCTACCTTTGATTAATTGAATATTAAGTGAGTTGTACGATGATCTCGTGTTCTTTACTAGGGGGCTAACATATC
Source organism: Potos flavus (assembly GCA_028534135.1). Lineage (NCBI taxonomy): Eukaryota > Metazoa > Chordata > Mammalia > Carnivora > Procyonidae > Potos > Potos flavus. The sequence goes on along the minus strand of CM052883.1, from coordinate 29,582,993 downwards.
CACCATGAAGTTCTCATTGACATTCTTTAATCCCCGGAAGTCAGCAGAGAATTACAGCAAACCTGCCTCCATCCGAACGCCTGTCCCTGGACCCCTCACATCCTGGTGCTTTCATCTCCTCCCTGGATACGGATATTTGTTACGAAATTTTCTTTCCATTCAAGCAGGTGTGTTTGCCTTGAACAGACATTCTTTTCCACACATTACTTCAGTTCCAGAGAGAAGAAATGCTGCCACAGGAAGGAGGTCAGTGGATGTGTCCTTCCATATTAACATTATGCAGGAGAAAACACTACTTAAAATTTTAAACCACCTTTACTCAACAATAAACACTAGTTTCATAGATCAACCACAGCCACTGACATTTACAACCTACCAATTGTCATGCATTTCCTATGCATAACTTATAAGTTCAAAGCTTTTCATGTTTTAGTGAAGCTTAATTGCTTTTGTGGTGAACAGTATTTTTTAACTGATTGGAGCATTTGCTAACCCAACCTTACAAAATCACCCAGCATCATTCACAGACCTAACTCAAGCCAGAGCCAAGCTGGTGTTGAATTTACCTTCTAATTCTATAAATTATCCCAAACTTCTCTTTGGGGAAGATCAATAGTCACTTCCCCTGTACCTCTATTGCTAGCACGAGTATTTAAAGTTTCTGAATTTTCAGAGCCAATCTTTCACAAAGAAATAGCAAGTGTTTATCACTTAACTGGATGTAGATGCTGGGTGGGTCACTGGCTTCTTCCTAGCGAGCTGATTTCTTTCCATATACCCGCCTCACAGCATTTACTTCAAGAAAATTCTAGGTAGTATGTATAATAGGAATCTTAACTAACTCATGACCAAATAAAGCCCATGTTCTAAATCCATGTATGTTCCTACTACAGTTAATTTAGAAACATCTCCACTCCTTGTATATGAGTTTCAATAGAAAATGGAAGCAATAACTCAACGTTCTGCTTTTCCTACTAATTTCGGGTCTTTACTCAGAAACCTTCTCCGGGATAGATTTTCTTAAAGTTCTTTTCCTTTATACATTCTCTCTTTTGCACTAGCTACTCTCAAATTGGTCTTAAATAGAACTGATAACATTTCCCTCAGATATAAGTATACCTCCTCAGTGCATTATCCACATTTTATTACATATTATATGTTGTTTATGTGATATGATATTGTGTGTTACATATGTGTGATGTGATGTCTCTCTCTCTCTCACACACACACCCCTCCCTCACCTACGAGACAGTGAGCCGCTTGAGGACAGAACCCACGTTTTATTTATCTTTCTAATCTAGTGCTTTTCACAGTGCCAGAGACTGTAAATAGGTGTTGCTGGATAAATAAAAGTTGAATTTTCTCAAGACTACTAGTAAAAATCCTTTTTGTTTTTCATGGATTACTTCTCTGGAGATAAAAGTGATTTAAACTTACTAACCAAATAACATGCTATGAATTATGTAGGAACAAGTTACTGTTACTCTAATACTTCAGGAAGGAAGAATGAAGGAAAAGATATTTGTTATTTACTCAGTGATCCACACTTGGCCATTGAGAAATCAGTTGTTAGAAAGTGGATATGCTAACTGCCAATGTTGTGCTGTATTCATTAGCTGACGTTCTCACTTGGGCGTCTCATATTCTCTGTATGTTATAAAGTTTCTTTGGTACAGTATGTCTTGTACTGAGAAGGAGTATCAATTCTGTGCAGTCTAGAAAGGAGCTGCTTCTCCCTTTCCTTTTGTGTGATGAGCGTCAGCATTCTTATTTTCTTAGCTTTCCAGGTATGACAGGGTACAATGTGTTTTAGTGACTGTGAGAAACCATGAAGGATGCCCCTGCTTTTAGACAGTGTAGAAGCAAATGGCTATATTCTTGGTGCTCCATTTCCCCCTCGGTTTAAAAGAAAAACATAATATTTAACAACATCACCAAGCTATTGTGAGGGTTAATTAGATTTAATGGGGGAAGGGAGGTGAACTGATTACTCACTATTCAAATTCAAAGAGTCATTATTTTGTGTCTAAAAATAATCCTGATTTAGGAATAAAATTAATTTGGAAGCTCAATCTTTGGTAATCATCTTCCCACACTTAAAAAAAAGCCATAGTTTTTAATCAAAAACCCATTCTAAGCATAATCCAATGAAGTACAAATGGAGATCTGGGAATTTCCATTCACTTTTCAAGTATACAGTGCACGGTTCACATTTTTCTTTTTCTTTTCTTTTTTGAAGATATGTGTGGAAAGGTTAATTTTTTGGCATGGAGTAATGTAAACAAATACGGTACGTTAATTTTTTTGTTTGCTTCACATGAAACATTTGTGAAACAGTTCCAATTACTTCTTTAAAGAATGAGTAGTCGATGTTTTATGACTGTAATAATTTTTCAGGTCATTTCTGGTAAGTTTCATTTATTTACTTATTTATTTATCTTCAAGAACCAGTCAAAAATCTTTGAACCATGTCCTAATCCCTGGACCTCATGAATGTTACCTTCCATGGCAACGTGGATTTTGCAGATATGATTAAGGATCTTGAGATAGGAAGATCATTCCAGGCTACCTAATGGTGGGCCTGAGACGCGATCCCAAGTGTCTTTGTAAAAGGAAGGCAGAAAGAGATTTGACTACAGAAAGGAAGGAGACAATGTGGTGACATGGGAAGCAGGGGTAGATAGGTATAAACCAAGGACTGAGAATGGCCTCTGTAAGACAGAAAATTCCAGGAATGGATTCTCCCCTAGAACCTCCAAAACGAATCAATCCAGCTGACGCCTTGATTTAGCCCCAATAAGACTCCTTTTGGACTTCTGACCTCCAAAACTTTAAGAGAATAAATGTGTATTGTTTTAAGCCAAAAGAAAAAAGAAAAAAAGAGAAAGAAGAAAGAAAAAGAAAACAAAAGGTCTTCATACACCCGAACTTAGAAAGAAAGAAAGAAAACAAAGAGAGAGAGAAAGAGAGAAAGAAAGAGGGAAAATTCCTAGATATTTGCAGTTAAGATGAGAAAAAAATCATGTAAATAGTAATCATCAAAATTAATAATAGATTAATTTACTGTGAAAATCTTTACGAGAAGTGGAAGTCGGTACCTGAGAAAAATCTGAGTTTTTGTCTAAACCTCACTAAAAACTTACAATAGCTTAAAAAAAAAAGAGAAACATTCTTTAAAAATGATTTAACAGTGGATAATCCTGGAAACTATGCCATATCTGTTTAGGGGAAAAATGTTGCCTCAGTTTTTGGTGAGTAAAGGTCTTTGGCTGAGAAGGAACTTTATTGCTTCTATTTAGAACTTTCCAAAGGAAAGGGAGACTACGTAATTTGGTTAGTTGAATGTACGCTCTACAGAGAAGCAGAAATAATTCTCTCTTGTTTTAACATTACCCAATTAAAATTTCCCATAAGACTTACAAATTTTTATAGCTTAGATGATATACTCACCAAGCAAACTTCTGATTATTCATTCGATTTCCCCGGACTCTTGATACTGGGGATGGATGTACCCTGTAGGTAGATGAGAATAATCCAGTCATAAAAAAAGCACATTCCCGATTACAAATGAACAAATTAAAAAAAAAAAAAGAGCTTGTTTATAAATTATCTCTTGTAGGTATGCTTAATATAGAATCACCTCTTAGTAAATGAACACAGTTAAATTCCTATGCATGCAAACCTGCAGTCTCTCTCCTTTTGTACCACATTTAATGTAACAATGGTTTGTCATAATGTTCACTGTGAAGACCCCCAAAAGCCTGACTCCCAGTTTTAATCAAATGACAGATTCATTCAGTGCAGCACAAAATTACTGCCTAGCTAATCCTTGCCAGGTTTAGAAGTGGGTAAAAGTAATGTAAGGTATGGTTTTTGCCTACGATGAGGCCCTTCTGCTACCTCCTCCCACCAGGGATACAAAGAGACAGTAAGCATGCACTGAGTCAACTACTGGATTACAAGCCCTACAAAGCGAGATAATGAAAGAGCTCAGGATATGCCACTCCAGAATATGCTACTTTGGCCTCAGGATTATTTTGAGTTGAAAGCAAGTAAGAAACAGCAGCCAGAGGAGAAGCGCTCTACTTTCCCTTTATATGCCTAAAAACTAGGACATGAAATTTCCCTTTTGTAAAGGAAATTTCTCTTTGTAAAGGTGCCCCCTCTCCCTACTTCCAGTACCAGGAAGAGCACAACATACAACTCTTTACGAAGACATGGTACTGAGATGAGTCTGCATTAATAAACTTAATTTACCATTAAATTCCCTGTTTGTTTCCTAGTCACTTTCCTACAATTCATACCCCCAGAAGCTCAAACCCCCCATTTTGACTAGTCACTTCTCCGTAATTTATCGCTCTTGGTTAAAATGGTATAAGATCCACATTTTAACCACTTAGCATTTAATCCCTGAGTATTCCTGCAAGTATGCATATTGAATGTGTAATAAATGGGTTTTTCTTCCCCCTCTTGCTAATCTGTCTTTTGTCTGTTTGTTTATTTATTTAGTCTTTTGTCACTTTAATTTGCAGGCCCCCAGTCACCGAACCTGAGAAGATAAAAGAAAAGGTTTTTTTTGTTGTTGTTGTTTGCTTGTTTTTTCTTCCACCTCAGTAACTTCATCCAAATGTCCAGAAACAGAATCTGAGACTGGGGGAGGAAGGAAGGTGAACAGTTATTTCTAGAAGAAAAGCTTTCTAGATATGATGTTCTGCGGCTGGGCTTCGTGGAAGGCAGTCAATTCAAGAGTTTAGCTAAATAACGGAGAAGTAAAAACTACATTGTCTTACAAGTTTCCAGGGTTAGAATCATCCATTGGAATAGCTTACATTTCCAAGAACTGCTGATACCTTCCAATCAGGAGCCAGCTGCTGAACCTCCACCCCTTTGTGGGTCACTAACTGGCAAGACGATATGCTCTACTTCCTGCTTCCTTGTGGCCAACTTCCTGCTTTGTTCTATCTTTACTGTAATTTGTGAGATCTAGGCAGTCTTTGAGCCTGTGATATCGTTATGTCCCAAACACTTCTCTCATGTACAGGAAAGAAAACAGAAACTTTAAATGGGTCTTTGAGCCTTGTCAGAACCAACGGCTCCAACGTTCACTAGAATCCAGTTCTCCATATTGTTGAGCAAGTGAAAATCATTTCAAAACAGGTAATACTATTCCAGCTCTGCAGAAGGGCTAAATGCAAACTTTCTGTAAATCCAGAGCCAGACTGCACTTTGCACTGGGAAGGCTTATTTCTTCCAACATCCCTTATTAACATTCTTTTCCTCACAGCGCTTCTCAATGGCTGCTGCAGCTGAGCTGCTCAGCACAGATTTTCTGCTCTGCATGGGGGAGGGGATGTTAATTATGCAGAAAGATGGAGAGAGGCCAGACAGCCCCTCTGGTGAACTGTCTCATTCAAGCACGGCCCACTTCCTGCTGTTTTGCAGCTACAAGGATCACCTGTTGGTCTTGGCATCTGGCCAAACTGGGGCCTAGCGGAAATGACAGACTCAGCTAGAAATGAAAGCCAGCTCATATTCCGGCACCCTAAATTGGGGAGAGAGGAAAAAAACATGCAATAGAAATGCAGAAGAATTATACAAAAGGCAGCAAGGCTCGATTTTCCTTCTCTTGTCTTATTTCTTTCAGTCTGTCTGCTTGAAATACAATCATCAAAACGGAATTATGAGCCGAAAAACATCTCCCCACTTAAATCTCCCTGACCCAAGGGACAATACAAGAAGTCCTCTTAACCTTCCCTAGAGCCTTATTAGGGTATCAGAGTCCTACTACCTAAATAAAATTCTAAGGACTAATAGCCTGAACACTTACGATTCTTTAATTCACTCCATATCCTTTAAATGTTTAGGTCCTGTATTCCTCCCTCCTTAACCTTCATATTTCCATTCATCATAATTCCTCCATGATGTTTGATGATGGAGGTATTCTCTTACTGATGCTTCTCATTCCATATATTAGTGGAGAAAATGGGCCTGTTTATCTTACAATTACAATATCTTCTAGGTACTTGTATCTTTTAACACAATTTCATTGATCCATAGATCAAAACTGTAAGTAGGCAATTCCTATAATGGTTTAACAGTCTACAAAGAATTCCATGACTGTGTGGATACAAACAAATAATTACAAGGTTTCTTAAATTAAAAAGGTAAAACAAGAAAGCTTTTTTTTTTCCTTTCTGAAAGGGGGTAAATTGATAACCCAGAGCATACTTCATTTGATAAAGTAGACCCATAAAGGTTTGCATTTCAGCTCCTCCCCAAATTTTATTTCTTCAAAAAGATATGCGGTGTTTTTGTGAGCTCGGGCTACACTGGGGCACTTCTGGCCATCGCCTCCCTTCTTTCCACATATAGCAGCAGCCAGGCAGGTAGCAAACTCAAAACCCCAGTAGGAGAAACAACCACCTAATCTGCATGTCATGCATTATGCATGACCTCCTGATTCCTGCACCTGCATCTAGGCAGGAAGCTTGTGGGGAGTGTTCATTATGCTTCTCTTAGCCTCACACAGGCTCGATTACTGCTAAGCCACTTTGTTCTGTAACTAAGGGTTTCAGGACTTAGTACTAACCGCTGGATATGGAAAGAAAAAAAAATCACCCTGCTAAAGAAAAGAGCAATTTGGGTTGTTGTGCAACATGCACTGAATCCTACAATGTGCTCTTCTGAGACTGACAGTGTCCGATGGAAATGCTCACATTTGGTGATTTACTTTACATGGAAAAAAGGGAAGCCATACCAGTAAGGCCACATATACCAACTGCTCTATTGACATGCGTTTCCTCATCGGAAGCACGCAGCATGTTTATAATTGTGCCCAACACAGGGCTTAATTTAGCTTCCTTGCTAAGCATGTGAGAACTTTTAAAATATCTTAATACAAAAATGGTTCTCCCTTCTTTGGATATAAGCTCCAAAGAACATGACTCTCAAATCTTGTATTTTAATGACTAACATTTATCGTAAATCAAGAGGATACAATCGCCAGGTTCTTCCCAATGGTTTTATGAACCTTCCTGAATGGCTGGTGGCTGGAGGAAGGAGACAAAAGCCAATACTCAACACCAATTACTGATTACTAATGAACTGCTGCGGGAGGATACCATCTACTTTTTTAGTATCCTCACTACGGAAAAGGGAGGCCAACTTAAATTCAATCTATTCCCCAAATGAAAATAGGATGATGTGGTTAAGAGTACAAACTGTGGAACCAGCCTGCCTGGGATTGAATCGCAGCTCCGCCATTTACCAAGAGGGTCATGTCATCTTAGAGCAAGCCACCTAACCTCTCTGGGCTTCAATTTTCTCATCTGTACAAATGGAGGCAGTAATGGCGGCCATCTCCAAGGGCCGTGAGACTTAAATGACTTAATAGTTGTCCAGTGTTTAGAACAGTGCTTGGGACCCAGGAAACAGTCAATACACGTTGGCTATTATCCCTAGCAGTGTTGACTGGATTGGAAAGGATGGGAAGATGAATCTGGAATATCCAGCTAATTTCAGGGGATTGAGACAACAAATGTGCTTTACAGACCTGCAGTCTTAACTACCATACTTATATGACTTCACTAAAGGCAAAGAAGTAACAAAGAGAAATGAACACATATAGAGTAATAAGAACCAACTACTGTGGTTTCTGAGATACAGCTTACTCTCTGGCATCAAATATTTCTGTTCTTTATTAGAAGATCCACCTTCTGTTTACTAAATTGCATAATATTTCAGTTACATCCCGTTCGAGAACAAGTCAGTAATCACACCAATACAAAATCACTCCTTTAACGCTGTGTGCCAGACACCATACTAAGTACATCAGACACATTATCTTATTTTATCCTCATACCCTTATTGTTCACATTTCTTCAGAAAATAGGTTACAAGAGTTAAGTAACTTGCCAGGGTGAAACAGCTAGTAAACAGCAAAATTGGAACTTGAACACAGTTATGTCTGACTTGTCCTACTCCACATTATCATCCAATCCTATGAACTCATATATATTCTCCCCACATGACCCTAAAGGATGCAATAAAGTGAATTAGCACCAGGGGCTTCAATGAGAGATTTTGCATGTATTTAAGACCAATTGGATATCTTATAATTTAAGTAAATGCAAAATGAAAGTGCTAGTTTTTTGACCTAACATTGGCATAGGACGAAATATTAAGCATGTGGGCACTCAAAAGAAAGTCATAGTAACTACTGATCTCTCTTTAACTGCTTATGAACATTTCTTATTAGTGTTGCTTTTTAAATATATAATATACAACGCATGTAAGGTTAGAGGGTATAATTAATTCTAGCTACGTCTACTTCTTTGCTTCCCATTTTTTTTGTAGAACCCAGTTCAATCTAACTTCAAAGATGAAACCATCTTTGTCATGGTCATCGATGGCCTCCACGTTTTCAAATCTAATGGTTAGTTCTCAGTCCTCATCTTCTCAAACTCTCAGTAGCAACTCCCGTAATGATCACCCTATCCTGAAAAGCTTTCCTTGCTCAGCATCAGGGACATTCTTCTGCCTTTCTTCCTCTTCTTTCTATCCCTTGCATGAACCTCCTCTTCTCATTCTTTTGAACTATAAATGTTGGTGTAGCTTGGGGATCACCCTAGAAGGGATATCGTCCCTTCTATGGGCCTTATTTGCCATCCATATTACAATAACTTTCAGATTTCTATCTCTAGCCTGATCTCTAGATCCTCTCTGTATACTAGGCTTGGGTTTTGCAATCTTATCTTTAAAAAAATTTTTTTTAAAGTGTTTCTTTCCGTATCTTCCCAGACATAAAAATGGCAGCATCATTCACCCAGTTGCAATGTTGGAATAATACTTGAATCCATTCATGCTCTCATGCCTTGTATGTTAGAAAGCCTGCTTAATACTGAGAAAAATCAGAATAAACTATAATTTCACAGACCAATAAAATATTTATTGTAGGTAATTACTCATCTAGCAAGATTACAGATTTTCATTATCAAGTTCATGAGAAATTACAATGTATAAATATTTTCTACTCTTCAGTCTTTTTCCTATTATATAATAGAATTATTAGCCCATATTTTCATCCATAAATTGTTCCAATTATTCAACATAATATACACTTTCAATACCTCAGTTTACTACATTTATGTAAGAACAGACTAATCTAGAAGTAACTCCACAGTTATTTGTAAACATCAGAATTTTCCTATGCACAATCACATGAAAGATAATTTTAAAGTAATTCTTGGTATTGCTTTCTTCTTACAAATAGTTGTACGGAATACCAGTTCTCTCGATTACTCATGTTATTTTGGATGTTTTTTATTGTAAAATATATACACTATACTTAACCAAAATAAAAATAAGTGTGTGACTCCAGGATTTAAATTAAAGTGAGCCCTATTTATTCTTAGCTTTTATCAAGCTAGTGATTAGATGACCATTAGGAATGCCATCTATTTTTTAAAAGTTCTTTTTTCCTTCTCATTATACTGTAGTCTCTCTCTCTCCTGCAAAGCCACTGATGTTATTTTTAGAAGAGTGGCCTAACCTTAAACGTCATATTGAATTAACGTGATAAATTTTTTCACTAATGTACTATAACAGTGTAAATTTTGTTAAAAGTATAGTGTTTTGAAGGGAACAACATATATTTCTGCTATACATCAACAGAATGTGGGATTCTAGAAAGAGACCATTTGGTTTCCACGATTACATCATATTAATTAATCCCAGCCTCATTTCTCAACAGCTCCTTGTTCTCTGTGTGACACCAAAGAATCTCTGCCTTTCTTGTAACCTGGTTGGAAGATGTTCAACTCTAAAAAGCCATCTCAGTCTCCAGGTCTAGGTGAACTTGCTCTAAGTTCTCACAGCACGTGTGCTTATTAGCACATGGTAACTCAAGATGGCATTTGTTTGTATGTTCAGTTTAGTTTGTCTGTCTCTCCAAACAGACAGTATACTTCAAGGGGGACAAGGGAGCTTTCCTCTTTTGCTCACTGTCTGATCTCCATTACCTGCCGCAAAGCGGGCACTCAAATAATAATTACTGAGTGATTAGACCTGTTTCTCTACTAGACTATAACTTCTAGGATGGATGGCGATGGCCATGTCTGTCACCACTGCATCCTCAGAGCTCAGTATATAATTATTATTAGCAAATAAACGTGGGGCTAAGGAGTTAATAATTGGGACAGTCAGCTGGGGAACAATAATATCCATTTTTCCTCTACTGCTCAGAGCCATATATGCATCACTTAGATCTTTAAACATTTATTGTGTACCTACTATTTATGCATTAATTCAAATATTAACTGGACATCTATGGTGTCAGACACAGTTCTAGGTTCTTCAGTATTGTGAACTGTGTTGGATGAGGGAATATTAATCTATACAAACATGATTTGACTTCAGGGAGCCTACAGTATGACCATGAGTTTGGACAATAAATGGTCATCATGTGTAATGTGATAAATGGCCATGGGAGCAGATGAAAGGGGCATCTGAATTAATAAAGCTTCGGAGTAGACCCAGAAATTTCCCTAGGACAATATGGAGAGGTGCTGAAGGGTGGAAATGGCCAACAGCGAAACTACAAATTGTTTTGGGTGACTAGAGTAAGGTATTCGGCAGGTCTGGAGGGGTAGGAGATTATGTACTAACAGGGCCTTGATTAGGGAAGATCTCATGTATTGTGCTAAGCAGTTAACTCGAAGAATTAAAGGACAATGCCCAAAGGCTTTTAAAGTTAGAACTGACACCATCAGATATGTGTACTAGAAAAGTCACATTGGCGGCAGAGAATGGCTGAAGAGAATGCTCATTACACAGGAAGAACCCCTGGAGGCCTACTGTAAAAATGTTGTGAAAGCAGGATCCAAGATGGCAGCAGTGGGCATAGTGGAGTGGGAATGGAGGAGGAGTAAGGGGAAGACAGATACATAATAAATTAGGTGTTATCCCTGGGACTTGATGTAAATATGTGCAAGATGTGGGGAGGAAAGGCGGAATAAGAAAACAAGTTCCAGCTAACACCTAGAGCCGTGAATTGGGTGATCAGAGGAGCCAATATAAGGAATAAAGATTATGTTTGGGGATTAAAAAATATAATAAGTTTCTGCCCATTGTTATACAGATCTGGGGTTCAGCAGAGAATTTTAAGAAGAGAGCTGGAGCTGTGAGCATCCTTACCAGAAAAATGGTCGCTGAGCCCCGAATTTCATGGAGGCACAATTTAAGTGAGAAAAGCAGCAGACTAAGGCCTGGACACCATGCATGACTTCTTGCATGACTTTATTTTTATTATTACTTTTAAAAAAATATTTATTTGTGAGACAGAGAGAGACAACAAGCATAGGAAGGGGCAGAGGGAGAGGGAAAGGGAGAAGGAGAGAAGCAGCCTCTGCTAAGCACAGAGCCTGATGCGGGGCTCCATCTAACAGCCCTGAGATCATGACCTGAGCCAAAATCAAGAGTCATATGCTTAACCAACTGAGCCACCCAGGCGCCCCTTTCTTGCATAACTTTAAACCTCTCTTCCTACTCATGCGGGGGATGCCAGAGATCTCCACTTATTGATAGGAAGTTGGGAGCTTCATGACTCAATTTAGGCTTGTAAGATATCATAACCAATATTAAGAGAGGTAAGACATGATCTCTTCTACTCTTCCCTTGATGTCAGAAAAGCCAAAAATAATCAGTGTTTCCTTCAGGGTTGCCTTGGGCAGTAAATGGCCCCAACATCAATTCCATCAAGCAACCCAGAAAACACAGTCATCCTTGACTGAACTTCTCTCCCCATATCCAACCCATTCTCAGGCCTGTCTACCATACTGCCTCCATTCAATCCACTTTTCATTTCCACAGCCACTGACCTGTTTTAACTCATACCTGTCTCTTAGCAGCACCACTCCCGAAATCTTCTCTCCCAATCCATTTTCTGCACTAGAGCCACAGTAGGTATATTTAAAAAGCAAATCTGTTCTTCTCACTCCACTATCCCTTTAGTGGCTTTTCACTGCTCTTGATATAGACTTAAATCTCAACTTGGCCTAGATGCCAATGATCTGGTCCCTGATCACCTGTCCAGATTCACTTTCCCACAATAACGCTCTTTCTCACACCCGGCTGTCTGTGATCCAGTCACCCTGCCTCCTTTCAGTTTCTCTCTCTCAGCTCTGTGTCTCTGCATGTGTTGCTCCTTTTATTTATTTATTTATTTTTATAGTTTAATGTTAAGTCATCTCTACACCCAATGTGGGGCTTGAACTCACGACCCCGAGATCAAGAGTGGCATGCTCTTCTGACTGAGCCGGCCAGGTGCCCCTGTGTTTCTCCTTTTATACAGAACCTCCTCCAACACTGCCCCTTCACCTCTGGAAGGCCTCCTCATTCTCAGCTCTCAGCTCAAATACCACTTTGCTTTCCTTGACTGACCAAACTGGACCATGTCTCTATGTCACAGACTCCCATTATTCTTTCCATGAGTCCTTTGCAGCTCGTATCAGGCTTATATACACTTGCATATGCGACTGATTATTTGATGAAGCACTTGGGTGGCACAGTTGGTTAAGCATCTGACTCTTGATTTCAGATCAGGTTGTGATCTCAGGATTGTGAGACTGAGCCCCGTGTCCAGAGGCTCCATGCTCAGTGGGGAGTCTGTTTAAGACTCTCCTTCCCTGAGGCACTTGGGGGGCTCAGGTTATTAAGCGTCTGCCTTCCACTGAGGTCATGATTCAGGGTTTTGGGATAGAGCCCCCATCCCACCCACCATAGGGTTCTCTCCTCAGTGGGGAGCCTACTTCTCCCTCTCCTCCCTGCTCATGTTCTTTCTTGCTATCTCTGTCTCTCTCAAATAAATAAAATAAAATAAAAACCTTAAAAAAAAAAAAAAGAGTCCCTCTTCCTCTCCTTTGCCCCCCACGCACACATGCGCACTTGCTCGTTCTCAAATAAATGAAATCTTTAAAAAAAAAAAGTGATTATGTGATGAAAAGCAGGAACTATTTCTCCTTAGCTCTCCACTATATGCCCAGTAACAGGCCCTACACCTGGTACAAAGTAGGCATATATTAAACATTGCTCTGGAAGTAAAGGGAGATAATGGAATCCATTAACAGTAGCCTTTTCATTTTTCCTAAGATCTATTGTCCACTATTGGAAAAATGAATAAGTAAATATATATAATAATTTAATATTTAATTTAATACTGATTATATATTTATCTTTAATATATGTTACAGGTAAAGTACAAAGTGGAAGGGACGCTGAGTGAAATGTGATGTGGCCTGGGTGTCGTCCAGAAGAAGCTTTGACCCTCCCAGGAGATGGGTCCTTTAGATCCTCTTTGGCCTGCGTCCAGCTCTGTGTGCACGAAGGACCCAGGCCAGGACGCCCAAGCAGACGCGTCCGTCACTACCTCACCTCCGGGGAAATTTGTGCAAGGCTGGTGGACAGGGTGACGAGACAGGAGAGATTCACCTGAGGTATGCGGTGTAGTGTTGAACCATTGAGAATTTCTTGGTTTGCATAACAGTACTATGACTATGTAAGATATCAACAATAGGGAAGCAAAGTAAAAGGTGTCTGAGAACTCTCTATGGTATTTTTGCAACTTTTAACTCCAAAAATCGTTTCAAAGTAAAACATTTTAAAGTGCTATTCCTTTGCTGGGAGAAGAATATAAGCAATACAGGTTGTCTAAGAACTACTTTTTCTTATTTTATTTAGTGATATGTTTTCTCATTCTTTTCAACAGTTATTACTGATAACATTCATTCTAGATGCATTGATAAACACAGAGTATATGTGTGTGCACATATTCTCGTACACCTTTTTTTTAAGCAAACAAACTCATCAATCAATTCTACTACTTTGCCATCATGGTTTTTACATGCACTGGGTACAGAATTACTATCAACAGGAATGTTGAAAAGTGGTAGAAAGAAAGGAGTAAAAGAAAAAAAGAAGAAGACACATTAAAAGGTTAATAGAAATAATGCCATGATGAGATTCTGGGGGGAGAATTTAGATTAGGTCTAGAGAGCAACAACTCATACTGCAGAGCCGACATTTATCCAGGTGACACAGATCCCCAATTCCTGCTTTAACGCGACATACCCTGATAATTGCTTCAATTTTCCACTTCATTTTGCATGTGTGTAAGTCTGATGTATTATTTTTCAGTGTTCAGTGTATGGTGCATTAAGATTCCTGTCCTTTAACATGTGAACTGAAATCCTTTGATTTTGTCGTTAGCGTGGACTGAGTTCGAGGAATTTCATGAATTGAAAGGCATTCTGATTGGTAGTTAGTCTATTAGTCACACTGGTAATGTCTTTTATTTAGTGTGCTCTGTCAAGAAAGAATAGTAAGCCACTGAAGAATCACTTCAAACGTTTTTACTGCCTCTGGCCGCATTAATTTCGAGATACCTCATTTAGGCTAAAATAAGAGGCAAAGTTAAAGCATGTAATATGGGCTTTTTGTCACCCCAAATTGGATCTATCATAATTTAGCATTCTCTCATGAAGGTGTTATAGCTCACTAGGCTGTACCATTTTTCCTTTGAGTAGGACAAAATTTTACATCATTTCGTTCACAAGCATAATGACAATGGCATAAACTAGACTCTAAAGATAATCAGCCATCTCTAAGGAGAAAATCTAGCTTACGTTTCACTGACAGTAAAATTTCAAATGCTAGAAAGACCCCAATCTGGTAAGTACATGTAACCACTGTCTTTAATTATTTTTAATAATGTGTTTAAACCAAATGCGTGTACATATTTGTGTGTGTGTGTGTGTGTGTGTGTGTGTGAATCCTGATATGCTTTCCTCTAAGGGGACGCAATAAATCAAAGGCAATGGTATCCAACAGACGGATTCAGTACAAATCACGGAGCAGTCTGATCTGTAGACAGTTGTAGAGGAGGCCCTCTTACTGCCAAAACGGAGGGTCAAGGAGCTTGGAGGACTCGAAGGCAAAGGAGCCAGGAACTGACCTACTAGCTCATGGAGAGACACTTCATTTCAGAATTTGGCAATTGAGGTCAAGAGCTGCCAAGTGCATCAATCAATACCCACAAGGCTAAAGTTGCCTGTGGAGACTGGCCAGCAGTAGATGAAGTATCACACATCAGCTCACCAATAGGATCAGACAAACAGCAACGCACCCACCATGTAGGCGCTTCCAAAATGCACCAAGCCCTCTGCGATTGACCAACATCACTTCCCCCAGTTAGTTCAAATTTGCTACTCCCTCCTCAACCCCAGCGTCAACCACCAGTATTCTCCTTCTTCTGCTTCCCGTAGTACTGGCCCAAGAGGCTACAGGTTTCTCCTGCAAAAACACATACTGGCTATTATTTTATTAACAAAATGGGCAAATCAAGGCACAGCTGGTTCACTTCCTTTGGTTATTTCTGAGTTTGATACAGATCATAACATTATTGTTCTAGTTGTTTATGAAGCCCCCTACTGTGATTGAAAAAATGATTAAGAGGAGAGAGCTGATTAAAAAGTAGCATTGCTATGTTCACAGCCCCTGCCACCAATTCAGATAAGAGCCATGTAATCTAAGATGTGGCCTCTGACCTTTAAAAAAAGACTGTTGTCCAACTGCATGGGTATCTAATAGCACTGGAAAGGCTAAATAATAACAATATATGGTTAAGAAAAAGAGCACAGGTTCTCCAAATGGAAGCGTTATAGCAAGACTATTTCCAGAGAGCAGAGGAGAGAAAAATCACTCCGAGCTAACGATATGGGATTTGGGCCGGGTCTTACAGGACACAGCTTCCGAGAAGCAGCCAGGTGTGCAGGGGAGGAAACAACGATGAGCAAACAGGAAGGGGCGGGGAAGATGAGTAGAGCATGCGACCCCCGCAGCTGGAAGGAGGAGTTCATGCAAAACGGAGTGGCCCAGAAGGTGGGATGTCTGAGGGCCAGCGATAGGTGTTTGGGGATTTCTGGCTCTAGAAAGAGCAAAGCTGCTGGAAGATTTCATTTCAGAGGAGTGATGTTGTTGCATAAGAATGTGTCTGCGAGCGGCGTGCCGAATGACCAAAAGTGAGGAAGGCGAACGTTACGATAATCTTGGTGATATGGCCATGGTTCACTTGTAAGGGGACGAAAGTCGAAGCCAGAGAGGTCCTGAGGAAATGGAGTGAACAGAAGAGATGAGATGTAAGAACTGGCAAAACCGAGCGACAGACAGAGGAAGGTGAAGGGAATACTGACACTTTGAGAGGCTACAAGAATGGAGGGAAATGTGGGTTTAATTTTAGGCAGCTGCAAACGAATGATTGCAACTCAGGAGGGCAGCTGTCGGGAATGGATCTGATTATCATAAACACGGCAGGGAAAGCTGCAGCTGAAGAAGTGGCTGAGGGTGTTTGAAGAAAAGGCTCCACGGGCAGAGGAGCAGGGGTGCAGAGCGGGGGGCCAGTGGCAAAGGAAGAAGCAAGGCGTTGGAAGGAAAGCCCGTGAGCGAAGGGGAAAACCAGTAGGAAAAAGACCCAGTCAGAAGTAAACACAGTCCCTGTCAAATTTGGTAAAAGGAATGAGAGAACTGAGGAAAGATCACTACAGTGGGTCAGTCAGGCACCATTGCAAGAACGGATTTTTGGTAAAGCTACAAAAGCGATGGGAGCTAGGCTCTACATTATTAATGCTTGAGATTGGGGATAAATGAGAGAATGTTGGGAAATGTCTATTTGAACTTTTCCATGAAAAACAGAGAAAGAGCTGGAATAACCAGTTGGGACAAAATAGTAACTTGATTGTTCTTTTTCTTTTTTTCTTAAGAAAATGGAAACTAATTC
>CM052883.1:29519432-29565665 GCA_028534135.1 Potos flavus | reverse complement strand
TGCTCTGCTTTGTAACCCCTACGTAAGTCTAACACAGCCCTAGCCTCAGTACTGGCTATCATATGTTAAATCTCTATATGTTCAGGATGCTAATTCCAAACCACCTTCAATGTAACAAGCTCACAGAATTCTGTCGCATTTACTTGGAATCCCAACAGCATTTTTAAAACGGACACCAACATTTTTATTTCTGATAAGAAATGCTTGACTTTAAGTGAAAAGAGGGAGAAAAAAAGTCACAATTTCCGTGGCTTCTTTCACAGCTTAACCTTGCAACGGGTGGTCTACCTCTGACCCTAATTCTTATGTATCTCTTTTCTTACCTCTTGTGATCTGGCTGCTACCTCTACTACGGCAGTATTGGTTCTGGTCAGCACCAGCCTGCGGCGGGAACCAGCCTTGTTGACCCCCCCAACTCCCCACACACCAGGCCTGACACCTGCACGTCTCTTGGCACCCCGTCTCTGTGCTTCCTCCTTTTGACTCCATAGGCTTTCTCAAATTCCATCAGGCTGGTGTCTCCCCAAGTTACATCTTTACCTCTAAACTTGCCCAAATTGTAATTTTGCATTTCCAACTCCTTACTAGAAAATGTTCGCAGAGATATCCTACTATTAACCAACTCAACATACCTAAAAGCAGATTTATCTCCTCTCTGGTACCAACTCTCCACCTATTTTTCTGTTAGTAAGATGATTACTTATCAACTTAGCAGAGTTCAGAGCTGGGTAAGTACCGCTGATTTTTCACTTATCCCTTGGAGCCGAAAACGATTGTTGATTGACTTTGAACTGTCTCGACTCGCCTTTATTTTCTGCTGCTCTTGCAAGCCCTCTAAAGGAGGCAGTTCTTATCTTACAGTCGGTACACCTGCATCCAGGGGAAGCCAGCATCAATCCCTGTCCCTACTAATGCAGCTTACATACTGCTGAGACGAAACAGCTGCACGGACAGGGAAGTTGGCTCACTCAGGATCCATCCCAGCTCCCTGTTTTCCAACTTCCTAAAAAAAAAAAAAGAGAGAGTCCAGAAAGCTAAAAGCTACATTTCCCAGAGAGCCCTGTAACCATGGATCTCTGTGTGAGCGAACTTCCATCAGTGCAAAGCAAGGCCAATGTGAGGAGGCAGCCCTGGGAAGGGAAGCGGGGTCTTCTGGCAACCAGGACTGTAGATGCCTTACTTCTGGGGCCGAGGCGAGGAGATTCCTGCATCCAGTTCCAATTTAGGGGTGTAACTGGTGGGTGGGAGGGTGGCAGAGGTCTTTCGTTAGAAATGCCCTCTGATTGCTCTGTTGGCATAATATCATAGCTTCTTTTCAACATAAATTGTCAGAGTGGATTCTATTAAGAAGCCTAAAACACCTTCCTGAACTACTCCAGTCATTGTATCAACCCCCGTTTTGATAAACATCAAGGGGGTTCCTGATGTCTACAGAATAAAGCCCTAACTCCTTAATATCACATGAATGACCCTGATGTTCTGGCCCTAACCCACTGGTACTATTTTTTTTTTAAATATTTTATTTATTTATTTGACAGAGAGAGAGAGAACACAAGCAGGGGGAGCAGCAGAGGGAGAGGGAGAAGCAGACTCCCTGCGGAGCTGGGAGCCTGATGCGGGGCTCGATCCCAGGACCCTGGGATCATGACCTGAGCCGAAGGCAGACGCTTAACCGACTGAGCCACCCAGGTGCCCCCCCCCACCACTGGTACTATTTCACATGACTTTCTAATAGAACCTTTCCCCCTAGGTTTGTATTTCTCTTCCATGGGGCTTTGGCTTACATCATTTCGCTTATTGTGAATGCTTTTTTCTCTGTCTCTGACACGTAAATCCCAGCTATCTTTCAAAGCACTGGACAATCCCACCTCTGCCATGAAGCCCTCCATGACCACCTCAGGCAGGAGTGATTTTTCTGTCTCACTTCCTCTAAATAGGACATATTGTCAGATTATATATATATATAATATATATAATATATAAATATATATATAAAGATTTTATTTATTTATTTGCAAAGAGAGAGCACAAGCAGGAGGGGCGGCAGGCAGAATGAGAGAGAGAAGCAAACTCCCTACTGAGCCCGATGCGGAGCTCTATCCCAGGACCCTGAGATCATGACCTGAGCTGAAGGCAGATGCTTAACCGACTGAGCCACCCAGACGTCCTAGATTATATATTTCTCATTTATGTTTTGTGTTCTTGGTAATTTCTTCTTGTTTAAATTTAAAGACTTATCTCTCTAATCTTCATTCTTGAGTAACCAAGTTATATCATCCATATTTAACAATAATATAGCTAATTTATTGAGCACCTCCTATTTGGCAGGTATTATTTTAGGCACTTTTCATCTCTCATCCTTAAAACAACCATGGGACAACTTTGGTTCATTTTAGGGATGGTGAAACAAGTTCCAAGAAGTTATATACTTTGTTCAGGGTCACGGAGTGAGAGAGGCAGGACTTGTATTCTAATCTTAGGTGGATGCCCAAGCTGTAAGTCTGTCTGGGGCAAAATAGAGTCCATTTCACAAAGATGGCACTCATAGCTAATTTATCGAACTAATGACTGAGTAGTCAGTTTTCCAAGGGAACATTTCTTAAGCACTATTTGCCAGGCTCTCTGCTAAGCACAAGTATTGTTTTATTTAATCCACTCAGCCACCACATGAGTTAGATACTTTACATGTTTTAAAGATGAAAAAAACAAACACGCTGCCACCTAGAAAAATTAAGTGAATGCCAGGATCTTAGTGCTGATACATGGCACTTCTGGTACTGGAACCCAAGGGTTTGACTCCAGAACGCTTGCACTGTGCGTAAGAACTAACGCTTCCGTTCTCAGAGATACAGTGATTTTACGGGGAGACCACTCAACGAAATGGTTCATAGAAAATGTTTTACTTTTAGGCAAAAAAATGACAAAACTTCGGTATATCACAGTACATTTTCTTTACTACAAGACCCCTCGTGATTACAGTGATAATTCAAAATTTCTCATTTGCAAGAGGTAGAAATAGCCAACAACTGAAAATTTAAAAGGAAGTCATGGAAAAGAGAAAGGCAGGAAGAGCAATAGGAACCCTTGGGAAATAGTCCTCCCCATACTAGCCCACACACATTTTATTTACTAAAAATAATTACTGACTAAAATTTTCCCTATGTAACTTGCTCTTGCAAATTTGTAGTTTGTTGTTTATCTATTATTATAATATTTTTTTCGCTAGTAAAATTATTGCTAATTAAATTTGGCAAACGCAGGTGATTATATTTCTTTTTGGAACTCACATGTAATTAATATCAAATCTTGGGTTTCAAAGCAACTGATCTAGAAGTTACACAGCAGGGAATCTGAGCGGTTAGCTCTATTTCAACCCAAATTTGTCATCCCTCTGAGGGTCTTTTTGTTTCTTTCTCCACATGCTTTTTGTCATTCAGGAAATCAATGAAGACACAAAATGATGGCCTACGTTGAAAACAACAATACCCACATCTCAGATGCACGTGAAGGCAGATATGTGTTTTAGGAGCAAACATTCACAGCAGTGACACAGGGTGGTTCCCAGTGACTGCTAGGGACATTCTGTAAAGGACAGGTCTGCTTTGGGCACGTAGAAACCACCTTTGTGCTCATGATCAAACACATATCGCGTTCTCTTTGTCTACATGTCTGCTCTCTAGTTCTTCAAAAAGACTTTTGTTCTTTCCATAAAGTTGGTTTCATCTCTTTTTGCATTTTTGTTTCAGAACATTTCAACTTTATGTATTAGATTTCAAATTAAGTAACCAGTCAGACAAATGGAAATTCTCTGTAATTAACTTTCTTATAAAGTGTGAAATTTGCACCTACACGTTCTGCTAATTACAATATGAATAAAAGTTATAGTCTAGTGAAAACTGACCAGTTTTCATGCCTGGACAGTCAATATTATACCTGTAGACTCAGCAAATTGGTGAGTTCCTTCTAAAAAGAAAATTCACACTTTTTGTGTATTTCAAAATAGTTGGCTAGTTTTGAAAGCCATTAAGACTCTGTTTTCAGGAAAGTGTGGCAATTTGAGTCATTAGGAAGACTCAAACCTACTGAGCATGAGATTTCATTTTACTATGGTGAGTTAAGAGTATAAATGCTCCCGATTACACGATGGTGTCATAAATTGCATCCTAATAAGGGAACGTTTGCCTGCCTTTGTTTTTCTACAGATATTCTCCATTGTTGGTCTTTAAGTGACGCTGTGACTGCCTGTCCTGTGACACTTTACATTTGGGAAGACCCTTAGAGTCTACAGAACACCGTCAGACACACTAGCTCATCCCATCCTCACAGAAGTCTGCCGCAAGAACAGAGGAATTACTGTATTTGCCTTCTGTAAATGAGCACTCGAAGGAGTTTGGGCCTTGCTGGGTGTCACAACGGTGCCCTTCAGACAGAAATGAACACCTATTCTAAGCATGTTTCTTCTTCTCCCATCCAGATAGAATTTTTAGAGCCAAAAGCCTTTGGGAGATCATCTGGTCCATGCCGCCCTCATCCCCAGCCTGACTGAGGATAACACTACAGAAATCACGTAGGGTCACAGAGTGAGATTCCAGCCATGCAGGGGTTAAGAACTCCCATGTTCATCCAGAATGTAAAAGAAAAGGGATTTCAGAGTCTGACAGGGCTAGGTGTGGACCCTAGATCCAGAACGCACTACCTGTGATCTTGTGTGAGTTGCCTCAACTCATTCAACTTTAGGTTCTTTTCATGGAAGAGAGAATATTAATACCTACCTTATATAGTTACAGGGATGCTAAAAGATACGGTGTACCTGGCTCATGATCACTGCTCAGCAAACATCATTCTCCTTCCCTCTTTGCAACTCACTGTTTACATTAAGGTGCCTATATTTCAAATTTCATCTCACAAACTAAAAACACTTCAGCAAACCAGAGTTGCTTACAAAAATAGGTTTTAAAGGTCTTTGACTTATACAATCCTTACGTTTTAAAAAAATTGCTCAATCTTTTCATTACATGTAGTCCTTCTCATTAAAATACTGGAACAGTAAAATTTACTGTTCTTACTTGAAGCTTTCAAAATGTAATTGAAAACCCTCATCAGTCTTTCCCAGCTAATACACTGGTCACAACTTTAGTTTATTTTTCTGACTTTGTTTTTTAATTGCATGGTTTGGTAATGAGAATGGAAGTTAATCCTTCCAATTATTGAGTATTTTGGGGAGTGGCCCATGGTGACACTAATTTGCAGCAATAAAAGTCAGTGCTCTCCAAGGTGGCGGTGTTTGAAACCGAGTGATGCAGTGTTGGCATGGTCCCAGAATCAAATACTGCACCGAGAGCATCCTTAGAGAATTTTCATGGAATGCCACAGTGCGCCAAAGCCCAATTTTACAAAGAAGCAGAACTCTCCATCTCACAGTCTTAATGGGAGAGGAAGGAGGGGTCCTTATCTCCATTTTGCAGATATGAGTACTGAGGCTGGGCAGCTTGGAAACAGCAGAAGCAAAGCACAGAGGTGGAACTGAAATTCAGGAGGAAGGACACCTAGTCCCTGGCTTCGAGAAATCACCTTCTCTCTCCCTGCTGTCCTTCCAGGAAATAAAAACAATGCATTGCATGGATAGAAAAATTCTCTATGCTGATCCTGATATTTTTGATGAAAAGGGGGAATTGCCCCTGGGAAAATGTGCTCTGTATTTCAAATTCACCAGAAATAAATTTTAAAAGAATTCATTTTTATTCCTCTCAAGTTCCCTAAAATAGTCCCAATTTCACTTATTTTGTTTTCTTAAAGTTCTCTGAAAACTAAAGAGACACAAACAAAATACGACAGACTAGGTATATGTAATTTAATTTTATAAAGTCAGAATAGACATTTTTACTAGATTTAATTAATGCAAGTATATATTCACATGTCTACTCACATGCAGCAAAAGCTATAATTTATTACACTGGTATCTAATGATGCAGTTAAAATTAGAATATTTTTATATAAATGATATTGTTCCAGAATTTCAATGCAATTTTTCATCCTTTCTCATTGAACTGACTCTTTTTCCCACCATATTAAATGTTTTTCATTCCAAATAAGCTGTCAGGTCAAAAAAAAATTCATTGTCTCCTTGGGGGCAATTTTGTGGCTATTTTCCTAGAGTGAAGCCTTACAGAAGTGACCCTTAGGAATGTATGGATCACATTAGCCTCCTGCCTCTATTCGTTTTTGTTTTTTTTTTATTTTTTTTGAAGATTTTATTTATTTATTTGACAGAGAAATAGAGAGCACAAGTAGGCAGAGCAGCGGACAGATGAAGAGGGAGATGCAGGCTCTCTGCCATGCAGGGAGCCCGATGTGGGGCTCGAACCCAAGACCCCAGGAACGTGACCTGAGCCGAAGGCAGACGCTTAATCAACTGAGCCACCCAGGCGCCCCTCCTGCCTCTATTTATTATGCAGAACCCTGTGCTCTGCATATGTAGGTATTAACATTTCCTTCACCTTACCTAACTGTTCTTACATTATTTTTCCTATACTTTGATTTATTTGCCTAGTTGTGAATTTTCCAATTATACCATAGTAACACATTTATGTAAATTATCCCAAATTTTCTTTTGAGATGGGAAAGGGAATAAGTAAAGACGGAAGAGGTTCAATTCTCTCGTCAGATCAAATACTATGGGTATTGGTTTGGAATTACAATCCTTGTGGGCTAGAGAATACAATCATCAAAACAGGACTCTATCTCCCTGGCATCATGCTGGAGTGGTCCCAAAAGTTATTCCCTACTATTTGCTATCTTGGTTGGTAGTATACACTACACATGGTAAGCCACTGATCAAAATCAGCTGTTTTCAACTGCTTTATTCCCCATGTTTACAGACATGTAATTCCCATGTTCATTGACACACTGATACAGACACAGGCAAATAAGCATAAATAAGCCCAGCTTTTGAAGGTCACTCACTATGGCTAGGGGACAGACAGCACATTATACATTGCCAGCCAGTTAGCTCCAATTCCAGTCTTTTCTCTCGACTGATTCCAACATACCAGCGAGTCCTAACCCACCACTGTGACCTGCTACTTGGATGAAAACTACTCATGCTAAAAGTCTTTTTACAATCAAATTGCACACAGAGTTTCAAAATATAAAAGAGATAAAAGCAATGCCTACTTATAATAAAGGAAAATCCTTAATTATTATTAAGTGACTAGAAAAAGAACGTGTTTTGATAAATATTAAAATCTTACAGCTTTTGTAATAACAATGCCAGCATCCAAATTACCCTGCATTCTGTTTCAATTCGAGAGTATGAATGAACCTGCACCCCCCGAAATTCAGTTATAGATGCCAGAATGTTGCACGGGGCATCGTGCGATCTCAGAATCGCTTCCATTACAGTAATTGAGATTCTCCCTGGGTAGAAAAGGACTAAAAAAATCAAGATTATTTTTGGGTGCAAGGGAATAAAGAACCTTCCAAGATTAATACTCTGTATCTTGATCTGTGCGAAGGTCACCTGAGTGTATTATGCCGTACATGTAAGATCTCTTTGGGTAACAACGTACGAGTCATACCTTCCTACTAAAACAATGACCCCGAAGCCTAAAAAAGAGTAATGGAAATTCTGGTTTCAAAGTGAATCAATAAAAATCTCTATGAAATTTTAAATTTCTATGAGATAGGAAAGTGCATATTGTTTATCCTTGTTATTAAAGTTAGAAAAGAAGCGCCCAGATGATTTGCAGTATATTGTCTTGGTTACATATGCTAGACATCCACTTGTCCTTACACAACCGATGGTTAGGCCACGGCGAGGGCAACGTGCTGGACACACGTGCCTGACACGGGCTGACATGTAATCGAGTGTGGCACACGTGCGCGTTAGGAACGTCCTCGGCTATGCGATTTTATGTGAGCAGACATCTGTATACATGAATTTGAAAAGAACTAGTGTGAAGTGACAACCTTTATAACCAATGATAGATAATAAAAGAGTGAGAACAGGAAGCAGCCCAGCTAACATTTATTGAGGTTTTACTACATCACAAGCCATGTGGCAAGTTCTTGCATTCACCATCTCAAGAACCGCGTGCACGGAAACTTCAAACATATGTACAGAGATGGTGGGAGATCTGCTTTGTGATCTGCCTTCAAATGAGATAATCTGACCGTGTAAATTAACACAGTCCTAGGCTCCAAATTTGTAAACGTACTGGCAGCAACTCACTTATATGTGATTGTGTTATAACTGTAGTTTTAAAAACAGTTAAAATTTATTAAGATGAACCCTAAATACTTAAAACCTAGGACTCTAGAAGTACCATCTTGAGAAACACCACCAAAGCAGCTTTTCTGACACTGGATGCCTCTCTTCTCATCCCGAGTCCACGGTTTACACACTCCCTTTGTTAGTTCACGGTAACAGTGAGTAGGCTTGGACCTCTGATGTTAGTGAATTTCCTGGATCGGGATTGCTTTTTTATCAACTACTGTCCTCTTGATTAATACTCTTCCCAAGTAAGGTTCTTGATACTTTTTATTGTATGTCTTATAAATCCCCTATTATCGTTAAATTTAATCTTACTTGACATTTTTACAACTAAAACTCTACACTGATTAAATACAAGTAATTGATTATTAAAGAACAAATATAGAAATGTGAACCAAACTGTGCTAAACCACAATGTACACACTCTCCAACTTAGAGCGAAGCTATCATTCTAGGCATAGTTATCATGCATCATTATAGTGCAGGAGAAATACACACTTACCAGTAAAGTCCCACAATGCAATGGCAAAAGATACTGGATGGTCACCAGAAGTTACATTGATTGAGGAGGGTTCAGGTCTTTCAAGTGTGTTAATACGTCCCTTACTCGGTATATAATAGACCTGAATAGGAACTGAGAGAAAATTGAGTCCAGATCCCTTGTTTTCTGGTTAGAGAAAAGATCTACAGAGGTGAGGTGACATGTTCTAGGTCCACTGCTTAATACTGGCAAAGCAGAGGCAACAAACTTCGGCCACCTCTAAACCCATTCTCTGTCCTATATTGGAATACCCTTTAAAAAAATTGCAGGTACATAGTTGCACACACCTATGAATATATTTAGTAAAGAAAATGTAAACATCTAATGTGGAGTCCGCTCTCTCTCTCTCCACAAATACATCCCAATTGAAACACAGTTCAACATCTGATAATGTTCAATTTGTTTAAACATAACTTTGAAAACATCCTTGAGCTTTCCTTTTTCTGATGAAGCAATTTCAAAAACTTTAACCTTCCAAGCTGCCAGTGGATCACTCTGACCTTTATACCATCTCAGATCCCCCGTTTTCCTTAAAAGATACTACAAGTAGAAGGTGCAAGGGTCATGAAGGAATGTTTAGATTAACCTGCCCTGTGCAAGGTTTACTTTCTTTTTAACTAGTCCACAACATTAAGAAACAATTAGATTAACACATTTATTAGATTAACACATTTATTAGAATTCTTACCTACTCTTGCTCTGCACTGCACAATCTATATTTTTGTATCTGCCTCCAGCTAAAGCCATGTTATTCTGCTTTGCTCTACTTCATTAAAACTGGCTTCAAAATGAACAAAGTCTGGGTTTTACAAGCATCAAATTTGCTAACAAGAAAGTACTGATGCTTTTACTCCCCCTAAGCTGCGGAGACATTTGAGACAATCTTGAATCTTTTTTTTTTCCCCGTGATACCGTTTTGCCTGACCCAGGGAGACCTTCCACAATGATGGTTGATTTCTTGGCATATATTCAATGTTCAATAAATGTGAGCTTCCATGAAAGATAACAGAAATTACTGCAATGCATAGCAAAACTAATTCACTAGAAATTTTCTTTGAATACAAATATCCTAGATATCATAGTGGACAGAAAATGAAATCACTCTTGGCATATTAAAGATGACATTCTCTACTTGTCTCCTCCACAAAGTCTAGCATGGTGTCTTCCATATGGCAAATGTTCAATAAGTATTGAATGAATGAAGTATAGGAATGAAGTAATTCCCTTTTGATGTTTGTCATGTCATTATGTTGAACAATGCAGGCACTCAAAGCAATCTGTTAGAAGTACCTTGATGAATCAGTAATGTTTATCTGCTAATTTGATTTTATGATCTTAATTCTATGCAATATAAAGAAGTAACTGTGATTGCTGGGGACTTTATAAGCACAGAAATATGTAAGGTACTTAAAAGACTCTCATATCTCTAATCCAGAAGAGATATAAGGTTAGAGAATTATAAAATATTATGGAGTTAGCAAGTAAAAGGGCTATTCCTAAAAGAAAAGCTCATTTTTTCATTGGAATAAACCAAGACCTAACTTACAGTTTGGGTTTAAAGTTTATAATTATTTATTCGTGGCTAAAGTTAAAAGATCAAAGGAAGAAGAGTTCAAAGTTCATGGGGATAAGAAGACAAAGATATGCCTAAAATGAAAATGGAAAGAAGATAAAAATGACTCTGGCATATACTGGGCCTTTAATAAGCATTTTTTGAATGGCTAAAAATTCCTGATTGTTATCTACGTTAATTTATCCAGATGATTATCAGATAAGCAAGTTTATTTTACATATGTAGACAAAAACATGTTTTAATTGAAGTGTTTTTTCAAACGTAATTATTTGAATAACTGTCTCAAACTTTCTTCTCACTCTGGGTAGATCTCTAGTCTCTACAAATGACTGTCGCTACTGTGATTGTCATCTTATTTTTCTCATCTTCCCCTCACACAGACATTTCTACATGTGCTTCCTTAAAATCTTAGATTCCTGCTCCTTAAGTGCTCAGGATTCCTTCCTATTAACCTGCTTCATCCAGGCTTATATGTCCTTTTCACAACTCAAGCAGATCTGTACTCTCTCTAGTTCACTTTTTTTTTTCCTAAATTGATTAGACTTCTCATTTTTCACCCTCCTGGAACTTCAGAGGGACAGGACCTGGCTGAAAATCAGTCTTCCCTATTTTCTTGATGCTTCTCTTAGCCCCTCTGTCCCTTTGATGAACTTCATCTTTTCTTCCTTTATCTGACTCCTCACTGCAGATCTTCCAAAACCAAGTCCTTGGCATCTTATGCTTCACTGTGAAGAACTAAAGAGACCCTATTTTAAATATCAATAGAATGCTTAAAAAAAAAAAAAAAGACTACCAATACCAAAGGTATTGTGGTAGTGAGGTAGTGAGGTAGAATGACTAGAGCTCCCATGCACCACAGGTGGGAATATAAAAAGATGTATTACTTGGAAAACTATTGGGTCGTTTCTTATAAACACACATCTTCCTTTGACCCAGCAATTCCTCTCCTAGATGTTTACCCAAGAGAAACGAAAACAATGTTCATTCTGCCTTCATATAATAGCCCAAACTGCAAACAGCTCAAATGTGCATGGATAAGTGAATACATAAGCAAATGTTACATCTACACAATGGAATACCACTTAGCAACCCAATGATGTGCAAGAATCTCAAAAACACCGAGTGAAAGAAGACTGAAACAAAGGAATACAGAGCATAAAATTCATAAATGAAGGTCTAGAATTAATGATGATGACAGGCACCAGAAAGTGGTTGTTTGGGGGTTGGGAGGAAACAGTGAATTTATGGGGTCAAGGATACAAGGCAACTTTCCTGTTGATGGAAATGTTCTGTATCTTGATTTGGGTAGCAGGTACAGGAGTACAGGCAATTGTTAAACCCTTTGAACTGTACCCTTAAAATAGAGTGTTTTATTATATACAAGTAATACCTTAAAATATAAAAATAAGCCTCAATAATTGTCCCTATGCCAATGCCTCCCTTCCTGTATTTCCAGTCCTCTTTCATCAGTTCCAGGTCCAGACCTCCGAACACCAACAGGAAGGTTCCACTGGGGAGTGTCATTGTATTAAAGTCCTCTACCCACTCCTCTCAGTTACATTATCATTATTCAGCTCAAAGCCATGGCCATTCCTTCTGCCTTCATCTTAGCCTTCCGTCTAGTTAGTTATCAAACTATCCATTATTTCTTTAAAATACATATCAGAAATCTTTTCCCTGCAAGACAGAAGACAGGGAAGAGCCCTTTTAACATGTAGGGGAAAATTACACCTGATTAGGCACACTGGTAACCCTCCTTATCAGTTCTATGATGCCAGCCAACTCACACTTCAAGTCTTATTTTCCTCATCTGTAAAGTAAGAAAATTCAGACACGGCTATATTAAGGAACACTGTGAGATAGATGCATAAAAATAAATTGGGAACCATAAAACACTATATTTTTAATATAATACTTGGGGTTATTGTTACGGATACTTATTCAAAAGCCACCACTGACACCCTGGGCCAGGCCTGGAGTCGCTTATGTCTACAGACATATATTCTGTAACTTCCAATACCTTCTTCCTGATTTGGGGGCATGTGACCAATCAGTTATTTTTATGACTAATAATTTAATGCAATTCCTTTTAAAACACTAGTATAATCTTGACCTTTTCAAGATATACATGAGGCAAGATTTACAAAACTTCACATTTCTTTCAAAGTAGTGTCAATCTGGAAGCGTGGGTAAAAATGTAGGATTAAAAAGCCAAAGATATAAATGTATTTTTAAAAACCTGGTTGATTTTAGTATGTAAAGAGATTACCTAGTTCCAATTCAGTAACTATCTTGTTTGTTTTCTTGAACAATTTCTAATTTTGCTGGATATTCTTTTTTTTTATTTTTTTAAGAATTTTTTTTTAATGATTTTTATTTATTTATTCATTTGAGAGAGAGAGAGCACGAGAGAATGAGTGGTATGAGAGTAGAGGGAGAGGAAGAAGCAGGCTCTCCTCTGAGCAGGGAGCCCAACGGGGGCCTCGATCGGGAACTCCAGGATCATGAACTGAGCTGGAGGCAGATGCCTAACCAACCGAGCCACCCAGGTGCCCCTTTGCTGGATATTCTTAAATTGTAAAACATTTACTGGTCTTCTGACTTGACTTGGATAAATAAGCCTCATTAAAAGATATAGTGAAAAATTAATATTTTAACCTCATAATGTAATCTACCCAGTAAAAGCTGGCAAGAAGATATTTTAACCCTCTGATTTAAAAAAAAAAGTCATTTATATTTTCTAATCAATTTTCTTGCTTGTATTTCCCTACCATGTATTAGAAAAGTTCCTCTGAATGTACAATTTGAAATTAGTTTTATATTTGCATCAGAAAGTGGAAACGCTACGAGAATCAATCTCATGTTTTCTCTCACTTGTAAAAGTGATTACACATATAGAACAAAATGGAAAATAGATGCAGAATTGGAGACGGGTACACATTTTGTTAAGTGGTTATGAAATATTAGCTCAAAGATTTTATTTTAAATTCTCTGTATAATTTTGCTTTGTGTTTTGTCCCTGTTGTAGCCCATAGCTATAGAATTCCAGAAATCAGAAGAAAAAGGCAAATTAGCTGATGTTATTTTAAACCATTCTGTATACTGTAAGAGATTAATCAATGTTAATTTAGGTTTAAAGACTGACCATAACTACATTTCACAGATTTGGCTTATTCAGCTGGAATCAGCTGCTTAAGCACTACATTTTAATAATACCCTCTATTATACTTAGTAAAATGGAACACTTCTGAGAGTATAAACCCTGGAAATAAGAATCTACCCTATGAAATTCAGATACCAACACATAATAAATGTACTTGTTATTACTGATTTAAAAAAATACATCATTAAGTGAATCTATGGGGAAGAATTTATAAGATCCACCAGAACCACCTAGAAATTTTATCAGAAAACATGACTAAAATTTGCCAAAACTTAGTAAATTAGATTTTTAATATAGGTGTATTAGCTAATCTTAATCGCTCCTAGACACAATAGCCTTTCTTTTCTAAAATATTAGTACATTAGTCAACACTCTCCTAAAGCTCCCCAATCTCCAGGGAGAAATACGGTCCCCACCACACTGATGCTAGGCTAGGTCATGTGGCCTTGGTCTGGCCATGGGATGTTGGCAGATGAGTGCCATGGGCAATGGCTTAAAATGTGTTTGTACAATTGGGGTTGCCTTCTTACCCTCTAGCCACTGCCATGAGAAACACATGACATAGGTTATCTGTTGGGTTTAGAAAATGAGAGACACGACACAGACAGTGTCAGAGACACAGACACAGTGCTGCTCCAACAACCTATGGACCTGCCTCAACCAAGCAGCTGATGCATGGAAGAAAAGTCAATGCCTATACTAATGCGCCATAGAGTTTCGGAACTGCTGTCTGTAGAGCATTATAGTGGCAACAGATGACTGATTTTTTTAAAAAAGGAAAAAAAAACACCTTGACATAGGGTTTGGGATGGTACCATGTTTTTCTTAAGGATTAAACTTTAAGCTTGGTGGCAGACGATACTGGTTTACTGACTCAGTCCTGACCATCGTTTTCTTTCCCCTTAGCCACATTCCAATAATTGGGAACATGCAAATCGGTTTTGCTCAATGAGATACAGGCAGAAGTCACAGGGTGGGGCTCCTGGGAAAGCTTTTGAAAAGAGACAGAGTAGGGGCACATGGGTGGCTTTAGTCAGTTAAGCATCTGGCTTCAGCTCTGGTCCTGATCCCAGGGTCCTGGGATGGAGCCTTGGGCTCCCTGCTCAGTGGGGAGCCTGCTTCTCCCTCTCCCTCTGCCCCTCCCCCTTCTCTCTCCCACTCGCTTTTTCTCTCAAATAAAGAATATCGGCTGGTATGCTCCTCTGGTTACTTGGTTTGCAGTCTCACTCCTTCCCTTGTGACTGGAATTAAGGGCAGGATGCCTGAAGATGGAGCCGACTCGATACGACCATTAGGAAGAAAACCACAATTGAAGAGCAACAAAACAGGAAGAGAGAAGACACCTTCAGAATATTCTGTGCACCTCCACCAGCCTATCCTGTTTATCCTAGACTTCCTATTGTACTAGGCAAAGGATCCCATATTTAAGCTCTCTAGTAAGGCTTATTGTTTTTTGCAGCCAAAAGTAACCGATATTCGGAAAGACATGTAGGTAGGTAGATAGGTAGGTAGGTACGTAAACAGATCGACAGAAAGAATTTTATTCAAGAATTGTATTCAGAAGTAGTATTTGAGTTAGTCTAATATTAAAAATTACATTGATAAAATGAATAAATTTACATTGATAAATTTACATTTACAATAAATTTACATTGATAAAATGAATAAATTAGCTAAGAATATATAATTACTTCTAAATTAAGTGTGGAATTCTTTCCTGCACACTAATAATTTTTCAGATAATCAGAAATATTCCCAAAATTTGCTGGCATTTCTACCATTACTAACCACACGTGGTTTGGGGTTTACTTTTTGAGATAAGCCATGATTCATGATGTCTTACATTTCAGCTGGATGGTGACCCTCAGCTATGCAATTATGTAAGTGGATGGCAAAATATCACGGTAAAGCGTCAACCTGGTAAGATTCACTCTTTTTTTTAAGATTTTATTTATTTATTTATTTATTTGACAGAGAGAAAGAGATCACAAATAGGCAGAGAGGCAGGCAGAGGGAGAAGGGGAAGCAGGCTCCCTGCTGAGTAGAAAGCCCGATGTGGGGCTCGATCCCAGGACCCTGAGATCATGACCTGAGCCGAAGGCAGAGGCTTAACCCACTGAGCCACCCAGGCGCCCCGCTGGTAAGATTCACTCTTATCCAAGCTATCTTTTTCCATCTGTATTGGATTTTTCTATATAGCAGCAGGTTCTCACTGAAAACATATCCTTCAATTTTTTACTTTCCTTTGATGCATGTAAGTGAATGTGTTCAATGAGATTCAAGTGTGTGGGAGAGTGCTATAAAGTAAAGGAAAATTATGGTACAATGGCTATCACTCATAAAGAGTAATAAGAAAAGAGAGTGTCTAGAGCATTTGACTGAAAATAGAAGAGATTATATACTGGTGAATTGAGTTAATTTCAAATATATTACAATATGGTTTTCTATCATGTGTACTCTCTCTGACTACATTAATAAATGAAATAGTGATGAATAGTTCTGGGAACTTGTAGCGAAACTTATTAATATTTCAACATTATCACCGAGTATCTATGTCAACACACATCAAAAATGCATGAGAAATGACTACCTATACTCACAAGT
Source organism: Potos flavus (assembly GCA_028534135.1). NCBI lineage: Eukaryota > Metazoa > Chordata > Mammalia > Carnivora > Procyonidae > Potos > Potos flavus. Next base: position 29,549,512 of record CM052883.1, on the reverse strand, counting down.
TACATCCATTAGGAATATATATGAGAAATATAAATGGTGTACATAAATTTGCAATGTGATTATAGGTAGAACATAGAGCCAAAAAAAGCTACATAAAGATCTCACACGGAGAAGAATGTCAAGCAATTAAAAACATATTAATACTTGCAATCAGTTTGGAGTATATACTGAATGACCACATGAAATGCCAACATATTTCAAGTTATGAATCATCTCAGAAATTACTAAAACTAAAAAAAAATTTTAAACATAAAAGTAGCAAAAATATGTAGCTACTGTCAAATAAAAGTGGCCCATCAATTCTATCCATGATATAACTTTGGAGTCCCTTTAAAATAAAAATAAAAACAAAAAGTTTGGTCTTAAAAAGCCTGATTTCTCTTTTTAAATTGATCACCCAGAAAGAGTAAATTCACATTAAAATGAGGCATGGCAGTTTAAAAAAAATATCAACACACAGTTAACCCAATAATTTCCAAGTGGTTAGAAAGGCTAAAATTAATCTGTTTCTATCTATAGTACCCAGAAAATGGTCAAGTCAGTTTTGGCGGGGGGGGGGGGGGTGGTGTGGGGGACGGACAACTGACTGTTTAGCATTAGGCATAGAGTATAAAATGCCTATCATAGAGATGAGAAACATAAATCACTCTCAAAACAGCAACACCTGGGTAGTGGCTTTCATATATGATATGTTCTTTTTTATTTCATTTTACTTTTTTGATGATCAAAAAGATTCATGCACAAAAAGTTCTGAGGATAAGCTTTTACTTGCAACAATAGCTACATCATTTTTAGTGAAAAAGTTCTTAATGGCTACAGAAGGTACAGTAATAATATATTTTTTAAAACTTTCTAGGATAATGGATATTTTTGAATCATTGGGGGGACTAGGTTTCAAGAACCCAGGCCAGAAAGAAGTACAAAGTAAATGAATGTTTTGAAAGGGAAAATTGGTTTTGCATTTTTTTTTTGTTTGCTTTTTGATTCTTGTTTTGGTTAAATAACTGCAGATTCCCTTAGAAAAAGAGAATTTTTATCACAGCCTAGAGGGAAAAGTACGAGTGGATAAAAAGATTCAGTCCTGAGCCCCTCTCCCCTAGGGATGAAATGCTAGAATAATTTGTCAGTATCTATGGAGCTTAGTTTCTTCTATAAGATCAAGGAATTTTAACTAATGTTCTCTAGTTGGTCAGTTTGTTTACTCATTCCAGAATATTCCTATCTTAGAGTCTCTGCACTTGTTACTCTCTTGAATGTTCTCCCTTTAGATCTCTTTGCAACCTGACCTCACCCCTCTTCAGGTCTTTCCTAAAACACAGTCTTATTAGAGAATTCTTCCCGGAACATCTTAAGGAAACAGTGAACCCTGTCTTCCACCTCCATACAGCCTAATGCCCACATCCCGCTTCCCCGACCTCCGTAGCACTTACCTTACTCAGGGATACATGCTTCTTGTCTGTCTCCTCCCAACCCCACCACTTCATATATATCTGTATGCCACAAGCTCCTGGGTCTAACCATGGAAACCGCGGACATCTGGGCAGCACTACTCACATCCACAACAATGTAAATAGCACCCTGTGAGATGCACGGTGCTCCACCTGCACAACCACGGGCAGCTTCCTTGAGACCGATGTTTGCTGTTCCCACTTAAAGCCCATCCTCATCTCCTCGTTGTCGACAGAATAAATTCCCTCTTCTTGATCAGGTCCCTACTCACCTCCCCGTCTCTCTGCCACACTCACCTCTGCACCAGTCATTAGAAACGGCTGCACTCCTACCGCACATCGATGTTCTTACGTATTGCAGACTGAGTTACGTGTACCCTCTCTGTTTTCTCACAGCAGCCCTTTCTATGCTTTTTATCGTATCGTGCTTCACTTCATCTCTTATATTTCGATGCTGAGCTCCCTGTGCCAAGGTACTACGAACCATTCATCCTGTCCTCAGCGTGTAACACAGGGTTGAATAAATTAATTAACTATGCACCAAATGAACAGGTCACTTAATCTGGTACTTCATGAAACAATTCAAATATCAAATTATTGGCCAAACCTCACCCCTCTTTTCTTAATTTAAGGAGGGACAAAGAGTGTCCCACCAAAGCAGATATATGGGACTGTGTTTGGATGCAAAAGTCTCCATCTTGGTATTAAACACCCAAGAGACTGAGTTATTCAGTGATCACTGTTTTAATTGTTTTTTCAGGCATGGGAGACTGATGGGCTGAGGCAGGCTAAGCATACACGTTAGGTTTTATCTGTGTTCATTCACTGAAAATCAGCAGCTTTTTCTGAGCTCTTTCAAAAGAAGAGCAACCCCAAAATATTTATCTCCCCTGGTGAGGGAATGAACACCTCTGAGATTTGCCCATCAGTAGAGCCCATATCAGCCATGATAGATCTAGAATTCCACCTACTGAGGCGAATCATAGCTGTTTCTTTGGTAGGACAGGAAGTAGGGGGATCTGAAGGTGTCCCAAACATGTTAGGCTTATTAAATAAACCTATAGCTTCTCTTAACGAGACAGAAATCTAGGAAAGATCTGAGAGGAAAAACATAAGTGCTTTGACATGTCGAGCTCTCTGGCTTTTTCTCTGAGCACAGTCAGCTCGGTTGGGTTCATTCTAATCAGCAGATGAGGAGAGACATATGATCCAAGTCCTCTCAAATCTTTCGGTCAAGGAGTGCAAAAAATAAGGTGATGCAGGACGATGTTAACCCTTGGACAAACTTTTCCTTTTACAGATTGACAGAAAGAAATTCTATAAGGGATGTACCTTTTTTGGGTTTGGGAATGTCAGTACGTATGTGTATATTAAAACACACTTGCAACTATGTTTTTCCCAACAATTTCTTTAAATAAAAGAGTACCAGTGAAGTTTATAATGAAAAACACTAATATGTTCATATTTTATTTCCTCACCCTTCAATATAATGTGTGTGATTTATAGAAGTGGAATAGCTTTTTAAAAAGAAAATTCTGAGAAGGTACGTGATAGAATTATTTTCCCCGTATCAGATTATATTTAAAGAAACAATGAGTTTAAAGATAGAACAATCTGAAATTATTTCATAAAATTGTGTCCTTGCTGGGACTTGAAGATCAAAAAACTTCGCTTTAGATAGTTGGCAGTTTAGAGATATTAAAGCCACAACAGAAAGACAGAAGCTGCCTTCATAAAGGAATATGGGTTTATAGTCAGACAAACTTGGAAATGAATATGAACTCTGCAAATTATCAGCTGTAGGACCTCTGGGGATAGAGTAAACCTCTCTGGGCTTCCATTTCTTTATCTACAGGATAAAAACAGGATCGTAGGGCAAATTAAACGAAAACTACATGAGTTTTCATAGTATCTGCCAAAAAGTAGGCTGTCAGTTACAATTGCGTTGTTTTCGCTTTCTTCCTCATTTCTTGTACCGCTCTCTACTATAATTTAAAAGACATTAATGCAATCATACAGGAGGACATTAAGAGAAACAGGAGGGGGTGTGTTCAAGAAGTTCAGAACAAGAAAAATGAAAATAAAACCAAAAAAATACCACTCAAGATTTCTGACCCTTTTTTATCATTAAATGCACTTTTCTAAATTAAGAACTATGATGTTTGAACTAGCAACGAAGTTTGAAATAACAATAGGGTATCTAACTTCCTACCATACCTATTTTTGCAAATATCATTCAAGTAAACAGGTGCTAACGATAATATTCTTCATTTCCAGAAATTCAAGCAGTTTTTAAGAAGAAGGGACCTTCACATGAGCAATATCCAGTTGACCCTTGAACAACTGGGGTTGGGATGCTGACCCCCTATGCAGTCAAAAAGCCACAGGTAACTTCTGACTCCCTCCAAGCTTAACTACTAATAGCCTACTGGTGACTGGAAAGCTTATCAGTAACACAACTAGTCCATTAATACGCATTTTGTGTATGTATTACATACTGTATCCTTGCAATGAAGTATGCTAGAGCAAAGAAAATATTAACAAAATCATAAGGAAGAAGAAATACATTTCCAGTATTCTACTATATTCATCGAAAAAAATCTGCTTGTAAGTGGACCTGCACAATTCAACCCTGTGTTCAAGGGTCAACTGTAATAAAAACAGGGAGAGGAAGACAGTGAAGTGTTTTGCTTAGTTTAAATGTACTTGACAATGAACCATTTAAAAAGAATATCCTTTTATCAAGTAGCAAATACCAGGGAAGGTAGCCAAAGCAAAAAGTTACTAATGCTATGAATTTTGTTGCTTTTCTTTCCTCTGAGAGTTATAATAAAGATCAGAGAGTAGGCGCCTCACATATGGTGCGAGTTAAACAGTCACATGCACGCACCAATTCTCAAAGGACTGACACTGAGTAACACAGGTATATTTCCTTTACATCTTCATCTGCTTCCCTCATCCTCCACTCTACCCTTTCCCATCTTGCTCTTACTGAAAGTATTATTCAGGATTCCCCCACTATCCAAAAGTAGAACGTTCCTATGAAACGTTTTGTAAGCCAAAATGGCGTCGAGCGAAGAGGCAATGACCATTAACTTATACGGAAAAGTTTTCGAGCATTCCCAGGCCCCCAGACCCCCTTTCTTAGGCCTTTGTGATACCTTAAGGACACATCTTGCTAACAGAGGCACACAATAAATGGAGATAAACCGAGGCTGCTCACAGACACAGCTCAAAGCTCTGGTAGTCTGGTGCTGAGATGCTCGGTGTGGTTCCCAGAGGGAGTCTGGTGGGGCTGCTCTCTGGTTAGAGTATGTGCTGCCTCTCTAAGGGCTTACTGAAAAAAAACACTGAACACTATTTTTGCTGTTCACCTTTTTTTGTAAAGATGAAAATCCTCTTTGGCTTTCTTTTAGTTAGCAAAAATAGGCGCTAACATAGATCTTTCATAAAAGGAAAGTGGCATAACAGGAACTTAGGAAAACGGGGGATGCCTGTGTCTAGATCCCTGTTCTTTTAGTTTAAGGTTTGTTCCTGGTTACACTGAAATTTCTCTCAGGAGATGGTCTCATTCACTTATACTTTGGTTTGTATGAAGTTGATTATTCTACTCCTGTTAACAAATGAGGAGTATGAATATTTGGAATTGGAGAAAAAGAATTAAAAAGGGGTACAGAAATTAGAGGGTCTGGGTAACACAGCCAAACTGTACCTATTTAAAAAAAATATCATTGTTTTGCCTGGGGTGAGAGTTAATTACAATAATTTGCTCTAATCATGCGCCTGTACTTCTCTTTTTCCAAATACTTATTTCATAATTATGTTTGTCAAGTTGTTAAGGGTAATGACCCCATTTTATCATTGGATGGAAAAAAAACCAGACCAAAACAAAACAGATGTTCTATGAATTGCTGGAAGTTGGCCTTGTCAGAATTACTGAACACACGGTTTCTGACTTGGACAGTATCTGCACAATTAAAACAAGAAAAGGACAGAGCCTGTGTGTGGGTCTCTCTGTGGCTTTTTCCATTGTATTTGAATTCACTGATCCTGAGCTGATAAACAATAATCAAGTGAATTAATGAAAATGGTTGAAATGATTAGATCAAGCACAGTTCAGGAACCTCACTATATAAATCTATACACATCAAAGTGACCTCAGGTTGCTGCTCTAGTACCCAGTGATGTTCTTTTTTATTTAAAGACAGGAATATCTGAATATCCGGTGGTGAGGATGCAATTTTGGCTAACAACTTCTGCATTTCAAATCAAAGGAAACATTTCTTAAGCTAAAGAATTAAAAGTTCATTTTAAAAACAAGTAAAATGCAAGGGTGCCTGGGTGACACAGTCAGTTAAGCGTCCAACTCTTGATTTTGTCTCAGGTCACGATCTCAGGGTGCTGAGATCCAGTCCCCGTGGCAGGCTCCGTGCCCAGCCCTTGCCCTCTCTCCCTCTGTTCCCCACCCCCACCCAGAATAAATAAATCTTAAAAAAAATGAGTAAAATACATAATAACAGGCATTTAGAAAAAAATGTATTAGTACATTAAGGTTTATGCTATGTAGATCTACCAATGTCAATAATGTAAGTCACCTAATTAAAAACTGAAACTATAGTGGTTATTGACAAGACTATGAACCTGAATGGGAAAGGATACAGGAGCATCTACCCTGCGGGTTAGCATCTTGTTATAGGGACAGGTCAAGGATAAGGCAGTTTCATCCATTTCCAGTGTCAATCTTCCCTAATATCCTTCTTCCTCACCTTCTTCTTCTCCTTGATTGACACTTCGCTGGTGGCCAATGAATTAAGAGGCCCGCCTTTGAACCTTTCCTAATCCATGACTCCTTTTGCCTTTGATGGGAAAGCCAAATGTGTACTGGTTGCCCAAGGCTTTGAAAGTATGCTGCCTCTAACAAACATAAACCTTTGATGGCGTTGCCTCTCTATCTGTAGACACACTTCTCAATCTAACTCTCTCAAGGAAGTTTTGCAAGTACAGGGAAGAGGTCAACAGGTGTCTTTTGAAATCCTCTCATCTTGTATACACCAAGCTGATGTTTAATACTTTTGTGATTTTTTTTGTGATTTTTTTTTGCATTATTTTATTGATCATAGTACACTGGAATTTTTGTTTGACAGCTTTTGAGTTACTAGAAGGCATCAAGATCCAAAGGCAAACAGGAAAAGAGAAAACAGAAAATCACCAACAGCAATATGCATTAAAGAATCAAGGAGAAACTAAGAGAGGAGCAGAAAGATGTACATTGAAAGTTAACTTCAGGTAAACCTAAGTACAGATTTTTCTTTTTAAGTGTCTAACAAGGATTATATATTTATTTGTCCCAGAATAAAATTTTCCTCAGTAAATTACTGTAAGTTTTGAAATACACCCATATTTAAGAGGTCTCTGCAGAGCATTCTTTTTGCTTCATCTAACACTACCTTCCCACTTCCTGGTGTTTACATACACACACTGCGTCTTCAATGAGCCTTAATTAACTATTGATGGGTCCTGGCGTTCTTGGGCTTCCCAGGTGACGGCTCGGTATTCTTTACTAATCATTTAATGAAAACACTTACATGAATAATGAATCTGGCATTTCCCTAGATACACAGGCAACTTTTGTAATAGTAATAAAGGCAGGCATATGCAGTTATACAAGCTACTGTGCCTTGAAAATGTTTCCACAAAGCAAGCCAGAGAGGTTAGGCTGAAAATGAGGCTCCAGTTCTTGAGGCTGCTATTAAACGTTTCACATTAAAATACACTACATATTATAAGCACATAATATTAAAAGCAAAAAAAAAATAGTTATGTTTAAAAAGTTAATATCATTATTTGCTAAGTCCCAAATAAAGTAAACATAATTTAGATTTTCCTAATTATAGTTCCCAGCTTTAAAGTTTGAATTAAAAGAAACACACCCACCTCTGTAAACACAGACACACACATACACATACACACATACAGAAATTATACATGTATTATAATGATATAGTAAAACAATATGACTAAAATGTCTCTGAAACCTACTATTCATCTTAGAGTTGAAACCTGTCATCATTTAGTCTAATTTTAAAGATGGATCTTAAGATTTAGGTCACACAAAACCATATTAAATTGTGCTGATCACTGAATGAGCAATGAGATGACTCAGCATGGCACCATTCCAAACATGATTTCAGCAACCCCTTAGATTCCATGCCTATCCTGGCTCACATGAACACTTGCTTTGGAGAAACTAAGTGACTATAACCAGTTATTTGAAAAAGGAATGAAAAAACGCTTTTTATAGGTGTTGAGGTAGAAGAGTATTACTGGAAACAAGCATGACAGGTACTGTTACGAAAAGCTCTGTTTTGGGAGTCAGAAGTCCAAAACTTTGTCTTGCTACTACTTATTATAGGACTTTGGAGGAGTCATTTAACTTCTCTGATTCTAAGTGTCTCCATTTGTACAGTTAGAACAATATTTGTCACACTTTAATTTCCTAGTTGTCATATACTATACACTATTACTATAATTATAATACTAATCCCATAGTCTATTGAAGCCTTCTATGTGCCAAAACTTTGTGACTTGATTTTTATATCTTATAACTATATTACATCCTCATAACAGGGCTATAAGGAAAGTATTCTGATTTTCTTATACAGATGAAGAAACATCTCAGAGTGGTTAAATAACTTGCCAAAAGTCACATAACCACTAAGAGCTTAAATGTAAATTTGAATTCAAATGTTTCTGACTCCAAATTTCATTTTAGATCCATTACATCCTGTTTCCCCTGATATACCATATGCATTTGTATGTGTGCACAAACATATATCATATAAATATGTAATAGGTATGACCTATGGAACGTAGAAACATATTATTCACTTTACACACACACATATGCTTTAAATTCTAAAATGCCATACTTATGTGTGTGTGTGTGTTTTTTAAAGATTGCAAAGACTAAGGCACAGAGCAGAGTCACTACTTAGTCAATACTTGGGAAAAGGAATTAAAATATGGAAAGTTACTAAGATCATTTTGAGTGAACTGCTAGCTCGTGTCAGCAAGAGCAGTGGCTACTTAAGTCCTACTCTTATGTAAGATTATGTTATTAAAAATTATTCCAGACAAAAAATATACGAGGACTACCCATCGGTTCAATTCTAGATTCGGAATTGACCAGGATGGGAAAGCAACTATCTTTGATTAACAAGGATGAAATCGAACTCTATGGTCCAGATACAAGGAGAGAGAAAAGACCTCTTCAAAAATTACACATGATTCTGATTTTTCAAAGTGGTGAAACGTCATCTTCCAAATTTAAAATTTCAGAAAAGCTGTTCTGCACTTTCCTATCAAAACAAGATCATAATACTTGCTATATTTCATTTCTCTTGACTGTTGTAAATGAATAATAACAATGATGGCAGTAATTGGATGGTGACATTCAAAAAGAACAATATATTTTTTTCAGAGTTAAGGAGAAGAGGTAGGAGGAATTAGGAGAGATGCACAGAAGCCTCATTTCTAATTAAAGCACAGAGTTTCAACTACGCAAAATACTTCATGCCTATTCTGCTCCCAAGGAACGTAAGCCCGGACAGAAGGATGCTGGTGCGCAAGCCCGTCGCGAGCGAGAAGGACAAGTCCTGGGAACAGGAGGTACTGCTGCTTCCATTACCCACTGAACACCTTGGCGAGTCTTATTTCATCCTGAGAACGTGGTACTTACTCTTGTACTGCTCTGGCTATGGAAAGGGCCGTAGATCCGGTCTCATTAACGCTATCTAAGGTCACATTTGGCAGGTCATCATCGTCACTGTCACTTTTACTCTGTCTGGGAGATAGGCCTCGGGGGTCCATTTGTGCTGGGGAAAAAAGGCATATATAATGAATTAAAATTAGTGTGCACAAAGTTCACCTTGTCCTGGACCAACATCAAGCACGGCATCTCTCTTCTGTGCCTATCACACACAGGGAACTCTCTAGAAATCCCAGGAATTCATGAAAGTGGTCCATTTTATGTACTGAGCATTTATGGACTTTTTTTCCCTTGTTCATTTGATTTACAGAACCTCCGTCAGCTCTCCACCATTTCAGGGGGTGAGTACAGAATACGAACTATAAAATCCACAACATTACCAACCCCTGAGTGGTCAGAAGCTGATTAGGTAGCTTATGAGTTACTGTGCAACGCCCTGGCTCTTCCTTTTTGCTTCCGCTGCCAGAGTTCTGGCCATTTCACTGCTGGTTAGTGCATTCCCTGGAAGGTGGAGAGCCAAGGGAGAGGAGATTTTATCTGCCTACAGCTCTCTTAATAAGCTTAAGGAAGAACAAGGTTTACAAGACTAACATAAAGTTTTAGGTATTTTTCATACCTCAGTGAATACTGTCTCACAGTTCATTACTGTTCTAAGTGGAGATCTGAGCGCACAAAAATGACAGTAGCAGCAGCATTTTTAAATATATATTTTATGTGCTAGAAAGTGTTCATCTCCATTCCAATTTCATTTTTCAGAAAGGCATTTCCAGATACAATTCTCCTCCCACCATGAACTTGCCAACAAAGCAAGAAATAGCCTGATGTTCTGTGACCCCTGTTGACCGAGATCATTGGATCATTTCAAATGAAAGGATTACCATCAACATTTAATATGTGAATGCATATTTTTAAAATTTAGATTTCATTTCCACTTCCCTCTCCCGATGAACAGTTTTAGCATCTACCGCCATCTAGGATTTCCATCAGCCTTCACCTCAAGCACAAAATAAGCACACCTTCTAAATTAAAAGTATTGCACAGGCTACGCAATCGCATTATTAAAATATATGACTTCAGCCCCAGCCAGCAGCAGCCAGACCGTTGCTCTTCAAACCTGTCTACGAGAGATTTCTAAAACCACTGCTTGCAAAGGAAAGCAAAATGCACTTAAAATCATGGTTATGATGACATCTGGGTACATTTATAATTTTTTTTCTCAAATCATTTTTTTGTTACTGTAGATTATACATTAGGTAGAAACACTGGGAAATGTTGATTTTTTTTTTTTTTTTTACCCACAAAAAGACAATTTCTTGTGATTCTACCTAATACAATACGAAGAGAAAAACCTAGAGAGTTCCAACATATTTCTAACTAAACTTGGTCAGGAAGGAACTTATATCTGTTGAACCTACTGCCTTAGTGTATTTGATATACATTCTGTCTGTAAATATAAACATACCAAATACATTTTTTAACAAAGGAAGTGCCTCATAAATATTAGTTGAAAGAGAAAATCATTCAAATAATCTAAAGCGGTGGTCCTCAACCAGGACAAAATTGCCCCCCTTCCCCCAGGAGACATTTGGCAATATCTGGCTTGTCACAATCTGATTTGTCGTGACTCCACGGGAAGGGGATGCTCCTGGCATCCAGTGGGCACGAGTCAAAGATGGTGCCAGACACCCTACAATACACAGGATAATCAGTCCTCCATGATAGAGAATTATCCAGTCTGAAATGCCAAAAGCGCCCAAGTTGAGAAACTGTGATGTAGAGATTTAAGCATCTGGGCATATAAGAGTGTCACATCTTATGACTTCCAGTTGATAACCATGTTGTAGTTTCAAAGCCAGTAGCCAATAAAGTAAACTGTATATTGGATTATCTATATTTTCTGGCCCTGTCCTCAAATAAAACAAGTCACTGTCATATGACTCAGCACTCACTTCTCCAAAATGCAGCATTCACCTTCCCAAATGCCAGGAATCATGCAGGGACACTCGTTACAAGTTTTGAATGTTGTCTTTGTCTGACATAAAATACTCTTTATTTTCCATCTGATCTCTAAAGAAGACGGATGTTGGAGAAACGCTTTGTAGAGGAAGGTAACCAGGTCCACAGCATCTGATAACAGGGAGCTATTGAAGCATTCAGTCACTCCAAAGGCACTAAACGCACCCAATCATTTAAGATTTATTTTGACGGCGAGCAACAGCAACTCACTCAAGCCAATTTTATATTAAACAGGTTGTGTTTGAAGATACTGAGCAGCTCACGGAATGGAAGGTAAAAATGAACAACTATCACTCAAGGAGCACAACACATGGGAATGATTAAGTCATTTCAACCAGGAATTCATAGATAGCTTCTTTTTGGGCAACCCTATTGTGGAAAGATTTCTTTGACAGTCATTCATGACTACTCAAACTCTGCCAAGAAAATGAGTATCAGATCTATCTAGGCTTCCAAATCACATATTGTGTGGTGTTACATATGCCTGTAAATGTCATCAACTTAACATTTAAAGTTGTTGAAACATCATGCACTAGGACTCCTTTGCCAAGATACCAAATTAACAAACAGTTAAAGAACAGAGACTATCCCGGTGGTCTCATTTTGTCCAAGAGAACTAGAGATTTCATGGATAAGTAATACAACTCAGAGAAGACACAGGCAGTTAACCAATAAGCAATCTGGCTCTGAGAGCTAAAGTCTAATTGTAATAATGATTCCAAATAACCGGTGGGAGAGTTGATGATCTAAAATATGTTATGTTTATATCTTAATGAAAGTTTAAAATATGTTAAATATGATATCTTTTTTGATGTACTTTTCAGGATCATCATAATTGAGGATTTCTTTCCAATATTTTCAATAAATATTATGAAATACATCTGCTACCAGCATGCTGGGAAACTCTTTTTACCCATACCTTCAGCCAAGCCGAGGAAGTAATTAGAAAGGCTTTTTAAAATCTGCATTGCTGATTAGGTCAGATGATTAGCTTATCTACATACTTGCATAATTCTACTCTATTTTTATTAAATGTGGGATAGGAACATCTCCCCTAGTTAACCTCCATTAGTCTTTGAGTTCCTCAGTCATTTCAGAAGCACTGATTCTCTGGGGGCGCCCATTCAGAGAAAATGGAAACATTACCTAGGCACCAGAACTAAAAGCATCATCTACTTCCCTAAGTAAGAGCAGCAAATCAAGTATAAGCATCTGGAAAGAATTTACATTTGAGATTTTGTTCCTTTTGAATGAGAAAGGGATGAGATAGCTTTGGGTATCCCAGCTCATTGATGGGGGGGTGGGGTGGGGGGGAGATGATGATACTCTGTGTGTTACAAAATCCCTGCGAAGGTACAACACCTGCAGTCGAACATATCTACTCTAATTTTCAAGTATGTACCTACAATAAACTGTTTCTGCCAAGATCCCTACAATGAATCATGTCTCCAGTTATCCATCCATGCCCTCATGTGGCTGCGTCCCAGGACGACTCCAGACCTGGCTACATGACTTGATGTGGCCAGTGGACCACCAGTCAACATGACACAAAGCAAAAGCTTGAAAAGCACTTGCATATTGGGTTTCCCCTCGATTGCTCACCGTTTCTAGAACCTCGCCACCATGTGAAGGAACCCAAGAAAGCCTAAAATACATGCTGCTCTGTTGGCAGCCAACCCCAACTGAGGTAAGTGACTCATTTTAGAATGACCGGTCACCTTCCCGCCACCAGCTGACTACAGCCGTATGAGTGACCACAGTGAGACTAGCATGAGAGCTGCCTGGCTAAACCCATCCCAAATTTTTGACTCACAGAACTGTAAGCAAATAAAATTGTTACTATACCAATCTACTAGATTTGGGGATGATTTTTTTCTCAACAATACAAAATCAATGTGCCCAAATCAATGCACTCTCCCAGATCCTTTCAGAGATTTCGGGCAATGATGTGGAAAATTGCTACAATTACGGTCAGCCTATCACACTCCTCTCTATTCTCCTCCCAAGAGGCAACCCGACCTGAAGCAATATAAATTTAAGCGGGCCATCAACATAAATACGGAAACTAAAAGTCACATATTACATTCTGTATTATTTACTTCCCGATCCAAAATATTCAAAATGTATTTACAGTTATTTTGGCTTTAGAGGCACCCTTCTTAGATCCTTGACCCGGCTCAGGCAGGCTTCTCCTGGAAGAGGCCATCTTTGATGTTGCTTTGATATTGCTACCTGGGTGAACAAAGCCTTTCTATCCTTTTTCTCAAGCTCGTAGCTGAAAGGAGGCTCATATGGGTGGATCCTCTACTCAAAGCTAGATTTCATATGTTTGCCTCTCTTCAACTCACAAGGCATTTAAACTTTACCTCAGATTGACACAAGACACAGCGGCACCCATATCCACCTCAGCCTGGGTGCTGTCCAAAGATTAAAGGCTCTATCTTACACAGAAACAAACTGGCCCATTCAGCTCTTCTTCAAGGAAAGGAAGTCTTTTCATGGGTCACCATAGTAAATGCAAACAGTGTAACAATCTATGAATATACACTGAGATTTTAAGACTACCACATCCGAACCAGAATGACTCACAGAAGGGTTTGTGCAATGCCTCTCACCTTGGCCCATCGGGGCAGGAGGGGAGGGGGGCGTCCGCGGTCGGAAGGGCACAAGGCAGCCGGTGGGCAGAGGCTGCATGCTGCCAGCCTTTCTTTTCCCCTCAGCCTGACAGGGCTGCCTGTTGCCTGCAGGTGCCCTGTCTGCTCAACCAAGGCTGGAGCAGGTCCCAGTTAAAGAAACACTGGCTTCCAGGAGAGCTGCTGCTTTCTTCCAGACAGAAGAGCAGTGGGACAATGGAGAGTAGCGGGGACAGGGAAAAGGAGTATATGGGGGTGGGGGGAGGGGAGAATGTGCAGGGGAACATGCATAGCATTGTAGAGTAGAAGAGTCCTCCTTCCATCACCTTCCATGCAAGAATGGCTCTAGAAATGACAGCTGCCGTGTTTAAGAGAAAGACAGCGCTCTGGTTTCAGAGACATGGGTGGGATGTCTGGCCCTGTCACTCACAGCCCTCTGACCTTGGGCAGTAGATCTCCCACCTTTCCTCCTCCGTTTCTTCCTCGCCGTTGAGGTTTTGAGGGGTAAATGAGATAAGAACTGAGAACGCTTACTACCCCGCCTGGCGCTGAGAAGCGTATCACCATTCGGTGGCATCCGGGCAGGAAATTTAGTGCCGCTCTGACCATCCCTTCTAGGACACTGCTGCTAAATCCCTTCCCATCTCCTGGGCTGTTCAAATTAGGCAGTTTTCGTTTTAAATGTACCTAAACTGAAAGTACCATCACGAGGCAGAATATATATTGGATAATATATAAAACCACTACTCCTCTTGATCCAAACATTCATTTATATATTCAGCCAACAGATATTTATTGGACACCTATGAGGAATCAAGCACTCTTCTGGGTGCTGTGGAGAGAGCGGTGAACAAGGCAGATAAAAATTCATGTCTTCACCCTGGGGGGAGACAGACGATAAAAAATAAACAAGAAAAACATATACTCAGTCAGATAATGAGAAGTGCCACGGGGAAAAATAAAGTGGGGAAGTGGGGCGGTGGAGGGGGTGGCTGGAGCTGCTGAGAGCAGAGGAAGGTGGACAATTCAGGAGAGGGTGGCCAGGAAGGGCTCGTGGAGAAAATGACAGCTGAGCGGGGACCTGAAGGGGCTGGCGAAGGGTGGGGGCGTGGGGGAGGCAGAGACAGATTGGAGAGGGGGATGCATTCCAGGCAGAGCAAACAGCAGGGATAATAGCTCTAAGGTGGGAAAGGGTGTTCTGTGCCCAAGGACCCACAAGGAGGCTGTTCCATTGTTGGAACTGAAAACGGGACAGCAAAGGGGATGAGGCCAGACAGAGGAAAGTGTGCATGGTACCCGGAAAGATTCTGAGTTTTGCTCAGTGGGAAGGGAAGCCATCTGAGAAGAATCAGCCCAGCTCCGAAATCTGAAGCACAGGGGGAGATCTAGCTAAAGGGACAAGCGTAAGGAACATCAGGGACATTAATAGTCTCTGAAAATCTCACTAGCTTGTTTTCTCTTTGGCCACCTCATGCTGGCTGCACATACAGCAATCAACGAAAACTCAGGGTGTTACCACCCGAAGGCCTGCGAGGTATGTTCTCCGTACTATAGTCGTACAATGGATATCCTGGACCTCCTTTGCTTTCAGGACATCAACTGTTCAAATAGATGCCTGATTTTTCTAACCTATCAAGATCTTTGATGAGAGGAAAAGCTCATTAGTAAATAAAGTTTAACTCAGAATAGGGTGAACTCCAAGATTAGAACCAGCTCTCCAGGGCCCCACGCTGCTTACTGAAGTTTCAACTAAAATCTGTTTTTTACTTTTTACTTTTGCTACTGCTAATGAAACTGTATGCCTTTGCACAATGGCAACTGTGATTGTCTACATAATCCCAAATGCAGATTTAAAATGTAATCAATTATATAAATCCTGGGATGTTGGTACTGTGTAGATATAATAGGCAATTTATTCATTTTTTCCCAATTCCTATCGGCACACTAGACAGTGTAATGGCTTCTGCTCCCATTATATTAAAAAATAACCTCATAATGTTCTTATAATTCTCTAGTGCAAGTACTGCATCTCAGTTATAATGCTACTGGACCTCTCCACAGCTTTCAAGACTGCTGATTATCTCTCTTCATTTTCAGTTCCAGCCTCTAAAAATTCTCTCCTCCCTTGGTTTCCGGATGGGGACATTAAGGCCTGTGGGTCTTGTCACTGTTTTTATAAATAAAGTTTTATTCGACCACGCTCATTTGTTGTATCTCTGGTGACCCTTTAGAGAAAGGATTTACTGATTCTACTGTATACTAATTTTCTTGGGTCATTTGGTCCCTCCCCCCCACATCCTTCCCTCTCCTCTCCCCCCACATCCCTCCCTTCCTCCCTTTCTTTTACCTTTCTTTTCATCTCTTTCTGCATACATCTGAAGTTTTCTTTTTCCCTTAAGCTTCCACTACTTACCCTCTTCTGCCTCTCTTTAATGGTGAGCTTTTCATTAATGCCACACAATCCCACAATTCCTACAATCTCAGAGGAAATGAATACCAAATTCGTGTTCCCGGCTCTGATTCCTCCCCTAAACTCTAAGTCTCCTATTTCTGGCATTCTGGTCCACCTGAATGTTCCAAAGTCATTGCAAACTAAGTGCTCTTCTTCTCTAGAGTCTTGATTTTACCCATCATTTCCCTGGTCACCCAGATTCAAAACTCTCATTCAATTCATTTGTACCCCTTAGATGAGTACATTTCACCAACTAATTGTTATTGCTTTAACCCCACGATTTTTCTGGAACTCCTTCCTTCCCTTTTATACTACTGCTCAATGAACCTTCTCAAAGTACTGCTACATACATTTGTCTCATTGAGAATTTCTCCAGTAACTGAATGGGTGCAGGGCTTTCCTCAAAAGATTCCTTATTTAAAAACCTTGAATTTTTTCCCACCATCTAACAAATAAGGTTCAACAGCCCTCTCCAATTATTCTAGAATTCATTTTTCATTTGGAACTCTGATGAGTCTTACCCTCAAGGCTCCTTCCTTAATCTAGCTGTATCCGGTTATTCCCTTCCACCCACAATTTAGTCAACAAGAATATACCCTTCCTACAGAAAGAAGGGTACCTTCCTTCATGAAGCTCCCTTTCATATTCTAATGCAACACAATCTTTTGATTTTAAAAAACACCCATATTTTGTATTTATATATTTTTATGGCACCTGTGCACTTTCCATTTTGAATTATACTTAAGCATATATGCCTCATGATTCTGTCCACTCCTTGAGAGGAGACCCATATCAGTTATACTCTCATACACAGTAAAATATAATATTGGCTGATGAAGATGATGGTAATAAATGCAGGTCTCTGTTTGAAATGGTCACAGTGGTTCCCAGTTGGCAAAAGATTCCACAATATAATGATAAAAGCGCCTAATCACATTTTATTTTAAAAACCACATTCTGACTTATATTCTAATATTAACATTGTGGGGAGGGGAGTCACAATCATTAAATTTCTATTACTCAGGAAAGTCTTAGATAATTATATTTTGGGTCTGAATAGGCCAGTGAATGACATAGGAATGGAAATGTTCGTAATTTTTATTGACTTCTTAGTTAAATTACATTTAAGAGAATTTTCTTTCCTTTTAGGAAAATATTTTAAATAGTTCAACATACTTATCATCTCTACAATATGAGTTACTGCTTGGAAACTTCAGTAAAGAATTCAATCATTTAAAACACAGCTTAAAAATTAATGTTTGTTGAGATTATCACAACAGCGACTAGGGTTTCATTTTTCTAAAGAATCATGACTAAAACTATTTTTCTTGTTTGCAAAAAGAAAATGAACACAGATTTGCAACTGTCTTGTGTTCATTGGAAGCACATCTTCGAGCACAAAAGGCTTTTGTGATTAAAGAGTTCATAAAATTTTCCATTAATAAGTTGGCTTTTACACTAGGCTTGGTAACCTTATACAACTCTCCAGAGTCAGCTAAGAGCCTTGAACCCTAAGAACCCTCTGAGATATGACTACACCACTATTTCCTGTTCCTTTCCATTTTGTCAATTCATTACAACTGCTCAAAACCCAAGCTAACCAGCCCCAATTGATTTATTCAAAAGTGAATCCACTTTAAGCAGAGATGATTTTAAATACTTAATAATAAAGTGATTTTGTGGTGAGTGCATATGGTAAATAATGAAATCACCAAACTCATTTTCATGTGTAATGCGGAGAGATGATTTTAGGCAATAATCCACGGCCTTTTAATTCACTTTTCTTATTTCGCTTGGTCTTTTTGCGTTATCTGTGTTTTCTGGTTCACAGACTGGGTAAAATGGAATCTTTCACGACACAGATTGACATCTGTTATAATAATTTTAAGGACCACTGAATCACAGTCCTTGTCTTAGGTGAGGTAGCATGCGGAAAACAAAAAAAAAAAATTGGCATGCAGAACTACTGTGGCCCATTTAGAATAAATATTGCTGTTGACCTTCTCCCTCTTAAAAAAAGTTGCTCTCCGTGCCTCATTTTAGAATACAAACCAGCTAAATTAAAAGTCATAATATGTAATAGTGATTTCGTCTGTCCCCTTAGAGACATGCAGTAGATCCTTGGAATTCTTAAAGACATGTTCTAAGACCGTAAAATATCCTCACATTTGTGAATTATGTCCACATGCCAGTGAATCTCTTTATAGCTTTCAAGGATGCTCATGATCTCTTTTCACGGCCACTTCCGGCCTCTTCTTAAGACTTCCTCTTTCTTGGCTGCAGGAACATGCACACTTGTCCTCACACCCTAGAACACATTTCCATCTGGAGGTATAGATTTCTTGTGCATATCATCACATCACATTAAAAAAAGCTTATGAAAGTTTTCTTTCTTGTTCAATGGGTAATTGAGGCACACCCCCACACAGGCCCTTGCCCACGAAAGCTCACAAGCCTTACTCTGTGGGCCACAAGCAGAGGGCACAAAAGCAGCACTGAGAAGAATCCCGGAGTTTGGAGGCTCAGATTCTCATGTTTGTGTGACTCTAACTTGTAATTGAGCAAAATATCTGTACTACATACCAGACTTCTGGGGGACACTTGAGAAACACAAATCTTAGATGTTATACCTGTGAAGTCCAGTGTCTACTGTGTTAAAATCATGGAAGGTAAGTTTTCTTTATGAGAGCAAAAGTAGGTGCTGACTCTTCTCTTTGCAACGTCTTGCTGTATGTCATCCTAACCTGGGGTGAATGAGTATTCAAAAATGACCCGTATACATCTTTGGGCCAAAAAGCAAGTATTGCTACATTTTTTCTCTGTTTCTAATCCAGGTTGAAAGATGTGCTAGTTCCTGGCCTAATTTTATGCAAACGCCAATGAGAGAAACTTGCTTTGTAAAATTGGATTAAAAGTGTTTTCTATATCAAGTCTGTTTGGGATGCTTCCATAAGAAATGATAATTCTATTAGTTTCCCTCAATCCCTAAGAAGCGTGCATTGTCTGTTTTCTGGCTTGTTTTTAAAGAGACGTTATTTTGATACTTTGACACTTTGATACTCCCTTCCCCTTGAGAAGATAAATTACCTAGTCTCTAAGAATGCTGATGAGATCCCTGCACCTGGAAATGGAATCCTACTTCTTTTGCCTTCAGGAATATCTGCACATTGGGGCTTCTTTGCTCAGACCCTTTCCTGAGCTCAGAGATGCAAGCCTTAGACACAGGTTAGGGAAGGAACCCTCACAGGCCGCTGGTGCAGTCTCCAGAAATGACTCTGGAAGGAGAAGGCCAAAGCTGTAATTCTGCCTAGAGACAGGCCAGGTGGCATGAGTATTTTGAGAACACTATATAATATATGCTATATTGAGAGAGGGCATAGGAAGCACACACTAGTCTTTCTGGCTTTTTAACTTTAAACTGGGTTTGCAACTAACTTCTCTACAAATGACCATCTAGGTTCTGTGAGAAGAGACAGTTTCTGAAGATAAGGGCTATCATGGAGAGTGAGGACTTGGGTTTTCCTAAGGCAAATGTCTGGTGGATTGGGTTACGCTTCGGGTCAGAATATTTAGGTGTTAAACACGAAGTTGGATGTTGTTTTCTTTGAACACGGTAATAAAGAAAAATAGATTTTTTTAAATTGGTAAAAACCAGTAACATTCATGTTTGGAATACTTTTAAAATTGATAATGCTCTAATGATATGCATTATGTACATCATATACGCTGATTTCCTTAACCGAAGCTGCCAAGTCACCTCCTCAGCACTAAGCATGAGACGGCCCTGAGGCCAAGCAGGGATCCGAGAGGCCAGGATGGTTCGTTATGATTCAAGCAAGTTCACATGCTAATAAGAAAGATCCTCCTTGGTGTCTACCACATTTATACTATCAATTACATAAGACGTCAGGGGCCAAATTAACTCTTCAGCACTTACATTCCCTTTCCTCTTTCAACCACCCCAAATCCTGAAAATGTTTTCTGCCTATTGTCTCTCACACCCAACAATGTACAATGTGAAAGATAAAATATGAAGAACCATTCAATACAAGATCCAGTATTTTCTTTCTCAGAAACTTGCTTATAAAAATTGAGGTAAATTATTTATAGCTCTTCTTTCACGTCACTTTTATTTAAAAAAATCTCCCACATATATGGAATTCCATACCTATTTATTCTCCCAAAAGATTAAAAAAAACCTTAACATTTGCTGTATTTCTTTCAGGTCATTAAAAAAAGTAAAATATTACAGAAAAGGCTGACTTTTTTGTTTTGTTTTATTTTACTATTTTGTTTCCTTCTTCCATATTATCCTGGTGTATTTAAAGTTTTTATGCTTTAACTACACATGTATCAATGAACAATGAATACAGTTTTGCTCTTTTAAAAACTGTATATAAGAAGATCATATTCTACAATTATTTTCATTTAACATTAGAGATTTATTTACATTCTTTCATTTAAAATTTTTCTAAAGTCTAAAGTCATTCTGTGTATCTATTCTCCTACCACACACAAGGAGGACTTAGCATGTGATAACCGTCCAAGGAACATTCCATTCCCACCTTCCCCATGTTCTTTTTCCTTATAGTTCAGAATTTTGATTCACGTTTCACCACCAAGAGTTAATTAAAATTTATTTCCTTTTGCCTTTTTTTTAAGATTTTTTTTTAAGATTTATTTATTTATTTGAGAGAGAGGAAGCACAAGCGTGTGCGCATGTGCACAAGTGAGTACCAGTGGGGGGAAAGGCAGATGGAGAGGGAGAGAGAGAATCCGCAAGGAGGAGCCTGATGCAGGGCTGGATCCCAGCACCCTGAGATCATGACCTGAGCCGAAATCAAGAGTCAGCTGTTCAACCACCTGAGGCACCCAGGCACCCCTACCTATACTTTTAAAACTAGTTCTAAGCTCACCTTTCCATTTGGGTTCTTCCCCCCCCTCCAAAAAAAAAGCATATTCTTTAGATCTTTCAGAAAATTTGTGTGGGTGGTACGCTCTTAGTCAATATATGCTTGAAATAAATTTTATGGTACTGTTGATTGACTCTATCTGAGAACAGAACTCTAGGATCCTTCACTCAGTCCTTGAAAAGACTACTGCATTGCTTTCTGGCATTTGTTATTGTTGACAGTCTTTGTTTTTCTTTAATTCTTTTGTAGATAGCTGTTGAGATTTTTCTTTATGACTCATGACTGACAATTTCACTGCTGTGTGTCTAGATGCGGATCTATTTTTACTGATTCATCTATATCCTAAGATTCATGGCTTCCCTAATTTTCCAAAATACCCAGACATTTCTCTGAATATTGCTTCTCTGAATAACACATTCTATCTACTCTTATTTTATAGCTGTCCTTTCAGATAAATTTTGGAACATGTCAATTCATGTCTCGCATCTTTTCTTCCATGTTTTCGTCAAATTCTCCACTTTACGCTGTTTTTCTGGGTAAAATTCTCAGTACTGTCTTTCAATTCATACACTCTTCCACTAAACTTTCTCAACATGTGGCAGTTGCCAAAACAAGAACTTGGGAATTATTTATACTTATTTTTTCCTTTGTCCTTGACATCCATTTGGGCAACAAGTTCTGTCCATCAGATTTCTATTCCTATTGCCTCTGCACTGCCCTTTAGGAATCCTTGCCTGCCTTTCTATGATAACCCACCAACTTATAAGCTTTCTCTGTCTCCCTGTAGTATTCACTTAATACAGACTTGGTACACAAGGACTCTACTGGAATGCACTGTGTTCTTTCATACCTCTAGGATTTTTCACTTTTTAAAAATAATTGCCTTTCCTTTCTCATATCTATGTGGATAATGCAAGTAAACACTTTACTGTGAGAAACATTCTTGTCCTGAAATCATCATCAACCCCTCCCAACCGCTGAGCTTTGTGCTCTTTCCTTTGTGACCTGCCTCTGTGAGTCTACACTTATCTGTGTTATAGAATGCTTCTCAGAAAAGCTGCTTTGCCTCCTCCATTCACTCAACTATGAGCTTCCTCTGGGCACCATCTGTGCATTGTACAGATGATGGCTGAATCATAAATGTGCACTGAATCGAATGGATAAGCAAATGAAAAGGAAAGCACCGGGAAATTCCTGGATAAGGCAAAAGGTTAAAAAAATGAGGCTTAAAGTTTTTTTTAAATAAAAATATTTCAAATGTTCAGTAACAGTATCGGTGGTTCAAGGTTTTTTTTAGTTTTGATAAAAGACAAAGAAAGCAAGACAACGGGTGCTATAATCATCCCATTTGTTTAAGTATTAAATATGAAAACCTTTCTCCCATTTAAATGATATAATATAGAGAATAAGTTTATAATAAATCAACTAATTTCATTTAGTTTATAAAGTATGACAGTTTCTAGGTAGTATCATTTTTAAAATGTGAATATATATAAACACATGTCTCTGTGCATGTTCATGTTTATTTATATATTCATGCATAAATAAGGTAGAGTACCATGTTCTTCTTTGAGCATATTCTAACATGCCCAGATATGGCCACTGTATCTTGTACCTTACAAAAATGCAAGATCTCTCTAAATAAACCACCCACTGGCATATAGTAATAATATGGCTGATGTTCCTTACATGTCTCCTGGAATAAGATACGGTATGAGTAATCTTATCAAGTAGAATATAAGTCCATGATGGCTTGTGCTTGCTGTCAGTAAGGATAATTCTACTCTTAATGGATGGGACTGGAAGAGATTATGCTGAGTGAAATAAGTCAAGTAGAGAAAGTCAACTATCATATGGTTTCACTTACTTGTGGAGTATAAGGAATAACATGGAGGACATTGGGAGAAGGAAAGGAAAAGTGAATTGGGGGAAACCGGAGGGGGAGATGAACCATGAGAGACTATGGACTCTGAGAAACAAACTGAGGGTTTTGGAAGGGATGGGGGTGGGGGAATGGGCGAGCCTGGTGGTGGGTATTGAGGAGGGCATGTATTGCATGGAGCACTGGGTGTGGTGCATAAAAAATGAATCTTGGAATACTGAAAAAATAAAATAAAATTTAAAAAAAAGGAAGAAAGAAATACAGAGCCCAACACTAAAATATAGCCATAAACCATCCAATGGCTTATTTAGACTTGTAAACTGAAAAAGCTGTAATTTTCCCTTTATATCAGATATGCAAGACTATATAGTTAAAACTGGTTTAAGTTATAGTTGAAAGGGGGGTTATTTTTCAGCGTGAGGGGCTTGTGATGATGATTACTATAAAAAATGATCACAAGTGGCCAAGGACGGAAGGAAACGGGCCCGTGAGTAGTTATTTTACTTGCAAGGTGGATAATGAGATAATAAAACATGTAATTGGAGGTTATACTACCTTGATTACTGTAGATTATACCAATGGGTACAACAATGCCATTAAGCAAGCAGTGCCTCACCAGTTAGCGCTCATTTGTAGGATGATAAATGGATTGATTCTATTCCATTATAACCATGACTTTGAGAATGTGTTGGAAAATATCTGCTATCCTGTATCACGATGCCAATCAATTTTGGACAGCATATAAGGTATTTTACTCTTTGACAAACCTAAGAACATGAGAACTACAAAAACACAGAAAAGATACTATTTGAGACTCTGAAGAGAAACGAAAACTGGAAAATGTCAGATCTTACTATGAAGCTATTCTCTGTAACCACACATTTTACAGAATTTATTTTCCAATTTTAAAGAAAGCATTTTGGAACATCTGCTATATAAACTAGGATAATTCTAAAACTGTAATGTTATAATGATTATTAGCTATTGGCTAACGCTCAGAATTTTATTGAACTCATTAATCTAAGAAAAATAAATATAATTATAACAGTGATAATAAATGCTGGCTGCGTTTTTACTTTGTGGTTTCCACTTGTGTTTTTCAGAAAATAACCACCACCCAAATGAGGCAAGATAGAACAGGCATGTCTGTGTTGTATATGTATGTCGAACCAATTCTCGGCTCAAGAGAGCTCCGGGCAGAGACCAGATATGTCTAAAAATGACACAGATGTCGATCCCTGAAACTCAGTGAACCACACTGTGACAAAATTTCCCTACACCTAGAAATGTTAACCTACAGCTTGAGGCTGTTTTTAATGCTGCAAGACGTTAGAGAAATGGAAATACATAAAATACATAAATATGGTACCATAAAACTGATATTTAGCAACATGGAATTACTTCATGAAATTTACAGACAGATATAGATATATAAATTTCATATATAACGAATTTTAAACCTTGACAAAAAATGATTTAAAAACACAATATATCTAATTCGAAGAAATCTGGAATTGGATTAACACTGACAAATTTTCTACATAACTAAGGCACACCCCTTTAAGCATCAAGTCCAAGTATGGCATATGGCTTTAGAGTATTAAGAAATTTTGATTTTATTAAAGACTATCGCTAAGAAGTTCTGCTCTTATA
Organism: Potos flavus; assembly: GCA_028534135.1. Taxonomy (NCBI): domain Eukaryota; kingdom Metazoa; phylum Chordata; class Mammalia; order Carnivora; family Procyonidae; genus Potos; species Potos flavus. The sequence continues at coordinate 29,524,747 of CM052883.1, read as the reverse complement.
AGGAGTAGAGGAAGTAACACGAGTCTCAGTTTCCTTCTCTGTAAAAAAAGGCCATAATACCCACACATCGGTTATTATTAAGACTTAAAGATGATGTATCTAAAGCACAAAGAACATATAGGCATCCGATAAAGGTTAATTACTTGAATGATTTTTAATAAATATCTGTATAAGATTTATTACATACTTTCTTTGTTGCCTACATCAAATAGACTGACCATAATTTAACCTTTCTTTCATTGCTAATGGTCATTATTTCAAAAGCAATTATTGTGCTGTAATAAAGTATTATCTCCAAGGACTAAAGAGCTGTGTAAGCCTATTTACTCTAATCCCAAAAGACCTTGCTGTGATTTTTCGAGGTCTTATTTTAATAATAATTTGACACCTTCTTTGTTAGCTGTCACTTTTTGCTCTTAGCTTACCTACAGAAGGGAGTTTCCTAATTTGGGCAGGGGATGGCAGAGAGAGGGTATCAAGCATTTGTAGACTGGTAATACAAAATCAGTAGATCTATTTTCTTATATTAAGGAAACCTACAGAAAGTGAAATGCTACACAAGTTTTGCGGCTACTGGGCAAACATAAGAACATCTAACGAGACAACATTTCAGGCGACCCAAGTTATAAAAATAAAAAATGGAGAAATACTCCTCTCGGCTATTTTTCCTTTGCAGATCTTGTTCACTAGTTTCTCTCTATGCACAGCTGGAAAATCATATTCACAAAGAATGTAAGAAGTATATCTAAACTAAGAGTTAAAAGGCTTTCTCTTTCAGGGAAAGGATCTCCGATCCTCTCCTATAAGTGATTCCTAGTATATATCATGCAAGCAGTTTGTGTTTTATACTCTATGCAGTGAATGTGTGTGTGAGTGCGTTACAGCCTACAATTCAGTGAAAATCACACAATCTTTCATTCTTTATATACCCTCCATCCTCAGCCCTCATTGTTCACTCTTTTCCTGGTCGGGAATACTTCTACCTCCGCTGAGTAGCAAAATCTTATGCTTCTTTAACTTTCGACCTCAAAAGCAACCTACTCTCCCTTCATTATAACATATGACTTCCTCTAGAGTCTAATTCATGTTCTCTGGGGATTTACAACCTAGGTCTCTAGAAGGGTTTCTCTGTTTTAAAGAGCTGTGTGTTTATAGAGGACTGATTTAAAACATCCTCTCCTGACAAAGGCCACACCAGAGATGATTAGGGAGCCCTTGGATTTAGCACGGAGAGACAAAAATGCAATCACAAAATTGACAATTCCTTCTAAACACAGAAGATTTGAAACGATTCAGACAGAGCTCGTTTCAGATTTGTGCTTGGGTTTGCTTCATATACCTTAAAGATTAGAGATCTGTGGAAGGAAACCAAATCTTGGTTTTATGGCTGCAACAAATAGGCCCACCACGGGAAATATGTCATATATTCTTTCTCACGAAGAGACATTCACTGCATAGTGCAAATAAAAGTAGCATTTTCCCTCCACTTAAGGTTCGTTAGGTGAAATTTATGTTTTTAAAATGCACTGCAAACACCAAAATCTGATTGTACCATTATCAGCTTTTAAATCAAAACAGCTTGCTATCTGGTAAGGACAGGAGAACTGGTCGATTTATTTCATAAAACTTTATGTACAAAGAGACAGTGTCTATGAACTTAATGGAGAGAATATAGAGTCTGGAGGGGTAATTTTTATTACAATTTATAGTGGGATTATCCATACTCCACAGTTTTCAGATTTTATTGAGATTTTATGGTACTATGATGCTGACGCAGTTAACTGGAGTGGGTGGGAGGTATAATTGTTTCACCCTGACTAGGAAATGAAATTGGTGTTACTGTTATATAAGAAGCCGAGAGCCGACTCTATTAATTGCCGGAATCCAATCAAAGCCATTATTTATCCTAGTTTCACAGGTAAAATATTTTACCTGAGGGTAAAAGAATAAATAAGGACTATACTTTTCACACGGCAATATCTTTTCATTAAGACCATTTCAAAGTCCTAAGAATACTTTTCACCCACAGGGGTTCGACTCCAGAAACTATTAAAATCTAAATCATAGCAAGCATCTATAACATACCACCAAATATCACTCTTTAATATTAAGTACTATGAAACAAAACAGAAACAATGCACGCAAGAATGCCAGGGAATTACAGATGGCCCAATGACATCAAATAGTAACAGCTTTAGGAAAGGTTTTCATTCATTCTGCAAACACTTAAGTGTTCACTGTGTACCAGACACTGATAAGGCAATAAAGCAATGCATGATATAGATATTATAATATAATTATATATTACATATTATGTATTGAGCCAAATATATTGAGCCTATATACACACGCACACACACACATATAAAATTTCATATATTGCCTTATAATTTAGTATGTCCCTTTCTAGAAAAAAAAAGACATTTTTTTCCCCAGGTCTTTTGCCAGAGAAAGAAAGGGTCTTCCAAGAAAAGGAAAGTCTATGGATAAAGGCAGAAGAGTCACCATGAAAAGCCATGGAAACTGTAGCTGGGACGTGAGACATACTTGGTAGAATGGCAACAGACTGGGGTGGAAAGGCGACAGGAACCGGACTGAGGATATGAGGAGCCTTGCTGGTTTTCATTTTACATTGTTTCATCTCCTTTACCATGTAAGAGAAAGACCCTTTTATGGTTAGGGTTTAGGTCTACAGACCAGCATGGCCACAGCATTCCTAATCATCTCATATGAAACATTGTACCTGTACCAGACTACATTAATTTACTAATTTGTTCATATCTTCAACCCATAAATATTTATTGAGCCTCAACTAATGTCAGGCATGATGCTATGTGTTGGGGAAACAGTAGCTACTGAAGCTTACACGGATTTTGGGAGACCCCAATATATTTTAATCTGGGAGTGGAGATTTAGAACAATGTATCCTACATATAAATATATGATTATATAAACATATATAACACATACAACAACTACACTTTTTGTCAACAGAGGAGCTTACTTTCTCACTGTCTTTCTTTTTCCCCCAGGAAACTGAGAAACCCATATATCATGAGATTGTCTTTCTAATTCTACCCTGTTTCTACTGGACCTCTTTCTCCAAAGCCCCTAGCTCATTAAGGAGGTGGTTCCTCTGAAGAATTCTCCAAGTTATTCCAGTTTCACCAAATTCTCCTATTTTCTGTCTTTCTGAGTTCTTACTGTGTGGAGAATACGTCTCCATTTATCTTTTATTTTTTCCCAATGACAATCAGCAACACTTAGCTGAATTAACTAAGTCCACCAAGTTGTTATATATGTTTCTTTTTACCCAACAAATATAAACCATAGTTTAAAAAAAAAACTAAGCACAGATACACAGAAAGTAATGTTTTATTTCTACTAAACGGAAGTCACATATAAATATACAAGATGGAAAGTGGGACAAATGAGTAGGAACTACACTTTTTTTTTTCTGGTCCAAGTTAAATATAGAATTTTCTAAAAAAAAAAAACATTTCACATACTAGAGCTCTAAAAATGAAGCAGGTAAGTTATATTTCAAATTTAGGTTCAAGTAAAAAGGGCATATTCACTGTACTCCCTCACAACCCTAAACTAGCTGGGAAAATCTGGAAGCCACTTGCATTGCTTTAAAATTCTACCACTAGATGGCAGTACAAAGACTGTCATTTTCAACACAAGTGACTTAATTCCACAGTACTACATTAGTTCTAGGATAGGTGATTTGGTGAGATACGGAAGAGAAAATGGAGTTGAGAGTCAAAAGTAGGTAGAATGGTGAGGGGTGGAGGGAGATAGAGCACGCCAACCTGGAGAAGGGAGAAGATAAGCAAATGGAAGGAAGGTGAAGAGTGAGAAGGCAGAGAAAAAAGGCGGCGCCAAGGCGGATCTTTGAGAGAGAGGTGCAGGAAGGAGAAGGGAAGAGAGGAGGGGCTGAAGCAAAGGTGAGAGCTCCAATGTAGCCTTTTTCAGGCTTTCTGGACAGGAACCACAACAAAAAATGGGTATTTCAGCCTGACTCAGTACACATACACTCTCTCTCTCATAGTACCACATTTGCATGTATGTAAATAAATAGGTTACTGAACAAAAGTTTCACTATGTAATACTTATTTCGGTGATATACTCAGAAAAAGTCTCCATTTTACTTAATTTCTTTAAAACTGCCCATTATGAGCTACCAAATCGATTTTAAGATTCAACAGGAAAAAATCCCAGAGTATGAACAATATTGCTTCATTGCATTGTAAACTAAAGCTAGCTTTTAAGGGGAGTGTTATTTTAAAAATCTCCATAGCTGGGATCAGGGGATATTCTTGGCCATTTGATCAGTTCAATAAACATTTGTTGAATAAATGAATTAATAGAAGAAAAAAGATGGTGGAGCCACTGGGTCATGAAAAACACACAAACTGGCCAATGATCAGGGTACCATTTCCTCCATATAAGAGTGGCTGAAAAAAAAATCGAGTATATGATTGTTACTCTATAAATTGACAGCTTTTCTTTTATTTATCAGATAGACAACTATTAACTTGTTCTTTTCTAAAGAACACAAAGTAGAATACCAGTTAATGAAATTCTCTCTTAACAATGGAAAACAGGCAAAGAGAAAGAGCTGAGAAAATAGTTCGTTTGGAACAGAAAAAGAATTAAGGGAATAAGAACAAATAGGGAACAGAAAGCACAGCCAGAGAGTTGTAAATAATTAAGAGGCTAATTCAAAATAATGCTAGCAATGATTCTAAGACCCAGTTTCCCTCTTGGATCTTACAGTCTTCCTTCTTTCATCTGTTCCTATAGGTCTTAAGACTCATTGGATAAAATGCTCATTTGATATGCAGATATATTTAGATACAGAGATGATAGATTTCCAAAGGTCTCTCACAATGAGTACATACATCCAAATATCATCAAAATAATTCTACAGGGTCGCCTGTGTGGCTCAGTGGGTTGAGCCTCTGCCTTTGGCTCAGGTCATGATCTCAGGGTCCTGGGATCAAGCCCCGCATAGGGCTCTCTGCTCGGTGGGGAGCCTGCCTCCCCCTCTCCCTCTGCCTGCCTCTCTGCCTACTTGTGATCTCTCTCTGTCAAATAAATAAATAAAACCTTTAAAAAAAATAGTAAGTTACATGATACATATAACACACAAAACACGTATTAGTTGGCTATTTCATGAAAAAAAAAAAAAACCTGTATAAATACCTGCAATGTATGGGGTGCCTGGGTGGCTCAGTGGGTTAAAGCCTATGCCTTTGGCTCAGGTCATGATCTCAGGGTCCTGGGATCGAGCCCCACATGGGGCTCTC
>CM052883.1:29389079-29518932 GCA_028534135.1 Potos flavus | reverse complement strand
CTCTCTGCCTGCCTCTCTGCCTACTTGTAATCTCTCTCTCTCTGTCAAATAAATAAATAAAATCTTAATAAATAAATAAATAAATAAATACCTGCAATGTAATAGGTAAAGTAAGAGTTTCCTTGTAGCATAATAGCACCTGTACTATGTGAAATTTATATGTAAGCAAGAACTAAATTTTTATATTTGTTATTTACAATAACTTTATATTTTTCAGGAATGAAAAAGTCTGTTTTTAAAAGATGAAACCACAAAGGAAATGAGAGGTATTATATTTCAAAAATACAATATGTAATGTTCAATGTACAGCTATCACCTGAGAAACTTCTCAGGTGTGGTGAAAAATGAATGTAGCAACTATATCAGAATATTTATTAGTAAAATATCACATTTAAGCATATATTTATTTATACATAAATTCAATCTTTTTACTATAGGAGGAATTTTCCAACAAATTAAACTGGTGTGGTGGCTAACAATTTACAACAGAGTGAATACAGAGGCCATTTTGTTAAACTCTTGCTTTAACTACTTTCTCTAATAAATAGATTTTTCTCATCTAGATCTTCTCCTCCTTAAGTAGTATCTACCTCTGAGTGAAGTATCATCTCTCTCTAAATGTCGATTCCATCTACCATCCTTACGTTCTCCTTTTTCTCTTCTTTTGTGCTTTGTACTTTTATTTAATATTTAACTGTGTGGGGGGGGGAAGTCAATTAAACTCATTCTTTGACCATTTACAGTTTACAAGAAGCTTATCTAGAATTTTCTCTTTTCTGCTAATTCTCTCAGCACAATACGGATAATTTCTGTCTCCTCTCTGAGGCAGTTATTACCATCAAATCTTAGAACTAAATCAATTTATGGCAGATGAAGCAGAGAAATTAACAAATTGAAGGTATTTCAGATGAACAAGAACCTAAGAAGTCAGTTTTTTGGAGGAAGCTATTCAACTTCTTCTGCGTGTCCAGAAGTGAAAAGATACCAATAAATTTCTTTTCCATGTTGCAAATCAGATAAACACGAATAACAAATGACCCATGCATCTCTATAAAGTATTCTGAACTCCCATTTAAAACTCAATTTTTAATAAATAAATAAATAAATAAATAAATAAATAAATAAATAAAACTCAGTTTTTCATTAATCTTAGCTGACTGGCTTTCTCACTCTTTAACAAGTTCCTGCCTTTGCTTTATGGTGATAGTACTGAAACAGGCAAGTCCTAGTAAGTCTATATTTAAGAAGAGTAAACCAAAAGTCAGCAACACTCCAGTCCCACTTCCCAAAAGGCAGTATTAAAAAAAAAACTTAATGAAAGAACATAAGTAACTAAATGGTCTGTCAATAAAAACCAAAGGCCTAAAATATCAACTATATCTGGAAGTTCTCATAATCAAGCATAAGTCGAAGAATAAGTTTACCAAAGGAAACTGTAGTAGTTCAATCACTCCAGAAATAAAGACAACTGCACACATAAGCATAGGTCAGCTGCCTGGGACTATCTGGTCATATGGACTGATGACAACAGCATTCCACCGAATGCTCAACTAAAGGAGGACAGGCATGTGTAAGGTAGACAGAGGAAGTGAGTCCGTGACAGAAGGAACATCACCTGAAATAAGGCATCCTTAACATCAACAAGTGAGAGAGCTGACAGCAGAAGACAATGGAGTTAGCAGAGATCTGAAAGGGGGAGTTTCTCGAGAGCAAAACCAAAGCCACACTCCACGGTCAGGAGGAGCCAGAGCTGGAGTCCTCGTCTCCAACCAGCTCTGCAGCAATCACTGCAATGACCGTATTTCCTTTCGCAAATAGAAATGGCACAGGACTAAAAATACACTTGTGGCTTCTTCCTGTTGGCTGCTGAGAAAAGCAACAGCCTGGAGGGAAGAAAATGGGGTGTGAGTATTTCAAATTTGCCCACGACCACATCCCTTTGAAACTCCTGAATGAGTGCTATGAAAATATGGTATATTTTTAGAGGATTCTTCACTTCATCTAAATATAATTGAAAAAACCCACAACATTCTTAAAAAAGATGACCAAAGGAATTACATGCCCAAATGGGGCTGGTTTCTTAACAGCAGTATCAACATGCTCTTGTCAGATATCTTGGGGGAAAAAGTACTTTCTACTCAAGGATCTAACAGCATAATTGTTTTAAGTCTGGAATAATGCACTCATAACCCATAAGGGGTTATTTTTCAAGTATGACACCATTACAATAAAGAGTCTTAATGCAATAAATATGTTTTATACAATTCTGATAGACCAGGCTGCTGGGGTTGCATTTTCATGGAAGAAAGTGTGGCTGTCTAGGAACCTGGAGCTGAACTCTCGCCCTCTAGGCAACCTATTTTATGATGGTCACAGGGACAGAAGAATGGGAGGTTAAGGAAACACACACACCTCCCTCCCCTTGCTGCCCCCAGGCTTTTTCAGTTCTGATTATTCCAAAGCCACTGATCAATCATGCTCTTGCTTGAGCTTCATTCCTGGGCATCGAGGTGCGATTACCTGTTCCTTCAACTACCTGGAGAAAGGACCAGCTCAGGTATGGGAGGGAGGAGATGAGTCCCTTTTTTTTTCCTAGCTCATTAACTAGATTGTCAAAGACTGGTTATGGCATTGCTCTTTAAGTATTTTGAATTTCTAAAACGTAATATCCATTAATACTCAGATATAAAAAAATAGTTTTATAGGACAAATGCAAAGTATTTGGGGTTTATTTTGTTTTGAATTATTCTATACCTTCCACTAGGTGATGAATGAGAAATGTTTGATCTTATATTAATTCTGGAATCGTTTTTATAACTCTCAATGGACCCAATTCTACTGAACATTTATTTGTTTGCTTTTCATTATCAATCCTAGATGATTATCTGCTGTTTTTGTATTTCCTTTTACTTCCCATTGTGTATCTTTTTTTCCCTAAAAACTTTGTCAATCTAATAAGTTGACTTTAGAATTCAGATAAATTACTGCAAGATGTAGGTTACTTCCACGGTATAATATAAGCAACTAACATGCAATTAAAGACTTTGCTTCTACAGTTCCTTCCTCTCTAGAATTACCCATTTTCAGCTCTCTATTGGATTATTCTTGACGTCATACAAATGGGCTATAATATCTCCCTCTTTTTAAATCCTTCCCTTGAGAGCCTAAAAGGCTCTCCCGCTATCCATTTCTCTACTACGACTCTTTCCTGCAGAGCTATTCCAAAGAGCTGCCTAGACTTACGGGCTTCCCCTCCTCACCTCCCACTTGAATGCAAACTCACTTCAGTCAGTCCTTTGTCCCCACGACTCCACTGACACACTCTCAGTGTCACCAGTGAACTGCACCCTTGCCAGATTCCAAATTCTCAGTCCTCATTAAGCAGTGATTCAGTGATTCTTGCAAAAGGAAGAATGTAAAACTAGTCATGTCACTTTCCTGTTCAAAGGTCCAGTTCCAGTGACTTCCCGCCATATATAGAAAAAAAAAACAAGCAACTTAACCATGTTTTCTGAGGCCATACATGATCTGGTCCTACTCACCCCTCTGGTCTCATGTCCCACTACTTTCCCATTGCTCATTCCCCTCCTGTTCCACCAGCTGCCCTGTAGTTCTTCTTCACACTAGCCATGCACCCTTCATGCCTCAGGATCTTTGAACTTTCAGTTTTCTCTTTCTGTAAAGGTCTTCCCCAGGTATTATTATCATAGCTTATATTTCAGGTAGGCCAGATTGTACCTAAAACTGCACTCCTCTCTTTTGACTTCCCATTCCCTTATCATGGTTATTTTTCATCATAGCTCTTACACCATCTGACATAAATTGTTTGCCTCTTACACTAGAAAGTAAGGCCCATTACAGTAGACACTTGCTCATCTTGGAACCCCAATTCTCAGAATTTTACTTGACATAGAGTATGTCCACAGGAAGGAGGGAAGGCGGGAAAGAGGGAAGGGAGGAAGGAAGGGAGGGAGGCAGAGAGATTCCAAAACTTGCCTTCATCCAGGCAATTAAAAACCAAGAACAACTTTGCTGTGATTTGTTATAACACTTATGCTTTTCTGCTACTAAGTATCTGCAAAAACTAATGAAAATCTCCTGGGAAATCTACCAAAAACTTCCCCAGGCTGGACTGAAACTCCTTTATAAGGTCAAATAATCCCTTTAGGGTCTTGTTTATAAATAATGTGTCTCAGATTACATAGCAACAAAACTCGGGCCAGATCAGTCCATTGGCTGTTCCCTCTACATAGATAGCTCCCATTCCTCAGCACGACCATTTTGGGGGCTAACCGCCACTTTGTCCTTTTGGTATCAAGAGGGAAGATGTCTTCCTTGGGAGACTTTTTCTGACATCCTCCCTCTTGTAGCTCTAGCCTAAGTTGTGTTTGTTTACTATACCTTCCAGAATATCATGCTGTTTTCTTCAGATCACATTTCACGTTCAAGGCCGAACTGAGATATGTCAGTGCACAGAGCTAACTTGTTATTCCTTTAGACCAATATTCTTTAAATACTTGGATGGGTTGAGTTTCTATCCTCATTGGAAAGTTTTCTCACATCCTTTTGTCATTAGTCAAGCATACTCATGTGGACATTTCACCCTACCGTATCCCCGAACCCTAACCACCCCCTCTGAGCATCACAGTGGAAACATTTCTAACCATATATAATACCCACTGTGAAAATACTTCTATCAAATACAACTTTCTCCATCTGCAGTTATAATTAAACTCTCTCCCCTGGGCAAAATCCATGAGTAGTTTATGTTTTAATCCAACTTAAGCACAAAATGTCCACAATTATCAGTTAATTATATGATTTTTTTTGTTTAATGTTGATACTTCGCAGTAGACTATAAGCACCCTGAGATAGAAACAGCATCTGTTTTGTTCAACACTGTATCCTTGGACCAATAAAATACTAACTACATGATAGATGCTCAATAAATACTTGAATGGACAAATGACTCAATTCACATGACACGTCATCTTAAAACATGGATGGGTACGTTCACAGGTCTTTGTGTACATGATAGATAAGGTAAACGATTTCTCTACCAGAGACCAGATGTGTTATAACAACTTTAAAAATAATTAGCCAGTATAAGCATCTGCATTTATATGGGTTAGTTTTATAATTTTATTGTTAGCATTTTGAAAATCCAATTCCCCTATCATATTTTCTTCTGCTTATCCACACCAGATATACAAGTCCTACATGGGAACGGAATAGGGGCACCCTTTATCACTTAGCCATTTCATTGTTGGCCCAGTGCCCAGCTGCACATGTGCAAAATAAAGACTTGAAGAATTACTGAAATGCCCTTTCTTTTTTTCATTCTGTGAGGTAGGTGGGCCTCCTCCACTAGACACTTTTACCATCATTTAATTAATCAGTTAAACAATAAAAAAACTTATAATATGCTATAGCAATATTTGTATAATATGGTGATTATAAAAACATAATACAAACTAATAAAAATAGAAAATATGGGATGTTTCCAGATAATTTCTCATAGTAAACTCTCATCCCTTATAACTTGTAGTAACGACTTTGAGAAGCATTTCTATACTAACTTCTTAGGAGAAGTTTTTCATTTGTAAATTCGGTATTTTTTTTCCTTCCAACTTTGTTTTTATATGACAGAGAAAAAAATTCTGCCCATTACTGCTTCGAGTATCTCAGGAAGGAGGTAAATAATAATAAATAATTGCAAACATTTTATTGATAGTTGATTAACCCAGACATTAAGCTCTTACTTAATCTCCTCAATAATCTTCAAGGATAGATCATGTTATTATCCCCATTTAATCTTTGAAGAACACTTCCCAGTACAAAGCTGTAAATGAGGGGACTAAGTCTAACTCAGATTTCTGATTCTGAATCTCACGCTCCTAATGTCCATATCATAGTCCAGGGGATTTATGATTATATCAATTTTTATTCTTGGCATGAGAAAACTGCTGAGTAAAAAACATGGCATGAAACTAACAAGTACACTTGAGAGGAAATTATAGCATAAGTCGTAACAAAGTTCTTCTGCAGAGACATAGTTTCCAGAAAATTAAATTTTGGCAATATACTTTCTATAGCAATCCCCTTAAATAAGAATAACCTCTCCCTTAAAAAGGATAATGTCAAATAAAAGAGATATCTCTTTTGTTTCCTTCATTAGTACATCAAAATTGTTAAAAAAAAAAAAAAAGTTGTGAACAACATTAAAAATCTTCATCAATCATTTTCACAATTAAAGCAGTATTTCTAGTATTTCCCTTAAGGGGAATGGTACAAGGACTGGATTCTATGGCATACACATATACACATAAAGCAATGTAATATGCAGGGTTCCACTCTCGCTCTTTGTTAATTCCTAATTCTTAAAAAGTCTGTAAACACATCTTTAAATTACGAAAGAAAATAAACACCTAACCTAATAAAATCACATAAAGTGGCCTTCAGTTATGCTATTATTCAAATCAGTTAGCTCCTTTTGATCAGAAGTGTTAGTAACATCAGAGGGGGTTCAACTAAAGTAAAATCCAAGAAAAGACTACTTCGTACCTCTTTTTCTTTTACCTGTTCACTAAGATGGTGGTGGGACTAGTTCAGGGCCTTCGCCCGAAACAGCACAAAAGACAGAGGTCTCCACATTAAGCACAGAATGGCTACATCTCAAGTCTGCAGTCTAAAATCTCTTAGTGCTATGAATCATGTGATATTTCCACTTGGTAATACTGAGAAGGTACGATTCATTTCATGTGCTATGAAGAAACTCGATGCAGATAAAACAATAACTTGCCAAAGATGGATGCAGTTCTGTAGAGTCTGTTTGCAAAAATTTCTCTAACTTCACAATCAACTGTTATTTCTAGGCATTGAATCCTACCTTATAGAAGAACTATAAAAATCCATGTTTACTAGCATTTTATGAGAAGGCAATGTATGTATTCATCAATCATATTTTAATGATGGGCCTCAGTAGTAATACGGTATTCAAAGCAAAAAGTAATACAACATAAGTCTTAAACCCTCATCATTTCGTGGCCCTGAAGACAAAATACATGCATAAGTGTTTAGTTTTAGAGGGAATGAGTCAATGATTATGGGCATTTTGCATTTCTACAGAAGGGTGGCTTATTTTGCAGATTCATGTTAAAGGAAGATCAAATCGACAGCATGATGCTACTTTTAATTCCTTCTAGTAAAAATCGGAGAAATAATAAGAGCTTAGGAGTAGGAAAGCAACTTCATGATCGACTGCATAACTGCCATATACAAAATTAGGTAACGAGGTATTATTAAATTAAGTAGCAAAGCATTTTCCTGCCTTCTAAATCCTAGAAGGGAATTTTAATATTGCATTTTGAAATATTGCATCATACCGAGTCATATTTAAAATAACAATAACTTACACTAAGATACGACCTCAAGCTACATGAGACTTTTGTAGTCAAACACCTAACTTTAGAATTATTTTAATGGCGACTCAACTTACAAGCAGTTATGCTAAATACAGATTATTCTTTCCATCTGAGCCTTTGAAGGTAAACATCATTTTGCAAATGAAGACATTTGAATTCTAACATTAAATGACTTGATACGTAAAAATATAGACTAAAGAACACGGAAGCAAATACCAATGCCAACATGTGGTTGGTTAATTCGCGCTAAACCGTGTTGATCAGCTGACATCTGTGTGGTGCATAGAACCTCTTTGGACGCGGTGTGCTTGCACACGAATTAGGGGCAGCTCACTGAATAAAGGCACAGTTACCCCTAGTGCTGAAAGAAATCAAGGCTTCGCTTGGGTCCCTTACCTTTGCCATGGCTTCTCCCATCCTCCAAAAGCGGCACTACGATGGTGTTGTTCACATTTCCAGGTGACCGCACGGCTGTGTAGACAACAGGCACCGACTGTACCACCACGGGGATGCGGTGAACGTGACTCAGTTTGTTAGACTGTAAATTCATGGGACTTGAAGGCGGTACAGGATGGATGATGTGCAAAAACTGCTGGCCTCCCACCCCAGAGGCGGAGGCTACAAGGGGCCCTGGAGTTAATACTGTTGACGAAGATGATGCTGAAGATACTGATGTGATAACGGTTGGGGAGGAGGCTGGACGACTAGAAGACGATGAAGAGGTTGAAGTTGAAGAAGGTGAGGAGGCGGACGCTGTCATGGAAACCGGGGAGGAGGACACGGCTGTGGGGGATGTCCTGGCTTTGTTGATTGACAAGTCCACTGGCTCAGTTTGTGTTTGGAAGTGATCTACGGATAACGAGTCCTCCGGGGGCTCCCCTTTCACATTATTTAGCAACAGGGGAACAGCTTCCATATCGGGGTAGTTGTGGACGTTTGGAGACTGTGAGGAGAAAAAGGGGACACATATGGATCCTTGTTAATCACATATTGAAGAGATGGCAAGATTTATGACTGGAGTGCTTATTAATTTTTCCCTTATTGCTATGAGACACTACTCATTCCCCAAATATTTGAAGAAGTGCTCTGTGACAGTCATCGTGATTAGAGTTGAGAGTACAAAAGTACAAAACAGTGTAAGATGAGGCCTCTCCTGTAAAGACATTTTCATCCTATCGGGAGAGACAGACACGGTTGTTAAAATCAGTGAAAGAAGTGCTCCACGGAGGAGAAAAGAGGCCACAAGAACCCCAAAATGAACAGCAGTTTTACATAAGGTCTCTAAAAGACAAGGGCAGTATGCAAAGCATTACCTACTTAAAACTATATAAATACAACAGCTTATTTATTTAAAATAACAATTATTTTAATTAAAAGCATTAATGTTGTTGGCTTGACCCATCCTGCATTTATGAGTCTCTTTCCTCAGTTGTAAAGTGATGGGAATTTTGATTAGATAAACTTAAACACCCCTTCCAGTTCTGCAGTTCTACAATTTCATTATTCTAACCCTTACTCAAATTATCAATAATCTGGAGGCATGAAATTACCTGCCAACAAATTTTGGGAAAAATCACTATATTTCAACTCTCATATATGGTGCAAGAGCTCCCCTATCATACTCATGATCAGCACTGAAAAGGGGCACAATTGCTAAATTATTAAATATAAATGTTTTCTAACAATTGGGTTATATTTTAACTCTTAGTGATAGCAACATTTTTTTCTCAGAATAATGTACATAGCTACTACAACAAATATTTTAGGAAATAATAATTTTAGAAAAAAAACTTATTCCGGGAATTTTAAATTGTTTGTGAATATTTTATTTAACTTAACATAAAGATAATTTTGTACAAGTTCATTTTTATTCTTTTCAGTTTTAATGAGTGAATTTTAAATAATAATAATAATAAATCCAAGATTCTACCCAGACTAATGGACTCAACATTTTATTACCAGACGTGAATATAATTTATCCTTATATTTATTCATTCATAAATTCAACAAGTATTCATTGAATGCCCACCTCCAAGGCCTAAAATGGCCTAACAATTCTATTATCATGTGTCAGGCTAGCCTTACCAGAGAAAATTAGACTGTGACAGATTATTTTGCTTATATCTAATTTGGCCAGACTAACATAGGCACTGATGTTCTTTTATACGAAGACCAAAAACTTTTTTTCAGCTTCATTATGGCATCAGAACAACAATGTCTAAAATTATATTAAATTGGTTCATTCATTCTTTGTGTAATAAAAGATCTTGGTTTGCTATTCCCCCTAAAATTTGCGCATACACTTAAAGGAACAAAACATGTTTCTTAAAACCTTTCTTTATAGAATATAAATTATAGCTCCATTCAAAACATACAATAGGCAGTAGTGCAAGGGAATTCTATTTAACAAGATAATAAGTCAACAACAGTACCAGATCGACTAAAAAGGGAAATGGGTTGATGTTTTACTGTCGTTTTTTTTTTGTTGTTTCTAAGCTAAAATGGTTCCTTACCCACAAAAAAAAAAAAGAGAATTAGAAAATATAAAAATAAACCATCCAATCTACTGCATGAAATTTTCAGCGCCAAGATTTCATTCTTTGTGTTGAAACTGAGAAATAACTCTTTAAATCTTTTCAGACATTAAGAAACAAAACAAAAAAACCTCACAAATACCATAAACTGAGTTACTTTTAAAAAACCTATTAGCATTATCTACTCTTCTAACTAGAACAGTATTTCAATTGATTTCCAGCATTATTTAATTTCTTTTGGAAAAAGCTAAGATATTTCTTATTAGTATGTTATAACCACATAGAAATTCTTTGTTGAGGCTGCTTTTATAAAATATCCCAAGTGGTTTGTCATTAAAATTATAAAATATGTCATTAAGCATATGTTATGAAACACCGTTTGACTTCAACTATAGTCTTGATTAGTTTCTCTCTTCTTCCTGTATTAGCTACATCCAGAATTCTGATTTTGGAAACAGCGATTTTTCTGTCTCATTAGACAAAAGGTTTCTACGCAGATTTACAAACTGAGGGCTGAGGTGTAAGTCATCACTGTAGGAACATTTCATAATGTAAACAAAAGACTACTGGATTGTCCCAATACAAGAGCTGACAAAGATGGAGCTTATTTGCAGAGATGGCTTCTAAGACATCAAGTGTCACTGAGCTTTGCAAATGACTTCGACTTTTCTAGATTATGAACAGGAGTCTACCTTTTGTAGGTATCTACTTAATCCCTCCCTAAGAAAAAAAATTATTCCTTAAGCTGTTTTTTAACAACAGAAGAAGAGTGTTCCTCTTATAATTCTGTTGCATATCCTAGGAAAGCTATGAAGGACCGAGACCCTAGGTATTTTCAAATTTGTGAGAACTATTTAGCTTTTACATCAGCTTAAGCCAAAATACAGAAAATGATCATAATCATTAGCAAGGATAAACCAAACACATGGACTACACGCATTGCCTTTGGAACGCTGGCCACATTACGCATGAAGTTATAAGGATTACCACCGCAGAGGCACGTGTCGGTTCCTTCTTCCTACGTAGCAGGTGAAACGCAGCCAGGATGTCCCCAAACAATGCCTCATCAGTATAAAGAGAACAAAGTCTTTATTGTACCGTTCACCTGTTTACGGTACTGACATAATATTATATCCTCACAGCCCATAGGTATCTCTCCTACTGGGATGTGGCAGGTAAAGCCCCCCTGTAGCTTTGGGCTGCACATCCATAGGTGGAAAGCTAGCAATACCACTTCAATATGGTTTCAAAACATCTGTGGCACACTTCCGCTCCTCCCTTTAGGAAACAGAAAAGACCTGAAAGACTAGATCCTAAAATCATCATTTGGAATTCATTTCCTTACTTTCAGAAAGGTGAAAATTGAAATGCCTTGGTTCTGAGGTAAGAATCCATAAATACGCAGCGGCAGTGAGGTGATGGGAACATAGCAGACAGCCAAGAGCGACAACAAGAGCTCTGGGGAGACCGAGGAAAACATCAAATGAGAAGTATTTGGAGCAGCCAGAAGTTACATAAAAGGACTACAGGCGTACATCACACATACTGTGGGTTCAGCTCCAGACCGTGGCAATAAAGCGAATGTTGCCATAGAGCCTGTCAAGTGAATGTTTTGGCTTTCCAGTGCTTAGAAAAGTTATGTTTACACTACAACTGTAGTCTCCCAAGTGCACAATACCATTATGTCTAAAAAAACAATGTGCATACCTGAATTTAAAAATACTTTATTGCAAAAAAAAAAAAAAAAAAGCTAACTTTCACTTCTAATTCTAGTTCTCTTGCTATTTCCACCACATCTGCAGTTACTTCCTCCACTGAAGTCTTGAGTCCCTCAAAGTCATCTATGAGGGTTGGAATCAACTTCCTCCAAACTTCTGTGAATGGTGATATTTTGGCTTCTTCCCATGAATCACTACTGTGTTAATGGCAACTAGAATGGTGAAACCTTTCCAGAAGGTTTTCGATTTATTTAGCCTGGATCCATGAGAGGAATTGTTCTCCATGGCAGGCGCAGCCTTGCAAAATGTATTTCTTAAATAATAAGACTTGAAAGTTGAAATGACTGCTTGATCCATGGGCTACAGAACGGGTGTCGTGTTAGCAGGGATAAAAACAACCTTAATCTCTACATCTCCATCAGAGGCCTTGGGTGACCAGGTGCACTGTCAATAAGCAGTCATCTTGTGAAAGCATCTTTTTTCTGTCCAGGAGGTCTCAACAGTGGACTTAAAAGATTGAGGAGACCATGTTGTACACAGAGGTGCTGTCAGCAGGCTTTGTTGTTCCATTTACGGAGCACAGACAGAGTAGATTTAGCATAACTCCTAAGGGCCTTAGGATTTTTGGAATGGTCACGGAGCATAGGCTTCAACTTAGAGTCATCGGTTACATTAGCTCCTCACTAGAGAGTCAGCCTGTCCTTTGAAGCCAAGCACTGACTTCTCCTCTCCAGCTATGAAAGTCCCAGACGGCATCTTCTTCCAATAGAAGGTTGGCTAGGTTGAAAATCTGTTGTTTAGCGTAGCCGCCTTCATGAATCATCTGAGCCCGATCTTCTGGAGAACGTGCTGCAGCTTCTCTGCGGCGCTCGCTGCTTCCCCTCGCACTTTTATGTTCTTTACACCTCATGAACCAACCTAGCTTGAAATTTTCCTCTGTAGCTTCCTTACCTCTTTCAGTTTTCACAGAATTCAAGAGTTAGGGCCTTGCTCTGATTGAGCTTTGGCTGAAGGGAATATTGTTGCTGGTTTGATCTTCTATCCAGACTGCTCAAACTTTCTCCCTATCAGCAATAAGGCTGTTTTCACTTTCCTACCGGTGCGTTCACTGGCTAACACCTTCAATTTCCTTCAAGAACTTTTCCTTTGCATTCACAACTTGGCTAACTGTTTGGTGCAAGAAGCCTGGCTTTCAACCTTTCTCAGCTTTTGACAAGCCTCCTTCACTAAGCTTACGCGTTTCTAGCTCAGGATTGACGGTGAGAGACGTATGCCTCTTCCTTCCACTTGAAGATGCAGAGGCCACTGTAGGGTTATTAACGGGCCTAATTCCAATATTGTGTCTCAGGGAACAGAAAGGCTCAAAGCAGAGGCAGAGAGACGGGGAATAGCTGATGGGTGGAGGAGTCGGAACACACACATTTATCAAGTGCGCTGTCCTACATGGGTGCAGTTCACGGCACCCCAATACAATTACGATAGTAACGTCAAGAGATCACTGATCTCAGATCACCACAACAAACTGAATAATAACGAAGTCTTCAACGTTGTGAAAATTACCAGAACGTGACACAGAGACATGAAGTGAGCAAATGCTATTGGAGAAGTGGCACCAATAGGCTTGCTTCGATGAAGGTTTGCCACAAACCCTAATTGGTTTAGGAAAAAGAAAACAAACCAGTCTATCTGTGAAGTGCAATAAAGCAAAGCTGATACAATGAGGAATGCCTGTATGGGTACTTGAGAAAGTGAGCGAAGATATGGTATGTTACCAGGAAACATATAAAGGGTAGGAATGCTGAAAAGATTAGAAATAAAGAAAAGTCAGAAGTTTTAAGCACCATAGAGAAACTTCGGTTAAAAAAAACAAACAAAACAAAGAAAGGATTCCATGCTAAAATTCTATCCTTGATTACTAACCACTCAATTCTTGATACAACACTGATGGACTACTCAATCTCAGGGTCAATCAACTAAGTGCCCTTGTTGTTTGTTTAAATAAAAGCCCATCAAGATTTTTGTCTGGGAGTGGTGACTTTAGCTGAATTATGCTGTTGATGTCCTGGTGCGGAAACGATGATCAAACACTTAATATATTTGACATCATTAAAAGAAACAACACTTCTAAACACATGAAGATTTTAAACAAATACTGGATTTCTGTCAAAGAGAATGAGAATAATTAATTTCATAAAGTATCTCAACTGATTTATCATTAAAATAATAAAATAATTCATAAAGAACATGCTATCACCAAAAAGTCTTGATTTTTTTTTCTGTATTTGATATATCTAGAATTCTAATTTTAGAAATAGTAACTACTTCCACCACAAATTTCTCTCTCCAACCTATACAGTTAGACACAAGATTCCCACATAGGTTTACAAACCAAGGGCTGATGTGTAATTCATCACTGTGGAAACATTTCATAATGTAAATGATTACATACATATGATCTTTCCAAAGGATTACATATTATTCCTTGAAAGGGTAATAATAAAATTTTTTTAACAAAATGTCTTAACAAATTACTGCATAAATAAACACCAACTGCGACAAGATAAATGTAACAATATACTTAATAAAATATATACGTGAAAATCTAAAGATAAATACAAACAGGATTATATTGTCACATATTATTTTCTTCAAAAGTCTGAAAGCCAATTTTAATCATAATATCCACTCAATAAAATATTATACATAATATTCTAGTGAACATATTCCTTTCAATGACCTGGGGATTACACATGAGCTTTCCTAATAAGATAATATTTTTCCTGAATAATTATTTTAAAATGTAACTTAAGCTTTAGGCATTTTGTTGAGTGAATATAAAAATGATTCTAAGACCTCCTACATCCCGGTACTCACAGTATTAGATGTGTTTCCTATAGTTGGCCATTATCAGCAGCTGAATCTTATTATGTTCTGGCAATGACTAAAAAGCTTTTAATATTGGTCATGTCTTTTAAACACTTGGTAATCTTAACAAGAGAGGAAAAAAATGTCTGGACACAATTTCATCTTTGGAAAGCCCTCCAGAGAGTCTTACGTGTAGTCATGGTTGAGGGCTGCTTAGACAATATTCTGCTAAGTGTTATCCAAGATTTACATGCCGTCTGTTTCATCTTTAATGGCACCAGGGATTTTTAGAGAAGCAGAGCATTTACACACACACACACACACACACACACGGTGTCCCAACTACCCATTTATCTAGCCACTCATCTACTCATCCAGCCAGCCAGCATTTAAATAAATTACATTTCATTTTATCTTTATAAACTTGTTGAGGAATAATCTCATGGTAGTTTTTAGAAAAGATTATAAAGTCACCTAACATTACATAGCTTGTGGTTTAACTGCTAGGATAACCTTTGCTTTATAAGCGTGCAGCATGGTTATTATAGAAAGAAAATTTGATTTGGACACAAAAGAATTCATGACTTACCCTGTCACTTACTAGCTGTGCCATCTTGGTATCATCATTAAAATTCTCTAGGTGTGAGTTTATCTACCTACAAAAGAGTAATATAATTCCAAACTCATACAATTGTTTTATAGATTGTATTAAGGGTATTAAGTGCTTTTAAGTATTACTGCTTAGGGTGGGACAGAAGCAAATGAGCTCCCCCTCTTAGAACTAAATATTCCAGGGGCACCTGGGTGGCTCAGTCAGTTGAGCGTCCATCCAACTCTTGGTTTCAGCCCCGGTCGCTCAGTGGGGAGTCTGCTTCTCTTTTTCTCTCCCTCTCCTGCTCCCCTAGCTCTATCTCTAAAATAAATAAATAAATCTTAAAAAAAAAAAAAAAGAACTAAAAATCCTAACACAACCTAATCTATGACTCTAACTCTCAGAAGTGACTTGATTCAATGCACTGCACATAAGATACTCTGATGCAGGACTGTAGAAATACAACCACTATATTGCATAGGTGTGGTGTTCGCCGATCAACCAAACAGATATATACTACAAAAGTAGCTAAGTAAGTCAAAATAGTACAAGATTTTTAGAGTCCACATGATTTTAAACAAACACATCTCTTAAAATATAGAAGACAGTCATGTGACACTGTTTAATTTTTTTTTTTTTTTTTTGCTTAACTAGATTGACCCATAGGATGATCTGTAAAATGGACTACATTTTAATCAATTGGTTTCATTTCTTAATTCCACAATATAAATGACCTACATCAATCCATAGTTCAGCTTGTATCCTTTATGACAATATATAGTTATATTAATTATTTGGGGATGTTGACCATTCTTTGCCAGTCTTACCATGGGATGAAACAGCACAGCATTATTTGTTTCTTGTGTCTCAAAGGAAAACCAGTTTATATAAGTTTCACTGTCTGACTTGGTGATTAATTCAACATGTATTTTTTTATGGGAGGTGATTAAGGAATTGTACTGTACACTTCATGTAAAAAAGGAAATAAACTATATCTATGATTCCATATCCTTGATCATTGAAGCTTTTAAGTTATACAATATTAATTTAGATGCAAGTACATTTAATTAATGAGCTAAATTCCTTTTTTTACACAAAGCACACAGTACACACATGCCTTAGTTTTTGTGCCTTGGTTTCCCTCATAAATAAATGAAATCTTGAATTATGGGCACCATGCTGAAGGCAGGCATGTCACACCTCTGGCCATTTTTGCTCTGAGTGTGAAAGTCACCAAACAACCACTTGTGAACAGAGCATGCATTGTACTTTCTTCTCTACTGTTTTATTAAAAAGGAAAGCCTATTTTTCTTTCTTTTTTTTTTTTAAGCTTTTTAAATTTATTGAGAGAGAGTGCACACACAAGCAGGGGGAGCAGCAGGCAGAGGGAGAGGGAGAAGCAGGCTCCCCACTGAGCAGAGAGGGAGGCTCCATCCCAGGACTCTGGGATCATGACCTGAACCTAAGGCAGAAGCTTAACCGACTGAGCCACCCAGCCACCCTAAAAAGGAAAAACTTTTTTTCAAGATTCATCTTACATGTGCACTTTTGGTCATTATTTGTCTTGCTTTTGGCCCAGTGATCTTCCTATTTCACTCTACCTGTTCAAGGGCAAATTCTTAAATGCAAATACTATAAAATTGTGACTTTTTAAAAGACTTATTTAAGAGAGAGAGAGAGAGAAAGTGCCTGTGTGTGCTTGCACACACAAATGCATGTGGGGGGGGAGGGACTGGGGAAGGGACAGAAGAAGAGGAGAAACTCAAGCTGACTCCCCACGGAGGGCAGAGCTTAAAGCAGGGCTTGATCCCAGGACTGTGAGAGCAGGACCTGAGCTGAAATCAAGAGTCTGAGACTTAACGCATTGAGCCACCCCGGTGCCCCAAAGTGTGTACTTATAAAACTCAACCAAAAAAAAAAAAAAAAAAAAATTAAAGCAAAGTATACTAAAGAAAAGGAGAGATAAACTATCATCCCTCTAAAACTATAGATGAGAGAATAAAAGGAAACAACTGGAAATATTCTACCATGACGATATGGACCTTGGCTTGGAAAGTACCAAATGAGCGATCCACTGCATGCCAGGGAAGTGAAGGAATATCAACTGCGTTACCTTGATATTTCACGTGTTAGTTTAAGAAATGGTTGGTTCCTTAAGAAAATTCAGAACATATGCATAACATAATGGACTGTGTGCTTTTACATTTATGTTTTCGGGCTTTCACATTTGAATTGAAAAGGATGGTCTTTTTTATTCTTTTTAAAATTTTTTTTCAAAATTTTACTTAAGTTCTAGTTAGTTAACATACAGTGTAAGGCCGGTTTCGGCAGCAGAATTTAGTGATTCGTCACTTACATGTAACACCCAATGCTCATCATAACAAGTGCCCTCCTTAACCCCATCCTCCAGAAAATGGTAGCCTTTAAAAAAGGATTCAATGCACATTTAAATTCACCTCAAATTTTCCTTATTTCCTAGTTGTCATGCTTTTCCGTGACCTATTTATTTCCCAGGACTTTCATAATAGTTATCCAAAGCAATGAGAAGCTATGTGAACCGTGGACTGCCAAACTGAAACTCCGGCTTGGCACGTGTGTGTGGTGAAACTGGGGTAGTAGGCAGTGGGGAGGCTTCTCCCGTAAGGTGGTGAAGGATAGAGGCGATCCAGTTAACACATTTTTTTTTTAAATAGCAGACAATGAAATGAAGCAACGAAAAGACTGACAGAAATGTCTGGACATGGACATAATGTATTACATGTTCCATGTAAACATATGGATATTTAGCAAATAAATAACATTTTGTTTTACCACAGAACACAGTGAATACTCATCACATGTGCTAGACGCAAATATTGTACCAAAGATATTAAGCTATATAAATCCTATTTCCCTGGCCACATGATTTAAAAGAACCAGTGTCCCTAAAACAAAGGTCAAAATGAAGTCTAGGAAGTCAGTTTTGCTCCTTTTTTTTTTTTTTTAACAACTGCTGTCACACTGAACCTTACAAAGCATGCAAAGATGTCTTAAAAATAAATCGTATGATTCCAACTATACGTCATACTGGAAAAGACAAAACTATAGAGACAGTAAAAAGATCAGTGGTAGCCAGGGGCTTGGGGGAAGGGAGAGGAGGGGACGGACGAGTAAGTGAAGCACAGAGGGTGTTGAGGGCGGTGAAACTCATCTGTATGTTACTGCAGGTGAACGGACATGTGTCGCTCTGCATTTGTCAGAACCCACAGAACTGTACAGAGTGAACCTCAAGAACTGTACAGAGTGAGCAACCTCAAGAACTGTACAGAGTGAGCAACCTCAAGAACTGTACAGAGTGAACCACCTCAAGAACTGTACAGAGTGAGCAACCTCAAGAAATGTACAGAGTGAACAACCTCAAGAACTGTACAGAGTGAACCACCTCAAGAACTGTACAGAGTGAACAACCTCAAGAACTGTACAAAGTAAACAACCTCAACACAGGGACAGTACTAACGTATCAATACAGGCGAATTAAGTCAGTCACTGTCACGGGTGTGCTGCACTAATGCCAGACTTCAGTCCTAGGGGTGAGACTGAGGTAGGAATATGGCATGTTTGGGTACAATCTGCCAAATTATTCTGTAAATCTAAATTTGCACTAAAAAAAATAAATAAATAAACCCCACTCATTATTTGTAGGACACTGAATTCAATATTAATGCTGTTGATGAGACCCAATTTTGTCTATTATTTTATCATTCTTCACAAAAATTAATAAGCCAAAACTATTATCACAGCATTAGTGAATTTAAAAAAAAAAAGAGGTAATTGTTTTCAGGCTTATGTTTTCTACCTCATGATTAGAATTCTTTTTGTTCTTTTGGTTTTAAAGTATTTTTATTCAGTGACTGATTTACAATATTAAAATTTCACATTCAAAATACATTAAAGGAAAACGTGTGATAGACTCTTAGGGGCAAAAAAACGTTCATTTGAATCTTTACCCTGGACCACAGACTCACGCCAGGTACTGAGGCAAATGTCCCTGTGCTCATTACAGATTTTAAAATATGCACTAACTTTTCCCATTCTCAAACAGATTAATCTGCTCTGCTACCAGCTGGACCTTGCTGGTAGTTATTTCATAACGACACCTCACCAGCGGTGGACTACACCGAGTTTCGGAGACAAGAAAACTTGACCCAAAGAGGATGAGAAAGCCAAATGATACATCTGGAAACCCTAACACATTACAAAACATATAAAGCCATAATGCCACCTTTTTATGGAAAAGGAGGTATATTCACAAAATGTGGGTCTTACTTTCTGGATCTTTACAGCAAGCAAGTGGTCAAGAATAGCCTCATATGCTTCCCTTCTTAGAGAAAATGCCTATGAAGAGAAGTCACCAACGAGTCCAAAATGAGAATAATGGCAAAGACGATGGAAATCCACCTTTTCCCACCTGTCTCTGGAATCAGAGGCAGCTGCAATGGGAAAATGGCACAAGTAGACAGGTGACAGAGTTGAAATGCCCAGAATTTATTCATGATTTAATTCCATCTCAGCTCACTACAAAGTCACTAAATGCTCTCGTACAAACCAACCTTTCAGCCTCATCTTTCGGCTTCCTACTAAATGAGGTTTCGATGCACACAGGTCTAAGGACCTGAAAGGATGAAAGTGCCCAGGGGTTTTGTAAGTGGTCCCCCATTTAACTGCAATCGCCACAGGGCACACACAGGTGTACATAATTAACACACGTATGTGGACAATAGCGGGTCCATCAAGCCCCTGTTGATTATACCTATCAGGAAATGCGTATAAGGAAAAGGGGAGAAGGGTCAGGCTGGAGCCCCAGAGACGACAAAGGCAGGAACAGGAAAGCAGAAAGGACAACTCATGTGACTGAAAAAGAGAACCTGCCGGCCACCCAGCACCCCTGCGAATCAGGAGAAACTTATAATGACAGGGAACATCTCAGCTCAGTATTGGCTGGGACACTTATTTATAAGAGAGAAGGATAAAAAAAAAAAAAAAAAACCTTAATAGTAATGCTGTCAAGGATATAGTAAAACGGACACTTTATTATGCTGCAGCTAGCAGGGTAATTGGGTACACATTTTTAGGAATGCTATTGAACTATGCCTCAAGAGTCTTAAAATACCTTAAAACAAATAGTAACATTTTTAAGAATCTAGGACATTGCCATCTCCCTCTCCTCTTCCCTCCTCCCCATACATACGCGTGTGTATATACACACACGCACACGCACACACACACCCTTCCCAAGCTGAGAGGGAATGACCTTATATTCAGGATCTATTCAAAGCTTACCCCTAATTACTATATTTTGAAAAACAGAACAATATTTGGAATTGAAATCTTCAATCAATACCAGTGTTGGCTTGTTGGCCTTCAGAAATCACCAGAGAGAATATGCTTTGGGGGAAGGGGGAGGAAATTTAGCACACTTAGTCATGATTCCTGTGGAATGTGGATGTGGAATGACTTTACAATTTCAAGTGCTGGTACCGAAGAGAAGCTTTCGAAAGATGGTTGTTCTATTGGGAAGATTACATATATATCAACCATCTCAAGTGCAGGCAAATAAGTACTTCAGATGGCTTTGGAGAAAAACCCCAGACGCAGCATCACCACTGACGTAAACAGTGCTGTAACGTCAAGCAATCGAGATGAGGTGCTGAAATAATGTCGACTTAAAAACTGGCTCTAGTGAGGCTTTGATGTTGAACCTGCATGTGAAGATACTGAATGAAATCATAGACAATTGGGGAGTCGGGAAAAGTTCAATATTTTAAAATGTATACGCTAGTTCATATAAAGCGTGGTTTGTTTTATAACTAATTTAATACCTTAAAATATGATAACTGCTAAAATTAAATTATTTATGAGCTTATATATTCGAGCTGGTTACAAAAGTTTCCTCCTGGGGAGACAGGGAATAACAATGCAGGGACTTGTAGCTAGACAAAGACAGTAATTGGGGATTTTGGCGAAGAGGTATACACAAATACTCATATTTGTCTTATTTGTAGGACTAAACATTAGAAACAACAAAGTGGGCATAAAAATGGAATAAAGTTTGGAACAATGTCTTTAGCCCCGGCTACAAACGGAATCATCCACACAACATTTCAAAGGTTGCGATGTGATAAGTCCGGGGTAGGGCGCTGGGGCCAGTAGTTTAAAAAGCATCACACGGGACTCCAGTGATGAGCCAGCTTTGAGAAAGAATATTCAGTGACACAGAGGTTACTATCTCTATGATGTTAAGCTAAACAAATGTTAGGATACCAACCTGCATATAAAGAATAAGCTTAATTTTGTCGCCTCCACCAGCATTTTTATTTACATATGAAAATAAGAAAAAGGCTAGAAGATGACTGTGGAAATGTTCATAATAGTTTCTTCATTTGGTGAATTCGTGGGTGATCTAGATTTCCTTTTTTTTTTTCTTTTTATCCAAGTTTTCCTTATTTTCTACAGTGAACCTGTGCTACTTTTAAAATAAAAAGAACTGTGCTCTATTTCAGGAGGATATACAGACGAGGAGTGTACGAAATATATTTTCAGGAAAAATAAATTTGAAAAAAGGAACAGAGGCATTTCTAATTTTTAATCTGGCTTTCCCTAGAATCTAGTGAACCATGATGTTGTTAGAAGAAAAAAAACAAATTCTATTGCAGTCCCCATCTGCCAAGGGCGTTCCTCCCATCAGTTTTGAAAAGATGGGCGGCACAGCTATTTTAGACAAATTAATGTGTCTACCTACGTAACTGTGTCTCTACCTATGTAACTCGAATGAAACTAAAGACAAGAGTTAAATACAATCGGAAACTAAAGGTATGTGAGTGCAATAACCCCAGTGGGTTGACACTACGGATTTCTCTGGAAATCCCAAGCTGCTGCATTACAGTTTACCGGAAAAAATTTTCATACTTGAGAAGTTATTGAAAACAATTATATACCAATGTGTGGGAACTACAAAGCTTTTTTAGGTTTTTGATGAAAAGCTTTCACTCAATCAATATGTATTTAGTGAACATTAGTATATAATCAGCACCGAGCCTTGAGAGATGGGAGGACGACACAAAAGGATTTTAATGTCCATCCTGAGAGAAGCCGCTCCCCTGATCCCAACCCCAGAGGTTTAATGAAGTTTCATCACTTTTTAGTGAATTGCATTCAGAAAACATGAAATGTATGTGCAGAGGGAATATTTAAACATTGTGCTTTAAAAAATGGAGGTCATTAAAAGAGACTCTGAGGAAACAAAACTGTGCTCTTTAAATCAACTTCTTCGGAGTGTATATACAAAACAAGTACACCTTCAAAGAAGTATTAGAAAGACTTTATAACTGTAAAGTAAACTTAATTTTTTAAAAATGCAGAAAAAATAAACATTTATGTAATATTTAGTACGTTATCTGGCAGAATTTTCTCTTTCAGTTCTATAAATGAAGAAATAGAGTCTCACAGAAGTTGAAAGAATCGTCTGAGGCCACGATATTATATGGATCTATGATCTAAACCCAAAAAGAATTCCTAAGGCTAAATTTCCTCCCCAGGGCCGCCCTTATCAGCCCTGGAACAGGGAAGGAGAGAGAGAGAGCTCGTGTCTTCACTGGAGCAATTTTTTAAGGCAGTTCACGTGAAATCAGTATGTGGCAATATCCAACTAAAGAAGGTATAAAAATGAGCACTGCTTGGATACCTGTGTAGTAAGCATTTGCTCACTTTCCCTATATCCTTGACACATAACAAACAATGGCACAAGGCGGCTATCCGTGACCCACATCACAGTGTTTCTTTCTTATTTAGTTCCTGTTTGTTTTCACAGTAAGCCTCAGAATAACGGCAACTAGAAAAATCACTCTTAACAAGAATAGCATCCCAGAGTTTGTGCCCTGGCCACGCTGTATGTCATGTAAGTTTGAGAGAAATGAGAAAACAAGATGGAATAAAATGGAAAAACCAAAATCCTAAACAGACGTGTACGTAGCACAATTAGAAATGTAAGTGGATAAATCAGCTCTCTATCTACTGAATTTCTTCTGTTCCTTTTCTTTAAAGCCAAATACTCAGAAATAAAAAAATTTAAAAAAACATTATTTTATTTTTGACCAATGATGCACATCTCCTGATAAAAGCAGTGTAATAAAGTGTAACTTTTGTAAATGAAACAACAGTAAGTGAGAGGCAGTAGGGTTTTATAAAAAGCACACTTGCCTGAGTTCTAGCTTAGGTTCTATTCTACTTACTGTCTCTCTTCCCTTAATTTCTAATGAAAATGACTCTGATTATGCATTTTCCCACTTCCTGGGCCTCTTCTCTCCTCCAGCCCTACCTGATTCCACCTGTCCTGAGCTAGATCCAGCCCTCTGTCTTCGAAGCACTCTGAACGTCAAGTGTCCTTCTCGAACAATCCTGTGTGCCCGTGAAGACACCACTTCTAGTTCTTTGGCAGCCCTGAATCTATCACAGTCACTGGTCCACAGTAAGCTCTTAATTAAAGCTCATTAGTAAAGCTCCAGTTGCTCTCTAAAGCCCTTATTAACTCTAAAATTGAATAAATCTATGAAATTACCCCATGTCTAAAACTTAACAAACAGTAAATACATTTACTTAATTATATCATATATACAAATATTAGAGTTGAACATTTCTCCTGGCTCATTCCTTCATTTAAA
Organism: Potos flavus; assembly: GCA_028534135.1. Taxonomy (NCBI): domain Eukaryota; kingdom Metazoa; phylum Chordata; class Mammalia; order Carnivora; family Procyonidae; genus Potos; species Potos flavus. Next base: position 29,495,103 of record CM052883.1, on the reverse strand, counting down.
AATAATTTAATTTATTAATTGCCATTTTATTAATTCCTCTCACTATAGAACTTTAAGGGACTAGTTTTGGGATATTGCAAAATAATTTTTAAAAGAAGCGATTAAAGATGCACTCTTCCAGGGGGCCTAAAACCTAATAAAGCCTGAGTCTCACTTCCTGTTTCTATTAATTTGAAATATATTACTTTTGGGGTTTTTGTTTTTGACAACTAGGAAATGCGTAGATAGAATTGCTAGGTATATTACCATAACAGTTAAAAGATAATGTTCTCTCTGGTTCTAAAATTTAGTTTTAATGTCTATCAAACTCCACAAAGCTAGTTATGCTTTTATATGTATTTTTTCTGTCAATCAGGAAATACATGAAAGGGAGATTATAAATTTTATAATTAGATACAATGATAAATGTGTATATCTGACCTGATTTTCCATCCTGCAGTAATTAATAAAAAATGCTACTCTAAGCCCTTCTGTGGTGATGTCCTACACCAACAACTCTGACTTGCTCCTTCTTCCCTCCAAACTCTATGGCACAGTTTTCCATACATCTTATTCTCCTTCCCTTTCTCCTCTTTCCCTATTTGCTTATTGTGCTCAGTTCCCTTATGTTAATTTTAGAAGATTAGAACTCTTGCCTAGCTCCATTCCATGTTCTCCAATTTTATCTACGTATCTGACATTCGTTCTTACACTAAAGGAGCAGTTCTCAGACAGGACAGTTGCGGCCTCTGGGTCTGAAGACATTTTTGATGATCATAATCAAGGGTAAGGGTGACAGATTACAACAAAGACAAAAGATCAGGAGTGCCGCGGTTGAGAAACCCTACACTAAAAACTGTCATTTCTTTCCAATCTTTTTTTTCCCTTCTACCATCCTGTTTTTCCCCTTTTTGGATTCTTTTGTTTTCTTTTCATTTTTTTTCCTCCTCAAATTCCCCCATATGTGTTAATTGTGTAAATGTATCTGTGCAGTCCAAACATTGACTGTATGTGCGTCTCTGTGGGCGTGGTTTATGTATTAGTCTGAACGCTCGTTAGCATGGACACATTCCCAGGACTTCCTAGTGTGTAGTACACTTAAAAATTATGGGATTGTGTGCGTGTAGTGAGCATATACACAAAAATTAATTTGAGGAGTGTATGTTCTAGAGATTAGATGTGTGTATATGTGTGAGCTCATATGCCTTCCTTTTGTAAATATTCAATATTTTTTTGGCTTTCTTACTTGTGCTTCAATGAAAAGAAGAATACAGCTATATTTGTACTTGTAACCGTCAAGGGGGCCTGGGGTTGGGTCAGAGAGCTGAAGTCACAAGTGCAACTGATGGTCGCAACTCCATTAAGCATCTGCCTTTCCAGCAAGGCTTCTGGGTCTCAGCCAAAGGATGGCTTCTGCCAGCTCAATCTAAGCCTCAGGCCTGAATCACCTTCACCAGATATAAAGGCTTAAAGTCATGTATATCTTACAGAGACATGTGTACGTGCATTATGCTATATTCATCTAATCCTCACAACATCCCAATACAGGGAATTATTATTAATCAATTTTTCAGAAGAGAAACAGAAACTGAGGAGGGTTAAGAAATGTGCCAATGGCTCTACAGGTGCTAGGTGGCAATGTCAAGACCATTGTTAGCTATTTCTGACAACAAAACCCCCAGCCTCAGCTATAATGCAATACTCATTCCCACAGGATTTTATAATGTCTGTCTACAGGAGATCAGGAAAGACTGATATCACTGCAATTACCCCCCTTAAAACATTTTCCTTTCATTTTGTGCAATTTAAAGACTATCGTTTCATAAAGAAGAAAGTCAAAAAGGTTAAGTAAAAGCTTTCATGGACTTCATGAACATATATTAGCAGAGTTATTTTTCCTTTATTAGTTCGCCATATAATATCTCTAAGAAAACATTAACTGTACATTACTCAAATTATTTATTGAGTAAGAAAAAGAAAAAAAAACAGGCACATTAATCACTTCTTTGATCCAAATAACAGAACCTTGATTCCCATGAGATAAAGTTACTCTGTGTTTTTTTGGCTTTAAATGATTCCTGTGATGAAATCCCAAATTAATTATTAAATAAATAAGCGAGCTCACATTCATATGGTTTATTTTCTTCTTAGCATCAGTACTTTCAGTTGCAGTAAAATAGCCAACATTCAATTATCTACAGTCTTACAAGGGATCACAGAATAATAATCCCAAATGACAGATAATCCCAAAAGCATTTATGTTGGGTTTTAAATTCATTATATGATTCCAGCAGATTTACCATCATAATTATATTCTTTTTCTCAGGCTCGTATTAAAATTCTTTTGTATTTCCTGAGCACAAGCCAAGTGACAGCAGAAGGGAGGATCCCAGATAAACGCTGAATGACAAAAGGAAGTTGATTTGCTATTAGCATTTTTCTGTAATCAACATGAAGATAATCAAGAGTTGACCATGAAATCACATTTCACATTTATTATAATGTCTTACATGATTCATTTAAAAAAGATATAGTACAACACTATAGCAGAGGGGCGAAGGGCATAGGTTATGGATGTTAACAGACTTAGGTTTGTGCCCCTGCTCTGTCCTAGTTCTGTGACCACAAGCCAGTTGCTTATCTTTCTAAACTTCAGTATTTCACTTAAAAATGATCCTAATATTTGTACCTATTTGTACCATTTGAAGGGAATTTTGATGATTAACTTATTGAATGCACACTGCCTGACAGTTAGCTGTGGCTGTATTTTTGTTGTTGTTGTTGTTGTTCTAGCTCCTATCTATTTTACTCTAGTGTTAAAACTAGAGATTACTTACATCTGAGAGCTTATGTCCACCTACCTTCCATAAAATGACATGGCCTTTATTATTCAGTAAATTACATATAACACATTGTAGGGTCAAATGTTAAAATCTGTTCATCATCTGCTACAACAGAAACATCTGGGGACATATATGTATTATAACTATCAAAACTAACTGGAAAAAATTCTAGATGCACAATTTCTTGTTTTAACCCCCCTGGGGCCATATATGTTTCAGAATTCAAATGCTTAGGATTTCAGGAAGATAACAGCACACCTCCAAGAAGGCTTGACGTGGAGCTGCATTCTCAGACACGTGAGTATTTCTGCAGTAAAACAAATAAGCATTTACACCATGTTATACATAAAGACTATAAATATCTGCACATCAGTTTAGTCCGGGCTTTAATTCTAAATGAGTTTTTTAAATGTTAATTTTTCAGCACTTTTAAGGATTTCAGAATTATGAACAAGAGATTGTGAGACTGGAATGATACCAATAGGGGTAAGATAATTGAAGACTAAAACAAATCCTTTTCTTGGTTTGCATAAAATGGTCCTGGATAATTTCTTGTCAATGCAACTCTGAAGAGTAAATCAAGCTTAAATAATTGCTCTGTAATTTTATAAAGGATACAGCAGATATGCTGATTTGTGGAAGGGTGACATATAGATGGCACTGTCCCTTTCCCCTTGTGTTTCAATTAGGAATTCATTTCTTTCAAAGCCATACATTACTGATGAGCTTAAGTATTAGATTTGAGTTTTAATAAGCTATTAATTTTGTGATGCCTTTCCTGGTCAATAGATGAGGTAGAATATGAGCAATGATAGGAAAAGGGGCTGGTTCTTAGTGGGGGGAGAAAACCTGACTTACACTGTATTTTCCCACAAATATAAATATGCCCTGAGATTAAGTAGAAAGATGACATTTTGATGTATATTTGTAAAAGATTAAAGGAAAGGGTTTATACTGTTCACTGATACATGAATATTCTTATTATGAGTAAAGGAAACATTATTGACTATAAATCCAATATATCCAATCAGAAGCATTTTAAATTACAAAGAAGTACAGAAGTTAGACTGACCACCAAGGCAAGACTTGCTAAAAATTCTGTTCAAAAGGAACATCAATCAACACAAAAGTCCGTCATTCATCCTGTAAATTTTCTGGAGTATCTGGAAGTTCACAGAGCAATGATGGAATATATGTGTAATACAAGTGGTATATAAAAAAAGATCATAAAGATAAGGATTTCAAAGAAGACAATGTTGACAGCTCTGAATAAGGTTAGTTGAGAATGACAGTTTTCAATTCAATCTAACATTAAGGAGTAATAAGAATCAACAGGTTTAAAGGCTTCATTTGTCCAAGCTCCTGCATAGGGAAACCCTGATAGAAAATACAGGATGACAGACATAGATGCTGTTCTGTTATAATAATTAAAAATAGAGAATAAAGGCAAAAAAAGAGGATTCTATAAATAAAGCAAATGTTAGGGTCAATTCAATAGGGGAGTTTTAAATATGACTTTGTGCTTGTTGTTAGAATAAAAAAGTGACATCTGAGTAGCTCCACAGATGACATTATCTCAAAAGGGGACTGAACACATTTTTCACCACTGGTTCAAAGCATGCATTAAATTGCAAAACTTTTTCATGAAGGGCTTCATGGGTAAGAGCTAAGGTGATAAGATGAAAAATAATCTAAAGTAATCTAGGCAATTTATAGCAGACAAAATGTGTGGGAAAATGGGGTAAATTTCATTTCTTCTAAGGCAGAGTTCTTTGTACAAGATCAGCTCTCCTGGGGCACCTGAGTGGCTCAGTCAGTTAAGCATCCAACTCTTGATTTTGGCTCTGGTCACGAGCTCAGAGTTGTGAGACTGAGCCCCACATTGTGCTCTGTGTTGGTTGTAGAGCCTACCTAAGATTCTCTTTCTCCCTCTGCCCCTCACTCTTCCTACCCCCCCAAAAAATTTTTTTTAAAGATCAACTGTCCTACTAGGAGACAATAGAAAACAGATAAGAAGAAAATATTACTCGAAAATTGGAATCTATAAACACACACAGAAGCCTAATATAAATTCTAGAAGGAAAAAAAGATAATACCTGACATTGAAAACTTGATACCTGTGTTTAACAGCAGAATAGACACAGCAGAAGAAAGGATTATGAACTGAAACATGAGTGAGAAGAAATTTGCCAGAATGAAATCTGGAATGGGGAAGAGGTAAGATAGTATGATATCTTAAAAAGAGTAAGACATATAGGATAGATCCTGTGTGCATGTGACTGGGGGCCCAAAAGGAGGAGAGAGAGAATAGGTAATAGGGCAGAAGTAACACTGAAAAACATAATGGCCAAGAATTTTCTAACCTGATGAAAGATATTAAGTTGTAAATTCAATAATCTCTATGATCACAAGCCATGTAAGTTCAAGGGAAACTACTCAAGAATAGTCAGTGAAAGAATGACCAGCAAGGAAGTTATTATAGCACTAGAGAGCTACTTTTTAAAAAAATAGTGAAAGCCAGGAGATAACGGAAGGGTATCTTTAAATTTCTGAAAGAAAAAAAAAAAATGAAATAACTGACAACTGGTCATAAAAAAAAATCAAGGCAAAATAAAGACCTTTTAGACAAAAACTGAGAATTCATAGCCAGGAGAACTATACCAAAAGATATACTAAAGAGAATTTTTCAGGCCTGAGGAAAATTATCTCATATAAAAATATGGAAGGAAAAGAATAAAGAGCATTAAGAAAAATAAAAAGGTAAATAGGTAAGTAAATCTAACTGAATAATGACTATATATCAATAATTGTATCTTGTTTGGTTTAAAATGTTAGACAAAGACGGAGAGGGATATAGAGTTAAAATGTCCCAATATCCTTGCATTGTCTAGAAACAAGAAAAATGTCTATGATGGACATTAACAAGTCAAAGGGACAATGCAATCTCTAGGAAAACCATTAAAAGTAATAAAATAATATTTATACTGATAAGCTACAAAGCTTATAATAAAAAGGAAAATAAAAGAAAGTTTCTTGATTAATACAGAGAACATAGGGATGGATAAAAAAATATTACAGAACAAAGGAAATAAAAAACATACAGAAAGATGGTATATTTAAATGTAAAACATTTCACATTCTGCAGTTTAGTCTAGCTTTTTTAAGGTTTTTACATATTTTTATAGTTTAAATTTTTTTTTAAAGATTTTATTTATTTATTTGACAGAGAGAGAGAGATCACAGGTAGGCAGAGAGGCAGGCAGAGAGAGGGGGAAGCAGGCTCCCCGCTGAGCGGAGAGCCCGATGTGGGGCTCGATCCCAGGACCCTGAGATCACGACCCAACCCGAGCCGAAGGCAGAGGCTTTAACCCACTGAGCCACCCAGGCGCCCGTATAGTTTAAATTTTTTAACAACCTAAAAGTGGCAAATCTTAAATGTTAGAATATAAAAGTTGAAACTAAAAGAATGAAAAGAATTAGGAAAATACTAAGCCATAAAAGGCTGGTATAGCTATACAAACACTAGGAAAAAACGTAGATAGTAAAGTAGAATAATTAAAACTAAGATGAACATCTTGTAATGACAAAATGACCTCTCCAACAGGAATATATATAATTCTCAATTTGTATCTACCTAAAAAATATCCTCCAAAAGCAAAAATATAAAAGACTAAAATGAAAAACAGACAAGTCTTTAAGTAAATGTGGGATTTTAACACATTTCTCAACAACTGATAAGACAAGGAGACAAAAAATGAGTAGGAACATAAAGATTAATAAAGATAATATAATTAATAAACTTATTTTATTTGGTGCCTAATATCTTCCCAATAAAGTGTTTTTCAAGTACTCATGAACTACTTATCACAATTTGAATATACATGAGCTACAAAGTAAGTCTTAACAAATCCAAAGAGTTACCATTATTCAGCATATGTTCTCTGACCACAGTGGAATTAAGCTAGACACTAATTACAAAAAAATAACTAGTAAGTTCCCGAGTACTTAGAAATCAAGTGATACAACTTGAAGTCAGCCCATGTGTTGAAATTACAACAAAAAGTAGAAAAAATGAGGGACGCCTGGGTGGCTTAGTCGGTTAAGCGTCTGCCTTCCACTCAGGTCATGATCCCAGAGTCCTGAGATAGAGCCCATCAGGCTCCTTGCTCAGCGGGCAGCCTGCTTCTCCCTCTGCCTCCACCTGCTGCTCCCCCTGCTTGTGCACTCTCTCTCTCTCTAGCTCTCTCTCTGTGTCAAAAAAAATAAATAAATAAAATCTTTAAAAAAAAAAAAAGAATAAAAATAGGATATGTGAAACTGTGGGATATAACTAAAGGTGTGATTAGATGAAAATTTTTGCCCTTAAAACATATATGAGAAAAGCAGAAAGGCTGACAATCAATGATCTAAGGATCTAAAGAAGTTAGAAAAAAAAAAATTAATTCTAAATAAAAACAGGAAGAAAATAATAAACATAACAGCAAAACTACTTAAATAGAAAGCAAATATACAACAGAGAACTTCAACAAAACCCCAAATTTGTTATTTAATAGACTAATAAATTCATAAACTTGCAGCAAAACTGATCAAAAAAAAAAAAAAAAGGAGAGAGTGAGCGAGAAGGCAGCCATTAACAATGTCAGGATTTAAGCCCACAGGCATTAAAAACATAATAAGAGAATGTTATAAACAGATTAATGCTAACAAATTTTAAAATGCTGATAGAGAAATTGTTTAATAAGTACCATTTGCCAAAACTGATACAAGAAAAAAAGGAAAACCTGAAGTTTCCTGTATCTATTGTACAAATTGACTTAACCTTCTGACTAAAGAATCTCGAGGCTCAGATTTGTTTTATGAATTATTTCAAAACTATTATTATGGAATAATTAAGAAATAACGCATAGCTTAAACAAAATCTTCCTAAGAATAAAAAAAGAAAGAACACAGTTCTAAATGATTTTATTAGGCTGGCATACTTGCTATCAAAACCCAACAAAATTCAAAAACAAGCTAAACAGGCAAAACTAAACTACGGTTTTAGAAGTCCAGATGGTCATGATTCTTGAAACTGGACTATGATGGGATATGAATGAGACATATAAATTCCCATTTATCTGGGTGGCAGTTATATGTCTGTGTTCACTTTGTGAAAATTTCACAAATAGCACACTTAAAATTCATGTACTTTTCTGTGTGAATGTAACAATATCAAGTTAAAAATAGAAGTTACCTAAAAAAAATAAATGCATGAGCCAACCCCTTAGTTTTGATGTTTCTGCAGATCCTTTAAACAAAAGCATGTGTACACTATCTAAAGATTAAGGTTATTATCTAGAAGATTAAAGTTGTTATCTATTCAATATTCTGAATGCTCAAGTTTTTGCAGACAGTTTACGGATTACCAAGACTCTTCAGTGTCTTACCTGAAGACAGAGTATAATAAAGCAGGGGGGCAATTACTCTTGACAGAACTGGTAGTGGGGAGATAATGAGATTAGACCCTGGCAGGAACCTGGACCAGTGCCCAAGATAGAACATGGAATGTGGGTCAGCCTCCACCAATTAAAAAAAGGGTATAAATCTGGGAGTACATAGGAAGCCATGGGCCATTACTAGATACCGCACTTGGCTAAGATATCCTTAAGAAGTGGGTATGGAAGAACTATGTGGAATGAGGAAAAGAAGGAAGTTAAATATTTTCTGATAGAATGTCTAAAATCAAAAAGACAAGAAATATCGGGTGTTGGCAAGAAGCTGGAGAAAAAGAAACTCCTGTGCACTCCTGGTGGGAATGTAAATTGGTACAGCCACTGTAGAAAACAATGTGGAGGTTAGTAAAAAAATTAAAAATAGAAATACCACCTGATTCAGTAATTCCACTACTGGGTGTTTACCCAAAGAAAACAAAAACACTAATTCAAAAAGATATATACACCACTATGTTTACTGCAGCATTATTTACAATAGCCAAGAAATGGAAGCAACCCAATTATCCATCTGTAGATGGATAAATAAAATGTGATATAAGTACCCCCCCACACTCACACACAAAATGAAATACTACACAGCCATTAAAAAAGGATGAAAAGGATGAGATCTTGCCATCTGTGACATGGATGGATCCAGAGGGTATAACGCTAAGTGAAATAAGTCAGACCAAAAAAGACAAATGCCATATGATTTCACTCATAAATGGAATCTAAAAACAAGTGAATAAACGAAGAATAGAATAAGACCTATAAATACAGAGAACAAACAGATGGTTGCTGGAGGGAAAGGCGGATAGGGGAATAGGCAAAATGTGTGAAGGGGAGGAGGGTATACAGGCTTCCAGTTATGGAATGAGTAAGTCATGTGAATAAAAGGTGCAACACAGGGAATATAGTAAATGGTATTGTAATACTGTGGTACAGTGACAGATGGTAGTTGCATTTGTGGTTGAGGACAGCATCATGTATTGAGTTGCTGAATCGCTTGCTGTATACCCGAAACTAACATAACGTTGTAGGGTCAACTACAGTAAAAAAAAAAAAAAAATTTTTTTTTAAAAGCATCGTTTAATAGGGGTGGTTGGGTGGGCTTAGTCGGTTAAGCATCAACTCTTGATTTCAGCTCAGATCATGATCTCAGGATCATGAGATAAAGCCCTGCATCGGACTCCACACTAAGCAGGGAATCTGCTTGAGATTCTCTCTCTCTCTCTCTCTCCTTTTTCTCCTCCCCCTGCTTGTGTTTGTTTTTCCTCCTCAAAAAAAAAAAAAAAAAGCTTAAAAAACACCGTCTGATAAATTTTTGAAACGTTCTGGGAAACAGTCAAGCTTTCAGGAGTAAAAAGTCTCAAAGGCTCAGCTGTGGAAATCGAAACAGAGGCAAAGAAATGAATGAAACTTCATGAGAGTAGATACTTTTATTTCCTTCACTGCTACATACCCAATATCCAGCATGTTTGCTGAATAAATAAATGAAGTGAAGCTGTTGTTATATGCTTCTCTTTATACTATTTGCTCAGTTCTCTCTTGATTAACTCCTTTGATCACTGAATTGACCACTGCACCTATCATATTTTCATGGTTTTAAGCCTAAAGCAAGAATTTTCATTATGTCAGATCTGTGTGTTTGTGTATGTGCGCATTGTGCACACACACGTGTAATAATAAATGTAAGTTGAATCATGTTAAAATGAAAGGTGAAAAACTTATCATGTAATTTTAACATAGAACATTCTAATGGATTCAGCAATTGATCTAAATGAGTGATTTTTATTAGCTTTGGCCATTTGACAATAGCCTGCTAAAACAATCTAATCAATGATCAATTTGACCTATTTTGCTCTCATCTCTGCTTCCCTGTTAAGTGAGAACTTCAATAGAGAGAGAAATCACATTAGTAGATTCAACTTCTAAAAATAAACACAAGGGAGAATAAGCCTAAACATGAAATGAGCCAAGAGAATCATCTTCCTAATAAAGCTTTATTAAATATGGTCTGAGATTTCTATCATTTTATGACTAGCCTAATTTTAAAATAGATGGCAATTCTCAAAATTATTTTTGTCAAATTTTCTTTTGCTTTAGTTTTGTTGTGGTTGTTGTGTTTTTACTGTTTAGAAATAACCTATATATTACACAGCTTAAAATCAGTGTAAGGCTCTGACCAAAATGTTATGTAATCAAAGCACCTGGAAATTTTGAGTTACTAAAACCCTACTTGATAATTCTTTCCCTATGTTCACATTTGTTTTGTAGATTTTTCTAAAAACTATATAAACCTTTGCTCAGCCTGAACTCTTTAGTGTACTATTTTATTAAAAAAAAAAATACATGAACTTGAATGTATTCTATTTCTGGTCCAAGTAAAAATATGTGAAATGAAAAGATTTAATACACTATTCTCAGAGGAAAGACAATGTAGGGTTATGGAATGTCAGTAATGTGTTTCAAAATACCTAGAAATAATTCACACTATGTATTCAAAACCCCTACTACAGGATTTAAATTAAGAAAATATTCAGAATTTTTAATGTGAATAGTAAACATATGGCACCACTCAAAAAAGGCATTGAAGCAAATAATTCATTAAAAATGCAAATGAACACAAGTGAACTTCGTTAGAAAAGTCACGTCAGGGAACCAAAGGCTACTATAGCAGAGGAAAAGCCAAGGTTGAAGACTGTTCACAGGGGAGAATTCTGATGAGGTCAAGTACAGCCTCCAGAGCTGTGGACTACTTATTAAGGAAGCAGCAGTTCTGAATTTTTATTACTGAGCTTTGCCCACACTGTGATGATATCGGATAAGGTATTTATGAATTGTCTGAATATCTGACCTTGGAACTATTTTATGGATACTAGATATATTGCTTTTTATGGGAGGAAAATAGGCAGTTCTATAAAGGTAAATCATTCAGATTATCAAAAGAGAAAAGGGGGTTATCCCCTGTGAAACATTTCATGCCTGTTCAATAAGTTTAAGCAATTATGCACTACAGTAAATTAGAATAGATTATAAATCAATTAATCAATCTTCCTAGAAGCAGTATAGTAATGGCAAATAATGACATGATGCCCTTTTTATAATAAAATTTAGTACCGATAAATTCAGTTATTTAGGAAAATGTAACTGCAGCAATGGCAGTCTATTCTGAATTATAATCTGCTCAATAATGGACTTTTGTTTCCTTTAACACAGAGCACTGACTACACAGAAGCAAAGTACTTGTAGAAGCTTGGGAAGAAGACAGGCACATTCTATCATACCACCCACCAACTTGGCAAATGGCTTACTCTGAGTAAAGCCATTTCCTGCTACCAGTTCAAGTCACTGGAACTAAGAAATGTGGGACAACTGACCATCACAATTTAATAGTTACATTATTTTCTTTAGTATCAAGCCTTAGGTCTAAAGTTACAGTGATAGCTTTCTTTTAAGTAAGACCTCACAAAAATGTCTTGGATTAAATATTAAATAAAAATTTTTTAAGAACCTTAGCTCTTTGTCCTTATCAAGTTACAAATGTCTAGAGCTATTGCTAAATGTCAGATTTGAGTTAGGGATTTCGAGTATGAAATATAAAATAAAAACATGGTTAGTAACAATTTGAGTATTGTTTACTACTGTTTCAAAACTATCTCTATTTCAACAGTTGTCCATCTTAATTTTTCATACATCATATGTAAAAGAATACTTATTTAAAGAGAAGACAGAAGTTATTGACTAATGAGACCAACAACTACTCAATATTAAAACAATTTTTTGATCATATTTACTGTTGTAATACTTAACCTATGCAAAAAATATAGGTAAGCATGATATATAAATAATAATTTATTTAATTAAACATTTCAATAAATAAATCTCTATAAAGCATAATAAAATAGACACCCATAATCAGCTTTTCTTCTTTTCTAATACAAGCATTTATTCCCTTAGGGATTACAAATAACAGTTTTAGAGCATCCTACATTATCTCGATATACAGTATTTCCATTATTATAGAATTCTAAATTTTTTTTTAGTTTCCATTATGATTTCTTGTCTGATTCAGGAGTTATTTATAAAGATATTAAATTTTAAACTTTATGTTTTCACCATATGACTTCTAATTAAATGCAGTAGTCAGAAAATGTAGTTGGTGTGACAGGAGTTTTTAGAATTCTGGTTAGGCTTGGTTTTATTGCCTATTTTTGGTACATTTTTGCAGTTTTGAGATTTTTGAATAAATGTTTATTTTCTAAATTGTTGATGGAGGGATCTCTCTATGTTTATTCCATTTACCTTATGAGTTATGTTACATAAATCATCATCTTTACTAGCTTTTTTTGTTTGACATCAAAACAACTGACAAAGGTATAATGAAATCTCCCTCCATATCATCGAAGGTTTTCAATTTTTTATGTTTAATCAATTTTGCTTTATATATTTTCATGCTACTTTTTTAGTTGCTTACAAGTTTAGAACTGTTATATCATCCTGATAAAATGTGTAGTGAAACTCTATCTCTACCTAATTATATTTCCTGTACTGAAATCTAAATGGTCTTAAAATAAAATGGATAAATCTCCATGGTAAACCTGTCATGATTCCTTTACTTTCAATCCTTGTTTTTAGGTCTAGGTGTGTTTCTTATAGACCACATATAATTATGCCTTTAAATCCAAATCAACAATCTCCATCTTTTGGTTTTGTGTTTAGTCCACTGCATTTGTTTTCTATTGCTGTTTAACAATTCATCACAAATTTAGTGGCTTAAAACAATACAAATGTATTATCCTGCAGTTTCTGTGGGTTGAGAATCCAGCAAATTTTAGCTGGGTGCTCTGCATGGGGTACCATACATAGGCTAAAATCAAGGTTTCAGTAGCTTAAGCCTTCATTCACAGGTTTAACTAGCATGTACCTTAGGGTGGGCCAGACAGAAAATCTTGGGAGGCCAGCCAGAATTCAGCCTACCACATTCATTTACATTTATTACAATTAGTGATATTTGGCTTTTTAAAAAATCATCTTAGTTTTTGCTTTTTATTCATCCTGTCTTTCTGTTTATTTGTTCTCATTACAAATGTTAAAAAATGTATAGTAAAAGAAAGAGAGATGCTTACACACTTTTTTATTTGCTGTTGTCTTATACATTTTTTTCCCATTCTACCAGTTTGGGATATTATGTTACTGTACCTCTATTATTTCAGTAGCTACTCCTGAATTCTTACCAAGCATAATTAACAATGTCATAGACAAATAACATCAGAAACTAACTCCCAATTTTCTCTCCAAACTTAACTGTTACTGTAATTCAATATTTCAGTTCTCTCACTTAATAACCCTACAAATCAAATATTAATAGTATTACTTTAAGAAAAAAATGTGTACATTTATGAAACATTTACGAATTTCTTTGGTCACCATTCTTTTTTACATTTCAGGTAATCCATTCGGAATCCGATTTCTTCCTCAAGTATTAATATGTCAGAATCTTTCGGTTGAATATTTTAGATTTTCCTTTACTTAGGTACTCAGTTTTCGTTCAGCAAAAATACCCTTGTTTTTGCTCATATATTTGAAAGATGTTTCACAGAATTATACTAACTACACAACTTTATGTTGACATGTTCTCTCAGCATTTTGAAAATATTATCCTACTTTCTCCTAGCTGCCACTGTTAATACTGAGAAGTTGGATGTCAGTCTATTGATGTTTTCTTTGTAAAGTAATGTCTTTATCCTGTCATTTTTGTGAATTTCTTTGTCTCTGTCACTTTTCAGTTTTTGTTTTTTTCCTTCATTTTTCAAGTTTTAACAAAAGCATAGCCTATCCATGGAATCACTTACATATTGTTGATTTTTAAAAATTCTATTTGGTTCACGATCTTGGTCAGCCTTAGCTCTAATAGAGACAGTGTTCTCATGTTAATTCTAGTTTATGGCCTCAAGATGTTTTAACATGTGCATGTACGTGCACACATGCACACACACATTTGTCATCGTGTTGACCGGGAAGGGAACAACTGGGAGTGGTGGAAGGACCTGGAGATCTCCCTTATTCCTTCTCTTCCCTAATTGTTTGGTAGCAGGATGTCCCTTCAGAGTTCCCAGTCCTCTGTAATACTGGAAGTAGCACTGTCCACAAGGAGCAATTCATCAAATCATTTTTATCAACCATGGGTTTTTTCTAGAAGTTATTTCCTACGATACTCTTAAAGATTTTTTCATTACCACAACTTGCACCGTATGTAATATAATTTCTCATAACGCTAAGTTGTTTCCCAATTTTGAATAAAGGGCATGCCAATTATAAAACTGAGTTGACCCAGCATACTGAGTCTCACCAGCCTAATAGAGCTAGATAGGTCCTCAAAGCAACCCTTGCACATAATATCAAAATGATCATAGGCAAAATTTCCTTTAAGTAAAATTATGTAATTCAGGTAACGAAAGTGGGGGGAAAATCACTACTTCACAGCCAGTAATGTGCTGCTGAAGTATTCTCCCTCAAATGTTTCCCTACCATGGTTCATTGTTTGTATATATGCCTAGACATAAAGATTAAAAAAAAAAAAGTTTGCTCAACCAGAAATGACCATAAATACTCCATATTTATTCACTTCTTCCTAAACTTCATCTAGGTATTCTCACACCTTATCCTGTGCTAGAGAAGGAGTCAGGGAGTGTCAGCGGGTACATATAACTGCTTACTTAATATAAAATAGTTGTTTGATATATCCTTTCTTGGATCTGTGTACTTTCCCTCAAACAGATGTTTATCTAGTTAATAAATCCTTACTATGTAATTTAGTTTAGCTATCATAAAGGACTTTACAATAAAATAGTAATAACTCTACTGGCATTTTCTCTTGACCTTCAATCTGAAAAGGTGTTAATGGATATCTCTCATGAATCTTAGACTCCTCATGGATCATATGAGTTATACTGACCTTATACCTGGTTCTGGAAAAACATAAACTCAAAGTAAATTTAATTAAATTACCTGCTCCACAATCTCTATTCACAATGGAAAATTGCATTCTATATGGATAATCACATAAAATTATACAGATGCTAATAAAAAGGGGAAAAAACTTTTTTTTCATTTTCCTATAGGGCTTACATAGACATAAAATTTAACCTTAGAAAGTTGATGTGTCTTACATAGAAGTACTTTCTCATTTGGACACGTTGTGGGAGCTATTCTAAGTAGGCAAAATTAAAAGAGCAATGAAGAACAATAAAAACGTAAAGAGGGTGCAAAACTTCTATTAATTATTTCCAAATATTCCTGGACTGAACTACTCTGTGCTGTCTACTTCTCATAATTCCTCAGTCGAAGCTCTCCTTCTCTTGTTTGGCCCACAGCTCTCTCCTATGTTGCAGCCCAACTTCTCCAGTGACATCAGATTTAACTCTCAAAAAGAGACATTTTCTAGCCAGAAAAAGTAAGCAGAAGAGGCCAGAGAGTGTCACTGAAGAAGCTTCTATTTAGATGGGATGGGTCATGGAAGGCTGATAAAGTGAAACTGGATTGGAAACCTGGGTAAAATAAGGGAGACACTCCGTGAAGAGTGCTCCAGAGGATCTGTGAGTGCCATGAGCAGGCGGTGGGATAAGTATACTTGAGAAGTTCTAAGGAGGCCAGTGAAGGGGGAGCGGGAAACATGAGAGAAAATGATTCCAACAGGGGAGTAAGGAATCAGGTCACGTAGAATCTTTTAGGAAATGGCAGTGATTTTTTTTTTTTTTTTTTTGAGAAGTCTTTGAATAGAGGTGTGATATGGTCTAAGTTATGTTTAAAAGGACCATCTTGGCTGTGACGAGGATAACAGACTCTGCAGAGAAGCAAGAACTTTCCACAGACTGTAGGAAAAATCCAAACTACTGAGACTGTCAATCAAGGCATTACAACAGAAGACAGACCTAAATCCTTCAGGTTTTCTCATAGTCTGAATTACCTGCTGTTCAGTGAGTATCGCTTTGTCATTCACATTTTATCCTTGCCGACGCTATTTCTTACACTCAAAATATCATTTCTTGTTTTCATTGCTTGGCAAAATTCTACTTATCCCTCAAGAGTGAGCCCAAATGTTACTGGTTCGTAAAGCCTACCTCCATGATCCTGGGATATTCAATATTTTTCCTGCTACTCTTTTATCATGACACTTTGAATGTGACGCAAACTTGGGAACAAAAAGAAAATAGAACAGGGGATATGAAGATAATGAGACATTGTAGGCAACTACTAAAACTCTATGCAAATAAATGCTGGAATCTCCATAGAAGCAAATATCAGATACGAAAGCACATAGTAAAACTACAATACATAACACAGAGAAATAAAATATTTTGAAGAGGAAGTATATCAAAGTTTTCCATAATTCTATCAACACTCTGCCATTCCAGATCAATCCTACAAAATTATCAACAAAAACAACAGAAAATTATTTAAAGAAGTAGAGGGTCATGGGCTTACGCAAGCTCTACAGCAGGGGTCTGGCAAGCTGGAGCCTTTGGGCCAAATCCCAGAAAACCATTTTTGTAAACTGTAAGCACGGAACACTGCCACGCCCACTCATTTACATCCGGTCTCTGGTTGCATTTGCAGGACGACAGCAGAGTGAAGCTATTGCTTCAGACCCTACAACCCTAAGGCTTGCAGAATCTCAAATCTTTACTATGTGGATCTTTCCAGAAAAGGTCTGCTGACCACTGCTCTACCCTAGTTTCCCAGAAGCTCCTTAACTACTTGAGATTCTCAAATAAATCATGTTCCTTCAGTTCTCAGCGACTATGGGTGCTGTTCCTTCTACCTGGAGCAGCGCTCCCTATCTCCTCTGCCCTGCTAAACTCTTTCCTCCTTGGGCCCACAGCAACTCATAGACACCTGGAGCTTCACACACAGCTCTCTTAATTGTAATTATTTCTCTTCTTGCCACCCCTATCAAATATTAGATTGCTGAGAAAAGGAAATGTCTATGGACTTGGCGTTTCTTCTCCAAATGAACAAATATTAAACTTTTCAACTTACAGAGTTGGTATTACACCCAGACTAACTCTAAGAAGAGAGTTAATTGAGTCAGAAGGAAATTCAAATTTAGTTCATTGACTCATACTACAGTCAGCATGGTAAACGGACTACATGCCATAAGTTTAAAAAAAACACATAAAGAATTACTCCAATAAAACATAAATGTAGGATCTTTGGTCCTTATGAGGAATTACCCCCAACCTGTGATGGAGGTTTGCTCTGCCACTTCCAGCTGCTTCCATATGCCTATGGCCACGACTCACCCGTTCCCTTCCTAATTTGTTTGCTGCTTCAAAACTACTTTTAGAGCTGGAAAACAAAACAAACACGTGGTAAAACTAGTGTCTAAAATTAGAATAAATAGGCTTTTAAGGACCTGTGGGATTTTTTTTCACAGGTGCATGAACAGGGCTGCTCTTCCAAAGACAATTTTTCTAAATTCCAGATTCTTGGCTGTGTTCTAAATGGTGTTTTTCTTGAATCAGAAACCTAGTACAATTAACTGACCTATTATGGAATGGAAAACTGTACCTTGATCTGTTTAAAGAAAAAAAAATCTATAAAGACCTTCTGCCTTTAAAAAGAGTAGGCTTGATGGTATCGGTAAACAAATGTTTTACAGTGCTAAAAAATAAAATATGAATGTAATTTTTAGCAAGGCTGATACCTTAAGAAATGTTCATGTCTAAAACAGATTAGAACTCTTTTTATGTACCTATTTATAATCATTAATTCCTGAACATGTTCTCTAGTGATAACAAAAGTCAAATTTCAGGAGTCACTGCCAAGTGAAAATTAAACAGAAATTAAGAAAACACAGCTTTGAAAATGAAAGGTATGTTAGGAGAAATTATTCCATTTTTACAACTCAGGATTTACAAGCTATTATTTACAAAGCCATAGATTTCATTTTCATGTCTGCATTTTGGCATCCACACACAATCATTAAATGCTATTTTCTAGAGAAGAGGAAAAAATGTTTAAAATATTTTTTTCTTTAAAACTTCCTAAATGTTTAAAGCAGTAAAATAATTGCTTTCATCTAATTAGCAAGATACATTTCTTGCTTATGTTTAATATGAGAAAGGCCCAAAACTTTCAACCAACGGAGTCAAACAAAAATTGAAATCTAGTCAAAGCTCTCCTGATTTATAAATCTAAGGAAATAAATTAATACAAAAAAAATGGATAATACAGGTCTAATTATAGTTTGGGAAGGTCAAGAGAATTTCATTTTCTAGCTTGTTTGTGTAGAATTATTGTTCCATATGAAAAGATTTTCAAATAGTTTCATTGCCATATAAACTTTGCTTCCTCTGTATACGTTAGATAGCAGCGTTTTGTTTTGTTTTTTTTCCACACATGGTGTTTTCCTCATGGCTTTTTTTAAAAAGAGCAAACTGTGTTGTTCATCTAAATTGTTTATAGGCAGAGGTAAAAGTACTCACTGTATACAAGACCTCATTTATACTGAAAGTTAAAACAATTCTCTGCTTGGCTTTCCCATTTGAATTCACTAATGACTTTGGAAATCTGATCCTAATCCTAGCACAAGGTCATGAATTTTCTTCTTCAGGTTTTTACCTATAGTGTTAATACTGGGATGTAACTAAATCTTAACTCGGTTAGTGTGGAATTATGTTACCTGTAAGACATTAATAAAAATGTATTGTAAGATAAAGTCAGGTGACCAAGTCTTCTGCATCAGTACAACTCAAAATAAATAGACTGATTTATGGCTTTGTCCAAAAAAATGAACAGAAATTAAAAACTATGGGCTCATGTAATGTTTTGTTGGCTTATTTAATCTTGCCTTCTCTACATTTTAAAAGACAAAGTTATGTGTTCTGCCTGATTACGACAGCAGTAGCTTAGCTCTCCTTGTCTTTTTTGGTCAGCCCTTCTGATTTCACCTTCACATCCATCACAGGCACTAGAAATACTGACTGCTGCAGATGACCCCTGAAGTTTAAAAATTCCTGTTCTTTAACACTGGAAGGACCCACCCTTTGATAACTTGTAAGTTGTCTACTCTCTTAGCAACTTCCAAATATACAATGCGGTATTATTAATGATAGTCCCCATGATACACGTTATGTCCCCAGAATTCACTTATAACTGGAAATTTGTACTTTTGGGCCACCTTTACCCATTTCCCCCACTTTCCAACCCCCATCTCTAGCAACCACCAAACTGTTCTGTTTTTATGGGTTCATTTTTTTTAGTTTCACATATAAGTGAGATCATACAGTATCTATCTTTCTCTGACGTATTTCACTTAGTATAAAACTCCCTCAAGATCCATACATGGTGTTGGAAATGGTGGGATTTCCTTCTTTTTTTATGAATGAATAATATTCCTCTCCGTGTGTGTGTATGTGTGTGTGTTTGTGTGTGTGTGTGTGCGTGAGAGAGAGAGAGAGAGAGAGAGATACCACATTTTCCCAGAAGTTTATTTTCCTAAATAATTTTTATTCGGGCTATTTTTGACTTTTATCCAAATTATGGTCACACAGAATACACTGACATAGAGATGGAAAAGTAATATACTAAAATAACCAAATTTGTACTTGGATATTATATATCAAATGAATGTGGACTTAAGAACTAATTCTGAATTTCAAAACAAGCAAATGAATTTAGTGAATAAACATGGAAATATGTTTTAAATCATTAAGAAATAAGACTTGTGTTTTGAAAATAGTCTGTATGAGAAATGTCAAATGTAGAACTCAATTTTATAGACTTTGAGTTTCTGTTTTAATGACAAAAATATTTAAGTAATCATACTGCATCAGCCCATATGTTATTGCTCAGAGGTGATTTAAATAAAAATGACTGTATTTGAACCATGAGAACCAACGATAAAACCCTAAATCAATGTTTTTAATGTTTTGGTATGTCATCTTATAATCATTTTAAAAGAACTGCAAATATTTGGAGCCAGAAGCAGTACAAATTAACATACATTAACAGAGTTCATTTGTATATTTTAAGGCAAAGTATGAACAGAGACAATTATGGAAGGACTGTGTATAGAACTGCCTAAGGAACAATCTCACGCTCAAACAGTCCTTACGGCAGGAGGTCATACTCATCCTTCATGGTTCTTTTCATTCTATTGTTACATTAGTGCCTTTGTAAACTACCTTCTGTGAAATGAAAAGAAAACCAACCTTGAATACAAAATGTACTATTAATATAGTAACTGTGAGGATAACCACTAAATTAAGAATACTTTCTCCAAATGATTACCATGGCTAACACCAACATTACCTTGCCTCCTCTTTTTAATACATTGTGAAGTTTGTTGTTAGCTATTAAATAAAAGATTATGGCTTATTACACATCTTTTTACTAATAAGCAACTTTAATGAGAACAGCAGTAAATTCATTAAAAATTAAAACAGTTATTTGCATGAGAAAAAATAAATGATTCTATCGAAGTCTCAAAAGTTTCTCTTTGTTAAAAAAGACAAAGCACCAACTCTTAATCATATCAGCCTTAGGAATGTGTGGCGTAGTGCTCCAGAAGACAGATAAATTTAAATGTCCTTGCCAAATTGGTAACTGCCTTATGTAAACAGGATGACATTCAGTCAGAGACTACAAGGTGGTATAGTTAGGGATTTTTCCTTTTTGTAAACTGGAGAGATATGACAGGGAAGGACACGGTAAGGTTAAGGATGAAAGGAAAGCAGATGGGGGTACCGCTGGCCCAAAGTGACTCAGCAGCCATAAAACAGTAGTTAACTCAGTCTACCCCATATCCAGTCAATATCCAGTCATTTGCCAAGCTTTGGGTCAGGGCGCTCCAGGGTAAAACAAATGTATACTCATCTTTACCTTAATGAACTTACAACCCAGTGTGAAAAAAAGGCACATACACAGCAAATCATTTTTTTTTAACATATAATGTATTATTTGCCCCAGGGTACATGTCTGTGAATCATCAGGCTTACACATTTCACAGCACATACCCTCCCCAATGTCCATAACCCAGCCACCCCATCCCCACCCCCCCACCCCCCAGCCACCCTCCGTTTGTTTTGTGAGTTTAGGAGTCTCTTGTGGTTTGTCTCCTTCCCGATTCCATCTTGTTTCATTTCCCTCCCCCATCCCCCACTACCCCCTGCACTGCCTCTCAAATTCTTCATATCAGAGAGATCATATGATAATTGTCTTTCTCTGATTGACTTATTTTGCTTAGCATAATACCCTCTAGTTCCATCTACATCATTGCAAATGGCAAGATTTCGTTTCTCTTGATGGCTGCATAGTATTCCATTGTATATATATACCACATCTTTATCCATTCATCTGTTGATGGACATCTAGGTTCTTTCCATAGTTTGGCTATTGTGGACATTGCTGCTATAAACATTCGGGTACACATGCCCCTTTGGATCACTACATTTGTATCTTTAGGGTAAATACCCAGTAGTGCGATTGCTGGGTTGTAGGGTAGCTCTATTTTCAACTTTTTGAGGAACTTCCATACTGTTTCCAGAGTGGCTGTACCAGCAGCAAATTCATTTGTAAGGCACAATTTGACAAAAGGTAGGTTATTTGCCTCTGAGAGACAACTGACATTTTGACAAAGTTAAATTTTGTTAGAAAAGTTAAAATTTGGGCTTGTGTTAGATGACAATGTGTGAGGTAAACCACACTGCTATTCCCCATTCAGTGGCTATTCTACTATAAAGGACAAATTCTGAGAAAATGGAGCGAGAGCCAACTTAATTATAGATACAAGTTACTAGAAAAAGCACTGGCCTTTCTAGGGCACCTTCCCCAAATTTAATACAGTTGAAAAAAAAACAGTCTTCTTTGAACACTATGTTAAAAAGTTTAAGTCCCTTACTTGGTTTTCAAAGGTCTACAGAACAAAATTTCAGTTTACCGATCAGTCTCATTTCTCAGAATAAGATGTGACTCTTTTTTCATCTGGAGAATGAGGATATTAACACTACCTCCTACACTTGTTCTGAGGATGAAATGTGTTGATATGTCTAGAACACAACTATACCTGTATTTTTCTCTTCTCTTTCTCAGCTGAAGATCACACCCATACCCTCTTGTGGATCTGAATGTTACTCATCTTCGTACTAGCCTAAGTACTGCCTATATAGTCAAATTTTCTCAGACAACATAAGCCACTACAACCACTTGCTCCAGTGTCCACGACCTCCTCCCACAGGTGCATAAAACAGTTGAAAATTTATAGTCGAGGAAAGAAAAGACTTGTGTAATCACTCTCATCGTCCTCTAAACCAATCACACTTTCTTCTTCACTGCTCTACTAGGCAGTATCCCCTTTAGAACGAGTATCTTGGATCCAAGCGTTCAAGGACTCTGGCTCTGGTCTTCCTCTGGCCATAGCCCCTCCCCAAAGGGAGAGGTGCCTGCTAGGGCAAGAGAGGATGAGTACACTCAGAGCTGCACTTGCCTTCTGGAGTAGCACTACCCAACAGAACTTTCTGCAATGATGAAAATGTTAGTCATCTTCCCTGTCCAATATGGTAGCCACTACCCCATGTGGCTATTACACATATGAAATATGACTAGTGTAGCTGAGGAATTATTTTATTTGAATTGATGTACATTTAAACTTAAATAGCCACATGGAACCAATGACCACAACATTGGCCATCAAGAAGTCTGTTATCGAGACCGCCAACGGATTTAAAAAAAAAAAAAAGACCATCAATGAATGATCTCCTTGCTGCCAATCCATTATTTACTTACTTATTTTCATCTTCTTTGACATTTCATAACATTCAACACTGAAAAATCACTTCTTAAGTATTTTGTTTCTTTTGAGCTCTGGAGCACCATACTTCCCTAGTTTTTTGCCTGTGCCCCTGATAGTCTTCTTTACTGACTCCACTTACTGTGATCTAGCTTTCAGTACTGAAATTCCTCAGGGCTTAGTTCTGTACTCTCTACTCTGTTTACACTCTTTTATGAAATCTCACGTGTCAATAGGGCAATCACTACGAACCTCTATTTCCAAACACAGGTTCCCATGGCCATTAGTGTATTTGATATCTTCACTTAGCATCTGAATCTAACAAACCCAGAACAACACTCTTAATTTCTCTTCCTGGTAAAAAGCTATCTCCTCTTATAGTCTTCCCTATGTCATTACACAATCAACATCTACTTAGGAGCTCAAGACCAAACAACCCTCTCTCTTACATCAACCCTAAAACCCAATCCATCAGTGAGAACTTTTCAGTAAACTTCCAGAACTTTCTCTTTAATATCACAAACCAGTCCAAGTCACTCCCATCTCTAGTCTCAACTCTCAAGAAGTCTTCAGACTTGTCTTCCTGCTTCTACACCTTGCTCTCATCACCAGCCAGCCCAATGAAGCAGCTGCACTTTAAAATAGGAGGTAATGGAAGGATTAGTGACAGTGGCCATTTGAATCAAGACTTGAAGTAAGAGACAGAGGAAGAAGTTGTCAGATACCCAGGAAAAGAGATGTCCAAGGAGGGGGATAAGCAAGGGACTTAAAACTACGAATGAAAAATAGCTTTTATTCTAAGAGAAATGGAAAGATGCTCCAAAGTTCTAAGTAAGAAGAAAAACCTGCTATGTGGAGTATGGGTTGGAGGGGGAAAAATGGAAGTTACGTACCCCTGAAGAGGCTCTCAGTGCAGTGTGGGTGAGTAAACTGTGGAGGTGAGAGGAATTCAGAGATAAGGCATATTTACAAGTCATGAATTCACTGTGGAGGGTGAAGGAACAAAGGGTATCCAGGATAACTCCTATAGTTTCGGCTTACGAAATTCAACAACAGTTGGTGCTACCTACCAAGATGGGGACGACGAGCTAAGGAACCAATCATTCAGAAGGGTTGTAGTGCTAGAGCTTTTACAGGAGCATCAGCTGGCCAGGTTCCAAAAAGGGACAAACGTTACCAGGCGCCAACATATGGGAGTGCCATGAAGTTGAAAGTCTTTGAAATTCTAGCTTCCAGGTACCATATACCTACGATATGCCACTGCTATTCTGGATATGGGAGGGCTGACATTCTTGCTAGACAGTTAAGTAGAGAGGCCAGTTCCATACACAAGCACAGAGCACACAGAATCTCTCAGATTCTCTCCAGCTACCTTCCAGGACATCCTTTAATTCTGCATTAAATCTGTGCTTAGTGCTGGAAAATCTGTGCTTAATCGTAGCCAAATGACAAAATTAGCTAATAGCAAAAGGGCATACAGCAAGGGCTCTTCTTGTATAACGGCATTAACCATTATCACAAGACAGAGAAACAACTCTACTGGAATCTTCAAAATGCCAAAATGTTAAAAAAAGAAAATCAAAGTACAGTTTTTGTTCATGTCAAGATCAAAACCACTCATTCCCTAGCTCTGGTCACACACTCACACAGTTAATCAGCATCAGAAACACCGAATATCTTCAAAAACAGAAACCGGTGACACACGGGCCACCGAAGAAGTATGACTGCCCAATTTTAATATAGATGGATAGTCTAAGGCCATCCATCCACACTCTAAATAATGTAAAAAAATTTAAAGAGAGCAAAGCTAATAAAAAGCTTATCTTCATTTTTTTAAAAAGGTTTGCTTTGTTTAAATTGATTTTAAAAAATACTACTCCTATCCATCTATTCATCTAATTGACCTTTAAAATCTTTGTAAACAAATAAACATTTATCTAAAGTTGGCCAAATTTTATTTCCATGAATAAAAAAAATGAATTCTGAAACAGCTTTCTCCGGCAAACCAAAATAAAGGATTGTATGACAAGTGACTGAATGCATAATAATATGACGGCCTTTTGTAAATTTGTTTTATTTGTAATAAAACAAACACTGATATTGATCATTAAATTTAAATATCTGATGAAAAACTTTATAATTTTTAGATAAAAAGAATTTAGAATAAAATGACTTTAGGTTATCTCTTTTTAATATTTTTATTATAATAGTTTTGTTAAATCATTAAGGCTGCCTTTAATTATGAAGGCTTTTGGTGGGGAAATTAGATCTTGCTGCTATTCAAAGCACTGAAGACAACTTTCAGCATGCATAATTCTATCATTTATTGTTTCATGAAAACTTTATCAGGAGAAGAATAGATTTTCTTTGTCTTTCATCTGTATTAGTTAAAAAGGTTACTGTGCTTCAGTTTCTTAAAAACAATATGGTAAGTAATATCCAAAAGAAAAAAAATGGAGAAGAGAGAGGCACATATCTTATTGGACTTGTCAAGAAACAACCAATCCACAAAAAATAAATATTTTTATGCTTTATGAACCTTTCTTACAAGAATAAAATACCTTTTGAAAAGTAAGAAATCTCATTAAGACTTTAGGGGACTTGAGAGGACTCAAAACTTGATTCTTTGCCGCTGTCCGTCATGCTTTGTACTCTTCCTTTATTTTCGAAAAGCTTAACTATGAAGGGTCCACTGTACTTGGGAAAGTCACTTAGAAAATATGGTCAACAAGTGAAAAACCACTCAACACTAAAAATGTTAGTATCGTGTTTCTATAAATCTGCAGCATAGGAACCACATTGATCATGTAAGCTAATGGGCCTTCACAGATTCTTTTAGATCCAGACTGATTTATTTAGACTTGTCAGAATCTTTTCATATCACAAGTCTTTCATTACAGTTTCTAACGGAATCCAAATCAAAGTATGTACCTGTGCCCTACTTTTAAAACGGAGTTGGAAGACTGGGGAGAGGCACAGAATGCCATTCGGCAGGCAGAAGCTACATTTATAGATATGTATGTATCTCAGTGTACAGATGTATGTATGTAAGTGTATATGTGTGTATGTGTGTAGATATATATGTATATGTATGTGTTTATGTATGTGTACACATACGTCTATAAAGGCAAATTTCCATGTTATCTATGTAGTTCTTTATGATGACTTATGGCATTAGGAGCCCAAAGTTAAAGTTACTCTAAGCATCAGTGATAGTGATGTCTTTGAACACCTGGGTACACAGGCAGTACAATACTTCTTAACACCTACAGTGTGGGAACTATGTTTACTACATGCATCAAGAAACTAGAGATCTAAGAAGTTAACTTTCTTTTAATTTCCCAACATACAAATTTAGAATCTAAGCAATTCTTTTTCTCAAAGACGAAGTGCTATGATTTTGATGCCTGATTGCTAAAACACCTATAGAAAACCCAAAGACAGATATGTGGGTTAAATTTAAAAATCAAGGAGTTAACCCATTGTTTCTATGTATTTCCCACATATACAGAAGGTATACATGTTAATGAACTTGTTTGTTTTCTCTCGTTTAAAAAAAAAGTCAACATATACACACACTTAAAAGTCAAGTTTTGAAAGATGATCTTTCATCCAAAAGACCCAATAGTATAATTAAGTTTCTGAGACGTTTTATATTTAAAAAGTATCAGCAAGGATAATGTAAATTAAAGGGTTAATACAATAAAAAAATTAGGAAAGTTGGGTCAAGAACAAAATAATTTTAAAAATATTTAAGCAAAATGTCACTGTGCTTTTTTTTTAGAAAATTGCAAGAAAAAAGGAACTAAATATAATTATATCTTTTCAAAATGTAGGTTTGTGAGGGAAGCTTTCTAATACAAAATACGTTTTACATTTCTCCAAATATAAAAAGCAAAGAATTAACTGAAACAGTGAATATCTAGGCCTACTTTTTACAAGATTTCTTCTAACTAATGGTTTATGGAATTTGATTGAGAGTAACATTAAAATATGATCATTTGACTTATCAAATATTGGCCATGGATATATTTGAGGCAGAGAACACACAAATGTCTTTAAACATGCCATAGGAGGACAGTATCTAGTCTTATTGTAGTTTATTATCAGATAAATAATGATAATTTTCCTTTGACTCGACCTCCCTCACTAAACTGGATTCTTTATCTTCTGCCTCATATAAGTGTCAAGGATCAATGATTTTAGTCTAACTTTGGGCTATAATTCAAGAAATTATCACCAAAAATGTCTTTATCTACTAAGCACTAAGCAGTTAACCTTTTAAGTTTCTATGTGTTTGCTTAAACTTTTTGACTAGTAACCCCAAATATTCTTTCCATAAAAAGAGAGGAAAAAATTCATTTGATACCAGGATTTTCACATGAAGAAAAAAAATTCATTTAATTTCATTAAGTTTTATTTTTAAAAGATCACGTCACATAATTTTAAGTGGAGTCGTTATTGTATAATTGTAAGCAATGATGACTGAAGGGAGACAGATTTTAATTGTTTAATGGAAGTTTTAAAAAATTAACGGACACTTACTTTAATAGAATTTAACCATGTGCAATCCAATGGACTGTCCTCAAAGAATTCAAAAGAAACTAGTAATTTTACACTTTCAAAGATAAAGTAAATGTTGAAAATGGAAACAATATATATTTTTTGAAAGTGCTCAAAACCCTTATAAACATGTCAAAGAATCTGAATTCCAACTTTTTAGCTGAAAAATCAAAATATGGAATGCATTTTCCTAGACTATTCCAACACTTCCTTTCACATGAATGAAAACTAAAAATGAAAGGACAAAAACAGAAATACTTCCAATAGAAAGCTAAAAGCAAAAAATATTGTGCTGGGGCATTCTGCTTGTTTAGGAAACATGTACATACATTTTCATGAGTAGGGGTAAGTTAGGCAAGATTACAAGAATAAACTTTGGTCAAAAGATTTACATTTTTATATTAAAAATCAAATGTCCTTTAAAATAAATTTTCACATATTTCAGAAAAAGCAGACTGCCTCCCACACTGCTGCTATATAAGGATAAAAATCCCACTTGTCTAGAATGACCTAGAGTAAGAACCATCTCCTGTCCTCTAACAGCTGAATACATTAAAGTTGGGACAAATAAAGGTCACTTCTTCAATAATTTCTTATATTAATACATGCAGTAACTGAATTACTTCTGCCTTAAAAAAATGAAATTTAAAAATGAAATGAAGGCCCAGAAATACAGCTTTTAAGAACCATGGGGGATGATGGGTTTTGGACAAGTACACGTTCAAAATAATCATACTCAAAGCTGGTTTTAGAAGGAAACATTTCTAAGATAATTATGCATTTTCTTGCCCTCTTAACTAAAATGGGGATATTACTACCCTTTCCTGGGGAGGACCCATTTATATACATCAACATTTATCTTCTTCTGAAGATGTAGCTGCTGTTGCACATGTAGATGACAAGAAAGGCAAAAACTGGTAAACTCTACAGTTTTCCTATAAGTTTCATTTCTCATGAAGTTTCTGTTGATAGCTTGCATTTTTGGATCATTTACCTCTTTTTTATTAGTTAGGCAGAGTAATCGTGACAAACTCCTGAGCAATGTAACATAATAACATAATTATCTTCCAACAAAAAGTTAAAATATTTAATTACTGAGTTGAAATGTTGAATTCAAAAGCCAAAGTAATAATCTCCCCCCCAAGTAGTCACTAACCTTCTAGAACACAGCTTCCTGCTATTGCCAGGTATGGTCAATTAGTCAATAGCATTCATTCACAGTATCTTGTTTCTGTGTTAGTACAAGAAGCAACTCGGTAGCAAAAATTTACTTTATGGCCCAGTTTGTTGTTTTAATGGTATTAACTTAAGAATTCAAAGACTTTGGATTTGGATATCTTATGAAGGCCTTGTTTTAAAATCTACAAAGAAGGGCACGTATTGAAAGGAACACTGGGTGTGGTGCATGAACAATGAATCTTGGAACACTGAAAAAATAAAATAAAATTTAAAAAACAAATAAATAAAAAGATAAGAAACAGGTGTTGGCCAGGATATGAAGAAAAAGGAACCCTTGGGCACTGTTGGTGAGAATGTAAATTGGTACAGCCACTGTGAAAAACCATAGAAAGGTTCCTCACAAAATTAAAAATAGAATTACCATATGACACAGTAATCCCACTACTGGGTATTTATTCAAAGAAAACAAAAAACACTAATTCAAAAAGATATATGCACTCTAAATCAAAACTACAATGAGGCATCATCGCGCACCTGTCAGAATACCTAAAATCAATAACGTAAGAAACAATAGGTGTTGGCGAGGATATGGAGAAAGGGGAGTCCCTCTTACACTGTTGGTGGGAATGCAAACTGGTGCAGCCACTCTGGAAAACAGTATGAAGACTCCTCAAAAAGTTGAAAATAGAACTACCCTACTATCTAATAACCACACTACTAGGTATTTACCCAAAGAATACAAAAATACCAATTCGAAGGGATACATGCACCCCAATGTTTATAGCAGCATTATCTACAATAGCCAAACTATGGAAACAGCCCAAATGTCCATTATGAATGGATAAAGAAGATAGGGTATATATATGCAATGGGATATTACTTAGCCATAAAGAAGAATGAAATCTTAACCATTTGCAAGGACATGGATGGAGCTAGAGTATTATGCTAAGTGAAGTAAATCAGAGAAGGACAAATGCCATATGATTTCACTCATATGCGCAATTGAAGAAACAAACCAAAGAGCACAGAGGAACAAAGAGAGGGAGGCAAACAAGGCAACAGACTCTTAACTATAGAGAATAAACTGATGGTTACGAGGGGTGGTGAATGGAAGGCTGGGTTAAATAGGTGATGGGGATTAAGGAGTACAATTGTTATGATGAGCACTGGGTGTTGTATGTAAGTGTTGAAGCACTAAATTGTACAGTTGAAACTAATATTACACTCTATGTTAACTAACTGGAATTTAAATAAATTCTTAAAAAAAAAGAAACTAAAGAGGTTATATGCAAAAAAAAAATAAAAATAAAAAATAAAATCTACAAACTCTCCTCTATCATCAGAAGTCTCTTCTGAACTGTTTCATCATCTAAACATTACTCTGGAATAACCCAAGAAAATTATGGGGCAACAATGGAAGGCAAAGAGAGTACAATTATTAAAAAAAACAGTGATCTCACTTCTTCAGGATCAATGTAACTCTTTATAGCAATAGAACAGTATTACTGTTCTCAAGTAATAAAACTAATTTTGGAAAGAACTTTTAGTGAAGATTTTTTTAAATGTCAGAATCAAATGTCTACATATATATTTAGTTGTATTTGAAAACTCTAAGAATTCATAGCCACTAAGGTTTTTATCTCTTTAGCAGATAAGATGTTTATATAAAACAGGAGTGTTAGGAACTATGGAGGCGCCTGCGCGTGCGCGCGCGCGCGCACACACACACAAGAAACAACCCAACGCCTCTTATTTTGTCTAAGTTGCTATCTGCTAGGGCAGAAGCCACTGACAAAAATCCAATGCCCGTCAATTAGGAATCTGACAAATAAACTAGGCTAGATCCATACAATAGAGTACTATGCAGCTAATGAAAAAATGGCTTAGAGTTGCAAATTGCTAGAGAGAGAGATGTCTAAGTAATGTTCAGTAAAAAAAAAGTTGCAAACGCGAATATTTTGCAAGATGCAATGTGCATATTCTTAATATATGCACAGACCATCCTGCAGTTACAATGCTCCATCTACCTTGGTTACATTTGTGGGGATGGAGGTGAGTGGGGTGAAACAACTATTTTTAAGCCACAACCATCTTTGAATATTCCTTATCCCAAGAATACATTGTTTTTGTTAAAATAAAAAATAGATGGATAATTGAAATCAACCACTTTTGCTGCCAATGTAAATGTGTTCAGACAACAGTGATCAGAAGAGAGAACTTTGAAAATAAAAAACAAAAGACAGACAAACATACAAACACATACACACACACACACCCCTCTAGCTGTTTCCTATTTTGCTGACTGCTTTTCAGTCAGTCTTCGTAACATCTGATTTTGAAAAGGCACGCTTCAAAAAATCTATGACCCACACCTCTGCATTACTCTTCCAATTAGCACTGGGTCAGAGAGAGGGGCACCTTTCAATCTCTTTTCTAATGACTAAATAAACACAATCCATGTGATCTAATTTAATTATGTGTGTGGCGCAGATCTTTTCATTAGCCTTCGCTGACTGAATATCTGAAATAATTTGATCAGTTCATTTTTCCTCAGCCTCATTGTTTTAGAATGCATTCGATCAAGAATATGGAGTGTTTACTATGTGCCAGATACTGCTCTATATAGATTTTTTTTAAAAAAAGAAAGAAACGCAGTAATGGGCTTCTCTAAATCAGGGTCCAGTTAAGAGACAGGTGACACGCTGGGTATTTAAAAAAGAGAAAATTTAATACAGGTGTCAATAGAGCTCAGCAACCAAAAGGAGAATAGTGAAGTAACCCAGATTAGCAACAGCAAAAGCCCCCAGAGCCACTCTCATCTCAGGAATTGGGAAGACAAAGGAGGAGAGGATGTTAAAAGTCTCCAGGGCTGGCTTCCTTTGAATGGAACTGGAATGACAGGGACTGCCCCAGGAGCTGGGAGACACAGACAGCCACTGCTAGAAAATGCTGCCCAAGTAAGAGAAAGAGAACCCTACTTTCCCATTCCTTTAGCTTTCCTATTTGCCTGCCAATGTCTCCCACTGGTCAAACTTCTTGAAAAGCCAGGGGGCAAGAGAATTTGGAAAACCTAATTTGCAACAGAATGGATAATGCTAAGAGCCATTCAGACTTCAGTAACGACTAATTAGCACTTTGAGTCTCAAAATCTGTAAAACTGCCTTCACTTTCCAGATGTCTATAAACCACAGACTTGAGTGCACACGCGTTCGCACAGTGCACATGTGTATATATGCACCCAGCCACACCAGCAATGAAATCATACCCTATAAGGAGCATACGGAGTACAGCCTTTAGAGCTTATGGAGATCTAAGAGACTCTGGATCCCCTAATCTCGTTGCCCTTTTTATTCTTTTAAAATTTATGTCTAGGTAGTTCGTAATAGGTTGCCACCATGAATGCCATTATATGTTTAATTTATTAAACTATTATTAATAAATAATAAACTATTATTAAAGCTATTAATGGAGCACATATATGCCATTTACTTTAAAAGCGACCTTACTTTACTGAATTCAAGTCATTTAACTCTAACCACTGTTTTAATTTGAGATACTCAATCACATTCTCTTGAATTAATGAAATATTTATCTAAAATTATCCACTGCTTAGTCTTTTTGTGTTCCATGTAGACACTGAGTAGGTATTCTAAAACAAAATATAATAATAGTAATAATAATGATGATGATTGTGCTAAGAGGCTGTTTATTTTCTGATTTTGATGGAAAGTCTCTTGTTATTTTTTCCATTAAATATCATGCTGACTATTGGTTAGAAAACATTTCTATTCCAGTATTAAATAAGTTCCATTTTTTTAGTATTTTTATAAGGAATGACTGTTGAATTCTATCAAATGTCAGGATTTACTGAGAGGATTATAGAGTGATAGTTCTTCTTTAATAATGGGTTTCCTTTTTATTCATTCTTCTGTCTCCTTTTCCTCTTAATCCTCCCTCCCATATTTCTTGGCTTATATCCAAGATGCCTTGGCGTTATAAGAAAGCCAACCAGCGAAAGTCTTTCTTTCTTTGTGGTTATCCCCCTGTTCATGAACCACGCAGCCACAGTCTGAGCTGGATCTGTGGTTCTTCAACATTTCCTCACTAGTTCCATCCCTGCTGGCTAATGAGTGAGAAGCTACTTCTTTGCTGCCAGATCCTTGCTTTTATTCAGTTTCCAGATTCAGAGCTATCTTAAATGGCTCAGGTTACTTAAAGCTTAACTTCGGTGTCATAAAGGAATTTATTTTTATATATCCTAGAACTGCTAAAGAACTTAGAACTCTTTTGCTCTCATTACACAGTGAAAACAAAACAAAACAAAACGAAACAAAACAAAACAAAAAAACAAATCATCCAAACCCAGAGAGCTAAGTACTTTTTTCCAATGGTATGCAGAAATGCCTAGTAGACTTCGGCCAACATCTCAGCCTGCCAACCAGGTAGTATTTTTCACATACCATATTATTCCCTTGTCTGTTTGGTTTGGGCAATCGAACTTTTCCCATAGACCTGAGAAATGAGAAAAGGAAATCATGTGCCTTGATCCACAGCGGCCAACCTACTGTCTTCACGGTGGGTGGTGAGTAATGCTGACACTGAACAGGAAGGTCACCGAGTGAATGAAGAGCCACATGTCGAAGAATGGCTGGCAGTATCCTTGACATGGGAGGAGAGTCAGGGACACCCCAGAGAAGAATGAATGACGGGACACAGCAAAGGACTGACCTGACTGGAATGGAAAATAAGGCAGTACTGATGTTAGGGTAGCAAAATTTGCAGCCCCAGATCTGAAGTTTGCTCATTAGGAAATAGGTCAATGAGAAATTACCATAGGATTCTGGAAAAGGGAAGCATACCGAGTGGCTACAATCAAAGATGGGTGTTTGAGGAATCATGCTCCAAGCATACTTCACATTCAAAAGAAGTAATATCAAAATTATCTGCTGTAAGGCAAGACATGCTGCCTCTTTTATGTTCCTTAGAACTCAGATAGTAGGTTATATTGAACAAAGAGTCCCCAATTAACTGATTTTATATCTTTGGATGAGAAACAATTTCTGATGAAATCAAACTGTCATACTGAGAACAAAAGTAAAGGAAATGTGATGGAAGGGAAGACTTTCTGAATGTCCAGTCTGTGCCAAGCAGTATGCTGAGGATGACTGTGGAACCCCGCCACAGAACCAGAGAGCTCCCAAGGCTGTAAGACATTATCAAAAGCTGATAGCGGAAGTGTGGCATATTCAGCTTAATCTATGAAAAAATAGTTAATATAAAAATCATTAGAAGAGGATAAACTAGATCTGATACTCGGTTTTCACCTCCATCTAATTCACTTCTTCCTTGGAGCATTTCAAGATCTAATAAGATTTTCTCTAAATCTAGGCTCTCTTCTTCAGAAACAACAATTCTTGTCCCATTTTGTTCTTTACCCTAGAACCTAAAAATTCTTTTTGTTCACAGAGATTCGTGAAGTCCATAAACATGGCCCCTGAATGATGGACTCAAGTTTTCTCCTACTGCAATACAAAGACTGACAGTCGGTTCCCCATCAAGGGGATGATAGGTTGGACTATTTGTAAAAGTGAAGCCTCCCATTTTATTCTATCTATGTTTTATCAGGTTAAAAATTCTAAACTGATATTACACAAAGTTCTTCTTTTGAGCAAAGGCTTGTGTCATATTCCACATGTAATCTCAAAATGCACCAGACCCGTGAAACCAATAGTTACTTTTAGATCTGGCATGTCTATCTTTGACATGATAGTAAAGTTCACATACACTCACATTTGTGTTCTCAATTTTCCATGGCAAAATCACCTTAAAATTGCTAAGTCATGGTGAAAGGAGAGAATATCACATTTGCAGCATACTTAAATCATTTAATAAAGCCTTTTTATGAGGGGGAAACTGCCTCAAATGGAAGTTGACTTTGCTAACCCAAACACATGCAGCGAGGGCAGCGTTCCCTTATTTCTATTTTGAAGGAGCAAACACCTCTGGGAAGGAACTCAGCTTTCCAAGCGTAATCTATCTTCAAAGGCCAGATGTCTCCTGATACCTCAAATGCCTATTGGACGTCTCCACATTTAGGGCCCTTGGGGACTTCAGGCCCCACTCTCGTAGAAAACTAAATCCATCATCTTCTTCATCCTAATCAGGTCTTCCTCACTCCAGAGTTCTCAATCCCAGTACGGACCATTATCAAACCACCTGGAATCTCAGGGCAGAAATTTGTGTCTCATTCTTGACTCCTCTCTCTCCTTCAACGACTCCCCCACGCTATTGGTCTTCAAACACTGACTACTTCACACCCCAAACTGCTCTCTACTTTGTCTATTTCAATTCACCCAGCTACCCTAGCCTATCCCAAGCCACCACCATATCCCACCTGGATCACTGCCACAGCTGTTCACCAACCTCCGTGCTTTCCTCTTGTCCTCTTCAGTCTTGTATCTCCCAATATACCACCAATCATTCTACAATACACGTATCATGACATCAGGCCCCTACTTCAACTTTTTCATCTGTTCTCCAATTTTCTTAGGATAATTTTCAAACTCTTTCTATGATCTGGTTTCTGTTTATTTCTCTACAATCATATTCATCCATTCCTATCAGCCCCTACTTGCCCTAAATAAATATTCTAGACCTTCAAGGTTCCATGTTCCCTCTTTATTCTGGGCCCTTGGGAAGATGGTGATCCCTGCCAGTGAACAGTCTTCTCCCTTGTTCCTGCCACCTGCCTAACTCCTGTTTCTCCTCTAGTCATGCACTTAAAATTTCACTTCCTCTAAGACAGAGAACTTGACCTCTAAAATTTGGGTTAAGCAGCCCTCCCTAATGTATATTACCTATTAAAGTGCTTTTCTTCTTCTTACTAAAAATCTTATTCCCCTTTTGTATCATCTGTGCCTGGCAGACAATAAACTCCAAAAAGATGTTCAAAGGGCAAATTAACCTATGTTAAAAAGTGATCATCAGGGTAATAATTTTCAGATACAAATGGCAGCAATACATATTTTTTTTCTCTCCCTCCCTCTCTCCTTCTTTTTTAAAGAAAGCCTTATTACAGGACATTTGTAGGATGC
Organism: Potos flavus; assembly: GCA_028534135.1. NCBI lineage: Eukaryota > Metazoa > Chordata > Mammalia > Carnivora > Procyonidae > Potos > Potos flavus. The sequence goes on along the minus strand of CM052883.1, from coordinate 29,459,180 downwards.
TTTCTATTGTACTCGATTTGTCCACTAACCCAAAGCTGAAGACAGAAAGATAAACCACTTCCTATTTAAACGGAATCATAAATATCTCCTGCCAGACAATTCTCTCAGGGCTTTTTAAAATTGGCTGAAAAAGCTCTGCTACTCATAACCATAATCTGAGTCTGGCCCACTTCTTAAGTTCTTAAGAGAAAAATTAGGAGAAAAAGGACAGAATCATACAGTCACTTGTCCTCTGCCAAAGCTGTCAGGGGAGGGAAAGGAGGATTAATTTAACTAAAGGTAAATGGAATGGACAGCAACAGAATCTACCATAAATATGACAATACTTTCAAGAAGGGGAAATTTGATATCTCAAGCCTTGGCTGGACATATATATAGGTGATACACTTATTGATTACCCTTCTACCTATCCAAAAATGGGGAGAAAGAGATTAGAGACCAATAGGTAATGAAGGGTGGCAGAATGAGCACATAGCCCCCACTCCCACCTTTTGGCTTTACAGTATGTGAGGGTCCTGTGAATTAAGGGACACTGCAGAAGGAAGCTAGGCTGGCACCTCAGAATAGTTATCCAGGCACGCGAGGCAACAGCAGCGGGAAGAAGCCATGAGGTATGTTTTGGATGGCAGCTGTTGAAGGAGGTGGGGTGAAAAGGTCATGTTAGCACCAGATGTCCTTTACTTTCAGGAGCTGCTCACGAGGCCAGCCGCCAGAGGCACCCTGCCCAGAGAGGGTACTGGAGGGATGGACCGTTGGCAGGCTGAAAGGAAACATGGCTGCCCGGCTTTGGAAGGTTCTCTGAGAAAGGGCAATAAAAGTGATCATCATCTATAAGGAAAACTCTGCATCAACGAGGCCATCGGCAGTTAGGAGACCAAGCCAGATCAAACTGTGGAGGGTATCTCATTACTGCCTCTCTCTCCTCCTACTCCCTATTCCCACCTATTAGAAGAAGGAAATAAAAGTGACCCAGAGGCCAACACCACCTCCTTCTCCCTCTCTGAGATATATTCCAAAGTGAGAAATAAGAAGGAAGTAAAAACACAGAATTTACTTCCCTCTTCTGAGCCATTTGCAAAAGAACTTAAAGTTGGGTATGAGGTTGGGGCACGAAATTGAAATGACTAAAATTCACTAAGAAGTTACAGAAAACATTCAAAATGAAATGTCAATTAAGGGATAGGAATGGGAGCCCGGGAGACTCAGGAAAAATATAAAGTAATTCCATGTTAATACTTTACCAAATTCAGACTGTTCAGTAAACTGACTAAATATCTGTCATCATAAGGGGTTTAGCACACACATCAAAGTAAACTACCCAAGGGAGACAATGATTTGCTACACCTCTACATATTAAAGACAAAATTTATTTAAGCTATTCCTTAATGCTCAATAGACGAATCCTTCTGTTCCTAACTACCTCTCTTTCCAATAAGTTTTATTAATTGCTAGTCACATATCAAAACAGGTGTCTACAAAATATGAGAACACATCCTAACCCCTTTAATACATGTTTTTCAATATATTACATTTTATAATAATTTTCAACTTCAGTGAAATTCATTCAGGGTTCTATGCCTTAATGAGATGATTACATGGTATGCAAATAAAGTCTTCTGCAGCTATATTATTACTCCTGAAAAATCTCACTAAGTACATAGATTACGGACTCTGAAGCTACCGTAGCTTCTGACTTCTAGAGAAAGTAATCATACATAGGTAAGAAATGGGGTTTTGCAACAATACAACTGAAATCTCATTTCTGAAAAGAAAAAAAAAAAGTAAAGACAATTCAATCGTGCCGCCAAAATTAGCCAAATTTCTACAGGTTTTTCCTTTAGCAAGGACACTGTATTGGCTTACTCAGTGTACTGCTCATGACTCTAAATGCAGGCATACAAAACACTCCACACACGTCCTAATCAGAGTGAGATTTTTGTTGGCCCATCTGCTTTAAATTGTATGCCAAGAACCAAGAAAAATCTTGGAAGTTCTAAGTCCTAGTTGTAAAAACAGAAGATAAATTTTGAATCATAGACTGTTAGCCCTGGAAAAACACTCCAATGACAACTTGATTAATTCAAAGCCTGTTCTGATTGAAGTGTCTTTTCCCCTAAAAGAAATAATAGATTTCTCTACACAGTATAACTGCATACAAGCTAAAACCATTCAACATACACTGATCACTCTTAATTGTGTTTTTGTGTTGCTGTTTATGTTGTCTGTCCAAAAACTTCATCCACATTCAGCAAACATCCTATAATTAGCTATGGCTTCACCTACAGAGACAAGCAGCACAATGATCTCAGGTTCTTAATATTCCTTTGAAATTTATTTCAAAGCTGTGCTAAACAAATCAGTCAGAAATCTTCAGCCAAGCGGTCCACCCACGTTCAACAACCTTTTCTCTACCTAATGATAATTACAGTCTATAGAACAGGCAGCCTCTAATAAAGGACAGCAACTTTAGAAGACAAATATCTGTAGGGGCCTTTCGGTTGCCATAGAAATATCTTTAGGCCACCTTGTCCTCAGCATGAAACATTACCTTCACATTAACCTGCTATTAAGGGCGCGTGCGTGTGCGTGTGTGTGTGTGTGTGTGTGTGTGTGTGTGTGTGTATGGCTGGGTTGGGGTATATATTAACCCAAATTATAGGATAACTCACCCTGTCCTGATGGTTATAAATGATATGTGGTTCTCAGTTCTAAAACATTCCCCAAAATGGAGAACACAAATCTTCTCCGTGACAGCAGCCCCTGACTAATGGGTTCTTGTTCCCTTGGCTCAACTGAAAACTTCCATAATGCAGCAAAGCAATAAAGATCAGCAAAGAACTCTCCATATCCCCTTTCTTCATTCTAAGCTCAAAGGTCAGTGGCTTCCTAAAGTAAAGGTATCAGCCACAGTTGTGAAACAGGGAAATAAATCTCATCATGTTAACCCAAACGTGAAAAACCTCTTAAGAAGCATTCCCTGGGGGGTGGGGAGACTAGAATACTGTTTTATAATTAAAGGCTGTTTTTAAAAGAATCACATGAACTTCCCCAAGGTACACTAATGGCTAAAAGATACAATTTTATTTTACATATCTGTAAATACTTTCAGTGGAAATTTGTGGCCTACCTTTTGGGACCACAGGTACAAAATAGAACTGGGTAATCTATGGTGCTTATTTTGACGGATTTTTTAAGACCCTTTAAACACAACATTCTAACTAAATATAAAGGATAATTTAAAAAGCAAAAGAACAAAAATATAATTACTTAGGACTTTTATGATCCCCAAATGCGGATGTTATGTCAGGGAGCAGTTAAGAAGGGAAGGAATGGGGAAGAGCATTAGAAGGGGTAGAGATTCAAACTCAGTGGGGGGGAGAGGGGGGTGTAAAATTTTAATGCTGCACCACTCTGAGGGAGGCAGGGTGTTTCCTTAGTCACTTCCCACACCCAAGTTGTTTAATTTAAGCTTCCCAGGCATTACAACAGGCCCTTTGACATTCGTTCTCTCAATTACTTCTAAAATATGACCATGGGAGGAGGTACAAGTGGAGTATCCTTCCATTTTTACAGAAGCAGATACCAAAGCTCAGGAAGATTAAGTGACTTGCCCAAGTTCACAGACGTGATCACAGGGCTGCCAGGGAGTAAAAATAATTCGAACTCTATGGCCTGTGTTCTCGCCAGATTTCATCATGGTATTACTTTAGGTGTTACTTTATTTGGCATGATAGCCACACATTTCATTCGAAAATGTTCTTCACACAATGAAGAAACTTTGTCAGCACACGGTAATGATTCACTATTAAATCAAAAACATTAAAGATTCTTTCTATCCTTTTAATGTTATTCTCACAGATAATTCCTTACTGTGGAAGTACCAAAGATCCAATCCATCAATCGCCCTACGTTACTTTCAGTGAGAAGATATTACTAGGATTGGTGCAAGTCTTACACAAGGAGAAACCTAAAAATAAGTGTGGTCCAGCAATATGACCCTGAGTTTGTTGTTGTTGTTGTTTTTAATGTCATTTCTTTTGGAGAACCGCTAAGGCATCCATCTGTTTATCCTAATAGGATAAACTATCACTAGTTTATCTGCTTTATTCAGATCAGCTCCTCTGCCTGTGCCACTGAAAAATTATCTTTATAATTTTTTTAACAAAAAAGTTGGCCCACAAATCAAGACCTTGTACTTTTTCATCCGTACTAACAAGAGTTTTTATGTAACGTGTTCTAAAAGAAGATAGCCTCTCACTTGGCCGGTACCTAATTGCTATATTAATTTTTAAAGCAATACCATTTTTCTTTAAAGAAGAGATGCTGTCTGTGTGTGGCATTTGAGTGTGCCAGAACATGCTGAGACAGTGAGGAAGTGATCCTCACATCAAGAGATGGGCAATAAACACTAAAATTAACCACAGAGTCTGAAGTCGTATTAATTATGGCATTCCGCAAATACATGATAAGCCTCTAAGTAGAGCAGTACAAGGAAAATAAAAGGGAATGGTAAATTTGACATGATACTTGAAAGTCTACTAAAAGGATCAAAATCTGGCCATCTTTCTAAGATATTCATGTTATTACGAAGAATAATATGGTTTGCATCTAAAGCCAAATTTAAGAAGAGGACCATGTAATTATTTTTTCAAAGTTTCGCTATCCATATTTCAGTCATACAATTCTCACGTATGTAGATCAACTGAATTTTAACAACTGGGTATGTGGAAAAGCTAATGCCCCAGAAGTTTCAAAATCTTCCACCACTCTTGGACTCGGCATATAACAAAATAAAGCTAGTGACTGGGCGCGTGGGTGGCTCAGTCGTTGGGCGTCTGCCTTTGGCTCAGGTCATGATCGTGGAGTCCCGGGATCGAATCCTGCAGCATAGGGCTCCCAGCTCCGCTGGGAGTCTGCTTCTCCCTCTGACCTTCTCCTTTCTCATGCTCTCTTCCTCTCTCTCTCTCTCAAATAAATAAATAAATAAAATCTTAAAAAAAAAAAAAGATATACTAGTGACTATAACAAAGTTGTCTACAACAAGGAGGACCATAACCAGATATTTTCTAATGACAATTACAACACAATCGATAACCTTTAAAGAAATCTCTGGACAGCAGTTAAGGGCAAAGACATGGCTAGAAATGCAGACTTAATAGATGAGAAATAAACCAAGTATTCTCAACCATGGACTTTGGGAAAAAATGTCAGACATGGTTAAAGGTTCTACATGTTAATTACAGCTATTAAGGGTCATTAATAATAGCACTGTCTTCTAGTTGCGCCTAGCACAAATGTAACAGATTTGTTTTCTGGGATGTACAAGTTAATTTATGTAACCATCTCCAAAGCTCTCGGTTCCCTTGGATTTTTCAATATACCATATAGCAAATGCAGTTTTTATTAGAGAGTATAGAATAAGGTACTATTTAACTTTATCAACCTCCATAAGCGATAGAGAGTTTCTCATTTGTATTTTTTTTTACTACTCACTCAGTTTACTTAATTTTCATTCCATTAGCTCACTGTGAATTTGGGGTCCAAAGAGGCCAAAGGACATAATGTCAGAAATCCTAACTATCTCTGAAAAAATTTTATCACTTCATTTCAATGAGGATCTTAAAAATTACTATAACTATATTCTGGATTATTTATTACAGGGCCATCATGTGATTTCAGTGTCTGAGCTTGTACCTTTGTTTACTATGGTACTTGCAACACAGTGAGATATAATTTTAACATCCCATCAGTGGGAAAAGAAGGGAGGTAAACTTAACAGTGATGTCTATGAGCCAAGCACAGGCCAAATGACAGCCCTGGGAGCCATAATGATGGTTTCCTAGTAGTTCAAATTGAGAAGCGTTTAACAGGAATACAGAGAATTCAGTGGCCCAGGATTGTCAGACTCAAAAAACCTGTGCTGGGGACACCTGGGTGGCTCAGTCAGTTGGGCCCCCGACTCTTGATTTTGACTCAGGTGATGATCTTGGGGTCCTCAGATCGAGCTCCATGGCAGGCTCTGCTCAGCAGGGAATCTCCTTGAGATTCTCTCTTCTCTGCCCCTCCCCGCTCTCCTCCGCACACGCTTTCTCTCTCTTTCTCTCAAATAAATAAATGTTAAAAAAAAAAAAGAAAAAGAAAACAAAAAACCTTGTGCTTTAGCACTGTGGAGCCATTCTTGCCGATAGCAATGTACATTCAGCAAAAAATCATCATCCATCACAGAAGTGACATTAATTTGAATTTCATAGATTTCTGAAATGTTGATCGAATTTAATTTGCCTATCTGTTTTGTTTGTATGGCTACATGAGAACTATTACACAAAGGCTGGAAGCCTGTTTCTAAGGCATACTTGATGTTATATTATAAATGAAAAAAATCACATACAATTTTAGAGATATTGAAGGGTTTTTTCCTCTCCCTTTAGGAGGAACCCAATCATTACTCACATTTAACCTGCTATTTACCATTATTCCATTATTCAATCACCTCTGACTTCCAAATAATTGTTTTATAGTCCAAGTAAAAGCTTTTGGGTTGTTTTTGTTTTGTTTTGTTTTGTTTTTGGCCTAGCTAAAACCTGAGGCAGCACTGAACCTTTTTTAATTTTCGTGAGGCTCTGCTGAAATATCGTCCCATCACAGTGAATTGTTCCATTGCTCAATTAGTAACCTAGGTAGCTAACAGTACAACTTCAGAAATACCCAGTGTAGTGTAAAACCAAAGCATCTGTGCCCGAGTCCAAGAATTTCTACAAGTATTAGTTCTTGTAATCTTGTCATTGTTAATTTACGTTCAAAAGGAAATTCTAATTCCAGAGATTTAATTCCCAATTAATTTAGTAACTGAACTTACATTGTATTGTCCCCTTTTCATTATATCATTGCAATACATACAGAAAAGAAGAGAACACTTGGAAATGCTCCACTAAAAGTGGTATCTCAAACTCTGGATATATAATAAAACAAACTTTGTAGGTTTAATACATTTTTCTTCAGATTAAACACCAGAAAAATTGTAAATGTTTACAAAGATGCATTCTTCTCATGAAATTTTCATTTCAATATGGCGCCACCACCCCCCCAAACTTGATTTATCTAAAATGAAGCATCTCTCTTCCCCACAGTTATTTCATCTCACCTTCCTAGCTTTTTTAAATTCAATTGTTCTAGCCATAAAATCTAAAATGAAGGTGACTGTTTGAATTGGTCTTGTACCTTCATATCAGATCATTCCTTTAATGAATTGGAATTTGATTCAAAATGGATACTGACTGCATCTTCATCATTATGTTATACCATTAATTCCAGTCACCTTATTACACCATTAATTACACAAACCAAACTCTTAGCTGCTGTCACCAATTCCAGCTCTTTAGTCCCAAATTGCTTTCACAAAAGAAAGAATAGATTGTTTTGACAAATACTGCCATATTCATATTTTTATTTATCCTACGTGGGATACTTGGTACAACCTGAACCTTTAAGTTGAGGTGTTTTACCAGCTCTAAAAATTCTCAGCCAACATGTTTTTGAGTATTGGCTCTCCTTCATTCTGTTTTCCTCCTTTTGCAAAGTCTGCAAACACGTACATTCAACCACTATTTTACATTTCTATTTCCTTTTCTCTCTGTATTTGTAATTCTTAAAAATATTCTTCCATTCACCAATTCCCTCTTCAGCTCTGACTTTATCTGCTTCTTAACCACTCTATTCCATATTTTATTTCAACAACGTTTTCCATTTTTAGAGGTTCTACTTGGTTGTTTTCCAGATCTTACTGGTCAGTCAACAGTTGTTTGTTACTTGTTCACTTTTACAGTCCCCCCCCCTTCTTTTATTTCTTTAAATATGTATATACAGCCATTCCATTTTATATATTGAATCACTCCATCACCTGAATTCCTTATATAACCAAATGTTCAATGTCGCTGTTTCAGCTAATGCTCATTCAAAATGGCTTGGCTCCCCAGAGAATTGGTGAGAAATGATTTTGGCCTGCTTGATCTTAGCCTATTCAAATCCTGAAACCTCTACTGATGCTTGAGAGAAGACTTCTGCCTGCTTCTGCTGAGAGTCAGGGTGCTGCTAACATGACCTGAAAACATTTTAGCCCATCTCAAACGTCCCAATTTCATGTAAGTATCTCAGGTTGAGAACCTTCCTCCATACTGTTTGCCCAAATCTTGATACATCGATAGCAGAGTTCATAAACATTTGCCCTCAGAGCACTCACCATTCCAGTTCTCAGCTCTGATTCTGGGGCATTTGTTCTCTTTAGATAAGGGGGATGGAGGAGGCACAGACTTCGGAGATTTTCCACTACCTAATCCCCACCAGCGCACCATAAATTGTATTTATCAAGGATGCTGTTGGTTTGAAATGATACGTCTCTCACTGGAAGCCAAATCCATCTTATTTTCTTAAACAGTTACATCAGCCTCTTAGTTCTTGCTCTGAAATACTTGATGGTTCTCTTCTCATTAGAAAATATCCATCTTCCTGCTTATTGTTCAATAATCCGTTCACATCTTACGTCTACCTACAATTCCTTTAGGGACTTCGTTCTACGCTCATCGAAGCAGCCTCTTCAGGTCCCTCCAGCTCAGCACCTACTCTGCCTTCAGTCCTACAGCCCTCTCCTGATCTGAACTATCCTTTCCTAGCCTCTCCTCTCGGCTCATCTAACATCCGCCCCGTTTTAAAGCCCACCTCACACCCACTTTCCTTCATGAAACTTTCTATGCTCCAACAAGGATTTCTCCACTCTCCTCAGTTTCTACAGGCTTTTTAATCTAAAACTTAACGGAGAATGGTATCGAATCAAGGAATTTAAAAAATATAAAAATCTTTCTAGGTCACCTATTTTGATCCTAAAATGAGTAACAATCAAGACCCAGAGAAAGGTGCGGAAGGACATTCGATGCTGGATGGCAAAGGCCACACTAACCCTTGTTCCTCCTCACCACTCCGAGGCTCTTTTTCACTTATACTTTGCTGGTCATTCAATGTCTCTTTCTCCCCTCTGAACAAGAGTTCTTCATTCAAAGCTTCCCCAAAGAAAGAAAACTGAAGTAATGACAATGACCCACATGGCCCCCTCCCTTTCTCCTAGCTACCACCAACCTCTCTAGTCACACCCCCTCCCACACCTCTCTCACGCTGGCTTTTCTGCCTTGGACACGAAGATCTCTTTACCGTACCTCTTCACTGTTTTCTGTTTACTCCTCCTTTAAGCCTTTGTACTAGCTACCCACGTGCCTGGAATGATGTAAAAAGGCCTGTGCATCTTATATCATCCCTTCGGATCAATCTTTAATCTCCTTTAATGTTTTCATTTTTTTTTTTTTTAAGATTTTTATTTTTCACTTATTTGAGAGAGAGAGCACAAGCACAGGGAGAGGGAGAAGCAGTCTCCTGCTGAGCAGGGAGCCCGATGTGGGACTCGAGCCCAGGACCCTAGGATCAGGATCTGAGCCGAAGGCAGATGCTTAATCGACTGAGCCACCCAGGCGCCCCTCAGTGTTTTCATTTTTCTTTATAGCGCACACCATCTGACAAATGTTTAGTTGTTGACCTCTCTACTGTCCGCCTCGGTCCCCAAGAAATTAAGCGCATGACTGACTATTTACGTTAATGTTTTATCCCCCACTCTCTAAAACAACGTCTGGGACATAGCAGAAACATAATAAAATACTCACTGAATGAACAAATGAATGACTGGCCACAGAGGCGCAGTTGTCTGTGTTAGCGCTGCGGCCATGACCACGGCGTCAGATCACACAGAGCTTACTCCTACAGAGCTCACAGTGCAAGGGAAAACGGACCAATAATAAGCCCTTGATAGGAGACCCAGGATTTACACGTGAAACCTTTCATGGAATAACACAATCTTTGCGAGATAAACTTAAAAGATCACCTTCAACCTTCCCAGACCAAAGAATCCCAAGTAAAATTTGTACAGTGTTCAGCTAACCTCTGTTCCCACCACCAATGGTAGAGCTCACAGTACCTATCAGAAAGAGTATCTCGTTTTTGAAGCAATTCTACTCGTTACTATGTTTTACTAGGTTTTGCTTCCTCATATATACCAACCTTGACTTCCTATAACTTCCAAAGTTTGAACTAATGCTGCCTTCTGAACTAAATATAACGAAATATGCATGAAATAAATGTATAACAATCTTTTAAAAATATGTAAATCTGTTGAATCTCCTCATATGTCTGCTTCTCTGTGAGCTAAATACACTGTTACCTCAGTTATATTTATATGGGATGATTTTCAAATCCCTCACCTTCCTGGCCACTTGTATCTGAAGAGATTCCACTTTCCCAAAGTCAAGTGCGCTGCCCTAATATGACAGATGTAGCATTTCCAGCACAAAATCAAAGAAATTTTAAGAGTTTTGATATCCAGCCCTGCATTCATCAGTTACTCTTACTCAGTCTCCATTTTTCTATCTTAAAATGAGTCAAAAGAAGTTTCCTTTACGAGTTTCTTAAATGGCTTGCTGAAATCCAAAAGCCATTTGCTATTTTCTTGATCTACTATTCTAAGAATCTTTTCCATGAGGTTATTTTGCGTATCATCACCCTATACTTCTACAGTCTTTATAATTGATAAATTCTCGAGTTGAAAGATTTCAAGCTTTTTTCTTTGGATGTATCCAATGGTTCGGCAAGGTGATGAAAACAGCAGTTTTCAGCCCCAGTTACAAAAGTATGATCAGGAGCTCACAGAGGTGCCACTAGTTAGGTGCAGGACTAGTACGAAATTCTGAGGCATTTAATTCCCCATTTGAATTAGGTCTCCTCCACCCTGCCCAGCTTCTGAGCATGCCCCATTAACACAATCTACCAGTACTGTTCTTCAGAAACAATCGTCAGGGACTGACAACAATCAAAATACTCTATAGTTTTTGGAATCCATGCATTTGCCCTTTATGGAAAGGTAGAACATTCGATAGTACCCACAGCAGATTTAATCCTGCCTTTTAGCTCTCATGTATTCTAATAGACAAATGTCAATACTCTGGTTTCTCTTCAGATCGTATAAATCTTTTGCCTTCTACTAACAAATAACTAACTATATTGGGCACAACTCTGTAATCAAAACATGAGTGTAACATTATTTAATAAACTAAAGCTAGAGATTGTCCTGCTACTTGTATAAAGGCAGTTGAGTCTTAACCCCAAAATTTTTAGCTAATGGGAATACTGAACTATGTAGCAATGAATTCAAACTTTTGACTCTTGGAAAAAAAAAAACAACTTACCATAGTGAATAAGAGACATGAGGATAAGGTAATGGTGGTACCTGAAGGAGTGAGAATTTTCTTTAAAAATCTCTTGGCTTATTAAAATGAAAAAGTTACATTAACAAGCAATTTCAACTTTTGTTCATATGGTTGCTATAAGATGTTAAGACGCAATGGCCCCAGTCTAATAATATAAATTCAGTGAACTTGCAAGATGATCTTTGAGAATGCGATTTAATGCCATCATGCCCTCAGCACTTCCCCTGCACCCTGCGGATCAGTAACAGCCAGACACACTCCTACGGTCAGCAGCAGAGAAACGCTTACAAAAGACTGGTTTTTGAGTTCACAGAAGTGTTCTTGGAAAAGTGCATATGTAATGAATTTCGATAACGTGGAAGGTGTTCACTCATTTATTCTAATTGAAAAATTAGCTTTTTTAAAAATTAGTTTTTTTTAAATGTACCTAGAATGTAATAAATGCATCAGGAATTACAGAAACGAGGAAAATAATTCAGATAATGAGAATCAGTACAAACACTCTACCAAAACTTGCCCTCCCCATGTCCTGAACCACAGAGATGCATGTGTTCATGCGCCCATTCTAGGACTCTCTTACTTCAAAACAAATAAAATCTTTCAAATGAAACTCTGTTTTGTCGGTCAGAGGCCCTGTGGTTTGCTCCAATGCTTCTATTACTTTCCTAGTTCTAGGAGGGGCAACGATTTCAGGTAGAATGTGTCCAGGGTGTTTTTTTTGCCTCAGGTAAGGCTCTGCTGAAGTCCTAACTACTTCCCGTTCCTTCACAATAGCTCCCTAAACAAAGTTTCTAAAGTAACAACTCAGAAATGTGCTAGTAATTATTTAATTAACAAGGGCTACTAAAGCTATTAATGTTTAGTGTTCTTTTTCTTAGTGCATTATGCTGAAGTTTGCTCATTTTTCTTCCATGTGTCATTAAATATTCACCATGGCTTATCAGCCCACGAGGGTAGTTTCCATTGAGTGGTTTTCCTTTAAGCAAATCCCAAGAGAAAATTCAAACTTAAACACTCCTTTATGGATCCTCTTTGGCTTCAGTTGTGTCCCCTAAAAGGATCTGCTGAAATCCTGAATGCCTCCAGTACCTCACATGGTGACCTTATTTGGAAACAGGGTCTTTCCAGATGTAGTGAGTTGAGATGAAGTCCACACTAGAGCAGGGCAGGCCCTTAACCCAGTATGACTGGAATCCTTGGAAGAGAAAAAAGAGACACAGACAGAAATACAAAAGGAGAAAATGGAGACTGGGAGATCGAAGTCATACCTCTAACGGCCAAGGAACGCCAAGGACTGCTGGCAAACACCAGAAGCTAAAAGAGGTAAGGAAAGATTTTCCCGTATAGGTTTCAGAGGGAGCATGGCCCTGCCAACACTTCTAATTTTGGACTTCTAGCCTCCAGCTAGCCAAATACCTGTTGTTTGAAGACACAAAGTGTGTGGTCCTCTGTAAAGGCAGCCCTGGAGAAAACTAGTCCGTATATTAATCTCATACATCACATTTCCATCTTTTTTTTTTTTTTTATTTACTTGAGAGAGAGAGAGAGAGAGAGAGCATACGCAAGCATGAGAGGGGAGAGGGTCAGAGGGAGAAGCAGACTCCCTGATGAGCAGGAAGCCTGATGCGGGACTTGATCCCGGGACTCCAGGATCATGACCTGAGCCAAAGGCAGTCGCCCAACCAACTGAGCCACCCAGGCTCCAGGCGCCCCCCCCACATTTCCATCTTAACTCTTAGTCTTTTCTCTCCCCTTCATTGTCTTACCTTCCTCCTACGGCGCCTAGCTACTACCCTGCCCTCGCTCACAGCATGAAGGCCTGTGCCTCCTCCTCTTTGTAACGTTCTCTCTCCATCTCTTGACTAGCCTTGCCCCACTTCTTCACTTCTTTGACTGATCTTTCAAAACTCACCTCTTGTGTTATCGTCTCCATGTAACTGACCTTTGTCTCCCCGCAGGCTGGGCTTTGTGCTGAGCTTCTGTTTCCCCCTAAGCACAACACACACTTTGGTGACATGTGTCCCTTTTCTCCACCGGACTGCAAGCCCTTTGATCTCCGTGACTGTTTCTCATCATTGTAGGCCCAGGACCAAACCTCACGTTAAGCTCCCAGTATTCATTGCACCGCTGAACTACTTCCATTTTTCCTTTCTTCACATTGCCTCGTCCCTACACATCATTTAATCATCAACTTAGAATTTAGCAAATAATGTTAGGGTTTCCTTCGAGAACACCCCTAGGTATAATTCTAGGAAAAGCCCACTGATGCAACACTTGAGAGCCAGAGCCCAGCCCCAGGAACCTGGGCCGTTCCTTAGGTTTGCCATAATTTTAACCATCGCCTGTAAATCATGGTCTGTATTCCATTCAGCTTTAGATGGTCCTGTTAAATAGCAGATAGGCCCATTGGGGAAGCATCCTGAGTCTAAGGAAAAATGTGAGAATCCCTTCCTTCCATCGTTACCAGGACAGAACTGTCATCCCTGTGGCATGTGGGAACCCCTTCCAACAAGAACCTGTAGGTCTTTTTTTAACTCAAGAAATTGTTTCTGGATTCACTTTTTTGTTTTTCTTCTCCAAGAAGATCTTCTTTGCCATAAATTAGATCTTCTTTGCCTAGCTTTTATTTCAACAACTTTCTGCAAGACCACTTTTTACCCTCCTATTTTCTTTCTTTCTCTTACTTGCCTACATTTCTTCAACATTCCTGAATCCACTTCCCCTTGAACACCTTGGAATTTAGTCCTTATTGCTTACAATTTTACCTACTTTTTCCATTTCCTTCCTAAGTTCAATTAAATTGTATTTCCCTTCTTCCTGTTTTCAGTCCATTTCTATTCTTAAATTTAAAATTATGCCTTAAGGGTGTTCCCCGCCCCCCTCCCCTAGTCCCAAATAATTGTTTGTAGTGGTGCCATAGTCTTCTCCTGCTTTATGGTTGGCCCCGTGAGGGGAATTTTGAACTCTCATTTTGTTTTCTTAAAATAGTCCTGAAGCCTGCTTACCACTGCATTTCATGAGCAAGGGTGATGATAGTCTGGAGTGGTTAATTCACTAGTGAGGTGAAGACTGCCCTCTTCTGTTAGTGTACAAAAAACATAACCTCATTTATACATGGTTTGCGGGGCATGATGAGCAGCAGGGCTTGGTGTTTTCCATTTACTTTTTAGGCTTTTTAGGTCTTTTAGGGTCATAAATTCGCCTCTTCCATCTTTATGCTTTCACCAGAGGGTTCCCAACAGTAAATTTCCAATTTCATCCTCTGTGTTAGTTTCCTTTTGATGCGATAATAAATCACCAGAAATATAATGGCTTAAAACAACAGAAATTCATATTCTCTAATAGTTCTGGAAGCCACAAGTCCAAAATAAGTCATATATGGTTAAATTCAAGGTGTCAGCAGAACTGGCCCCTTCTGGGGAGGCTCCTGGTGAGAATCTATTCTTACTTTCTTCCAGCTTCTGAGGCTACTAGCATTCCTTGGCTTGTGGCCACATCACTCCAATCTCTGCTCCAAACTCTGTTCCGTGTCCTCACACTGTCTTCTCCGCTGGGAAACCCTATCCTGCCTCCCTTTCAGAAAGGCACTTGTGATCTCACTTAGGGCTCACCCAGATGATCCAGGATCGCCTCCCCATCTCAAGACCCTTAGAGTAATCACATCTGCGGGTTCCTTTTTGCAGATAACAAGGCATCTGGCACAGGCTGCAGGATCCTGGACATGGGGGCCAACATTCAGCCTCCCGCTCTTCCCCTGACGTGCTGCCTTTCCAAGACTGCTTGCATGAGCCACACACACATTTCAAATCCTTTCCCTGCTGTCGGCCTCTGATCTACTCAGGCCTGTTTTTAAGTATATTTGAATTTAGCAGTGAGTTAAGTTGAGGGGTGAGTTTTAGTTCAGTTACATTTTCTCTTTTCTGTATAATTTTTCCAAAACCCCAGTTCTCCACAAAAACTTGAAGGTAACTTAAGAGATATCTTTTCTAGAAATTGGCATCTACCTTTCTACGTACAGATAATATGAAGTTTGTAGTGTTCTCTGTCTTCCTGCCTAGGAAGGCCTAAAGCATAGGGTTTTACAGTTTTATCTGTTCTTGGTGACCTACACTGATTTTTAGACGATGTTTGGAGTAATGTGACTGCCATAATTAAGAAGGATAAATCCTGTGTGAAACAGGCAAATAAACAGTATTCTAATTTGGGACAGATCTGTTACCTACACAAAAAGGGCTTTAAAAAGTTAATGATTTAACCTAATGGCTAAAATTACCATAGAAATAACAACCCATTAAACTTACAGAGTTATTGGATTTCAGAACTGGCACAGACCACAAGGACCAGAGCTGTCCAACATCTAGTCAATATCTCTATCTGGCTACAGCAGAAGAGCCACAAGAGACGGAAAAAAAAGTAAAAAAAAAAAAAAAAAAAAAAAAAAATCAAGAATGAAATTGTCTTTGCCTCTTATTCTGTTTATAAAATAGAAATCATAATATTTAAATACGAATCATTTAGGAAATATTATGATGAATTAGCGAGAATGTGCCAGTTCCTTTGTAACTGAAGTCTTAAGTACTGTCATTTAACGTTGATGTGATGGGTGATGAAGCAGAAGCTTTAGTGACAAGCTGTGGTCTTATAAGTTAATATATTAATAGCAAAGAAATGGAAGATAAAGTATCAGGATATTGCATCTTGCTATTGGTTTTCTAGGCTGTAGGTACAAGGACTGGCTTTGAGATCTCGTGATAATGTAATTTGACTGTTATCTTCATCTGTCCCGAATTAACAGGTATAAAAACACATTTTCAGAGCAATAAGATATTGTCAGCAATTCTTGTGAAGGTAGGAATATGTACACTGGTCGTCTCTGGACTCCTCCTGCACCCAACTAAGTCAAACAATGGTCACATCTTTAAATAAAACTCTGCAACTGACTACTGTCCAAATTTGAAGAAGCATCCCCAGAAATAGACCATCCAGGGTCCAGCACAAGTTGAATACCAAGTACCTGATTGGTCCTGCCTTAAACAAGCAAACAAAAACCCAACAAACTCCATTTTCTTAGTGTCCACTTTATATGCTAGAAAAATGATTATTTTAGAGGTGCTATGAAAATAGTCAATATATGGCATTCTTATGTGGACACGGCCACTTAACACACTAATAAATCTCAGTGCCTTCCCTGGTACTCTTCCCTCAGCTTAGAATGATTCCTCTTGTGCCTATGCTGACCCTCTCAAGGTCTGTGTCAGTGGTCACCACTCTAAAGCTATACCAGATCTTCTAAAACATATCTAATCACTCCATGGTCAGAAATCTCTTATTATTTTTAAATGCCCGTATTTTTGTACTTGCCAGTATCGCTCATCACATGCATGTATGATGGCAACACAGAGGTACACTTAAGAGTTAAGAGCCTGACTTTTGGTTTGTCCGGGGCACCGAGGTGGCCTCTGCCATTTACATGTAGTTATCGCAATGATTGGTGTGTGTATTGTTTTTCACATTCAGTTTCTTTAAAGAAGAAAAGGATAACATCTAACTTTTTATGTTCGCCAGAATAATTAAGTGAAATAATGTATGTAAAACACTAAATCTAGCAAATAAGTAATCAATACATGTCAGCTAACATTCTTCCTGCCGCAATCTCACTCTGTTTTCGCATGTAAACTTTCTTCATGAAAGAGATTACATATTATGTGGTCTGTGTCCCTGAAGCTCCTAGGACAATGCATGGCACAGAATAGGTAAATGAAACGGAATGAAACGGAATGAAAAATATTAATCAGAAAACATTTGCTGGGTTTCTCCACTGTGAAGACACAGCAGGAAATGAAAAAGGCAGCATTTCTGACCTTCTAATTTTAAGTCTTTAAGGGCTTAGTCTAGTTAAAAAAACTTGAATCTGACTAAAGGGCCGTTAATCTTGAAGTGTTTAGCTACCAGTTAAGAATATATATGTATATATATTTTTTCCCTCACAAGACTGAGTGAAAAGGACCAAATGTGAATGCTGACTTGGCGAACACCATTATAAATGAGTTAAACTTAAAACTTATTTTTCCTTCCTTCATTTTTTCCAAATAGACTTCCCTCCTCAATCCTTCATATTTCTCCCTCCTACTCAAATTTTTGTTTCCATGGCAATGTTTCCACCTTGAAATTCCATCACTGGAATGTCTACATTTGGTCTATAACTATTTCTGCTGCTCTCTCTTTTAAATTGCTCCTAGAAAAAATTCCATTCTCCCCTCTGGGATGTAGATGAACTACATAAATGCCTACCAACCTTAGGCACATTTCTCACCTCAGCCCCTGTACTGTACAAGTCTGTACAGAGGACTATTTTAGGTGTATTTTAATACTTGATAACAAAAGAAATACAAAACAGACTCTGGGATGTGAACTACATTTGATTCAAGCTTGTTCTGATTCGAGCACTTTACCCATTACAAAGAGAACATTTAGAGAACTACTTAACAATCAAAACCAGAAAAAAGAAAGACTGCCAGTAGAAGAATTATCCAACAAGGACTCATTTCCTACCACCTGATCCTAAGTTTGGCTAGACGCAGGATTTCTCCTGCCAGAACCTCACAATTGTTCAGGGAACCCTAATTACTACTGAGGCTCTCCACTGATGCGCTCTAAACCCCACTCCTTCCTATTAGACTCTTTAATGCTGCTTGATTTACTCTTAATTCCTCTATTTTGAGTTGTGCTGCCAAAGTCCTGAAGATCTGAAACACACCATTACCTCTGAATAGATGGTCCATTTGACTCTTCTGAAAAACTGATCAGATTCCAGAGAACACCTGCAAAATGCCACAAGTGAAATGGGTGCCATCTCATCAAACTACTGGTAGTGACTCCTAGAGCAGCTCTTCTCCTGAGCTTGGGAGAGCCAATGGAAGTCCTCGTGACTACCCTGGGCGAGCAGCCCACGTTGAAGGAGGCCTCCAGGTGTCAAAAAGTTACTTTTAGAAAAGCTCACAGTTGACAGAGGAATCATCGATGAGGTTCTGGCGTTCCTTCAAGAATTCTAACGCGGAAAGCTCCTCACTAAAGAGCCACTCGAGAAGTACCATGAAAAGTTCTAGAATGGCTATCCACAAATTGGATCAATACCTCAGAAAATTTGCTGATCCTGTGACAGAGTTCTGATCATTTAGGAAGACCTAAGACAGACCAGCCCAGAAGGACTCATGCTTATGACCTCTCTAGCCTACTCAGAGGCGAATGGATTGCCTCTGCGGACCCTGCTTTTCTTCACACGGGAAAGAAAGCGGTCTTTCTCTAAGTCCTAAATCTACAACAGAGTACTTAGAGTGAAAACGAACCTAGTTTTTAAAAAGCCTAAATTCCCTCCACATTTAAAACTCTCTAAAACTAAAATTGGCTACACACCATTTTGCAGCTTGCCCTAATGGGCCAAATGATCGTGTTTATTTGACTGTTGTGCTTTACTCGTCTTCAGTTTCTAGCTACATCATTAACATAATACTCCATACTGTCATGAATTCATCTTTAGCACTGCATTTGAATGTAAACCAGAATTCTGGGCATTGTAATCAATGCGCCATGAAAAGCAAAATAACTCCCCAAGGATTTGCAATGTTGAAAAGCAAATGTTTTCATTCCTCACCTGAGACGTGTTCTAGCACCTCGGGGTTGCACTCCAACAGACTTTGGCAGATCCTTAGATTCTAAACCCTTCTCTGAGTGACAACCGAGCTGAGTGCCGCTATCGACTCTGTATCTCTTACAAATCTTTCTCCCATACATTTCCTCACTATATGGCAAGAAGGAAGCCCAGCCAGCAGCAGAAGTTACTCCTGGTTCCACTGAGGGATTTCACTGTCAGGACATCCCTCATTCTCCTTCCAGAGACCACACTGCTGGCATTGTTTCCCTTTCAAATTCAGCAAAACGAAAAGTCGTTTAAAAAGCCTGTTCTAAACAATATAGCACTGCCGACACTGTGAGAATTATTTGGTGTTTATGCATACAAATTCATTTATGTATAAAATAACAATACATATAATTTCTATGAATATACATATATACAAATATATACACATAGATTTATATTTTCTGTTTATATGTATACATTATATATATAAATATGTAATCTGTATTACATATACATAGCTATATACATGTATGTACATGTAGTCTGTGTGTGTGTGCACACGTACACATATATTTTATTTTTTTTTAAACATTTTATTTATTTATTTGACAGAGAGAGAGAGAGAGAGAGAGCACAAGAAGGGGGAGCAGCAGGGAGAGAGAGAGAAGCAGGCTCCCCGCTAAGCAGGGAGCCCGAAGCGGGGCTCGATCCCAGGATGTACACATTTATTTTTAAAAATACACTGACACCTACGTGGAGGTGAGCTGGCTTATAGGCCAGGCATAGCAATGGATCATTTAAGGAAAATTCCAGTCCAGTGTTCAAAAATTAATTCCGTTATTTAGTCAAGTCTCTCAACAAAAAATTAAAATGTGATTGTAATGCACAATTTACATTCTAAAATCCCCTTTTCCTCATTTTCAAAATCTGAAACACTCAGCAGATCTAGCACCTTCTGCCCACCAAACTTCTTAACTCTCTACCCAAACTTGTCAGAGCTATTTTTTGGCTCTTGGGCTCAATCTCCCTACCCCCATCACCACACACTCTTTCAAAATAATTCTCTCATTTAGCAACAGCTCTCTGCCCTTTCCAGAACAAATCATAGCATGCTGGATTTCCTGCTTTTTCACTTCTACCCACCACTCCCCACCATCCTCAAAAAGTCATCTCTCTCCTGTGATCCAGATTCTGTGTAACAACCCACGACAACAAAGAAGCTGGCAAAAAAAAAAAAAAAAAAGAGAGAGAGGCTATGAATACTTACACATTAATATGTTCTCCTATCTCACACATCTATCAGAAAACATGCTTAAGACAGCATTTTTTTCATCATCTAAGAACATTCTGGAGTTTTGATGTCAGATGGACACGTTCACATTCTTCGACTTAATTCCTCAACTGAAATGTTACAAGAATCTAACGAAAACATATGTGCTTAAAGGACTACAAGTATCTGTTAATTAATACTGTTCTCACCTGGCCTCTTATCTCCTAACATAAACTCAAGTTTTTAGCTTGAAAAGTTTTAAAGTAACTCGGGGACTTTATAAGTTCCTTCCCTAGAGACTAAATAACACACATACTGCAAATCCATAAGGTAAGCTTTCTGGATACCATGTCTCTCAAAGTTATTTCAGCTGTCTTCTATACTGTACTCTCAGGACAAAGGAAGGATCAAAAAAAAGAAATTAAACCTCTCTGATCACACCTGTAAGTTATGAAAATAAGAGGAGCTTCAGAACCTGCGGACTCCTGTTATGTGCCTGGAGGACCAACAGATAGCATTATGTTTTTAACCGCACGAATTTTTTCCCCCCCATGGGGAAGACCTACGCTTTAAGCAGTGCAGAGAATCTGAGGGATTTCTACTATTGCATGAAGTTGATTTTTGGTACCTAGTTTCCATTTAACGGAATGAATTTATTGTCCAGTTTCAACTGCATTGTTTTCCACTTAAATTGCTCTTACCTTTGAGGAGTAAAAGCTTCATATTCTAGGGTGCCTGGTTGGCTCAGTGGGTTAAAGCCTCTCTGTCTTCGGCTCAGGTCATGATCTCAGGGTCCCGGGGTTGAGCCCCGCATTGGGCTCTCTGCTCAGCAGGGAGCCTGCTTTCCCCTCTCTCTCTGCCTACTTGTGATTCTCTCTCCTCTCTGTCAAGTAAATAAATAAAATCTTATAAAAAAAAAAAAAGCTTCATATTCTATATATACCAAAAATTACTTAATTCTTCCCAGTCCTTGCCTTAAAGATTTTACCTATGAAGTGAAGGTCAAAGTTGTGTTTGCATTTTTTTTTTCCTTCAATGGTCTAAGTTGGAAATCCTACAGATATTCTCCTGGTGTCATAAATAGGTCACTTGCGTATTTCAAATATACTACAGGACCGAAGATGAGTTTAACATCTCTGTAACCATAGGAAAAACCAGTAAAACCAAGAAGCTAGATTATTGTGTAAAAAGTTTTAAGATATTTGATTAACAGAGGGCTTGCCAGGGTTTTTGTCAATGATCTTAATTTTCCTCAAAATCCAGGTGACAGCAGTATTGTTCTCACCTCAAGATAATCTCAGCCTGGCTTAACACCACCAAGGGAAAGAGGTCACCAATTATCCCATACCTCCAAAGAGTATTCATAAGTCAGGGCTGTTCTCCTGTGGCTATGCAAAAAGTCACTTGCCGGGAATTAGAAGCAAAATTGAGAATTAGGCTATTATTATTTCTATTATTTACATAGGTTGGTAATTAAGTGGACTTTTAAGTTAATATTCGACAGTGACAAAGGCAGATACACTGTGAGAAATGAGAGACCGGGTTTTGGAAAGCAGGAAGGAAAGGGAGAGAGGGGAAGAGTGGGACATGAGTCTTGTCAGATCTTATAAAATGTGTTCCTCTGTTTTGTTGGAGGGAAGAGGGGCAGGGCGTGATCCATCTTTTCTTACAGTCAGGAACAAGGCAGACTCTTTGGACCATCCATGCCAGAGGTGACAGAACTGGGGTCCTATGGAGCAATGCCGTGACACTGTGTCACAGAAACATAAGCACAGAACCTCAGATTTCTAGTCAGGCTGAGCGAATTCCAATGAAAGGAGCATTTGTTGAGAGCCTACTTTAGGCATTGTCATAGGGGCTGCGTAAGGCGTCCGTTAACCCAAAACTCCCCCAGTTCGTACTTAAAAAAATTAAAAAAAAAAAAAATTAGAAACCCGGCACCTCTTCAGATAATTAGAAAAAAATTACCCTAGGAAAATCGTGCACTAGGGCTCCTGACTGGCCAGGAGAGTACAGAGAGACTGTTAGCCCCCAGACCCCGTCAGCAGGGGAGCCTCAGCAGCCCCCCGGGGCCCAGCCGCCAGCCTTTCAGAGCTGAGCTCCGAATCCGACACCAGCCTCACTGCAATAGCGAGTCTCAGTCTGCACAGAAGATGTGGGATCTTTAGAGACATCATTTAAATGCCAATTTT
Organism: Potos flavus; assembly: GCA_028534135.1. NCBI lineage: Eukaryota > Metazoa > Chordata > Mammalia > Carnivora > Procyonidae > Potos > Potos flavus. The sequence goes on along the minus strand of CM052883.1, from coordinate 29,436,782 downwards.
CATGCTTCCTCTTCTAAGTTATGGCACTTATAACATCAATATTTTAAACAGTTCAAGTATTTTTTAACTTCTAAATGAGTCATTCACTCTCTTAGCAGAGAAGAGGTAAAATAAAATGTCAATGACTAAAATGTGAACTACTCCTTCAAAGACAGAGTTAAGTACATTTCTCATGATTCAATGGTAATTGGCTTGGAACTTGAAAATACAATGCCACACCTGACAATGGGAATTCACTGGGCTCCACAGGAATCCAAAGGCTGCCGGAGAAAGTGGACTCAGTTCGATCAGAATTACACTTACTAGACTTCCTTGGCAATTTCCTCACAACTCTGAGGGTTTTGTTTTTTGTTTTGTGGGGGGTTTTTTGTTATTTCTTTTTAAATTTTTTTTATTAACATATAATGTATTATTTGTTTCAGGGGTACAGGTCTGTGATTCATCAGTCTTACACAATTCACAGCGCTCACCATAGCATGTACCCTCCCCAATGTCCATCACCCAGCCTCCCCATCCCTCCCACCCCCCTCCACTCCAGGAACTCTGTTTGTTTCCTGAGATTAAGAGACTCTTACGGTTTGTCTCCCTCTCTAGTTTAGTCTTGTTTCATTTTTCCCTCCCTTCCCCTAAGACTCTGTCTTGTTTCTCAAATTCCTCATATCATCTCACTGAGTTTTAAACGAATTATTTGTGCCATTCAAAATTCACACCATCTACTCATCCATTCTGGGTACTAACAATTGCTAAGATGTCTCCAGACCACGGTGCCCAGCCCAGCACATCAGCCAGGGGCAGACAGTCCCATGGGGTCTCACGGGCGCCACAGGAGGCCTTCCATCCCTCCATGACAGAAGGGAGCTTCTGTGGCTTAGATGGTAGCACCTTCAAAGTCACAGTCACAAGAAGCCTAGTGAGAAGTCAGAACCTCACCCTGGATCAGCGGTTCTCAAAATGCTGGAAGCATGGGCATCCCCTGCGGGATGTGCTTTACACCCAGAGTCCTTTTTCCTGTTCCCCAAATCTTTGGGCAGCCCCAGGCAGCAGAGCACACTCTGAAAAGGGCTACCTTCCATGTCCCAAGTTTCCAAGTCCTGAGGGTAAGTCCTGAGGTTTCGCCGCCATTCAGCCTGGCTCACAATCTGATCTTCAGTGTCAAACAAGAGCACCTGCATTCCCCAGCCATCCCTTAGAAAGTTATCCAACCATACTCCATCTGAGCAAAAACCTCATTTCTGTTTTCCACTGTGAAAAATGATGATCACAATACTTGTTCTATTCTACCTCCTCACTGAATTGTAACAAACAGCAAATAATGCACAAGGAAGTGCTCTGAAGCACGCAAAAGATAGTCACAAAATGTAAAATGGTACTCAGCTTAGAGCATGCCCAACTCTTTAAATAATAAAGCACATCAGTACATAGCCAAGTGTAAAATCCTAAAACTTGAATTATATGTATAACTTCATATTTTCAGGGCTCTTCCCATGTAGATCTGTTCCATGTCCCTCTCCCCTAGGGTTTTATTTTAACGAGTAAATAAATAACTAGGAACCAAAGATGTTGTACAAGGATCACTTACTTTGCAAAACTAATCAGACCAAATCACTTTTAACTCATCAAAGACAGAACAAATGGTTTAGGTTTTAAGAATATGTTTTTTCTGGGGCACCTGGGTGGCTCAGTGGGTTAAAGCCTCTGCCTTCGGCTCAGGTCATGATCCCAGGGTCCTGGGATCGAGCCCCGCATTGGGCTCTCTGCTCAGCGGGGAGCCTGCTTCCCCCTCTCCCTCTCTCTGCCTCTCTGCCTACTTGTGATCTCTTTCTCTCTGTAAAATAAATTTAAAAAAAAGAAAAAAAGAACATGTTGTTTCTCTGCTTGAATTACCCAAGTAGTAGTGGCTCTGCAGAATTGGGCTAAATTCTCTGCACATCTACAGTACTAAATGATTTCCATAAAATATCTCTAGACTCACACACCATTTTAAGACTCTAACTGAGAACATGACAGAGCAACACTCAAATAACTCCCTGGGTCCATAAAAATAATGGGCCCAAAGTAATCCCATGGATTATTCCCAGAGTGTTACACAAAATTACAATGAAATCATATTAGATAAATGAAATAGTATAAGGAATCTGAAAGGGTGTGAAGCATGAAACTCAAATGTCTAACCACTTAACTATAATACAACTTTTATGTGAACAAATATCAATAATTCCAAATCTATCTAAATGAATTCTGGAACGGCAGAACAGACTTGAGAATTCAGTACCACAGCAAGAAGTGGGAACAGCACAAATGAGAAGGCGTGGAAGAGAAGGAGAGGAACCAATATGTCAGCTAAGAGTGAGGAGAGCCCCAGAGACAACGGATCCCCCCTCCAAAACAGCAATACTAGGCCAACATTCTTCCTTTACATGACAAGTGACAGAGCTCTGTTGTCCACACAAAAGGATGAATTATACCCTCTTTCACTCTGAAAAATCTGCTCTCCGATGGCAGCCTATACAAGGATAAGCCCTGGTCCCATCAATGCTCTTCTACACTATTTCCACCTACCCAAGACTGTCTTTTTTGTCTTCTCTATACCTCTTCTCCAAACTCGTCCAGCAAGACTCAGTTCCACTTCCATCCATATCATCAGGTCAGCATTTCCTTGTCACACTAAGATCTATCACTGAAGTCCGTGATGATTTCTGGGGATCTCATCTGTCCACAGCTCTACTGAATATCCTAAACTGTGTACACAACCTATTGGCACTTGAACTGTGCATACGGCTAAACCCTTTCGCTGTAGACTAAGTGTTGGAAGGTCTGGGTTGTAATCTCCCAACTGCCACTGAGGATCTCTGGGCTCTAGGCAAGTGACTGCGTTATTATGTTGCCAACTATTGATGTGAAAAATGGTGATCACAATACCCTATACCATCTTCTCATTACATTTATGCAAACATCAAACAATAACACATAATAAAGTACTCTGAATTATGCAAGGGATACATACAGATGCAAAGTAGCACTTTGCCACCACTTTTCCTCAGACTACGAACTCCGAAGAAGAAAATACATTTCTAACACCAACAAATGCAAGGTCTAGATGAACCAAATCAGATTCGGTCAACTAATCAATACACAATATTATTTCAATAAATATTTTTCATGAAACATGACAATTAAATAATGAGAATGATTCTTCAAGACCTGCAAAAATCAATGATTTCCATGATTATTTCACCTAGGATATTTCTAGCATTTGTTAACTGGCAACCTAGTATATTACAGAAAACATCTTTTTTTTTTTTTTTAAAGTTCAAGCACAGCTGGTTCTGACACTGAGAAGCAGCTTTATCTTGGGAGAAGTTACTTAACCACTGTTAATTACAACTGGCCTCACTCGTAGAGGTGATCACTGTAGGATTACCAAGAGGGTTTGAGGAGACGATATAAATGACCAGACACATTGTGTCAGTATCCTTAAACACTACCCTTCATAGCTATTCCTATTAGGATATTTAATATTAGGATCATCTTCCAAATAAACTGTGGGGGCTCCTTCACGTTAGGCTACTGCCTACCTAGATCCCTCACAACTTGCGCCACAAATGATGGTTTTGAGACTGAATTCACAAATGAATATGCTTGAAATCAAACAGTTAATACACATAATGCAATTTGAGCTCAATTAAGTGCTACATTAGATGGGTAGTGGCTACAGGTTGATTCAATAAAGTGCAGAGAAGAGAGAGATCAATGGGAATATACTTTATGGAAAAGAGACGTTGTCCTGGGACGGGCAGGATAACCACGACCAAAATCAGCTACAGGCACAGAGGGGGTCTTAGGATGAAGCAATAGCAAGCAGCTAGTAAATATTATATATATTAACTCCTTTATTTCCCAGAAACTCCACAAGGTAGGGACTATTATAATCCCCATTTTATAGAGGAAGAAACCGAGACAGAGCGATAACTAGCTTGCTGAGGTCACAGAAAAAATGTCGGAGCCAGAGCATAAATACAGCCCATCTAGCTCCAGAGTCCACGAGCTTAACCAGAGACTCACTCAGCTAAGCCCCAACATCCTGACGCAGGAAAGTGAGTAGCAGTTGTAAGCAAGAGAATACACCCCGACTAGCTGAAGTGGAGCTCAAAATATGTATTTTTAAATACCGACTCAGAAAATCTCTTGGTAGGTCAGAGAAGCATGCTTAAATCCTACATAGCAAGAACAATACGGGTGGAGGAAAGCCAAACCCCATCTCAAGCCTCTTCCAGTGAAAATGCACTGTTCCTGGCTTCCAGCATTTGATGCCAGAGCCTGTCACAACCTCCTCCAAACGGCCAGGCGCTCCGGCTACTGCACTCACGCCGAGAGCGGGCGGCCCTGCACGGCTACCTTCGGCACCGCTCCAGAGCGTGGGGCCACGGACCGGCGACGGGTCCATACCCTCGCTGTACGAGTCTAGCAAGTGCAGGGGTTTCTGTTTTTTGCTATCTTTAAAGATTCTATTTCAAGGGGACTAGAATCTCAATACGGGAAGCCAGCAAAAAGTCAAGATGAGAAACCAAAGATGTCAAGCAATCACAAAAGAGCATCACACACTCTGATAACACGCTTTGGTGGTTTGGTGAATCGTGTCAGTGACATCAAGTAGGGTCAGATTACGTAGGTATAACTTCACTTCATTTGAAAACAATTTACTCTAACAAAGGCCATCGGTCTCTTAAAATAGCAAGTCACTTTTCAGGGCATAAAGATGATAATTTATGTAATTCGAAAACTAGGGATATCAATTATTTGGTGGCTTTTTTCCCCAACTGTGTCCAAATATTACAGCCTAACAATATGCATCATTTTTCCTGTAAGAAAATGCAAAAGATACTAATTTAAGAAATCAGTCACATTATATATCATATACTATTTTTGTCTCTCCTAGTTCACTTCCTATTTTTGTAAGGATCATTTTACAAAACAATGGAAATTTTGAATGGTGGCAATACAACTATCTTTGTGGAAATAGAAATTTAAAATAAAATATTCACCAGAAAAATAGTTTAGTTTTATGAAATGGAGATTTATTTTTAAACCATTACTCCTTTAGCTATCATGGCCCTATGTGTTTCTGAATAATATTTCAAATGCCTTCTACAGTAACAAGTGTTTCTAGTTCTTCATGTTTAAGTTAGCTATATATGATGAGATACAGTACCTCTGAGTTAAATCCAAGAATAAAGAACTAAAGACGTTTATTTTTAAAAGTGCATTATGATAAAGGCAAGCATATAATAACATAGTATCAGTATAGGTTTATTGTGTAAACATACACATGGACAGTACCATTTTTTAATGGATAATGGAGTCTAAAACAGTTTAACTTTGCAGTATCATTGAGTCTTTCTTTCAAGATCTACATGAAAAACTAGGCATATATTTTAATTTACATGTACCATATCATATACGTATATCATTTTATATCATTAAATTAAGAAGACATTCAGACTACAATAACTCCTGCAAGAGCAGTTGCTTTTTATTGCTTACCTAATACATAGTGCACTATGTTAAGCCTTATGTATACAATTTCATTTATTCTAGCTAAATTCTATACCCCTTACTATACCTGAATTTAAATATAGGAACAGGTTTCACGTCCTTCCCGAAAACATTTCTGTAGTTCAAAAACCCTGCAAAGAAATATGAATATATCCCAAGGAGAATAATCTACGGAGGAGAGGTTAAGGCAACATCTCCACTTATATGTATTTGTGGAATGTCAATGTGGAAATTAGGAGACGCTGTGGTGATAAACTTTGGTGGAAGGGAGATAAGAGCGAATGGTCACACACAGTCATGCAATGAGAACAGAATGAGAGAACTGTCTTGATATCTAATTTATGACTCAATATAACAATAGACATTAAGGGTTTTGACATATTATTGATATTTATCTATTACAGTAATAATGATGATGTATACGAAAATCATTTTCCCTTGCAATGTGGTTGAGAGTAAAAAACTGAAACTTCCAACAATATAAGTTTGATGTTTTTTTTGACAATGTAAGTTTTTATTGGGGTGCCTGTCTGGCTCGGTAGGTAGGGTTTGTGACTCTTGATCTTGGAGTAGAGACTTCAAGCCCCACGTTGGGGATAGAACTTACTTAAAATTTTTTTAAAAAATTTAAAAAAAAGTTAAGTTTTCATTAAGTACAATATTCGCTAGGAGGAAAACATATCCTATACATGAGAAGATCATGTGTATGGGCCTAAAAACAATGTCCAAACTGTCAGGTCCCTAAAATGTGCCAGAAGCCACTACATTGTTCACAGAAAATACTTCACTTCAAATGCTTTGCTTCTTTGTTTTTTTAGTAAACACAATAATATATTGATGATTCATTTTTAAACGGTCTGAATACTCATCTTCATATGAAATTTAGAACAAAACTTGAAGCAACCCAGGAAACTTATATTACTTCTTGGTTAGAGCTGACTTAGGCAAAGGAGGTTAGAGGTTTTAAACTACAATTGTGTTAATTTCTTTCATGTTAAAAACAAAAAAGTATACACCTGAGGTTTAAAAAAAAAACAACAAAACCTAAGAAAAGTACATTCTTTCTCTTAATTTTAAAGTCTTATTTAGCAGATACAGGCTTTAAGAGTGAATACTTTCAATCATCAAACTCATGGCTTTACTGAAAAAGATATAATTAGTTACGACAAGAGCACAGCAATGAAAACCGAAGATTGAGAGGTGGAAAGAGAATGGATAATGGGAACTATAAGTCATCTGAACATCAGAGTTCATTCACGATTGACAAGAAGTAGACACTCTTTTACTAAGAAAGTCTTCTGACAATATTCCCTTCAGACAAGAAAAAGGACTAAACCAGTGGATCAGAGACAGACTCATTTTTCCACGGGCCACAGACACGACCCGTCAGCAAGATATTAAATTGATCAAACTTTCCACCAGGCGGAATGTGCCTCGGTAGCAAAGTACGTATGCATTGTCCTCAGTGATGACTCTGACATAATTTGTAAAGCGATAAAAAAAAAAGAAAAGCAACAGCGGACATCTTTATGTTGTTACATTTATAAAACTCTGGGCCTTCAAGATCCTATGACAGAGACCAAGAAGCTTTCTAGAAAGTGAACCTGATATGTGGTGTCAGCTCTGCTCCATTACATTTCCGAAACTGACAGACACACAGTGAAATACAATTTTGCCCATGTGATGACCAGGGAATATTTCTGTAATTTCTACCTACTGTTAAACACCTGAAAACATTATTTTATATTACAACAAACATGTTACATAGTAAAAAATGTTTTTTAATCCCACTCAATTAAGATAAAAGACCCAAGAGTTCATATTTACTGCAGACTACTGGAATGGCCACGGGCCTCTCTAGGTAAATTTGCATTTACTGGCAAGCTCAACTAAAACTTTCTGTAAGATCTGCTTAAATCCTTCCTAAACAGTAATATTATAGTAGGAGTTATTTTATATCAGATAGTTTACAATATCCTAGTTACAACAGCTATCAAAGTTGAGCAACAAAGAAAGCTTACAATAGTGAAAAGATTCTGATTCGCGAGACACCGACTCCAGTCCCATCCCTGTTACTTACTGGGGGTGTGACCTTAACATAACGAGAGTTCTGAGATTTTCTTTAGTAATGGGGATAACATTACATACTCAAGGGCTTACTTAGGTGCAAAAGTGTGTAGGACTGTTATGTCCTATAAATAAATGATCTTATCATTAGGAAATGTTCCACTTTATCTCTGGCTATATTCCTTTTCCTGAAGTCTATTTTGTCTAATATTAATACAGGGACCACAGCTTTGTTTTTGTTCTTGCAATTTAGGGTATACATATCTTTTTCTATCCTTTTACTGTTTGTTTAAAAGAATGTTTAGTATAGAATTATTATGTTCCTGGAAAAAAATATCCTAAACTATTAACAGCTTTTATTGCAAGGTAATGTGATTGTGCCTTCCAATTTCTTCTTGAAAGGTTTTTTTTATATATTTAAATTCTTTACTAATAAAAATGTTATCAGACGTAAGAATTCCAGTGTCTGATCTGGAGAAGGACAAGCTTTGTCCACAATCAGCAAGACAGGGAAGACCTTCACCCAAGTGACCTCACATTTCACACAAAACTTTCCCCTCCAGAGTCAGGAGAAGGGCGTTGTTACAGCCAACACTTAGTTAAGAGGTCTACTGTAAGTAAAAACAGGGCCGTTTACTCACTCGCACATGGTTGCTGCTATAACAAGCAGGCCTTTTAAAAAGTCACGTCCCATGTGAGGCCACCTGAAATGATTTCTGCTAAAGTCTTCCTTCAGCCACTCAGTTCAACAATCTACACCAGCTCTCTGGTCCAGTTATAAATCATCAGTGTTCCAGGTTTTTAAACTTATTTTTACTTTTAATTGAGGTCATGAATGCAAAATATATAAAATTTACCCACAACCATCTTTACATGTGCAGATCAGCAGTGTCAACCACATTCATGTTACTCTGGAACAGATCTTTTCTCATCTTGCAAAACTGAAACTACACCATCAAACTGCCCACATCCTGGTCTACCAAACCCCTGACAACCACCATTCCCATTTCTGCTTTGCGATTTTGACTATTCTTGATTCTACCCTGTCACTTATTACGTGCCCGTATCTTTATAGTTAAAAAGAACCGCTTACAGGTGGTATGTACTTAGGTCCTGCTTTTATTCCCAGGCTGACAATCTATTTTTTAAATGGAGTGTTTAACGCTTCCCGTTTCACACAATTATTAATATATAGTGTTTAAATGTACCAACTTGCTCTTTGTTTTCTATCTCTCCTACCTGTTCTTTGTTCATCTTTCCTCTTTTCTGACTTCATTCTGAGAAAATGGAGTATCTTTAAAAATGCTTCCAGTTCATTTCCACCCTTGGTTTATTAACTTCATTGGCTGTTTTACTGTGTGTGTGTGTAAGAGTGTATGTGTGTGTGTGTGTGTGATTGCTCTAGGATTTACAATATACAACTTTAACTTAACACCATCTACCTTCAAATAATACCATATCCAATGGTGTACTTCCTTCCATGCCCCCATCTCTGTGCTACTGCTGCTGCTGATTTTCATCCAATATGTCATAAACTCCACAATGTGTTATTATGTTTGCTTTGCATCATTTTCTTTTAAAAAGATTTTTTTTACATCTTTTATATTTGCCTAGAGACTTACCATTTTGAGTGCTCTTCATTTCCTCATGTAGATCCAGAATTTCTACCCAGTGTCCTTTTTCTTTCACCTAAGGAAGTTCTTTCTTCTGTCTTGCCTGGTGAGAAAGTCTGATTTTTTGCTCCTTTGTATATCAGCTGTAGTCCCCTCTTCTCTGCTGGCTGCTTCTAGACTATTCTTTATTACCTGTGTCCAGCAATTTGATTACTTTATGCTTTGGCGTGGTTTCTTCAGCTTGGGGCTAATTGAATTTCTGGGATATGTGGGTTTTCCTCATATTTGGGTAATGTTCAGCCATTATTTTTTCAAATGATTTTTTCTGACCTTGCCTCTCCTGACAGTTCAATTGTACATATGTTAGACTACTTGAGATTCTTCCACAGGTCACAGAGGTTTTGTTCGTCTTGTTTTCTTTCTTTTTTTTTTTTTTTTGTTCGTCTTGTTTTCTATCTGATCAATCAATTCAGTTATGATCAATTGCCAGATGGTGGAACCTTTACATCACTGAAGGCTAGATCTTATTGTGTCTTCCTCCAGAGTGCTGGATTTTGCTCTGGTATATTAAGTAACTTCCAGGTCAGTTTGACACTTTCAGGGTTTGCTTCTCATGTCCATCAGGGCAAAACCCAGCCCGGATGACTGTGGGATGAGTTCAGTCCCATTACTAACCTGTGGCCCTTCTGAGACCTCTACCAAATGCCCCTATGTACAAGGCTCTCTCCATTCTGGTCTGTGGGAACTATATGTGAGCTCTCAGAATTGTTCCAGAGGGGCACCTGGGTGGCTCAGTCAATTAAGTAACTGACTTCAGCACAGGTCATGATCTCAGGGTCCTGGGATTGAGCCCAGAGTCAAGCTCTGTGCTCAGTGGGGAGTCTGCTTGTCCCTCTCCCTCTGCTCCTCCCCGACACTTATGTGCATACTCTCTCTCTCCCCCTCTCTCAAATAAATTAAAAAAAAAAAAACTGTTCCGCCAATTGCCTTCCTTGTTCTTTCCTTGTTTTCCTCCACACACAGGTAGATCATTACTTAGCCAAACCCTTCTAAGGGGGCCACTTTGAGGACCTCTGGAGCTCTCTCCATACAACTCCTTCCTCTCTGTTATTGTTCCCCTTAAAAACCAGTTGCCTTGATCTTTCCCAAATTCCAATCCCTGCTGCCTAACTCAGTGACTGCTAGGCCCTATTTGGGTTCTTCCCCCTGCTCTGCCTTTAGGCAGAAGGCTAAGGCACTAGTAAAGTTCACCTCCTTTTCTGCCCTACTCCCAAGGATCATAGTCCTTAACTGCCTGTTGCTCAATATGTAAAAACATTTCATATATTTTGTCTGGCTTCCTAATTGTCTATGGTAAGAGGTCAGTTCCTAAGGTAATTAATCCCCCGTGGTCCAAAGCAAAAGTCCTCCAAGGGTTAAATATGCCATAATCACAGTTATCAACTGAATCAGCATGCAAATATTAGTGCATGAAAACACATCTAGATTAAGAGCAACTCTTGCCTCATGGTCCAGATTTTGTTTTTGAAATTCTACCACAAAGACCAGTACACGGAGAAGAACACAATCATGCATAAATTGAAATATTGCAGAGAGGTTAATTTTCCCCAACTCGAAATTTCCAAATTACTCTTTAAGAACTGTTCCTTTTTAGAAAGCACTGACCCTATAAAAATGCAAATGACTCCCAGAAAGAATAGCACTTTACATTTTCCTCAATTAAGGAGACTCCAGTTAGAACCCGTCATCTGCGGGTCTGTGGGTACGGTGAGCCAGCACTGCACAGAGGGCTGGGAATGTCTGGGCTGGGAGTGGAGAAGAATTAAGTTGAAGGAGAAAGTACATTGCTAACGGGAAAGAAGGAGGGCAGAATTATCAACTTCATAGCTTTGCCCAGGGCAGCCCCCAAGGGAAAGGATTTGCCTGCCTGCTATATTTCCCTTGGGTACTATCTGTAATTACTACCACAGCTCATTGATTTTCAATTCTTTCTATTAATACATTTATTGGCCATTCTGACATTATTAAAATTAGTCCAACTCCGCTTCTTTAGTGGAGGATAGCTCTTCCTTAAAATGAGTTTTGCAAGTACGGATATTTTTTCCTGCCTTTTTTTTTTTTTTTTAAATGATCTTCTCCGATTAGGAATAACATAGCTTCTGCATATGTTTTTCTTTGAAGCCAGGTAGGGACATGCAAAGATTTCACTATAGATCAAAAGATCTCAAGCGGTGGGTCATTGGAGAATATTAAATGATAAGCAAATTTGTATGTCTAAGATAATTCTACCAATTTACTAGCTATGCCAGCTCCTGTTCCGCAGTAGGGGAGGTAATAATGAGCCTCTGTTCAAGGGGAATGCAAGTGGCATTTTTACAATGCCTTTTCTTTTCTTCTGATAAAGTCATTACAATAACACTCTCTTCTAAGCTTTTACACACAGATACATATTGAACTTATGTTAAATTAAACATAACAGTTTTCTGAGAAAAAGAAAAAGGTTTGTTGTTGGGTGTTTTTTTTTTTTTTTCCTCTAAAGCTACTATATTTTAATGCAATTGCCTGTCTTAAACATTCCATAGCACATGTCTAGGTTCAGCTACAAGACTTGCACCTGTCTCTATTTCTTTATTAAGCCTAAAGATTGGGGCCTTTTCCAAAATAGCACCTGTCTCAAAATTCTCAATATTCCACAGTCTGGCCCTGGCTCTCACTTAAAATAAATAGCATCTGAATCACTATTTATTGAGCGCTTCCTAGCTATAATCTCCTTGTACTGAAATGATGAGGAATAATGAGAAGCATAAAGCAAAACTCTGCTCTACAGGAAGATACAATATAGTTGACTTAATGGTGCTAGTCAGTCCTTTGTGATACAGAAATGCCTTCACCAACTTGTTACGAATGTCCTGCAGAATCCTTTGCAAAAGTTACTGCAAGATGCTTCTAGGAAAATGGTCATTACTCTCCTGTCCTATTTCTCTCTCTCTCTCAAATAAATAAGAGAGAGGATGCACAAGCAGGGGGGAGCAGCAGAGGGAGAGGGAAGAGCAGGCTCTCTGCCGAGCAGGGAGCCAGATGCTGGCAGGGCTCGATTCCAGGACCCTGGGATCACGACCTGAGCGGAAGGCAGACGCTTAACCAACTGAGCCCCCCAGGCGCCCCTTTTCTGTCTATCTCTAAAATTAGGGAGCTCCTATAGGGATCTCTGGCCTGACATTTTCTGCTAGTAAGCCATGGAGGATACAATTAAACCTGTCTGCTGCCACACCTGCACCTTCGGGGCGCCATGGCTGTGGTAAAGATGCACCGGGCTTTGCCCCCAGTGTAACGCACAAGGGTCTTCTACAACCCAAACACTGCTTGGAGCACTTAAAATTGGCAAAAACACCCAACGTGTTTCTCCCTCTCTCTCTCTCTCTCTGCTCCACCCTTGCTACCACTCTCCACCTACAGGCCCACAGGTCAGAAATGCACCTGCCCTACAGCGGAAGGGAGAGGACAGGTAACCACAGGCTTGAGCACTGCTGTCGTTCCTTCCCCACAGACTGAGGGGACAGAGAGGGTGGCTGGCTGAGGCATGTTTCCCTGAGGGCTCCCTCTGACGCCTGTGCTCTGATGAATTTTTCTATTTTTATTTAGAGAGCTTCTTTTCCTTTTTAAACATTTTACTTTTGAGAATCTCAAATATATACAAAATTAGGCAGAACGGTTACACAAGCCCCCGGGGTACCGGTGGTGCGGATTCAACAATGACGGAATCCTGGCCCGTCTTACCTCATCTTTCTCCCCATCCATTCTGCCCTCCCACCTCACTCTGCAGCAAATCCCAGACACCTAATCATCTCCCCTGTAAACATATCAGGAAGTACCTCTGAAGTATACAAACTCAGAACTCCTTTTTTAAAAAATTGTGGCCAAATGCCACTGTTACACCAAAATATGATGTCATTTTTGTGTTAATATAATCATTGATTTCTGGCTTCATTATCGCATTTCTTATGGGATAAAATCTAATCAGAATTTGAAATATTTCTCCAGATATGCTTAAATAAAAATCGGAAAACAAAAAACAAAAAACAAGTGTTGCACTTGGGAGATTTACCTTAAATCTTATTTTAAAATTCTAAATTAATCCAGATGTTTAATCTCTACTAAATATGATATGAGAATTGCATCCATAGAAACAGAAACGATGGGGCCCTTTTTATTCCTGCTTTTCTTCAAAGGGAGAACGTTTATTCGGCACCTACCACAGGCAGGCAGGCTCTTACGAGGCTGGACAGTTCACTTCACTTCCCAGAAGAGGAGAAATAGGTGGACAGAGACCAAGGGGACCCACACAGCTGGCTCGTGGCAGAGGGAACACCTGAACTTGGGTCTGTCCGCCTTTAAAGTCTAGGCATTTCTACCTCCACACACAGGTAGCTTCTCCGTGGTAGGATTGTTCAACTCCTAACAGGAAATGCTTTTTCTCACTCCTGGCCCATTAGCAGACTTGAAGAATGGCAGATGGAACCTCGGCCAGCCTTTAACACCCCCACTGTACAGATGAGGACATAGAGGCCCGGAGTTATGAAGTCACTTCCCAATGCCATTCAAGCCGGTAAGCTGCAAGGCCAGGAACAAAAATCACATTTTATGTCTTTGAGGCAGTACCCTTTCTCTGTTCCCGCCTTATCTCTGGGTGGAATCGTTCCAGTCCTCTTCTTCCTGCTTTAGTCCTTTGCTTAATAACATGTTAGAACATCCAAAGGCTGACAGCATTTGGGAAGCTCTTGTAACAGCAGGACACAAGCACCAAAGGTCACAGTCAAAGTCATTCCAGCACTCCTTGCTGTGCCCTTGAAGTGTATCACAAGAGCACATGTCCTTCCCACGGACTGCTTAGCAGCATGTACCATGTTACCAACAAGCCCAAAGAAAACTGAAGTCACGTTTCAAGAGACTATAATAATAATCTACTTAGGTATCATAAAACTAAGGATGCAGGAGTCACAGAATTCCAAACAGAAGGCAGGCACACAGAGTTGGTGTGGATATGTTACTGTACCTATTCAGTTCACAGGGCTATCAGATGAACTACGATGCCATCAACGAGAACGTGTGTTTCCAGTATTTCCAATTTTTATTTTTTTGTTCACAATGACCCTATGAAGTCGATACAGCAGGTTTATAACAAGGAATGACTGGTTTCATATTTTTTCACCATGCCAGTTACAATGCCCAGACAAGTAAAGCATGTATTTCCTGACCACTTGCCAGGGGCCAGGACCTACAAGAAAAATACAAGGAACAGTTCTTGTCCTCCAAGAGCTTACAATCTGACTGAAGAGCTGTGACCACCTTCACACACCATTAAACTATTAAGGGAATGAGTCAAGGCAATCAGAACTTTTCAGAAAAGAGAGAAAGCAGAGTGGATAACCTAAACCCATTCCACAGTCTCTCTTCCAGCTCTGAAATGTGGTCATCGGGTCCTGAATTCCTTGGAAGGGTGGGGGATATGTATAAACCAGCTGACAGGGACTATTTATAGCCAGAAGAGGAGAATGGACATATGTGTGCATGGCGCACTGAAATAGGAGGGCCGTGTAAGGTAGTGTATCTTTACAATGCTGCCCGGAGCCTGAAAGGCACACGAAACTTTTCTTCCCCAAAAGACTGGACATTTAATGTCTATGTTTTAAAAACATTCTTGAGATTAGGTCTTCCAGAGTGATTACAGAATCTAACCCTTGACATCAAACTGAAGCTTTCTCATTCATTGTTGTGATGTACTGATTCATTTCTATAACTTTGTGTTTACTGTTACTAATATCTTTTGCAGAAGCCCATAATCACACATATTATTATTTTAAGATCACCAATGTTTATACTTTCTTATAAAAATAATCAAACTTCAACCAGCTTCTAACAGGAAATGAGGAGAGTCCTAGAAGACTGAAATAAGGAAATCTTTAGAATTCTAGTATTCCTTACCAAAAATAGTTCTGGTTCTGAAATGATACCATACATCACTCATCCCCGTTATACCCCAATTAAAAACTCCAGGAAAATGACCAAAAGTGAAGTTCACTAAAAGTCTAGATTTTATCCCTAATTTTAAAGAAGAATTGGTTTGAAATATTATAAATGATTAAATACAAATTACTATATTCCATAAATAATTAGGTCATAATACATTCCATTAAACACTGGGCTGCTTCTCTTAAAGCTTTACTGTAAAAGAAAATAAAATTCTATCTGCCATATATTTAAGAAGTTCATACAAAGGTAAGGAAAAGAATAAAATCAACTTTCTACCTCCCTTCAACATACACAATCTAAATTAGGGTTGAAATACTAACAATAGTTCCAGTCACAAGAAGGAAAATTGATTTTAATGACTAAGCGTTAAGTAAAATCTCTGAACCTACCATTTTTCCTGTCCTTATTTGAGGGCAGTAAATACTTTCTATAAAGAAGGTAGCATGAGGTTCGTGTTCACAATGGAAAACCCCTGGGAAGCCTGGCTTTTGTTTTTTGGGCATCTGAATCTCTCATGCAAACCTTAACTTACAACTGAAAACGGACGGTAAAGGAGAGGTACATGACATCATCAGATTCCCAGAGCTGGTCACAACGATGCCCTCCCCTGGCTCTGAGCAGTTGCGCGCGAGTAGAACTCTCTGGCTCCTGTGCTTCCCTGCCTTCCTCCAACATGCGAGACTTGAGTAGATTTACCGCTACTCGAGATGTACAACATCTCGTGAAATAAAAGCAACAACGTGGAATATACCACTTTTTCGTTTTTCCATCAGCAATGGAAAAAGGCTATCCTCTGTGAATGACACTACGGTCTGTGTGGTGTGTTCTACTTAAACACGGGGTGTGTAGAAATTGAAGAAACTGACGCTCATGCACTTAGATTAGGAAAACAGAAATTCCCAAGAAATAAAACAAATCCTTCCCACGTTAGGTCCAACAGCAAAGGTAAAAACTACTTGGTTTGGAAGACGTAGAGTTTAACTTGATGAGTCCGGCTAGAAAATCCAGGTGAACACAAGGCTTTTTCTGCAGCACTGTCTACAACAAACGAACGGTATCAATTGCCGCCACACGGTTTCTTCCGTCGCGATGCTCCGCAGCCTATGTGTTAGGCTGACCCTACGCGAGTCAGCCGACATGTCACGCACAGAGCGGGGAAGGGGTATTACTGGCTGACATGCCCCACAGAGTTCACTGCGGGCCTACAACAATCGACACTGAATATAAACCGTTTCAGACGCAGGCTCCGCGTGAAGAAGAGAACCATACACTGAGATGCCATTCACCCTGCCCGGATTGCTCGGGAA
This sequence comes from Potos flavus, assembly GCA_028534135.1. Taxonomy (NCBI): domain Eukaryota; kingdom Metazoa; phylum Chordata; class Mammalia; order Carnivora; family Procyonidae; genus Potos; species Potos flavus. The sequence goes on along the minus strand of CM052883.1, from coordinate 29,420,212 downwards.
TGGGGAAGTTACTGGAGAAACCCTCTACATGCTGCCATCTGGATTCATGCCCTCAGTTCCTCATTATCAAGTCCCTCTAATCCATCAGCATCCTAACCTCTTGAACCCCTTGATTGGGGTCCCACATGAACTCACGCACATAGATTTTTACAAGTGAAATTTTACCTACATTTAAAATGTCTTCTGGTTGCCTACTTATAAAACAATGCCAATGCTGTGCTGTTTTTAGTAAGAGATACATTAATAAGATTAAATATTTACTTAATTCATCCTTGTTCTGGTCATCTGGAGTGCCTCAGTGGTAGGGGGTTAGTAATACAGGGAGGCAGTGTGCCCTCGGGCACACGAGCAGTGCTTTCACACTTAAATACAGAACGTGGTCAGCCAAGGCTTCAAGCAGTCACACTGCTCTTATTATAATTTTAACTATGGAAGCTACAGATGTTAACAATTCACCCACGTCCTTTTAAAAAAGAAATCCAGCTGCGCTCTTAAGTCTTCATATTTTCAATTTTCAATTCAATCTTAAGTCTTCATATTTCAATTTTAATTTGTCAATTTTGCTATGTATTGTTAAATAAGCATTCTTTTGCTTTACGTGCATTTCAAACTCACCGACCTAAATTTCATCAACTGTCCTCTAGTCCTCGTGGTATATAAAAGGGTAAATACAAATGTCACAAGAGAAACCAATCCAACGAAGAGGAACAGCCCCATACCTGTACTCTGTAACTTCCTAACTAAAAAAGAAGCAAGCCATTTTGGCATGGAGGTTATATTCCTATCTTATTTTTTAATAATTCCTCTTTGCTTTGGATTTTTATTAGCTTTTCAAAAAACTTCACTAACTTAAATAAAACCATATGGTTCTTATAAGGTCACTGTGCCTTCCTAGTTTTAGGAAGTTATCTTTTCCAAGTTGGTAATGTGTGAGCTTGCAAATGGATGAGAATCAACCAGTCTCAGATGATCTTTACTCGAGAGAAAAAGCACAGGCAAGTGAAAATCGGCAAACGTCAAGACTCTCTGGAAATGACTGCCGCCCTCATAAAGAGAAGAGGGTGGGGCATCGTTGGAAACTTACCCCTTGTTCAGATTCCAAAAGCTCGGTTTTGACTCTGACTGACGGCATCCCATCAAGCATTAACATTCTGTTCTCAAAGGTGTTGATATTCTGAGAGTAAAGAAAGAGAGAGAGAGGGAAAGTCAGCCATAAAGCATTCAAATGGGACATCTGGTAGACTCTTCCTTCATACTAGTACATTTAGTACTGCTAACCTAATTTTTTTAACAATGAAGTATAAAGTATAATTAAATGAGACTATCAGCATAACCAATTATCCCCCCATTCTGAACTATCATTTGAAATAATGACCAAGAAGTTGAATTAGTCAGTCTGATTCTCTGACCTCTGGGTTGGAGGTCAGACTATAATAAACTGGAGTAAAGAAATCTTAACAATAATTTATATGGGGCTGGAACAATTCATCACACTTTTGCAATAGTGGAAGGAAAGAGAAGGATGTTTCTCTCTTTCTTAGTTACAGAGGCTGTATGTGTGCCGAAATCCATAAAGGAGAAAACAGATTTAAAAAATGACCATATGCTCATATTATTGTCAAAATCTAAATAATTTTAAAAACAAGAGAATATAATTCTTCTAGACACTGAATTTTGGTATGGCACTTCAGATCAAATGAAAATTTCTAAGTATTGACCCCAAACATCTATTTCAAAAACAACTCATATAAATTTTGGATTGAGAGTGAATTTTTAAGCTTAAGTCACAACCAAAAAATAAATAACCATTTGTTTCCTCTTTTGGTACAGGTTTGGCTGAATTTACCACTTCTTGAAAGGAGAACCTTATTTCTATTGTGACTCACTAGAATTTCAAACAATATTTATGGAAAGATTAAATCAAGGTTATTCTCTACTAATTTTCACTGCTTTGGGGATTTTCTAAAGTCAATAGCCTATGAAGGGAGCTCGAAAGACACTTAACGATTGCTTGCTTCAGGCCAAAATCCTGTTTTAAAATACGTTCAGAATGTCAACTTTACCTTCACCTACTGACCAAATTCAGAAGCTAAAAGGACTAAGTGAGTTTTTAGAATGGTTTCTTTGCTCAATCATAGAATGTAAGCACAGGACTCTAAAGTGGTCTCCTTAAAAGAAAAAGAGATCTGTTTCTAAATATTTTGCTTACCTTTGATGACAAAGATAAATAGCATTTCTATACCTTGAGGTTTTTGCCTCTGACATAGTTGCTTTTTCTATCAAATAGTTAAATAAAAACAACTCCCACTTTGACAAATCATAAATGTTTTTATTACCAAATAATACCAACAGAGTGCAGTATAGTAAAGCTCTAATTATCTCTATTTCTTGCCAATCCTTTTTAAGAAAAATAAGAAATAAAATTTAAAGGGCCTCTTATCCCAAATATTTGTTCTGAGACAGCAACAAGAAGAAAAGGCAAATTTACTCCAGAGCTAACTAATGAGCATTTAAAAATTCCATGCTACCTAGTCTATTAGGTAATAAAAAGAAGAAAAACTACTGTCAGGTTCTTTTCTTAGAAATGTGCAATAGTATTAAAACTGGCAGGATGCATTTTTTTAAATTTGTGCTTTTGACTTGTCCATATTTTTTAGGCATTTTGCATCCTAATAGCTTCGAGCAGAAAGAACTGTGGTATCCCTGGCAAGCTCGGTTAATTTGTTCCAAGCTTTAAATCCTTTCATGGAGGCTGGTGAGTTGTTTACACGTCAGGCATGGATCTCAAATCCTAATGTGTCACTTGCTTCCATGGTTGGAAGCGGCCAGCTTGGCTTGCAACCACCTAGTTTTAAGAAAGCCTTCCTACAGCCCACCAGCCCTCCACACCCATGCCCTTCACAGCAGCCAGAAATTTACCCTAACAAAGCATCCCGTAGGCTCTTTGGTTGGTAGACAATGAAGAATGAGTTGATATTGCTTCCTACCCGGGAGGAGGTCTTGCCCAGAGGAAAAGGGAAGATGCCTCGCAAAGGCAGGGAAAAGACAAAGAGCGATTCTGGAAAGACAGGTTTAATGAACTGTTGGAATCTGATTAGAGGCTAATGTCCCTTTTAGTGCTTTGTACCAATTTACAGCTGATATACTTTAACCATTCTCCTCACAGGCTGTGATAAACTCATTAGTTTAAAAAATGCAAGCTAACCAGAGTCTTTGAAGTTAAAAACTGATAAATCATGAAAACCCGACTGGGCCCATGTTCCATTTAGCACATTTAAATATCACTGTATTTTCATGATTTTTTTATTGTTATTCTTGAATAAGCCTACATGTGTAAAAGATAGGATTACATGTTAGTTTCATATAAAAGTGGAAAAATAAAACACCTCTCAAGAATTTTTTTAAGAAACTAAGTTTTCGGGGCGCCTGGGTGGCTCAGTGGGTTAAAGCCTCTGCCTTCGGCTCAGGTCATGATCTCAGGGTCCTGGGATCCAGCCCCGCATCGGGCTCTCTGCTCAGCAGGGAGCCTGCTTCCCTCTCTCTCTCTCTGCCTGCTTCTCAGCCTACTTGTGATCTCTCTCTCTCTCTCTGTGTCAAATAAATAAATAAAATCTTTAAAAAAAAAAAAAAAGAAACTAAGTTTTCCCTCGCAATATTTCTCTCTCCGTGATTTTCCAGGATCATCCACAGCCACAACTATAATAAACACCACAAATAACAATGTTCACACCTAAGAAACCAATCTTTAACTATTAAACTCAACTAGTGCAGATTCAATTTATATATATGCCTAAAAGCAATATTGTAAATATATATAAAGCATATGAATCTCTACATTCATGATTCCAACCCTGTTTAGTATAAACATAAGCACTGAGCATCACACCATATTCCAGACCATTCAGGAAAGGGTATGGATTTTATGGAGCACATGGTAATTATATAGCATTGAGGATATAGTTTCCAGGACAAAATATCCATAGATTTATCTCCCTAAGCTAAAATCAGATACATATAATCTCAGTTGACTGTAGACTTTAAATATGTAATAAACTTTAATAATTTGAAATTGCTGTCAAACATATCTTGCCATGATTTTAATCAAAACACATTTGCTGTAGAATCAATAGCTCAATTGATTCCCAAGAAGTAAATAAAATTACACAGTCATCAATTTAAGTAACACCGTACTCTTTGTATATTTGTGTTGTGATGAGCATTTTGATATCATACAACCCTGTATAATTTACATTTGTGTATGTATATAGTGATATACACATGTACACACACGTGTATACACTTACACTGCTTGCTTCGTATGAGTACATTTTATTAATTAAAGCAAAAGTTAACCATTAGATTTATTTGATGGCTGTTGACCAACTACATGTACACTGAATGAGGAATGGTACTCTGGACTTGCCTTTTTGCCAAATAAGATTTGGCAACACAGAAGTCTAGCTGACAGTAGCTCTCCTTGTCAAAACCAGGACAAGCACAACCTTCAATGATCCTACCATCTCAAAATATTTTGAACGGAACGTGCAGGAAGCATAGGGACCCATGCTCAATGATCATCTCATAAAAACAGAATAGGGGTGGGACTTTCCCATGGCAACTACTAGAATTTGTCCTCCTATTCCCAAAATGCAAGCCTTTTTTTCACCCTCTTCCTGACTGTGGGTCATCCAGGTCTTCGGAGAAAACATAACTGTTTTTATCATAACCCCCAAACTTGTGCTGAAACACAAAAGAATCAGCAAAATTAATCTTGTTTTATATAGGTAAGGATCAACAAACCCAAGAGATTAGAATCACATGCAGCCAACAGTTCCAAATATCTATCACTATACAACAAATCACATCATAGCATAAAACATCATTTTATTATTATCTTGATAAAAAACATAATAATAATACATAATATTTGCATATTTATTAAGGACTAGACCTTGTACTAAGGGATACTCATTCAGTCCTTACAACAACCCAAGAAGTCAATGCTATATTGTCTTAAGGTGAGACATCTGAGATATAAGGAGGTTAAATTGTCCAAGGTCTCAAGATGACCAAGGGTGTACAGCTCTGTTCCAAACCAATTCTTTCTTTCCCCATCCCCCATCCTTCCTCCTTCTCTCCCTTCCTCCTCACCCTAACTCACCCCTCCCCATCTCTCTCTCTCCCTCTCTCAGGAACTCTGGAATCTCCATTAACAACTCCTCTCAGGACTAAGCTAATTTAGTCAGTGAATTGAATGTGCAAATTCTGGTCACTGGTGAGTATCAACATTTTGGGGAATATCAATAAGAGGTCAAATAAGCCCATGGTTTCAAAGCTATTTCCTTTATCTTCCCCTTTAAATTAAACTTTCAACATATTTTCTTGCCTTGATGAGATTATGCATCCTACCCTAGAAATACCTCATAATTAATTTAGCAAGTCAATCCCATCCTGATTTCAACATCCAGAAAAATCTATGGTAATCTCATCTGCTATCCAGTGTTTTGAAAATATTCATATACCCTTGGTGGCTCATTCAATATTTATACAACAGTTTCATGCACTTGGATGATACAGGAACTTTACCCTCTACGTTTGATACTCAAGGAGATACATCTGGGCATCACGTTTAATTTATAATCTCTTAGATTAAGTGTAACAGCATATTTTTCCAAGCTCACATATCCTCGCAATGATCAATCTGGTACAAGGCATATGCATAATCAAAGTACTTCTAATGGTATAAAATAAATATCAGTTCAAAGATACTTTGCCATTTTGTCCCAACCTTTCATCTTTCGTTGCTTTGTAGCATGCGAGAGAGGATGTCACATTGCTGACCATATCGATACAACTAAGAGCTCAACTAGAGACCTACTGGAACTACCAACTTAAATCCCCTTCAGTGGTGTCAATGATCCATATATACATTATTTTGAAATATTTGTCTTTAGTCTTAAAAACAAAACTCTTCCATAAATTCCTCCCACCGAAACATGGAATTCGGTCTGTCATAAGAACTCGTAAAACTGTACTCACCACGTGACAACTTCTGTTTTCTTGAGAGCAAGGATCATCCTGTTTCCTATGTTGGCAAGCGCTAAATTACCACAACGATGCAGTTTACACTGATATTTTAGAAATGTCATCTGAGAGTTCAAGTAACACTCTCCACCCCAGCATTAATGTGTAACAGAATGTTATTTTTGTCATTCATATTCATATTCTGAAGAACTGCGCGCACTTGGGGATTGTGAGCTAACCAGATATCTCCATAAACACGCAGTGAGGGTCTCTGCTGTGCCAAAGTCACCTCCTTCCATCCACATCACATCTGTGCACCATGAGGCACTGTGGCAAATAACAGGGGCAAGCCAAAGACTGAAGACCAGAAACCAGGTAAAAAAACAAACAAACAAAACAAAACAAACAAACAAACAAAAAAACCAGGACAATATCATGGCAAGAGAAGTGTCCACCCACCACCAACCACACCCTAGAGAGGGAGGGCAAAACTTCGGCTCAGCTAGGCAGGTACTAACACTACAAGGAGAGATCTAACGTGCAGGAGCAGGAACGGGGCTATGAGATGAGCCAGCAAATAGTCTTGATGTCATATAAAGATAAAAGAATTATTCAGCCATAAAAAGGAAGGAAATCTTGCCATTTGCAACAACATGGATCAACCTTGAGGATATTATGCTAAATGAAGTAAGTCAGAGAAAGACAAAAATTAAACAATCTTGCTTACACGCGTAATTGTTGTTAATTGTTGTTAAAAAACAACCAAACTAAAAACACCAAAAAAAAAAAAAAAAAAAGACCTCAGAGATACAGAGAACAGACTGGTGGTTGCCAGAGGCAGGGTATGTATCTATGTGTAGCGGGGAAGGTGGCCAAAAGGTGCAGACTTTTACTTATAAAACAAGCAACGGGGATGTAACGCACAGCACGGTGACTATAGTTAATAATACTGTGTTGTATATTTGAAGACTGCTAAGAGAATGGATATTAGAAAAATCATTTCCTGTATAAGATGATGGATGCTAACTAGACCCACTGTGATCATTTCACAATATATACAAATATCGAATCATTAACGTTATACACCTGAAACTAACATAATGTTATATGTAAATTACGTCTAAATAAGTAAATAAAGACAAGAGAGAAGTGAGTTCAGTCCTGGAAAAGGATGCCAGGAACAGGACTCTCTACAGGGCTAGCAGAAACTAATTCCGAGGGTTTAGCCCCAGCAGGGGCCAGAGCTAGGGAACAGAGCAGACAGGAATTGAAAGCACGTGCCCAGCCCAAGCCTCCTTCCCGAGGCACACGCATGCACAGAAGCCAGGCACCGTGAGCCAGGGCAGAATGGCCAACACAGTAGACAGGCCCCACACATGGAAAATTACACTTGCAACACAACTACAAGATGATTACAAGGATCACAATTTTAAAAATAATAATATCAACAACCATAACAAGAGCTACCATTTGCTGAGCATATATGTACTGAGTGTTTTACATTCATCAAATCATTCATCAAATCATTCATTTGTACATTTACTGATTCATTCCAAAAAATACTTACTATCAGGCACTGTTTAGGCACTTAGGGTATGATCAGTGAACAAAAGGGAGAAAGTTTCATAGAGTTTCGTTCTAGCCATTTATCCCCCCCCCTTTTTTTTTTTACTATGTTCACTTTAGACAAGAAAATTCAGGTTCAGAGAGATGAAGTCATCTGCCCGAGATTACGAAAATGGCAGACAGTCCAACTCTGGGGCTAAGTCTATTTTCCATTGTTCTCAGGGATCCAGAGCCCCAACCGCTGAGTATTCAGACACCGGCTGCAAACTGTATGAGCCCAGAGCCACCCAAGTTACTCTGGCTAGCGTGCTTCTGGCCCCTGAGATCTGACAAAAGGCCGGAACCGGGGCTGAGGCGGGAGCAGCAAGGCAAAGGCAGGCTGATTAGAGATACACTGAAGGCAAACAGTCTGAAGGTCATCCAGAGCCCTTTCCCTGCCCTATAGGGGACCACCAACCACGTGTCCGATGCGCCCCAAACCAGCTACCCAACCCCATTTTATACCATTCTGCTCAGACTATATTTCAGCCATGTCAAAAATGTCCTCTCCTCTGGGCCTCTGTGAATTCTATTCCATCTTAATATTCATCACTACATGACAAATTCTTTATTTGCTATTACACTAGAATCTAAGTTCCAGGAAGGACATGACCTTGTCTTCTTGTTCATAACAGTATCCCTACCCCCAGACTTAAAACTGTGTCTAACAGATAGTATGTGCTCTGTAAATATTTGTTGGGCTAATGAGAACAACAAATGTAGGCAGACATAAGGTCAAGTCATTCTCCTTGGTCTAACTGACCCAGGTGATAACTGATTGTTGACAGATGAGAAGGAGAGCATAAGCACAATCTTATTAGGGCTATAAAATACCCCACATTTATGAAGAATGGCAAAGGCCTTGGTGTGGCTAGAACATACTGCTCATTGGAGGAGAAACTAGAGGAGAATAGGTCAGGTTGTAAAGGGCCTTATGTGTTACAGCACTTCATTTATTCCCTAGGAAATGTTTCTTTAATGCCACTATATGCTACCTGTTAGGGGCAGAAGTGAACAAGATAGAAAAGCTCCCTGCCTCAAGACCTGGAGGTACATGGGGAAGAAATGTGTTCAGGCATCACACAAGACATGATTGGAAGTTGTGAAGGCCTATTTCGCAAAAACACAGTATGTTTAAGCTTTGTGTTTAGTAAGACAGCACTAGAATTAATTTGGAAGATGCCCTATGAACATACAGGATTAGATGCAGAAGGAAGGGCCAGTTCATAGGCCAGTAGCCCAGGGGAAAGGTGGTAAGCCACACCTAAGGCCATGGCAGCAGGAAGAAAGAGGAGGAAGAAACAGTTCATAGGCAGAATGAACAGCCTTTGATGATTGACAAGAAGGAGGAAGAATGGCGATAAAACAGAGCAAGAGGCAGTGTCAAGGATGGCACTAATCTCTCTAGACTGTCAACAAAGGTTGAGGCGGGCAACCCAACAGGAAAAACCAACCATGTCATATATTCCTCCGATATCCCTTAAAGGACCTACTCTAGGGCACCTGGGTGGCTCAGTTGCTTAAGGGACTGCCTTCAGCTCAGGTCATGATCCTGGAGTCCCAGGATCGAGTCCCGCATCAGGCTCTCTGCTTAGCAGGGAGTCTGCTTCTCCCTCATACCCCCACCCCGCTCATGCTCTCTATCTTTCTCTCTCTCTCAAATAAATAAATAAAATCTTTAAAAAAAAAAAAAAAAAAAAAGGACCTATTCTACTCTGGGTTACGTGAATATTTGGGTATATCATTTAATTTCAATATATTTTTCCATACACAAGATCTGTGACACACAAAGGAAGATTTCCCTTAAGCTGAGTATGTTCAAATCTTCTAAGAGATACATAAAGTCAAACATATCCAAACTTAGAAACACAGGTTTGGTTGAAATAAAAGCAAACATACATATGTCATTTTATTAGCTACATATTCAAGCCAAGAATTGACTCTGCTTTTACTAACACTGTCTGCAGGATTTGTAACGTTTTATAGACTTCCGTGATTACTGAAACTTAGAAAAAGAAAAAGAAAGGAAGGAAGGAAGGTAGGAAGGAAGGAATATTTGCCAAAGTACAAGTTTAAAAGGACTGTACATTAACATATTCATCAGTCATTACCCTTTATGAAAATCGTGTGGACAATAATGAAAACACATCCAGAGCACTGAATGGATTATGTAATGAAATAACAACATGGGTCTTCTGTGCCTAGAGAAAATTAAGATGACTATCGAGTATTAAGTCATTTATTTTCTGTAGGAAACAAAGGAAATGACTATTGACCTATATTTCCACCTTTCCTGGTCTACAATGATGTTAAATGGCTCCTTATCAAATCCAAATGGATTATCTTATTACAACATGGTCTTGTTGAGTGTTTGTCTCCTGCACAGCCTGAAGAAATAGCACTGAGGAGTTGGGAATAAGTAAAAGAACTTCGAGGAGAATTAAAAACCCAAGTTAATTTTTTTTGCTTTTGACTATTCTGATTAAAACAAAAAGACAAAAGCTCGACCTTAAGGTTCTCCTCCATAGCCAGAAAGATATGTAAACTGCAAACAAGTAAACTAGGTTTTTATTAAGATTCTATACCAAATATAATATTATATTCTTTGAAAACCCTAAGCACAATATTAGTTTTTAATGCATGTTTCAAAAAAGTAAAGGTAGAAAAAGATGATTTTTACAGGTTATTTTATCCAAAAAGGATTGCCAAAGCCTGTAAAAGCACTACATAATGTTTGTCATGTTGTCGAAAAATGTAACAAAAGTGATTGCTATTAAAAGATTATATTAAGGGGCGCCTGGGTGGCTCAGTTGGTTAAGCGTCTGCCTTCAGCTCAGGTCATGATCCCGGGGTCCTGGGATCGAGCCCCACATCAGGTGTCCTGCTCGGCGGGGAGTCTGCTTCTCCCTCTGATCCCCTTCCCTCTTGTGCTCTGTCGCTCTCACTCTCTCTCAAATAAATAAATAAAATCTTTTTAAAAATAAATAAATAAATAAATACACAGATAAATAAATAATAAATAAATAAATAAAAGATTATATTGACAATGACGAAGCTGCAATAGTTTGCAGTGTCTGGCCGGCCATGTCAGACATGTCACTAGTGGCCATGCATTTCCTGTCTCTTTTTTCCTCAATATTCCAGATCGTGGGGATGCAGTGAAGACATTACTGGTTGGCTGCCAAATGCACAGGCTCGACTCAAAATGTTATCTTTCAATTTCCAAGTATATTCACCTCTAGCTATGACTTTTCCAGATTCCCTAAATAATGTCTTCAGGTGTAATAATTAAATTTTATGTATCATCCAAATCCCGGGCTAAGTCAGCATTTCTATTGGCAATGCTGTTACATACCTACTTTCATTTCTTTTCAATACCATCTCCAAGAATTCAAACTACCTGATCTTTTACCTTTTTAAAAGCACTCTATGTCCATGTCTACGCTTTTTTCTGTATATTTTTATAATTGCACAGAAGTGTAAGTAGGAAGAGAATACTGCCTAGAACATGGGCTCGATAAAATATACTTCCTGCGTTAGACTCAACACATCCTTGTTTGGTGTATACCCTTCTTATGGTTTCAGTTTTCTTATCTGTAAAATGCAGATAACTTCCTACTTCGCAGAATTGTTTTAAGGCTTCAATGAGATAATGCACACAAAGTGTTTCAGTTTTTTACAAGTCGTTTATGTTAAGAGCTATATTAAATAATTTTAATTAGTAGTAGTAATATTATTTTACCCATCTGTTCCAAAGTTACTTTTAATAATGGATGTTCTAATCTGATTTTTGTTTGACTCTGAAGACCACTCAGGTTTACGTGTTAGATTCTATGAACTATCATAAAAGTAGAATGGAAGGGGCTCCTGGGTAGCTCAGTTGGTTAAGTGTCTGCCTTTGGCTCAGGTCATGATTCCAGCATCCTGGGATCAAGCCCCACATTGGGCTCCCTTCCCCAGTGGGGGGGGTGGGGGGGGGGAGTGCTGTTTCCCTCTCCCTCTGCAGCTCCCCCTGCTTGTGCTGTTGTGTGTGCTCGCACTCTCTCTCTGGGTCAAATAAATAAATAAAATCTTTAAAAAAAAAAAAAAGTAGAATGGAAATGGTAGATTTGTTTTTTTTTTTTTTTAAGATTTTATTTATTTATTTGACCCAGAGAGAGATCACAAGTAGGCAGAGAGGCAGGCAGAGAGAGAGGAGGAAGCAGGCTCCCCGCTGAGCAGAGAGCCCGATGCGGGGCTCGATCCCAGGACCCTGAGATCAGTACCTGAGCTGAAGGCAGAGGCTTTAACCCACTGAGCCACCCAGTCGCCCCAGAAATGGTAGATTTGTTAAAAATACTGGTGATAGAAACTGAAGGAAGACTGAGCTACAGAATTAAAATAAATTTTCTCAGGGAAAATGGCAAAAATGAACTGTTGTCTGTTTAAAACTGTGAGGCTGCACACCAATTACACACAGACACGACGTGCCTCTCCCTCAGCATCCCAGGCAGGGCGTTGCACGTCTCTAACTACTACACGCAGCCGTGAAGTGTCTGACCGCCCTTCCCAGCAACCACGAGCCATTCGACTCAGTGCTAAAAACCCTTCACTTATGGTTCCCCTTCATATGACTGCCCAGAAATATACTGTTTTAAAGAAAATACTACAACATATCTAACATGTATGTTCCTAGAGAAGATGCCTACAGAGGAGCCTGTAATTTGAAAGGTAGAAAACTTTCAAAATTATTTGGGGAAAACAAAAGAACAACAGAGAAGATAAAATAAATCCAAACGGCTGACAATCTGCAAATTCAGGGCAAGAGGAAGCCAGTGATATCAACACTTCCTCGTCATCATCCACGCTGCCCTCATCTTGAATGTCCTTCACCCTGTCGGCACTTGCTCATTTTATCAACCACCCTTATCCCCTCTTAGACTTTCTATAAGGTATGTGTACGTGCACATGTGTAAGTAAAGTAAATCCAGGGCTAATTTTTTCCCCCTTTTCTCAAATTCTAACACGTAACACAATGAAAGCTGTAAAAGAAACAAGATATATTCAACAGAAATCTGAAGTACACGTTTTTATCAAGGAATTATATAACAGCACAGCATTTACTCAGGCCTTGTAACTTCCTGCCAGCCTCTTCATAAATCTGACCCATAAAAATAGAAACAGTATAATTTTGAACCTGTATAACTTATTGCACCCAGGAAGTTTCTATTATCTTTTTCTGCTACTTGATACTGAATATGGATAAAATAAATGTTGCTTATAAAGAGAGTAAATATGCCCTGCTTAGGAAGTCCAATGCCATGACTCAAATATTCTTTTAGACCTGGGTTTTTCACCATCTGCAATATGGACATTTGGACCAGATACTTCTGTGTGGCTGGGGCTCCCCTGTGCACTGTAAGATGTTCAGCAGCATCCCTGCCTTCTAGCACTGGATCCCGGGAGCACTCTCTCACTCCCACAGCTATACTAATCAGAAATTGTCAAATGTCAAAGGGAGGGGAATGGTGAGAGGAGCAAGGTGCCCCCACTTAAGAAACACTGGTTTTGTAATTACTGATATTATGAACTCATTAGGAAAGAATTTTAATTTTATGTTGAATTTTATTACCCAATAATATAAACACTACCTCAATATTAAAAGAAATAACATCCGATATAAAGAATATTTATAGTTGACTCTAAAATACACTTGCTGGGAAATTAGCAACATTTTGTAAGATGGTTTTATTATTTTGTTTAAATTCCTTCTAGACCCTTTTCTGTGTAATCAAATTTTCCCACTAAACAAATGCAAAGATTCCAGGAAAGAGCTGTGAATTTCCTCATTAGTTCAAGCTACAGGGGCCTGAAAGAAACCTGTGAGGATTTCAATAGTAATGCAGCAATTTCAGGAAGCTCTCCTGACCCATTCTTACACATGGTCATTGAGAATCGACCCATGCAGTCTCGAAAATCCCCAAAGTAAAAAACTGTAATTATCCAAACAATATGGCAATCCAACTTACAATGAGAAAGTAGAAGACAAGAAGAGTTTTAATTCTTAGCTCTACATCTGATTTACTGGATGATGTTTTATACTTTGCTTTTCTTCATGGAAACCAGGACTCTAAGGTTACAAGGGTACCTTAGAAAATCTGACTGCATCTTAAACAAAAAGAATCAGGTAACAGAAAATCATAAATTAAGTCTATTAGTACAAAAGGATTAAAAGTGACTTATAAAGGAATTAAAGTGTTATATATGGTCACATATTATATATGTGGTTATATATAATACATGTATGTGGTTATATACTATATATATCATGTAATATATTTAAATATTATATAATTAGCAAGTATGATTATTTAAATTAAATATAAAGAGATTTATTTTAGGAGCATTATTTTTCAACACAGTATCAGATAAACAAGATCTTTAAAATCAAAGATATTGTTGCTATATTTTAAGAGGGCAAAACATGGTAAAGTTTATCTTGCTCATAAGTACATGATTTATTTCTAAAGATCAGACCACTGTGAACCATCATCACCTTTTGAATGCTATAAAATTGTAGGAACGACAGCCTCAAATACCATAAAATGCAATTTTCTCTTTCAACATTAACTTAAAAGTTTACTAAATTCTGAAAAAAGCTGAAAACACACAAACAGAGGAGAAACATCAAGGCCTATGAGCATCTTGGTAAAAACAATGAAAGCAGATGATAGTTCAGAAAAATCACTGAGCAAGCACATACATAAGCATGTATAACACCACATTGCTTACAGTATTTAAAAAAAAAAAAAAAAAGGAATCAATCTAAATGCCGAACAATAGGAAACTAGTTGAATGGATTATGGGACATACAAACCACTGAATAATATTTAGTCATTAAATTTATGATATGTGCCTTTTGTGTTAAAGGAGATGAATGACCATAATTAGTGAAAAAGGGGGGACAGGAGAATACGTTGCCATACATTTAAAAACAATGCTCATAACAAAGAGAGTGTGAAAAAGATAAAGAGAAGAGGAGGGAAAGGGACAGAGGGGGAGAGGGACAGAAAAACCTAAAAGGATATACATTCAAAATTACAGGTGACAGGACGTGGAGTAATATTTTTCATTTTTGCTTTGACAAATGTTCTCACTTTTTATAAATTTCATAGATTATCTGTGTAATTAAAAGAAATATTTGGGTGTTCACATTTTGAGATAAAAAAGAACCAAAGAGGTTAAAAGGAAAACAGATGAGAGAAATCAAAGGAGAGAAATTAACTTTTTTATCTAGATCCTCTCCTAAAGTATAAAAGGGTCACCTTGCTTCTCTAACCAGGACAGCGCACGCACGCATGCACACACATACGCATACATAGACACAGAGCCATGGGTATATTGATGCTCCCGGTAAAATTTAACTACTACAAATCTAAACACTATGTAGATGAAATTGAAAGTACCTTATTGTCTAAGTTATATTTGTAACTGATGCCCTGAATCCTGTTATATTGCTTCGTGCGGGCTATCAATTGTCTGCAAATATTTTCATTACTCAGAGATCTGTGATATGCTGCTCTTCGATCTGCAAATATGTTCTAGGCAATTCCATGACGATAGAAAAATGGACACATGATACTATTATCTTGTGTTAAGAATTTAGCACCCTTAGAGAAGAAGCTATGGGCCAAATACTATTTTTTTTTTTACTACATAGAGCAGCAGAGAGTAAATTTTAAAATATTTTATTTTATTATTTTTTTAAGATTTTATTTATTTATTTGACAGAGAGAGAGATCACAAGTAGGCAGAGAGGCAGACAGAGAGAGAGGGGGAAGCAGGCTCCCCACTAAGCAGAGAGCCCAATGCGGGGCTCCATCCCAGGATCCTGAGATCATGACCTGAGCTGAAGGCAGAGGCTTTAATCCACTAAGCCACCCAGACGCCCCAAAAGATTTAAGTCTTTTGAGAAAGCAATCTTTTCTGTTCTTGTGTGAAAAATTATAGGAGCAAAAAGATTTGCATTCCTCAGATTTTTAAACAAAATACACTATCTTATGATAACCATGAACAATTACACTCTGCCCATTGTGCAGATCTCTGATTACGCAACAATCCTGGAATTGTTATTTGAGGAAATTCCTAGAGAGTGAAGAGGAAAAGAACTGGAGTCTCAGTGCTGCATTTTTGGAAGAACTAAGAGTATCCTCAGGGACTTTCAGTTTCCAGTCCACCACGTAACGAGTTGAAAATCACCAACTATCGTAACAAGAAAAAAGCCAAATAAACAAAAATCACAACTTTTGTTAGATCCACCTGAGAAATGAGGTCGTAAGGCAAACTGCTGCCCTAAAAAGTGGAGAGAAAGACAAAAGGATACAGAGAACCACAATTTGCCAGAACAAAGATCCTTGAACAAAAACTTTTGTGGAAACCAGCGCTGAAGAGAAGAGACCCCGGAACTGTAATTAAAGTTACTGGAGGCTCACGGTGGACAGCCTGAGTTAAAAGCTCCAGGGGAATGCAGTTATGTGGGGTCGCCACATTATTTGTGAGTTTTATCTGTAAGAGCTGTACCATGTCCTTACAGTGACTATGAGAGAAAAACCCTCTCTTACTATCACCAGAGGGAGGATTTCCATGTGAAATATGCCAGAGCACTAAGTTCTTCTTAACAAGGCCTGTCCTTAGGAAAAACTCTTACCAGAGCCTTATGTGCTAGGGTCTTATCAGCACCTAACTACCTGCAGGAAAGGCAGTAACACAACTGGAGTCCCCACCAGCCATCCTGTTCACATAAGAGGGGAGGGCTGGGGACTGAGAAGCACTGGGGAAGTTCATAGTCAAGAGGCATAGCTTCACCGAAAGACTGAGACCTGACCATATGACTACAAAACATATCTTTTCTCCCTATACTTGACCATTACTAAAAGCCTATTAGTGGAGTTCGTTTATTTACTTTTCGACAAAAAATTATAAGGCATACTAAAAAGCAATTTGAAGAGAATGAACAAATGTCAGAACCAGAGTCAGATATGGCAGAAATGTTGAAATAATCAGACCAGAAAATTTAAAACTATGTTTAATATGCTAAGGGCTTTAATTAAAAAAAAAAAAGCAGACAACATGCAAGAACAGATGGATAATATAAGCAGAGAAAGGGAAATTCTAAAAAAGCCGCAAAAAGAAATGCTAGTGATCAAAAACACCGTATAACAGAAATGAACAATCCCTTGTATGGGCTAATATAAGGAAAAGGGGGGAGGAATTAGGCATACTTTGATATTATAAAGGCATTAGCGCTACCCATGAAACAGAACAGTATTATTTAAAAGTGGACTTGGATTAGTTGTAAATGTACATTGAAAACTCTAGGGCAACCACTATAATAATTTAAAAATAAATCTAACTGATATGCTAAGAAAGGAGAGAAAATGTAATTACATTTAATGTTCAGTTAAGACCACAAAAGCTAGAAAAAATGTGGAAGACAAAAACGGAAACAAAGAACAATGGTAACAAAGGTAAGAGAAAATAGTAACCAACATGGTGAATACTTATCCAACTATATAAGTAATTATTTTACACGTTAGTGGTCTAAATACACTAATTAAAAAACAGAGGGGCACCTGGGTGGCTCAGTTGATTAACCATCAGCCTTTGGTTCAGGTCATGATCCCAGACGCCTGGGATCAAGTCCCCAATCATCGAGTCTACTTCTCCCTCTGCCTTTCACCCTGTTCGTGTTCTCTCTCTCTCTCTAATTAATTTAATAAATAAATTAAATCTTAAAAAAAAAAGAGAGATTGTCAGTGTGGATCAAAAAACAAGGCCTTGCTATATGTCGCCTATAGGAAACCCAGTTTAAATATAAAGACACATTATTTGTTAAAAGTAAAGGGATAGAAAAACATATACCATGCTAACACTAATTAAAAGAACACAGCAGTATCTATTATTTCAAATAGATCAGACTTTAAAGCAAGGAGAGCTATCAGAGATAAAGAGAGGTATTACATAATGATAAAGGACTCAATACTCCAAAAAGACATAATGATCCTTAATATGTACTTGTCTAAAAACAGAACATCACAATATATACGGCAAAAACATAAATAGAACTTCAAGGAGAAATAAGTAAATTCACTATTACAGATGGAAATTTTAACACCCTTCTATCAGAAATGGGCAGATCCAGTTGGCAGAAAACCAGTAAGGACAGAGTTGAACTCAACAGCACCATCAATCAACTGGATATAATTCACATCTATAGATTCATCCAACAACAGGAAATTACACATTCTTTTCAAGTCTGAAAGGGACACTCACCAATACAGACCACATTCTGAGCTATCAAACACACCTTAATTTAAAAGAATAGAAATCATACAATGTGTGCCCTCAAACTACACTGGAATTAAAGTAGAAATCTGTAACAGAAAGATAGCCAGAAAATTTCAAAATACTGGGGAGATAAACAGCACACTTTCAAATAACAAATGGGTCGAAAAAGAAATCTCAGGAGAAATTTAAAAGTATTTTGAACCAAATAACAATAAAAATACAACCTATGAAAATTTGTGGGATGCCAAAAAAGTACTTAGAGGGAAAAGCAAAAGTAGTAATTACAGGGAAATTTATAGCACTGAATATATATATATATATATATATATATATATATGTATGTATTTAAAAAGAAGAAATATCTAAAGCCAATAATCTAACTAGAAAAAGAAGAGCAAATTCATCCAAAGTAAGCAAAAGAAAAGAAATAATATAAATTAGAGGAGAAACCAGTGAAATTGAAAACAAGAAATCAATAGGAAAAAAAGATCAACAAAACCAAAAACTGGTTCTTTGACACGATTAATAAAATCAATAAAGCCTAGCCAGGCTAACTAAGAAAAAAAGAGAAGATGTAAATTAATAATATCAGAAAAAAAAGAAGGGATATCATCAGAGAGCCCATGGATGATAAAAGGATAAAAGAACACTATGAACAACTGTATGCCCATAAATTTGATAACCCAGATGAAACAGACCAGTACCTTGAAAAACACAATCTACCAAAATGCAGGAAAGAGATAGGTTATCTGAATAAGCACATATATAGTAAAGAAATTGAGTCAACAATTAATAATCTTCCAAAGCAAAAGCACGAGGTACAGGGGCACCTGGGTGGCTCGGTCGGTTAAGCATCTGACTCTCAGTGTTGGCTCAGTCCTGATCTCAGGGTGGTGCGATCGCACCCCACAAGCATGGAGCCTGCTTAAGATTCTCTCTCCTCTCGCCCTCTGCCCTTCCCCCCACCACCTCTCGCCAAAAGAAACAAACAAACAAAAAAAAACAGTACCAAGTACAGATGAGTTCACTGGTGACTGGTTGATTTTAAAGATTTTAAAGATGAAATTGTATCACTCTACCATCTCTTCCATCTCTTCCAGAAGACAGAAGCACAGGGAACACTTCCTAACTCATCATACGAGGCCAGTATTAACATATTACCAAAATCAGACAAAGACATTTTAAGAAAACTACAAACCAATCTCTCTCATTAACATCGATGCAAAAATTCTCAACAAATATTAGCAAAAAAGATGCAAGAATATATAAACAGAATTATACCCTACAGACAAGTGAGATTTATCCAAGGTATGTAAGGTTGATTCAACATTAGAAAATCAATTAGTATAATCCCTCACTTTCAAAGGCTAAAGTGGAAAAAAAGTCACATGATCCTATAAATACATGCAAACATTTAACAAAATCCAACACCCATTCACAATAAAACTCTCTGTAAACTAGGATTAGAGAGGAACTTTCTCAACCTGACAAAGAGTATTTGTGATGGCTAATCTCATACGTCATCCTGACTTAGCTAAACACGCAAGATAGCAGGTAAAACATTATTTCTGGGTGTCTGTGAGATTAGCATTTGAATTAGTAGACTGGGTAAAGAAGATCCACCCTCATCTATGTGGGCAGGCATCAAGCACCTATTGAGGGTCCAAAACAGAATAGAAAAGCAGAAGGGCAAATTCTATTTCTCTTCTTGAGTTGGGGCATCCATCTTCTACTGTCCTCAGACACCAGAGCTCCTGGTTATCCAGCCTTTGGATGCAAGGTCTTACATCGCGTTCTCAAGCCTTCCATCTTAGACTAAATTATACCATCTGCTTTCGTATTTTTTTTTTTTGGAAGATTTTATCTATTTGACAGAGAGAGAGCACAAATAGGCAGAGCAGCAGAGGGAGAAGCATGCTCTCCACCGAGCAGGGAGCCCCACATGGGGCTCAATCCCAGCACTTGAGATCATGACCTGAGCGGAAGGCAGACGCTTCACCGACTGAGCCACCCAGGCATCCCTCCACCAGCTTTCTTAGTATTTCAGCTTGCAGATGACATCTTGTTGCATATCTTATCCTCCCATAATCACATGAACCAATTCTCATTTCATATATATGTGTGTGTGTGTGTATATGTGCGTGTATATATATATATATATATGTATGTATGTATGTATCTTAATGTTTTATTTCTCTCAAGAACCCTAACCAATATATACATCTACAAAAGATCCACAGCTGACATCATACTTAAGGGGGAGAAAACTGAAGTTTTCCACTAAGATCAAAACAAGGAAAGAATGTAAGCTCTCACCATTGCTTTTCAACATCATATTGGAAGACCTAGTTAATGCACTAAAATAAGAAAAGGAAATAAGGGGCGCCTGGGTGGCTCAGTGGGTTAAAACCTCTGCCTTCGGCTCAGGTCATGATCTCAGGGTCCTGGGATCCAGCCCCGCATCGGGCTCTCTGCTCAGCAGGGAGCCTGCTTCCTCCTCTCTCTCTGCCTGCCTCTCTGCCTACTTGTGATCTCTCCCTGTCAAACAAATAAATAAAATCTTAAAAAAAAAAAAAAAGAAAAGAAAAAGAAAAGGAAATAAAAGATATACAGATTAGGAAGGAATAAACAAAACTGCCTTTGGTTGCAAATGACATGATCATTTATGTAAAAAATCCAAAACAGTAATGAGTGACTACTGCACGGTTTAAGATACAAGAGTAGTATATAAAAGTCAATCGCTTACCTATATACCAGCAATGAACAAGCGAATTTGAATCTAAAAACACACCACCATTTAAATCTACTGATTTAGGGGCGCCTGGGTGGCTCAGTCGGTTAAGTGTCTGCCTTCAGCTCAGGTCATGATCCCAGGGTCCTGGGATCGAGCCCCACATGGGGCTCCCTGCTCTGCGGGACGCCTGCTTCTCCCTCTCCTACTCTGCCTGCTTATGTCCCCTCTCTGGCTTACTCTCTCTGCCGAATAAATAAAATCTTTAAAAAAATAAAATAAAATAAATAAATCTGCTGATTCAAATGCTAATCTGGCACAAAGACAGTCTTTTCAACAAATGGTACTGAAGCAACTTGACATCCACATGCAAAAAAAAAAAAAAAAAAAAAAAAAAAAAAAGAATCTATACATAGACCCATAGACCTTATGCCCGTCACAAAAATTGCCTCAAAGTGGCTCATCGATCTAAATGTAAAATACATGACTATAAAACTCCTAGGAGATAAGAGAAAACCTGGATGACCTTGGTATGGAGATAACTTTATAGATACAACATTAAATACATGACCCATGAAAGAAATAATTCATAAGCTAGACTTCATTAAGTCTCATTCAAGAGAATGAGAAAAGAAGCCACAGACTAGGGGAAAGTATGTGGGAGAAAAAGATGTCTGATATAGGACTGTCATCTAAAACATACAAAGAATTCTTAAAATTTGACAATAAGAAAACAAGCAACCTGATTAAAAAATGGACCAAAGACCTTAAAAGACGCCTCATCAAAGAATGGATGGCAAGTAAGCATATGAAAAGATGTTCAATATCATATGTCATCAGAGGATTGCAAATTGAAACAATGAGATGCCACTACATCTATTAGAATGGCCAAAATCTAAAACAGTGACAATATCAAATGCTGAAAAGGATGTAGTAGAGCCACATGAACTCTCATACTTTATTGGCTGGAATGCAAAACGGTACAGCCACTTTGAAAGACAGTTTGGCAATTTCTTACAAAACTAAATGTACTCTTACTATACCACCCAGTAATCACACTCCTTGGAATTTATTTAAATGAACTGAAAATGTACGTCCATACAAAAACCTACAAAGGGATGTTTACGGTAGTGTTAACTCATAACTGCCAAAACGTGAAAGCAGCCAAGATATCCTTTGGTAGGTGAATGAATAAATTATAGTATATCCCAACAACTGAACAGTAATCAATGCTAATAAGCTATAAAGCCATGAAATGACATGGAAGAGACTTAAATGTATATCACTAAGTGGAGGAGGCCTATCTGAAAAGGCTACGCATGCTGCATGATCCCAACTACATGACGTTCCAGAAAAAGTAAAATTATAGAAACAGTAAAAAAGGAGGAATGGTTTCTGGGAGTTAAAGGGGAGTGAAGGATTAATAGGAAGAGCAAAGAGGATTTTTAGGGCAGCGAAACTATTCTATATGAAAGTACAATGGTCAGTTTTGCTGTGAGTCTGAAACTGCTCTAAAAATAAAGTTAATTTTTATAAATTCTCTGCTGTACAAATTTCATTTTTTAATTTAAAAAAAGAATATATTCTTTAGAGCAGCTTCCAAAAAAGCAGTTAAAAAATGGACAATTCAAGAATGTATTCTTACTTTATTCAGTGGACATCAGAAATAACATCTAGACATATGCAAGAAGGCTAAGTCCTAAAAGCAACCGCTATTGCCAAGTCTATGAAACTGTCAAAAGTAGCAACATGCTATCCCAAGAGTTTTGAAGAAATTGACCAGTTTCCCACACTATTTTTTATTATTGAAACATACTTACAACAGTGATTCAAATGTTATTCTATTACCCAACATTAACAATAAACATTTTGTCAAGACCAATAGACGGGATTGGTTAATAATCTCAAATACCAGGCAACATGGGCAAAAATATATCATTCTGTATTTAATCATTTTTCTCCTGGCAGTAAAGAAAATTGTCACCCAGTGTATTTGACATATGTAAGACTAAAATACAGTTAAATAAGGCAATAAAAGTTATTGTTATGCCAGAAGATATCAGAAGGATATGGTATATGTGCATATGTCTGTTTATATATGTTATATCTGTTATATATATGACTTTGATTTGCATGTTGCTGAAAAATGTCTAATGGGAAAAACAATCGCAGGTTTTGAGTCACAGCACTCTGCCTTGACTAACCTTTTCAATCTGTTTCCAACGTTTTTAAAGATTTTTCATTTATTCAAGAAAGAAAGTGAGTGAGAGAGAGAGAGAGAGAGAGAGAGAGAGAGAGAGCACGAGTGGGGGGAGGGGCAGTGGGAGGGAGACAGAGAGAGAGGCAGGCTCCCTGCTGAGCAAGGAGCCAGACGTGGGGCTCAATCCCAAGACCTGAGCAGAAGGCAGATGCCCAACCAACTGAGCCACCCAGGCGCCCCTCTGTTTCCAATTTTATAGTGCATTATATGAACATCAAAAAAATAGTTTTTGGCAATAAGTTTTCCTACTTCCAACAAACAGCAAGTGTTGTTCAATGTTTTTGGAACGTTTCTTTCTACCAATCATCCATCTTTGAAGTTAAAAGGTATTCAACAAAATAATTCCATTTCTCAATATGGAAAAGTCTCGTGGTGAGTTAGTACCTGGTAGGATGCAGCAACACCAACAAATAAACTTTCATTGTCAAATACCTGATTGGGCAAACTTTAACACTGTGACAGAAAATAAGAGGCAATATACAACGCTAATGTCATCACTTGGTACTAAATTTACATTTCTTCAAGCTATTAGTTTTTAAATAAGAAACCATGTACAACTTCGATGCTAAGATCTCGTGCAAAGATCCAGGAGAGTTGACAGAAAGACCGCCCCTCTTAAGGACACGTGGGAGGTAACACCTAGCACTCTACCATTATGAAGAAGAACCTAAGCAGTAACAGCTTCTGATGCTCAATTCATGGGCCTACTTTTACAATTTATTCCCAGGGAAGCCAACAAATACAGAAACTAACTTGAAAGGGCAGACAGATCCTTCCTAAAGTACTGCTACAAATACCTTAGGTCTAAGTTAGATCATTCAGAATCTTCCATCCAAAAGTTAGACAGTGTGAAAGTGATCTGTCCTATGGTATAACTTTTAAAAGGAAACCTAGGCATTCAGTACTTTTTCACACCTACATGAATTGCAGCCAACGATGCAGAGAAATACAGTCCACAAGGAAACACAAATATGAATAAGCAGGCCCATGCAAGCTCCCCAACGGCTCTTACCCAGGACTGACTATCCCTGCCTTCTGTTTACGGGACAGTTCATAGAACACAGGAGTACAAAACCAAGCCTAGCTGGGTCTTTTTTCCCGGAAAAAGAGCACTGAAGACAGCAAAACTACACTAGAACTTCAGAACTGCTCAATGAGAATCTTAGGTAAGTCTAGTTCTAGTATACACCCGAAAACTTTTTAGATCTCTCAATTCTCCCAAAACAACATCACAGTAATCTATATGAGGGAGAGTAAGGATGCTCAGTCACGTTAATGTTGATCTGAACCTGAAGTATAATGTTTCAGGGAAGCCAAAGGCCAAAACAGGGTCTATATGCAGTGTTCTGACACTATGGGACATACAGACCAGGGAGCAATTCTACTGCACTGTGGGGTGACCGGACAAGGCTGGCCATGGCAGCCAATCCCAAAGGCTCAGGGGATGGATATGTCGGGCACACCTGTAACTCATCTGCAGGCCATCGCTATCACTTGATGGCGGGTCAGTCGAAAGGCTTGGCCTTATGATCGAACACCGTCGACATGACAAGGTCACAAGCAAAACCAGCACAACGAGCAGTGCTATGAATCAAAGCACTGTCACCCTCTTTATACTTTAGGACGTAAGTCCTACCAGCATTATAAGTACACTTTTCTAAGACAATAAATCTCTCACTTCTTTACCTCAGATGGAAGAATCTTCAGGGGAAGAGGTTTATCATCAAGTCTCCATAAGAAATTTTATATTTTAGAAGCACACTGCATTCTTCCACAAAACTTAGAAACTACTAACTTGATTTTTCTTTTTCTTTTCTTTTATTTGTTTTTTAAAGAGTCATTCATTTATTTGAGAGAAAGAAAGAAAGAGTGAGCGTAAGCATGGGGCAAGGGGGGAGGGAGAGAGAGAATCTCCAGCAGACACCCACCCCGCCCCCATCCTGAGCATGAGCCCGACGCTGGGCTCGATCTCACAACCCTGAGATCATGACCTGAGCCAAAACCAAGAGCAGACACTCAACTGACTGTGCCACTCAGGCGCCCCAATGTGATTTTTCTAATATATATAGGGCTTCCATCCTCTAATTACCTCTGTAATGTCCTATACAGACAGAGACGGATCGGGTTTGCAGACCAGGATGACAAACGGGAATCCCAGTTATCACCTATGCAGAAACCTTGCATTCAATCTACATGGCTCTCCATGACCCCACCACACACTATCCACAAAGGTATCTTGTAGAAGCTGATTCAACACCCCTATGGTTGGAAATGCAGAGAACACTCACACACATGACTGCTCACTGTTCCAACAACCCCCCTCCGTTTTTCACCATTCATTTCTCCTCTCTGAAAAAGCCCAAATATATTAAAATTTTCCACTATAACCACAAGGCAGGAGATGACAGGAATTTCAGTAGAAGAAAAGGATGGTGGTTATTTAGCCCCTATGATAGCACACTCTTCAAGCTAGGACCTGACCATCTCATACCACTGAGCTACCTCTTCCAAGTTCTTGCAATGTAGCTGTGATGTAAATTAATTAAGAGCAGGCCACTCTCATCTTCTAGTGGGTGGGGCTTTAAACTGCAGAGCAACTTGGCATAAAATATTAAAAGCCATAAAATGCACATGGCCTTTCGCTCTAGTGATTCTAACTCTTCGAATTTATCCTAAGGTAATAATTAAGGATGTGCAAAAGAATATTTATTTCTCTGCTGTTTGTAATTACTTACTCTTGGAAGCAACCTAAATGTCCAAAAATAGGAGAGTGGTTAAATAAATTATCAAGCTATAAAATAAAATCTCACTAAGGGTCATTTCAAAAGACAGGGAAATGTGTCCACTGACATAAATAGGTTTGTACTATATATTTTTCAGTACACAAACCAAAATACAAATGGCATATAGGAAGTTACCTCATCCTGAATGTAATGAAAATTATGGTAGCTTCGCTGGTCTCGTCTCTGACTTCTTTTACATTTTCTGGTATTTCTCTAATGAACACATAATGAGATACACCGTTTTGATAAAGAAATTAAAAGGGGGAAAACCTGTAAAAGTGAGGGGAAAAAAATGTCAGAGAAAAAAAACTAACTGAAAGAGGAAGGATTAGGGCCGTGCTTTAGGAAGAACTCCTTACAAGTGTGATTGTGAGCTCTGAAATGTGCAGTCAGCGGAGGTTATGGACTCTCGTTTCCTTGGGGATCTGTAAGGAAAGAGTAGCCAACTCTCCTTTGAGGATAGCTTGAATGCAGTCCTGACCTCTGCGGCCTCTTGCAGCTCCGTGTGCGAAAGGACTGAGCCAACACACAATTTTCACTCAGTGGCACATAAGGTAGTCAATTCCATACGTCACCCCGATCCTTCACTATCCTTTACCCGATTCAAGAGAAAGTAACCCCTAAGGTCTCACACCAGCACTGAAACCCAATGACCCTGAATTTATATGCCCAGCAATCTGCCAGCACTCTAGCCAGGAAATACAGTGGAATGTTAACAGTTAATGTTCCACAATGCACAAATAACTTCTATCCAACTGACTTTTCCACGCTAATAAAAAATCCTAACTAACTTCAGACACTTAAATATCCCAAATGGAGAAAAGAAAATGATAGCTTCCATTTAAAACTTTTTATGTTTACCTACAAGTTTTATAGGTAAAACATTATAAATTGTGACCAAAATAAATGCCATGACAAGGTGTAAGACAAATAAAAACGCTGAATTCTGACAAGTTCCTTTGCTTTAAAAAAGCCACCAATTTTGTTTTCTGATCACTTCCCAGGAATATAAATGTAACATTTTCCAAGTCCATAATTAAATGCTTTTCTGACTTTTATATTAGTTTCCTGGCCCAGTGAAAGGGATAGTAGGTGCAGAAACTGACAGCCAAATAGGTTGAACCAAGAATGACCGGTTAAATAGGGTTGTGCCAATCACCAAAACTGAGAAAATATGGTTTGAATAAGTGCAGAAAGCCATGGAATGCCAAAATAAAGAAATCGGCCAAGACTCTGGAACACACAGTTAAAAAAACAGAACTCAGGTATGGTGGTGTTCAAAGACAGAAGAATGAGGTGGATAATGTACGAATGGGAGTTTTTAAGAGACCCTCAGGTTTAAGGTTCTAAGGCAAAGTCAAGTGGGGGAAAAAAAAAAAATCTCCTGAGGCTCTCACGCTTTCCCCTAAGGATGAGCCTTAAGCCATCAACGTTATACGCACGGTATAGGACCCAGGAAACTCCTTCCCGTAAGCATGATGAGGGCTTCAGTTCTAAATAAGATCATGCAACTTTTAAAACATATTATTCTGTACACCAAGCATCTAAGTCTGGTCATTTGAATGAAAGAGTAAGTATGTCACAAGAGAGGTCTGTCCCTTCATCAATAAGTCTCATTTACACGGCCTTCTTGGAGTACTGTAATCTGGCGAGCTTAGTTTTTTATATTCTGGAGAGTTTAGTTTTCTGTATGCTAAAGGTTTGGCTCTCTCTTTTTTTAAGGGCTTATCTCTTTTAACTTCAAATGTAAAAGAAAAAGTACTAACCACTTGGGATGGAAATATTCCTAATATATTTTACATAGAAAGGGACATAAGTTAATGTTTTCTTGATGACTCAGGCCAAAAATTATGACCCTCAAAGACTATGCAATGCTGCACACAGAGATAACCGCAGGGCCTGCTGAAGTGTGTCTACACTGCATAACCTGAAACTGCTGGGCTTCTTCTGCTCGTGTATCTGCATTTCATAGTCTGTCAGCCTTTTATTTCTCAATACAGTCATGTTCTTTTTATAGATGCTCCTTCTGCCCTGTGGTGGAATAGAAAGAACACTGGACCAAGAGTCAAGTTGATTTACATTATTATCCTAGCTAAATGACCTTGAACATGTCACTTGGCATCCTTGGGCCTAAATATGATGAGGAAATTCAAACAGATAATTCTTAAGGTCCTTTGTTAAAACACTTATCATAAATTTGCTGCTTCTCATCTGTTGTATATTTTTTAAAAACTGAGTCAGCTAAACTTGCCTGGAAAATAATACAGAAACTTGAGTGTGCGACATACTCTCGTGTAAGTGAGGTAAACCTGCCTTGTGTCATCTTGTTGTCTTCCCAGAGGTCTTATCTGTGTAGTTCTCAGTAGTTGGTGGGGTCTCAGACAGCTCTAGTCTCTAGATAACTAAGACTCTCCTGGTAATATGTTATCATACTTCTGCATGCCTCTACTTTACCAAATATTCTCAGTGCAAATAATTATTTGATATGCCTCTACTTCAGGCCCCCCAACAACAGAATTTGTGTATGTCATCATTTATGCCTGTCAATAAACTGATTGCAAAATGAGTACTCTAATTTTGAAACTTTGCCTTATTAAATATTTGTTTAGATGACAGAATTGGAAATTTTCTAAAAGATGGTCTTGTGAAAATACTTAACAAAACACAAAACAAAGTGCAAACGTAGAGACTATTTTGTAAACTCTAAGGGAAGGGAATTTATTCTTGTATTTTACTGGAGTCCCTAAGGCATGATTTCCCTCTATCGCACATTCAGAATTACCCATTAGGAGCCTGAGGAAGCTAACTTCTGTCTGCATCTCCTCCCCCTTGGACACATTTTTCCTTGAGAAATCCAAATCACACTCACTGCTCGAATTCCATCTCTCTACAGAGTAGAACTCTCTTGAGTTCTAGGTCCCTATTCCCTATCATAATGCCTATGGGGATTTTCTAGAAGTTAAAAAGTGTCTCAAGAAAGTTGACAGAGCCTCCTCACTCACTCATTTCTCTTCCCACTTCATACTTTGCAAAAACACACTTTTTTTCCTACTCCATTGTTCTCTACTCCTGTTACTGATATCAACATGTACCAAAAGAGAAATCTAAGAGCACCCATTGATTCTCTCCATTCCATGATCAATGACAAAGCTGTTTGGATGCCAGCTCTGAAATCTCTCTCTACACACTAATGCTATCTCCACTGCTAGGGCCTTCATTCAGGCCATCATCTCTTAACGACTATTAAATACCCTCTGTTTCCCAGCTGCCAGCAATTTCCCTTCCAATTTATGTGCATATCAGCAATGGATTATATTTCTATAAAACACATAAGGTTGACTTTTTCCCCTATTTTATACATATCTTCTCTATTATATATATATTAGTATTATATATATAATGAAGAGATGATATATAAAACATTAAAATACGTATTATATATCATATATAACTTTTATCTATAACTATAACATAATATATTCTATGATTAATACAGAAATACATAATACATATTTATACTTACAAATATATGATTATATATATAATTTTTTAAAGTCTTCTTATTGCTTATGGCAACAATTTTCAATTTTCTCTACCAGCTGGAGGATATTAATCCAAGGGAAATCCTGGGTTGCTGCTGAATTAGGACTCCCACTGTGTTTGTGAACATGTGTGCGGTAGGGCACGAGAGAGTGAGGCATAGGATCCAAACTTATGCAGGATCAGAATACAAAGCCTATCTTCTTGGAGATTCTAAAGCATACCCTAGACAATTACTGTGAATAATGAAAATTTATCTGACCAAACTAAATCGAACATATGAAGATATAGTAGTAGAAAAAAGAGTTAAAAGCCAAGGGGCTGAGTGCAATTCCCTTCAATATATCCTACATTCCAGAAGACTATTGGAAATAAGCCCCAGATTAGCTTCTAACCTCTCCTCTAATCCCTTCAACAATGTACAACCTCTAAAATCTTTCACACTCCCTTCCACACATTAGGGCATGTCCACATTTGAGTTCATCCTGGGAAGAATACCCCTTTCCTCCTTATTTGGTGACAGAACTCCTACTCATCCTTCAAATCCGCATCCAAATACAGGTCTGTGGAGAGTCCCCTATCTCTACTGTATTAGTCAGCTCATGCTGCTACACTAAATACCACACACCAGGTGGTACAGACAACAGAAATTTGTTTCTCACAGTTTGGCGGGCTGAGAAGTCCAAGCCCAAGGTGTGGGTCTATTTAAAATTTTCCTGGTGAGGCCTCTCTTCTCTACATGCAGATGGCCATCTTCTTGCTGTGTCATCACATGGGGAGAGAGAGATCCCTCATATCTCTTCAACTAAGGGCTCTAATCTCACCATCAGGGTTCCAGTCTCATGATATAATTACCTCCTGAAGGCCCCACCTGCAAATACTCTCCCACTGGGGCTCAGGGTTTCAACACATGAATTCTGGGGAGGGACAATTCAATTCCCAGCATTTGTCACCCTGAAGGACTCCTTTCCTCTACTGTGTTTACTAGATTATAAATTCCTCCTCAGGGCTGAACCCTATGTATTAGTTACCTTTATCCCCGGGCCCCAGCATATTGCTGGGCACCGAGCACACCTATAAAAAGCACTCTGTGCATGAATGGAACTGGGGCTTTTGCAACAGGTCTCAGCTAATTAACATACACCATTCTAAAAATCTCCCTCGAAGGGCTACCATTAAATCTTCCTTTCAATGCCACATATACACAGAGAGAGAGGAGAAATGTTATTTATGTCTACTGTTAGATATGTACAAATGTGCATCTTCACTTATCCACTCTTTGTTCTTATCAAATGGAGACCTAGCTTTTGGCGATGTTTCTAGGAAGAAGTTGCTGCGGCTGAGGTCGAAGAGATTGCTTCCTGTCATCACCAAAAGCAAGGGAAGCAAGAGCAAAAATGAACTATTAGGACTTCATCAAGATCAAAAGCTTTTGGGGGCGCCTGGGTGGCTCGGTGGGTTGAAGCCTCTGCCTTCGGCTCAGGTCATGGTCTCGGGGTCCTGGGATCGAGCCCCGCATCGGGCTCTCTGCTCAGCGGGGAGCCTGCTTCCCCCTCTCTCTCTGCCTGCCTCTCTGCCTGCCTCTCTGCCTGCCTCTCTGCCTACTTGTGATCTCTCTCTCTGTCCAATGAATAAATAAAATCTTAAA
Source organism: Potos flavus (assembly GCA_028534135.1). Lineage (NCBI taxonomy): Eukaryota > Metazoa > Chordata > Mammalia > Carnivora > Procyonidae > Potos > Potos flavus. The sequence goes on along the minus strand of CM052883.1, from coordinate 29,389,295 downwards.
AAAAAAAAAAAGCTTTTGCACAGCAAAAGAAACAGTCAACAAAACCAAAAGACAACCAACAGAATGGGAGAAGATATTTGCAAATGACATATCAGACAAAGGGCTAGTATCCAAAACCTATAAAGAACTTCTCAAACTCAACACCCAAAGAACAAATAATCTGATCAAGAAATGGGCAGAAGATATGAACAGACTTTTCTGCAAAGAGGACGTTCA
>CM052883.1:29297758-29388579 GCA_028534135.1 Potos flavus | reverse complement strand
GAAAGTGGCCTTGTTATTTAACACTGAAGATACTCCTACAGGCCCCAAAGTAATCTTAAATATCTCAAATAATTACCCTGTGGAGAAAATTTCAGTTAATATATTAAAATCTAGGCACCAGGGCTCATGTGTGTAAAGAGGGAAGCCACGGTCTGAAACAAAGTATCAGGAAGCTCCCTGAGGAGAAGCTTCATGCCACTCAGCTGAAAGGTGCAGAAATAGTTTGCATGCCTTTGTAAAGAGCTTTTATTCCGGAGTGCTCCTTCTGAAAGGGCATCGTTGTCTTTGTATGGCCAAAAAGAGGGAGAACATTTTGACACAGCTTGCCCATAATCCAGTCAAGCCCTTTCCCTCCTCCACTTCCCCAGAATAAGCCCCCTCCCACACCTCACCTTGAATTATAGCAAAACGAAACAGGCAATAACTAATTCTCCAAATGTAAAAACAAAGTGAAAAATCACGGTTCTCCCCTTTAATAAGAAATAAGGAAAGAAAGATTAAATGACACTATATCCCAGCAAATAGAATACCTGCTCACAGGGGCGCCTGGGCGGCTCAGTGGGTTAAAGCCTCTGCCTTTGGCTCAGGTCATGATCTCAGGGTCCTGGGATCGAGCCCCGTATCGGGCTCTCTGCTCGGCGGGGAGCCTGCTTCCCCCTCTCTCTCTGCCTACTTGTTATCTCTCTCTCTGTGTGTGTCAAAAAAATAAATAAATAGTCTTAAAAAAAAAAAGAATATCTAATCACAGGCCAAGAAGAAGTGAAACGTATAAACACATCACAAGATAAAAGTAAAGAAGGAAAAAATGCAAAGAGAGAAGAAAGAAAGGAAACAAGCATGCAAAGGAAGGAAAAACGCTCTTGTTCCTAAAGAAAACACAACCTAAAAACAAAAAGCTTCACATAATGGGAGAACTTCAAAAAATGATTACTTAGTGAACAGGGGCTCAAAGAGTAAATGATAAAACAATAGAAAAAAAATTTTAAGTGTTGCAGAGCAATCAAAGTGTACTGAAGTCCAAAAATTAATCAATTTAGTACTAATAAAAGAAAAACAGCAATGGAATGAGGAAACATGGCTAAAAATAAGGAGACACGGCTAAAAATTTAATTACTGATGTAAGAAAAAAAGGTTTAATCCAGTGAATACAGAGGAAGAAGACAAACACATTTTTTAACAGAGAAGAGGCATAAAGAACAAACTGAAAAATGCTGATCCTGTAGAAAAGAACCCAAAAATTGGCTAGAAAAAAGATTTCAAGTAATAGTATGAATTTTTCCCTAACATGAAGGAAGAACAGATTGAAATAACAGACAGTGTTCCAGGAAAAATGATACAGAATGATCCAAAAGAAGTTATATCCTTAAGTCACTGAACTTTAAGATAAAGAAAAAAATTATGCAGGTGTTCCGGCACAAAGGAGCAGTTCACTTACACGCGGGAAATCAGACTCGCCTCCCTGTTCTATGAGGAATACTCAGTGCCAGAAGACAAAGAAGTAATCTACAGATTTCTAAGGGGGACCCAAAAATTTTAAAGCAAAACATCTTATTAGTATAAAAGAAACAGATATTTAAACATGCAAGAAATCAAGCAATGCAGCATCCATGAGTCCCTTCACAAAATAAATTATTCAATGGAATCTAGCCAAACACATCATTAATATAGAAGCTGTAACAAAAGGACTACTTTGGTACTAAATTACTACAAACTTCCGAGGAAAAGCATGATCCAATTATTTTATTAAATCAATCTGACCTTAGAGTATAAAAGTAGCTGATTAATATGCTCAAGCATAAAGTATCTTAGGGAATACAGGACATATGATATTTTCTTAACATTACTTGACAATGAAATCTAGTTGACCAGGAGATAAATTATAAGAAATAGCTTAATGAGGGGTGCCTGGGTGGCTCAGTCAGTTAAGCCACTGCCTTCGGCTCAGGTCATGATCTCAGGGCTCCCTGCTCGGCAGAGAGCCTGCTTCTCCCTCTTCCTCTGCTGCTCCCCCTGCTTGTGCTCTCTCTCTCTCTCTCTGTCAAATAAATAAATAAAATCTTAAAAAATTAAAAAAAAAGAAATACTTCTTTAAAAAAAAAAAGAAATTGCTTAATGAAAAGCCATGGAAAAGAACCAGGATGAATATCAAACTAATTTAAATCTTTTGCTGCTTGACTACTTCATAAACTTTAAGAACACAGTGCAAGTTTCCTACTTTTCCAGAGGACTAGGTAGAGAGTTCTACACAAACGATGAATTTGCTAATTTTTCAGTCATTCAGTAAAAGAAAACCTGGAAACTTAAGAACGGAATTTTCTATTGTAACTTCTTCACTACATGCTCATTAGAAATTAAGTCTTCCATTAATGAAACAAGTATTTTCATCTAAGTCTAAAATTTTAATCAACTACATATTTAGTATGTAATACAAAAGTAAACCTTATAACTCTGGCAGTCCCTTTATCCTAAAAAAAAAAATAGAGTTTAAAAAGACAAAAGTTTATCCATTTACTTACCCCCAATTTTTGGTTAATATTTGAAATCTGGCAAGTATAAATACAAGATAGCTAAAATTTCTTTTCACTAAACTGGACAGCAACATGCAAAAGAAAGAAACTGGACCACTTTCTTACACCATACATGAAAATAAATTCAAAATAGATTAAAGACCTAAATGTGAGACCTGAAACCATAAAAATCCTACAGAACATAGGCAGTATCCTGTTTGACACTGGCCACAGCAACTTTTTTCTAGATATGTATCCTAAGGCAAGGGAAACAAAAACAAAAATAAACTATTGGGAATACACCAAAATAAAAACCTTCTGCACAGCAAAGGAAACAATCAACAAAACTAAAAGGCAATCTATGGAATAAGAGAAGGTATCTGCGAATGACATATCCAATAAAGGGTTAGTATCCAAAGTACATAAAGAAAATATAAAACTCAACACCTCCAAAAAACACAAATAATCTAATTTTAAAATGGGCATAAGACAGGAGCAGACATTTCTCCAAAGATGACATCCAGATGGCCAATAGACACATGAAAAGATGTTCATCATCACTTACAATCAGGGAAATGCAAATCAAAACTATAATGAGATATCACCTCACACCTGTCAGAATGACTAAACTCAACAACACAAGAACCAACAGGTGTTGGCCAGGATGTGGAGAAAAAGGAAAACTTGCGCGCTGTTGGTGGGAATGCAAACTGGCACAGCCACTCTGGAAAACAGTACAGAGGTTCCTCAAGAAGTTAAAAACAGAACCACCCTATGATCCAGCAATCACACTACTTGGTATTTACCCAAAGAATATAAAAATATGAATTCAAAGGGATTACATGCACCCCTATGTTTACGGCAGGATTATTTATAATAGTCAAGATATGGAAGCAGCCCAAGGGTCCACTGATTAATGAATGGATAAAGAAGATGAGGCATATATATATACACAATGGAATATTACTCGACCATAAAAAAGGAAAGAAATCTTGCCATTTGTGAACCATGAAAAGAGCTAGAGAGTACAAGGCTAAGAGAAATAAGTCAGAGAAAGACAAATACTATATGATTTCACTCATGTGGCATTTAAGAAACAAAACAAACAAGCAAAGGGAAAAAGAGAGAGAGAGACAAACCAAGAAATAGACTCTTAACTAGGGAGAACAAACTGATGATTACCAGAGAGGAGGTGGTGGTGGGGGGGGATGGGTTAAATAGTGATTAAGGAGTTCACTTGTGGTGATGCGAACCAGGTGATGTATGGAAGTGTTGAATCACCATATTGTACATGTGAAACTAATATAACAGTATAAAAAATAAAAAGATAAAAAATTGTAAGGTATAAAAATGTAAAAAATTAGATTTAAAAAATAAAAATTTATTTTCATTATTTCAGCCATCTCTTTTTACTCTAAACAATAGAATTTAATAATTAATGCATATTTACTTAAACATAATGAGTGAAATTTCCTTAAATAAAGGAAATAAATTTCCTTAAATACAATCTGAATATTTCTCTTAAAAAAGAAACAGATTTCGGGGTGCCTGGGTGGCTCAGTGGGTTAAAGCCTCTGCCTTCGGCTCAGGTCATGATCCCAGGGTGCTGGGATCAAGCCCCGCATCGGGCTCTCTGCTCGGCAGGGAGCCTGCTTCCCCCTCTCTCTTTGCCTGCCTCTCTGCCTACTTGTGATCTCTCTCTGTGTCAAATAAATAAATAAAATCTTTAAAAAAAAAAAAAAAGAAACAGATTTCAAAGAGAATCTCAAGAGTAATTAATAAGATCAGGAGAAAATATATTAATAAAAACCATCTACAAACTATTAACTGTGGCCTTATGATAATAAAATATATAAAAGGCAGATATTTTACAAGGTATGCTAATGGCATTAATTCAAATACCTTGCACTGCATTCTAATATTATAATGCATTACGTTTTTTTGTAAAATGGCCCCAACTGATCTTTCTGTCCTGTCCCAAACTAATTACTCATTAGTCTCTCAAGTTATGCTCTTCTTTTCTCCATCTATGTAACTGCTTGTATTATTCCATCTGCCCGGATCATTCTCTTTCATAACTGTTCAATATTTACCATCATTCTTCAATGATCATCTCACTTGAAGATGACTTTCCTTTTCTCTTACCAAAGTCTATTCCCTTCTTCAAAATCCCACAGTTTACATCTCTCACTGCATTACATCATATTCTTGCATTATAGCCTTTTGTACCTGTTTTCCATGTGCGCCCCTCCCACATTTCTCTTCTCTTCATAAACACAACTTGGGTGATCTCATTTATTCTCACAGTTCCAAGTCCATCAGCATAGCCCTGACTTCCTAAGTTTCTACCCTGGAACTCTCTCTTGAGCAACAGGTAGGTATACAGCAAGTATACCCACTGGAAAAAGCCTCTAGGATTTCTCCTAAGAAATTCCAATCTCATGGGTTTAAAAGATCTCAAGGTATTTGGCAAACTTGGTCTTCCCAGTAGCCCATGCTGCACCTTCATTTCATTTCTGAATGCTTTTTTGCTTCAACACCAATTATACTAAATAACTAAATCTTCATGACTTTATCTCCTAAATATCCTTCAGGTCCATCCAGTTTTTCTCCATCCCTGCAGCCAAGCTAGCCCCAATTCAAGATAGCATCATCATCAGCTCCTTATCTGGTGGTCTTCCCTTGTTTCCTGTTCCAATCCTTTTAACATATATTCAGAAATTCATTAAAATGCAAATCTGATCATGTCAATTTCTTTCTTAAATCTCTTCAAAAGTTCCTCCCTGTTTTCACAATAATAGCAAACTTCTTAAACTATAAGGCTCTGTAGTTTGGCTCCTCTTTTCCTCAACAGTTACAATTCCTCTTAACACTCTACTCTCAAATCCTATGGGTTTTCTCCTTCTCCTCCTTCTCCTTTTTTTTTTTTTAAACAGATCCTCAAGTGTGCCAATGTTCTTTCCCCACCATTCCTACCTCTTCCCTGGTTTGTCCCTATTCATTTTCAGGTCTCTTTGTGTCATAGTTTAAATATATGCTTCATTTTCATTGGGAAGTCTTCCCAATACTTACCCAAGCAAATCTGGGTTGGGTCCCCCTGCTCTGTTCTATAATAGAACCATGTACTTCTCCTACCAAAACGCTTCCTGCTCTGTGTTGATAAATGTCTTTGTGTTGGTCTGCATTTACTACTAAACTCAGTGCAGTCACATACTACTCTCACCATATTCACTGTTGGAAATCCAGAAAAAGTGGCACTGTGCATGGCGCAAAGTCATTAAAAAAAAAGTTTAAAAGTTAATGACTAGGACTGGACAGAAAAACTGTTTCACAGCATACCCATATACTTGTCATCCTCTCTAAAGCGGCAAATATGAAAACTGTTGTTCAGAGACTATCAATATATTTTTGAATAATAAATGCCATATGCACAAACATGAACTTAGGAGCAAGCCCATCTATCACTTCAGGCTTGATAAATGATCACTTCAAGGAACAAGTGACTCAAGGTAGAAAACAAAGCTTCACACATTCCTTCTATTGCCTCTCACAACCATTCACCAATATCCCTCAATTCTGCCTCTGAAACATAAAACTTCACTTTATTCCCCATCTCAGGTGCAACTTCACCAAGCCAAACCCCACCATCTCACACTGTCCTGCAATAGCCTCCCCTTGACTCCAGCTTTTTGCAACCTTCCGATCCATTTCATTTTCCAGACAGAAGCTCACGTTATTTTTTCACAGCTCTTGACCATGTGGACCTCCTCCTCACATTCTTCAGTGAATCCGCCTACATTTAAAGTGAAAAGGAATAATGTCCTCACAATGCTGAAAGTAACTAAGTGGTTAGAGTATGTATGTTAAATTCAGCCAAAAGAGGCATTCAGGCAAGATGCATTAAAAAAGAAAAGAAAGGTCACCAAGTAACGAGACATAGGGTCAATTTTTCTAGGAGTATTAACCATTCTAAATGAGTATTCATCTACTTAGCATAGTTCAAAATATATAAAGCCAAGATTTACAGGAACAACAAGAAACTGACAGAGCCATGATTGTAATTAGAGATTTCAACCAACTCTTTCAGTCATGGATAGATTAGCCAAGCAAAAATCAGTAAGGTTGGATACACCGAGCAAAATAATTAAAAAGCTTTATCTATTGAACAAATACAAAATGATGAACGCAACAATAAGAAAACATACATTCTTTTCAAACACACAAAGCATTTACAGAAATTGACCTTCCATGTAGCAAGACCAAATAGAATTATTATCCAGTAAACATGCTATAAATACAACACAATGAAATGAACATTAGGTAACTAAAAAAATAACTAAAAGTACACTTGAAAATTAAAACTTCTAAATAACTCATGATTCTAGAAGAAATTATAATGGGATAAAGAAAAGAAATAGGACTAAATGATATAAAGAAACTATACACCCAAAATGCTTTGAGTATAAAAATTGGAAACTAATTAGCTCGGCAACTAAATCTGTAAGACAAGAATGTGAGAACACAAAGAAATTGTAAGAAGAATAAGGACAAATAAAAAATTAACAAACTATAGACCAAAACGTAAAAGAAAGAAAAAAACAAAATAAAAAGGAACTCTTTGAAAAGACTATAAAGCTGACAAATGCCTGGTAGGACTTATCAAAGGAAATTAAAAAAAGAAATGAAGAAGGTAAAAATAATCATTGTGAAATAAATAGATGAAAAGGGAGATACAAGTACAGAAACAACAAGATTATTTTTTTTGAAACAAGATTAAAAATATAATTAATGGACAACTGTGAACATCCTTTTTATGGGCTCAGTTGTTTACCCCCAAAGTTCTTAGAGTGAAGTCCCAGTACCTCAGAATGTGACTGTATTTGGAGACAGACCTTTAAAGAGATAATTAATGTAAAATGAGGTAAAATGGGTGAGCCCTAAGGCAATATGACTGATGTCCTTTAGGGACATTAGGACCTGAAGGTATACAGAGGAGAGACCCTAAAAAGGAACAGTGAGAAGAAGACCATTTCTGAGACAAGGAAAAAGGCCTCACGGGAAATCAATTCCATCGACATCTTATATGGGACTTCTAGCCTCCAGAGAAGAATATAAATTTCTGTTTAAGCCACCCAGTCTGTGGTACTTTGTTATGGCGCCCTAGCAAACTAACAGGATCTTTATACCAATAAATTTGAGAAAAGGGAACTTCCGTGCACTGTCGATGGAAATGGGATCTGGTATGGCCACTGTGCAAAACAGTATGGAGGTTTCTCAAAAAATTAAAAATAGAACTATCATATGATACATCAATTCTTCTACTGGGTAACTACCCAAAGAAAATGAAAACACTAATTCGAAAAAATATATGCACCCCTATTTGTGCTGCAGCATTACTTACAATAGCCAAGACATGTAAGCATCCCAAGTGTCCACTGATAGATGAATGCCTAAGAAAGATGTGGTATACATATAACATATACAATGGAATACTACGCTGTCCTAAAAAAGGATGACCTCCTGCCATTGAGACAACAGGGATGGACCTAAAGGGTGTTACGCTAAGTGAAATAAGTCAGACTGAGAAAGACAAATACCATATGATTTCATTTATATGGGGAGAAAAAGAGTAAAACAAAAAGCAGAATCAGATCTATAAAAACAGAACAAAATGATATTGTCAAAGGCGGGGGGGGGGATGGGATGGGCAAAACAGGTGAAAGGGAGTGGGAGATACTGGATTCCAGTATCCAGGAATGAATGAGCCACAGGAATAAAAGGTACAGCATAAGGAATACAATGATATTGTAATAGCGACATACGGGGACAGATGGCAGCTACACTTGTGGTGAACATAACAATAACACAGACATTGAATCACTATATTGTACACCTGAACCTAATGTAACATTGTGTGTCAACTATACTCAATTTCAAAAAAATTATAATAGAAAAATAAATGAAATAGCAAAACACTGGAAAGAACAGAAATTCCTACTGCTAGAGAAGGAATAAATTATGGTACAGCCTTTTTTTTTTTTTTAGAAGCAGAAAGAAATCACTTTACTCAAATTTCAAATTTTCAGACTTTTCTAACTCTTAAAATCAGGTGAAAACTGATAAATCCTAGTGTTTTAAGTGTACATGTAAGAATATATATGTGATATATAGCATACACACATTTTCTTAGGAATTTGTAAGTCAATGAGAAAGAAGAAATTAAAATTTCCTTTAGGTATAAAATGAAATGATTTGGGACCCTGGGGAAACCGTGTAACAAGGCTGCTGCCGAAGTCTCAATCGTAGTTATTATTTCTCTTCAATCCAGGGGGCAGAGAAGACAGACCCATGAGAAGATGGAAGAAAGGCACCAGCTAACCCTCCGTTCCCTCCCTGAGTGGGCAACTGGACATCTCTACTTGCTGCATCCATCTTTTATAGCTCCCCTCCAACTATATGATATGGATGCAAAATACACATAGAGCTCCCTTATACAGATGTGACCTAGAGATTTGAGAAACTCTTCAACTGCCAGTGCTTTTGTACCAGTCATATTAGAAAGAGAGCCAGGGATGAAGGTAACTCCTGGACTTTTGCCTTTTAGCTTCTCAGAGGCCAGGTTTGGCAGGTCTGGTTGACTAAGAGATTAATGTCTTTTGTCTACAAGCTGGAGACCCCTGGTGGTGTCCACTGGGGCTTTCTTTCAAGTAATGCCTTGAGGCCACAGAGGAAGCTGAGGAAAATGGCCCCTCTACCCCACCTCCAACAAGGTACCCACAGGGCTACTGCTGCCATGCCCCACCACCTTCCCAGCAGTCCTTCTACGGTCTAGTCTTATAATTATATTCAGCTGTGGAAATCAGTATTCTCACCAGTATGCATGAATATCAAAATCAAAAACTTTGCACAACATAAGCAAATCACAAAGGAACGTAACTAGTGTGGCACTACTTATATGATGTCCCCGAACAAGCAAAAGTAAACAATATATAGCTCAAGAATATATATTTATGGGGTACCTGGGTGGCTCAGTGGGTTAAGCCTCAGCCTTCGGCTCAGGTCATGGTCTCGGGGTCCTGGGATCGAGCCCCACATGGGGCTTTCTGCTCAGCAGGGAGCCTGCTTCCCCCTCTCTCTCTGCCTGCCTCTCTGCCTACTTGTGATCTCTCTCTGTCAAATAAATAAATAAAATCTTAAAGAAAAAGAATATATATTTACAATTGATAAAAAGCAAGGAAATAATAATGCAAAATTCAGGATCTCATGTTCATGTCTAGGACTAAAGAGTCTTTAAAAACACTGGAAACATTCTATTTCTCAAGTTGGGTTTCTTTCTGTCTTATAAAATACATATGTCTTATAAAATATGTATTTATAAACATGTCTTATAAATATGTCTTATAAAATACATTCATTACATATATTCTTTTATATCTACCCAATAATAACTTCAAGAAAGCTTTTACCCTTACTTTTTCAATTAGAAAAGATATTCTTTTAATTAAATAAGATTTTTCAAAATTACAGATTTAAAAAATTGACATAGTTGGCTAGAATTTGCTTTATTAAGACAATATGGTCATCACGCAACACAAGCAAATATTTTAATGCAAGAATTGAAACTTATAAGAAGCATAAAAATAGAGGGTAGAAGGGAAATCCTCAGAACATTCAACTAATCAAACTAAAAGAAAAAAGCACATTATCCAAAAAAAGTCTATGTTGCTAGATGTCTCAATATAAACTTACTGTGCTATCACAGATAGATAACTCATTATAAATATACTTAGTACAGAGAAGTACTTTTTCGTACTTATTGTTATATTTAACTATAGCCTAAGCAGTAAATTCAGAGCATTTTTACCATAACATCAGCATGATTAGGAAAATCCTTCTCTTACCATTTTCCACTCTATAAACCAGACCTTTTCCTCAACTACCACTTACTAGGAAAGTCAACCTTAATTAAAGAAATGTTTCAGGTTTTGTGTGACCCATTTGTCAATTTTTCAGGATCTCCTTTCTTTCTCTTCTATCACAAATGATCACAGTTCTTAACACTTTCTTCAAAGAAAGAAAAAAAGTAACAGGAAAATTCATCTTCATTTTCCTTCTCTCATTCTCTTTCTTTTGTTCTCATTCACACTCCACCCATCCACTTACTCAAATGTTCGTTGAAATGATATCCACCAGGTACCTTTTGCTTTAAATTCAGAAACGGGCAGAAGGTAACCCTAGTTGCTTAAACTGGATTTTAAAATCTGTGAATTGCAAGTAACCATGTTCCCTTTATGCCTTTCTTTCTCCCAAACCTCCCAGTCTGTAATGGGCTATGTAACCTTGAGCAAGTACTTTCATTTTTATTGATCTTTTTCCTCCTATGCATTATCCGGTTTGAATGAGATAATTCTTACAGTACTGTCCAACTCCAAATTTCCACATTTCTAAGATACTGGTTTGAAATTTTCAGCATTACTTAAGAATAAAAATCTAGAAAGGAGTTGCTCTTGATGCCAACAACAGCATCATCTCCTTGAAGCACAGCCACGCATCCTGGACTACTTAATGAGACCGAGCAGACATAAAAAGAATGACAACAAGCTAGCCCACTGGTCCCACCTGGTCTACGCTCTTACCCAGCCAACATGTTTCCATGTGGAAAGAGCAACTGCTAGGACTCTAGCAGTATCTCAGTCTCACAGTTAAAGGCAAAGTACAACTGAGATTTAATTTCTCACTCAGAAAACATTAGAGACTTTTCCACTATAATTAAGTTCTTGCATTACAACGTGCATTGTTTCTGAAGGAACAAAAAATAAACAGCTTTTGTAGAATTGATTAGAACTGGGGAAAAGGAATCTATCTCACTCTTAGCTGCAACACAGAAATCTCATAGCCTTTTCGCTCTTTGCCTGCCCTTGATAATTATTTGCACCAAGCTAGCTGCAGGTGGACCACAGAACTGCCAAATTGCATGCCAGCTCTGCCTCTGATTATCTGCTACTTCAATTTTCTTCAGACTCTACGTGGAGAGATGAGAGGTAAGGTGGGGCTGTAGTAATTATCAAGTTAGACAAGTGAGCATTTAAGATACATTTAAGTCCTGATGTGGAACCAGAAGAACTTAGAAATATAAATCTATCATTTAATTGCTTGAAAAGAAAAAATGTTGCTTACCGTCCTCTACCTGTGGTCAGCCTCCCTTCCACCCACACTTCACCAGGGACATCTCCATGATCACTTCTCTACTTGGGCCTTCCACTCTAAGTGGCACTTTTAGAAATGACATACAAATAAATGTTACAAAACAGACAGTAGACGGTTACAGCTTTTCTACTAACCGCTGTGCAACCTCACACAAGTGCCTCAGTATTCCAGAGACTGATAGAGGTTGTTACTGACAGAAATAACAAATCTGGCCAGCAGACACACTCCCGCCTCTGTCCACAGTTTTCTCCTTTTTAGAATCTGTGTATCATGGAGAAGAGAGGAATTTACAAGCATCAATTACATTCTACAGATAACATTTTCTGTCCTTTGTATCTATAGTTTGGCAACATTAATCCCCAGGAGAAGTTTCATCACTGGGAAGAGTGGAATCAACAAAAGAAATAACCAGGTAAAGTGTCTTAATTCATAGGATCCTGATGGTTAAGGAATGGGAATTATGTTTGCAATTCAGTTTAAAAGTAATTGGATGATTACATTAAAATCTTTGATTAAAACAGAAAAATCTAGCAAGCATTTACCCATAAACTAGAAGCAATCTCTCTCTCCCCCCATCTCACTTTCTCTCTCTCATTCACACACACATATACACACACACAGCATAAATGTGTAAATATAAACTGGTCTGTTCCACAAGTAACTGACCTTATTTCAGCAATCTAATTATTCCTATTCTCGGATCAGAATTCTACTTCTGAATTTACTCTACATCACAAATTCGAGTCTAAGCCTTTCTGGGGTTCTAGATGAAATTCTAGGAATTTAAGCCACATTGTTTTCAAAAGCTTTTCTTTTTCTGACTCCAGTAAGAGGCTACTTCTCTGCCTTCACTCACCTCATCACCTGCTCCTTCATCTTTGCCCCCAGGAAGTTCCCCCGCACAGGATTTGCTAGTCCTGTACTAGGGCTCAACACAGACCTCCAGGAGACCGCGCACCCCCCGCCCTGGATATGAGAGCCGACATGTGAGATAAACACCACCTGCCATGCCGGCCGGCCATGTTGCAGAGAAGCTGCCTGGCCACCATCTTTCTAGAACTAGCTTGCTTCTACTTGGGAAGTGCCAGGGGATCCAACGACCTTTGCCCTCCAATGACCCACGCTGGATCCCCCTCCTGTACTAGAGTCTCCCGGTTCTTGAACCCCAGTCTGCACGAACACCCACCTCCTTATTAACCGTCCCCCAGAGCTGCTGAACTCCAGCTGTTGGCTGCCCAGCCAGCCTCCCGCCTACTGCTCTCCCTGACAGTTTTCATTTACACAGTGAACAGCGACTCTTCCTATCACTCGCATTCACAATCCTGCTCCAACTTTCACTGCTTGGATAAGCCCCCAATGTCGAGACAACTCACATGTTTCCATCAAATCAGAATCCCCCTCTTCCTTGTGCTATGTTTTGTCCTGCCTGTGTCCTCAACTGCAGCTCCCCGCAGCCACGTGGCCCTGACCTGAGCCCCATCAGCGTATGGCATCAGGGACGGATGGTCAAAGTCTAGCAGAGTCTCAGCCACCAGGGACACCGACAACTGTGTCCAGGACCACACGGGGCCACAAGTGATCCCGCAGGTTTTCAGCAGAGGGGGGCCAGCTTCTCCTCCAGTCCTCAGCATCCCCAAGACTGGAAGTTTGTCAGCAGCGAAGATTCTGTGTAGAGATCAGCTCATCCTCACAGTTTCCTGTGTGCCCCTGCTCTCCTGAACTTCCTGCTCATCCTTCCTTCCTGCCCTGCTGACTTCAGGCCTAACCCCAAATACACAGAAGCAACAGCCACACACAACTTGCTTAACTAGCTACTACAACTGGATGAGGTCAAATCCTGATAATAAATCCCATTTTCTCTACCATTCCTGTGGTTCCATTTCTCTCATCAAACCATGACTGATACAGAACTTGGTACCAAAACCAGTACTGAGAAACAAAGCATGCTGAAGGTTAATAATCAATTGATTCTTCACTTGGAATATTTGTGAGTCCTACTTGCATTAGGCTGTAAGGTATACTGAAGGACTAAATTATGTATAAGATAAAGAATTCCCCTCATTGTTGAGTCAATAGCTATTCATGATTTTATTAAAAGTCCCTTTAGAGAACAGTAGGAAATTAATTCTTAGCTAACATCAGCTTGGGAAAGGGAAAGGAGGTTACTATTTTTTTTTAATGTACAGATGTTGATAATATAAAATTAACCATATAGATATTATACTTCCATAAATGCTTCCAATAATCAATTACTATGTTGCTTTTAATACTATAATATTCTCATTAAATCAACACTGCTTAACTAAAACGGTCATGTTTAAAAGATGTTCATATCATTTTTATGATCACTCTTGAAATTTTCTGGTAAAATATATCCTACAAATGATTTCGATAATGTACTCTAAATAGAAGGACATAAAGCTTAGCGGAAGAACCACTATAATCGAATGTCCAGAGAAGGAAAATGTGTGAGCAAGGAAGAGAAAGCATGTCAGCATGTGAGCAAGGGGGACAGAGAGGGAGGGGAAGGAGAGAGAAAATCATTTGGACACATAAATGAGCCTCAATAGATTCTGGCTGAAATATTTAATGACATCACTGAATATCACATTTACCATTAACTACAAGAGGAAATTTTGCAGAGCACTCTAATGCTCAGCCAAAGAAAAGAAAATATGGTTCGTATTTACTAAGATTTTTTTAAACAAAAGATCGTAACTTTTGTTGTTTGCTCCCATTTCTTCCAGTCAACATGACACGATCATTCAAGGCCCAGGTCAAATGTCACTTCATATGTGAAGCCAATCGTGGCCCATACCAACTCTCTCGGTTTCATTAAATATATTATAGTATTAATCACACCAAATTGTAGTAACTTATTTTGCCTGTCCCTGAGATGATGAAGACTTGAGGTCAGGGTCTAAATTTAATTTGTCTTTGTAGCCCTGTGTCTAACAAATAATAAATCCTAAATATAGGATTGCTGGATTCATCACACTGCAGGGTAGGTGTGATGATTAATTTTGTGCCAACCTGACTGGGCCAGAGGCTGCCCACATTAAACATTATTTCTCTGCGTGTCTGTAAGGGTGTCTCTGCATGAGATTAGCATTTGAATTGGAGGACTCAGTAAGCACACTGCCCTCCCCCAAAACAGGTGGGTATCACCCAGTCGGTTGAGGACCTAAATAGAACAAAAAGGGAAGGAAGGGAGGAGCCAGTCCTTGCCTGCTTAAACTGGGACAACAGTCTTCTCCTGTCCTTGGATTTGGATTTACACCATCAGCTCCCTGGGTCTCAGGTCTTTGAACTTGGACCAAAATTGCACCACTGGATTTCCTGGGTCTCCAGCTTGTAGATGGCAGATCGTGGGACTTCTCAGTCTCCATAATCATATGAGCCGATACCTTATAATAAATCATGTATATCATACAGGATATACAGACCTTCTGCTGGTTCTGTTTCTCTGGAGAACCCTGATTAATATGAGAGAACCAACTCCCACAGCATATCCAGTATCTTCAAGAGTTTTATTTCCTCCAAGAGAAAGCCTGATGTATCTATTCTTTATCAACACAAAGAAACAGTCAAACTGGGACGCCTGGGTGGCTCGGTTGGTTAAGCGGCTGCCTTCGGCTCAGGTCATGATCCCGGGGTCCTGGGATCGAGTCCCGCATCTGGCTCCTTGCTCGGCAGGAAGCCTGCTTCTCCTTCTGCCTGCTCTGCCTGCCTCTCCCTCTGCTTGTGCTCTCTCTCTCTCTCTGACAAATAAATAAGTAAATAAATCTAAAAAAAAAATAAAAAAAAAAGAAACAGTCAAACCCTAAAACCAGAAGCTGACATATTAAGTAGGACACCCCATACCCCCAGGTATCCTGGGACGTCCCAGCATATCTTTAGTCAAAGGGAAAAAACCACACAAATACTGGTCTGAGCAGTGAGTTTTCCTAAAGCGAAACTGACTCTGAACTCAATTAACATGGCTTAAAATAAGAAAAATGGCTATCTTAATGAGCACTTAGTGACTGCCAGGCAATATGCAAATGCTTTAGCATTTTTTTCTCATTTAACCTTCACAACAATTTTTATAGAGTAGGCACCATCGTCATCGTTTCCACATGGCAGACGTGACGAGATACAGAAGCCGGGTGAAGGGGGAGCCCTGGCAAGGCCACAGCTAAAAACCAGGAGGCCCGAATACAGAGCTGCACTCGTCAATCCCACAGCAGGCTTGGTAGTCCCTAAAATCTCACTTAGTGGAAATGGCAATGTCTCAGAATTTTAGATACCCTTCCTTTAAAACTCACTGAAAACTTTCAGAGCAAATTTAGAAAAAAGAAATAGGGAAAAGAAAAAAAAAAGCCTCCATCTTCTGTGAAAGCAAAAACAGCCAAAAACCCAGACTGCCAAATAAAACGTACCTGTCAAAGACTGAAATCTGGGAGGCCACTGGGAGCGGACATATATCTCCTCAGACCTTAAGCAAAACAAAGAATTTCCAAAAAGTAATAATCACAGTTATGAAAGGCCTACCCAGTGAAAGCAGAGACAGTGCCACTAAAAGAGTGAGCATAGGGACATGGCATTTTTTAGAGTCCAGCTCAGTCGTCAAGGGGTTCCCACCTGAGATGGGAAGGGGGTCAGAAGCCTTTATCTCAAGAGTCCTCTGCTGTAGAACGGAATTGAGGAAGACTCTGGAAATAACAGCTTTACTTCAAGAGTATTTGAAATATCTAACTCAAGTCAAAGATTTGGACTCATCTAGCTCATACCCAAACTCGTGGTGCCCCTGCCCATAACACTCCCTGGGATATTGGCCAATACTGGCCCCATTCAAAGACAGGGAAGAACCACGGCCACAAGAGATCTGTGCAGAAAAGCAGCAAATACCAAGAAAAATATAAGTAACAGGCCAGTGAGGAACAAACATAACAGAAGGAATTACCCAAGAAGACACAAAGAATTTGGGCAGGTAACACTTCATAAACTAAAAAAAAAAAAAAAAGAAAAGAACAAAAGGGCCTTCCTGCAAAACAAAAATATTCAAGGAATATTCAAAACAAAATATTCAAGGAAGTAGAAGGGTTCAAATGATAAAAAAGTTACTGAAACCGATGAAAATAAGCTAACAGACAGAGCTCTGAAATACTACAGAAATACTGTTTAAAAAGCCACTTGGGGAACTAAAAAATAATGCAGAATTTGACTGAAAACATAGTACGAAAAAATGCTTACTAGGAAAACACAGTAAGTGAAAACAAAAAGTTAAAGATGAAGACCACAGATGCTAAAAACCAAGGAGAAATATTAGATATATTTTCAGGGTTACGAAAGAAGAGAACAGAACAAAAGGAAAATATACTTTAAATATGACTTAAAAATCTGAACACATAAATACACACTCTACTTCTCAGAGTTTAATGACAAGATCCAGGAAAAGCCGATACAGAATCATAAAAACCAAGACATAATCGATGAAGTTACTGAACTTTCTAGCAAACTAAAAATAGTCCACAGACGTCTGAACAAAAAGCAAAACAAGAAAAAGTAGATCAGTTTGCTTCGGTCTTCACAGTGACACCAAATGCCAGATAGCAGTAAAGCAGTGGTTCCATATTTCTCAGAAAAATAAGAATTAAGACTAAACTTTGATATCGAACTAAAGCTTTGGTAATTATGGTTCATGATCACAAATAATAAAGAAATCACTGGTAATAACCTTAATCTTAAAAGGATGGTAAAACAAGAAGAGGGGAAAAGGGATTTAGAAAGAAATGCCATCAATTTTCCCATATTTCTTTTTTTTTTCTTTTTAAGATTTTATTTATTTATTTGACAGAGAGAGACACAGCAAGAGAGGGAACACAAGCAGGGGGAGTGGGAGAGGGAGAAACAGGCTTCCTGCTGAGCAGGGAACCCGACATGGGGCTCAAGCCCAGGACCCTGGGATCATGACCTGAAGGCAAACAATTAATGACTGAGCCACCCAGGCGCCCCTCCCATCTTTCAGAGCAAAAAGTCAAAAGATGCTGTTTTGAAGTTAAATTCGTTTTTTAAGAAATTACCAAAACTCAATGGGTTTTTTTCCCCACTTAACTCTTTAACTGAAGTATAGCTTTGATATACAATGTTATATTAGTTTCAGGCATACCACACAGGGTTTCAACAATTCATTCTTTTTTTTTTTTTAAAGATTTTATTTATTTATTTGACACAGAGAGAGAGATCACAAGTAGGCAGAGAGTCAGGCAGAGAGAGGGGGAAGCAGGCTCCCCGCTGAGCAGAGAGCCCGATGCGGGGCTCGATCCCAGGACCCTGAGATCATGACCTGAGCCAAAAGCAGAGGCTTTAACCCACTGAGCCACCCAGGCGCCCCTCAACAATTCATTCTTGACTCATGGCTCACCACAAAAAACATAGTCACCATTTGTCACTATACAATGTTATTAGAATATTACTGACTATATGCCCTATGCTATACTTTCCATCTCTGGGACTTTCGTATTTTAATCACTGAAAGTTTGTACCTCTTAATGCCCTTCATCTATTTCACCCATCCTCCCAGAAACCTTTCTTCTGGCAAGCACCAGTTTGTTCACTATATTTAAGAATCTCTTTGTTTGTCAAGTAATAGTATCACACGGGTGAAAGGACATTAATTTGAAATTAATAAATTCCTTCAGTTTAAATCCACTTTCTCTTTCTTCCATTATATATTGGAAGCAAAATGAAAAAAACAACTCTTCTTTAGAAATACGAAGTATAAATATGATCATACTTTCTGTAAGCCCACCTTTATCGTACATATGCACACAGAGACGTTGTAAATAACGTTCGCCAAATGTTAAAAGGTGTGAGGCGGGGTAGTGACAGTGCATGCTTTAATGTTTTAAAAATGAGCAATACATCATCTTTTCAAATAATAAAGCCATTATTCTACTTTAATAATTGCATAATATTTCTCAGATCCCTGTATATCATTTTATTCTCATTTCCCAGATAAGAGAAATTAGACACCCAAAGGTGAAGTGACTTGATGGAAGAGTGACCTAATTCAGAATGATATTTTAATAAATATATGCTATACTTACTAGTTTCCATCATTATCACATCTACCAATCTGGCTCAATACGAGGACAAACTTGTAATATAATTATATATGCCTGACAATAGGATGAATTGCCACGTAAAGTAGGAAATTCCAAAGAGTACTCAACACAAGGCTGATGTAACCAAACAACTCTTCTAGAAGGTTGCCACACCCCAAGCACAAGTTAGAGTTAGTGACCTTTGAGGGTGCTTCCAATTCTGAAAATGTTTGACTTTACGATGTGAAGTCATACAAAGTCGCCAATCTCTCTCTTATGCTATAAAAATAATAGTATCAGTACCATGCTCACATTTAGAACTCTATGCTTTAAATCGTTTTCATGAATACATCATACTTCCTTTCCCCCATAACAACTCTTGAAATAGGTAGGTAGTTCCACTACACAGTTGAGAAAATTAAAATTCAGAAAAGAGGTCACTGGTCCATGATCATCCAGACAGATCATTACAGAGCCACAACTTGTTTTTCTGGGATTTTCTGTTTGTTTGTTTGTTCTAGTCCATGTTTACTGTCCGACCAACTACTCTACATAAACGTATAGTAGTCCAGCGCTGACCATGTTTTACTTACATTACCCTGGGGTTTTTCCAAGCAACTCTGCCTACTTAGTTCAAAATGGAAGAAAGGCTAGGTTGCTGCAATTCTTTCTATCCTGTGTTGAAGAAAGAGCCTTGGAACTTCATAGAAAAGAACTTTAAAGCAACCACGCTATATATGCCCATCACTATGCTATAAACTCTTTTTTGGTAGGAAATTAAAGCTTTCTCAGCAAAGCTTGCTCACGGTTTCCAAATACAAGAAGTAAAAGTCATCCACTGCTAATGCTGGATGGTTTAAGCAGCTGTTTATCAGAGGTAGTCACAGAGCAGAAGTTTGAATGTGAACTCTGGTAAGCCGGGCTAATGTATATGCACGCGTATGTTTTGGACACCTGCTCTAAACCAGCAGCTGAGAAGCACTTGGTAAACATACCCTGGAGCGGCTGGAAAACAGATGGAGCAAAGCCAGGTTTGTGGAGCCGGGTCCCCAAACAAGCCACCTCATTCATAGGGACAGCAACTGGTGAAATACATTCAAGAGCATATATGCCGTATTTTATGCCAATACTTGGGAACAGAAAATAATGGAAGATGGGATCTTTTCCGAATTTCCTTGATGTTTTCCAATGACAGATCATAAGGAGACAAAATCAAGTGCAATGAAAGTGAACAAAAGAACTTAAAACTTGAGTAAAGGAAAGGACTTAATATAAATATAGCGATTTTCGAAGAGAAGATGAAGACTGCTCCTGGAAGTGAGACTCTTGGTGTGGCCACAAAAGGAATTCTGCAAATGCTATTTAGGCCATTTAAATATTCGAACCTAAGCAGAAAGGCACAGCATGATATTCTGTGGCAAGATTTTATCACTAGTGGCAAACTGGAAACATACTAGTTTTAAAAGCGATATTCAAATGTCTTTTCAATTACATAGACAGTGGCAATGTTGCTTGCACTGATGACATTCTAAAACTTCATCTTAAAAGTGACCTTGTCAATACACTTAAAATATAGAAAAGATAAATTTTCAAGCTCTGCAATTTTCTCCCTGAATCAGACATTGTTAAAACTAACAACATCTGATTCGAGCAGGCTTAAAAAGAAGCACCAATGTATTTTCTGTTCTAAGGCATCTATAACCTGAAAATACAGACCAAAAAATGAAAAACAGCAATAAGAAAAAAAATAATTCTTCGGGACACATTAAGTGAAATACTCACTGCTCCTTCCTCCATACAGACTTCTGAATAAGACTTTTATAAGCTAGGAGGCACAATCATTTAGAATGAATCACATATATTATAGTCAATCAAGATAATATTTTCAGAGTTTTTCCTCAGGGTAAGTAGAACACAATGATTCTCTTTGCCATCATCTTCAGTTGTCATAAAATTAGTTACAGAACAATGACATTGTCAAAATGAATAAACTCACAAAGTTAATACTGATCCACTCAAACATAAAAATTTAATAACAATTGAATGAAAACATAAAGTAATACTATACCAACATCATATATAAGGGATAAACATATTTTGCATGATAATGAGTGAAGGTTTCCATATTTACATAGGGACGAGGCAGGAAAATTTAAATTTATTACCTTTGCCTTAGGGAGTCCATAATGTTGTTTAACTTTACTTTATGAATGAAATTATCAGTGGTGTGCTGGTGCTAGCTCATCCCCAGCTCACGACTGCCAGTTGTTAAATATTAAGGATCCCTGCAAGCTAGTTGTTAAATCACTGAAACCAACCATAATGAGAGTATTTACACCATGGGCATTGACGAGCATTACAGACTGCACCTCCCCACCCCAACACCCAAAGCCAGTTTAATAGCACCTCACTGAT
Source organism: Potos flavus (assembly GCA_028534135.1). Taxonomy (NCBI): domain Eukaryota; kingdom Metazoa; phylum Chordata; class Mammalia; order Carnivora; family Procyonidae; genus Potos; species Potos flavus. Next base: position 29,367,362 of record CM052883.1, on the reverse strand, counting down.
CCACAAAAAGATACACAGTATAGGGGCGCCCGAGAGTGGCTCAGTTGATTAAGCATCAGCCTTCGGCTCAGGTCATGATCCAGGGTCCTAGGACTGAGTCCTGCATTGGGCTCCCTGCTCAACAGGGAACCTGCTTCTCCCTGTGCCCCTTGCCATGCTCATGAACACGAGCACTCTCACTCTTTCACTCTCACATGCTTTCTTTCTTTTTCAAATAAATAAAATCTTTTATAAAAAATACACAGTACAATTAATTCTCCACAAAGTAAATTCTCCCACGTAGGCAATACTGGGGTCAAGAAAAAGAACATTACCATACACCCACAAGTCTCCCTTGTATCATGTGTGAATCAATGCACCCTCTAGAGGTCTGAAAATCTTCCAGATACAAATATAGAAAGGAGAAATTTTAGCAATGATGAGGGGGAAAAGGCAATGTTAAACGAAAGACATAACCTGGAAAATTATCTGGAAGCAACTGCAAAGGTAGGCTGGCAGAAAAAGACATAGCATGATGTACATTTACTTGACAGTAACAGAGGCAATACAGGAAGAAAAATATGAAATGGCAGGTGTTGTGCAGCTCTACAAGGGTTATGAGGAATATGCCTGCGAACCAGACCTGTTAAGTGTGAAAATCTTAGAAAAGAGATAGTTTGACATATTGTAATTCTCTTTGTATTGCCTCTGGTTTTTATATCATAATCAAGAGAGAGTAGGAGAAAAGCTCAAATAACTGCCACACATAAAGTGATTTCCCCCCTCCCCCCAATTTACAGTGGTACCTGTCTGTGAAAAACCAAAGTGAAAAGCCCTTCAAAGTCATCCCGCTCCTCTGAGGAAAGCTGACCTAGCTGGTGCAAAGAAGACAGCATCTGACAACAATCCTCTGCCATGTGGTGCTGGTGTCAGGATCACACTTACAGGAACTAACATATATTTAACACAAAATATGGCTTCTTTTGTTTTTCTTTGTTCCAGGAATCAGTTGTATCCAGTGGTCTTCCAGTTCTCAATATTTATCCACAAGCTGATTCTTCAATTCCAGCCTAAGTTCTAAGAACTGATGACAGCTAGACTTGCACAAAAAAGGGTTGCTTCCTTATAAATTTCTTCATATATAAGGGTTTAAAATTTTTAAATTACACTTTACAGATAGATGTGTGTATCGAAGTATTGACTTCTGTCCCATATCCAGACACAGAAGTGCTCTAATAAGAATAACGGCCCCAAAGTCATGTTCGACCTAAAATTTTCAATGCAGTTATATAAAATTTGACTAACCGACCTTTATTGTTTTCCTCTTCATATGGATATTCATTCATCCATTTGTCTCTAGAGTCACATTGATCCTGCAAGAAACACACGCAAAAACAAATACTGAGAAAAAGTTCCACATGTTAATGACATTCTTCCATTGGCGGGTGAACAACTTAATTCTGCAATTCTTTAGGCTCTTGACTGGTAGAATGACACAATAAAAGCAACAGCCGAAGAATATTTTTTCATTAGTTGTTTGTTTTTTGCTCGCTCTTTACCAGCCACTAAAGGGCAAAGTGGAGAAACGAGGGAATAAAAGTATGATCTCCAACTAGGACAGCTCCAGAGCACAAGATAATGAAGATGTAGATAAAGAGAGTTGAGGGAGGGAAGAAAAAGAAAGGGAGGTACCAGAGAGACAAAGGGGAGGAGAAAATGGCAGAAATTGGCTTAAAAGTAAATTTAATATATGAAAGTCACAAATATTCCTACTGGAGTACTTGGTTCCCTTATTCTTAGCAACCAAGGGATTTTTAAAGTACTGCTGTTTTCCCGAGGGAATGATCTTTTTTCCCCCTCTTTCCAGCTGATACAAATATGTAGCATAATTAATATGAATACTTTTTGGTGACTCCATGTTGATCAATACCCAAGTAATTTTTTAAAGATGTATTTATTTGCAAGAGAGAGAGAGAGTGCATACGGGGGTTGGAACAGAGGGAGGGAATCCCCAAGCAGACTCCTTGCTAAGCGCAGAGCCCACCACCTGGGACTCAACCCCACGACCTTGAGATCACGACCGCAGCCTAAATAAACCAAGAGTCCAGTCAAATGCTTCACCAACTGGGCACCGAGGTGCCCCCAAAAATTAATCTCAAAAGCTTCCATAGCCCCAGGACCATTTGGATCTCACCAAATATAATTAAATATTGCTGGATTATAGAGTTCTGATTACAATAAACCATTTGCCCCGTTTGGAAGTATCTTGAAAGTCCTATTTATTTTCATTCAGCACATTATGTAACTTGCTTCAGAATTCCCTTTTCATGAGGCAAATTTTCTTTGGCATTCAGTTAAGCCAGCTTAGTAGGCATAATTGATTTTGCTTTTTCATTCGGAATTACACTCCAGAGGGGACACGCCTTGGCATTCTTAGCAGCACCCACTCTGTGCCGGTGGCTTATGCTGGTGGCTCACCACTGTAGCACGGGACAGATTTCCTCTGTGTGAGTCTCCACGCATGTGAACAGAAAAAGGTTCACTCGCTCATAGGGCCTTAAATGAAACATAGCACAATTCACAGGTTCCATGGGCTTGGTCGGTAAGGGGGACTGCCCTTTATTTTTATTCCAGTTTTAAATTAATCAATCAATTAACCAATTTCTCCTTCTCTCTCCCTCTCTCTCTCTCTCTTCCCTTTTGCCCCTTCCTTCCTTCCTCTCCACCTCTCTCTATATATATATAATAATTACATATAAAAATACATACATTTATACCTTAAACTGTATCTAGTATATACTATAGCTTTTACTACTAGAAATACTACTGAAAAGCAATATAATGTAAATGTAACTTCTTAATAATAAATTTTTTAAAGATTTTATGTATTTATTTGACAGAGAAAGACACAGTGAGAGAGGGAACACAAGCAGGGGAAGAGTGGGGAGAGGGAGAAGCAGGCTTCCTGCCAAGCAGGGAGCCCAATGTGGGGCTCAATCCCAGGACCTCGGAATCATGACCTAAGCCGAAGGCAGACGCTTAACGACTGAGCCACCCAGACACTCCAATAATATTTTAATATTACAGTGGCAAACTAGAAAAAGTCTCTGGAAATTCAGAGTGTAATTCTTCTATTTTACATTATGAAACCATAATATGGTATCCCTTGAAAGAATTAAAAAGTCATCTAAAACACCATGTTCTTATCAAACACGTCTTGTCCTTTCCAGTCTTCAAAATATATCTAAATTGATCAGTTCCAACTTAGCAGAATGTACTAGGTACGTCAAAAACTGGCTTCAATCTTACATTCCAACTTTGTAAGGTTTTTTTTTCCCACACTTTGATATATCCTGGCCATTTTCACATGATACTCAACTTCCTAATGCTTAATCCAAAATTCGTAACACTCCACTGTAGGGATACATTTACTCCCTAATTTTTGTCTAATAATTTATGATTTTGTGCTACTACTGATAACATTTAGACATCCTTCTATGTCAATCTTGTAGCCGCCGGGGCCTCTGCCAGCCGGGGTAATGCCTTTCGCCACTAGAAGGGACGCCCGCTCTGGGCAAACACGGACAGACTCTAATCAGGAGGGAGGGCCCAGAAAGCAGAGCCCAGGGCAGATCTTCACCACCATTCACCCCCCAGCCGGGCACCCTCGTCTATTACACTTAGCTGCTCTAAGTCTGCACCTTTAATTACTGCCTTAGAATACAGTTATAGAAGTGCAATTACCACATCAAAATAATAAGAACTTTTTTTTCTGGTTTTTCAAAATGTCTTTTAAAACAGACTCTACCCTCTTATACTCCCCACAGAAACATAAGCCCGTGCTAACATAGTGCCATTCTCATCTTTATTTCCCGAAACACAGCACATTACCTCACACATTTCAGGGGGATCAATAAATGTTGGTCAAATGAGTAAATGAAGCTAGTAATGACAAACGGAAGAAAAAATAAACTCATGTTTCTATCAATCATGCAGATTTTTCTTATCCACATAACTAGGGCCTCCATTATCTGATTTGTATTTTTAGATAAAATTAATCTGCTGACTAAAACATTTAATGATGTGAACTATACCCAACATAATATCCCACATTTTGATAGCATTTTGGGATTTACAAAGTAGCCTAGTGATGTAATTTGTACTGAAAGCACTTCTGGGACTGGAGTACAAGAACTATCTTAAGATCCATTTGACAATGATGATCAGAGATTAATTTCATACCCAAGGTAACTAGTCAGATAATGTCAGGGTCCTTCTAAAACTCCTTAGCTCCACATCTGAGCACGGTTTTTTGTAGTTTCTCTTTGCAACCACCTACAACTTCACGGTATACCTCTGTATCTTTTAAACCTGAGGAGAGCCGGGTATAATGCTAACTTTTGTTTTCCGTTTAATTCATGCCCCTCATAGAGTGCTTAAGCTCATCTCATGACCTGCAGCTGCCCTCGAGAACCCCAATACTTTAAGTAGCACATGTGACAGCAGATGAAGACACAGTTTAGAGCTGAGAAGACCAATGCCTGGTCTCGCTGCTGTCTCCCACTGGCCATTTGACTTGAAACAATTCATCCAACCGGCGTCCCAATTTCCTCCTCCACAGAAGCAGCGGTAACAGCAGCACCTGTTCTGCCTACCCCGCCTGCCCCCAACTGAACTCATGTCTACCCCGCAATCTGTGCTGTCATTCATACACGAATTCTCGCTCTTCAATCAGTGGCCCAGATATTAAGCAAGAAAACAACAGGATTTCCCAAAATTGAGACCACAAAAGAGACAGACAAATGTCTACTTTATTCATGCTAAAGGGGCCTTTGTGCTGTTTCCCAAGTCCCCATCAAAATCAAGCCATGATATAAAATAGGAAAATGGCACCTTTCCAGCAACAGTTAATATCCCATCAATTTTCTAATTAAAGGATTACTTAAGTCTGCCAAATAGGTTTGTAAAATTATCTAGTAAATCTTCTCACAGCACAGAAGTTTTAAAGGCCACTGTCCTCATCAAAAATTCATCACACATGTTTCGGTGCTTACTTTCCTGGCTCCAAAAATGATTCTCAATTGTCAGGTAAAGAAAAAGCAAAGGGTCGGTCACTTATTTCAACACACAAAAATATGAGAAATAAGAAAAGGCATGCAACATTACATTTTAGAAAGAAGTTTAGATTTACTTCTAAACAAAAAATTGCTGCCTAGCACCGTTAGTAAATACTTGTGTTTTAATGGTGAGTCTGGAGAAATTGTAGCAATAGAGAATCATTTTCTAAATTCTGTTCCTTTCAAACTCTTGTTTCCTCCCCTAAAACTTCCTAAAAGGAATTCTAAGTTTCCTTTGTAATTCAAAGACGGTAAGTAGCCCGGACAACAGAACTGACCTTGGCCAGAATGCACATGGACGCTACCCACCTTGATGAAGAAGGAGTTACACTTCAGGGTACGGACACTATCTCATTACTCTGTAGTAACAGGTTGCTAGCTCTTCATCACATCTGAAATGATCTGTTATGCTCTCCATCTTTAAAGGTGAGTGTTTAATACATTCTACATACTTCAGGACCCATAAGTACACTTGTTGCTAGTTCCTCTGAAAATCCCTTTTATGTATCTTTAAACAGAGACAGAGAGACACCTTTTAAAGGTGTTTATAGACATCTGACTAGTCAGGGCATTCCACTCTCTGCCCAAAGGTAATTTAGTTGCTCTGTTTCAAGTAAATTGAGTTCTGGTAATGGTACAGCAATCCCATTTGAAATTCTGTCTTCTAGATTCAGTTTCACAAATCACTGCTTCATTAGTTGTGATCTTGTGTTTTCAAGGGCTGATTAAAAAAAAAAAAAGTCAGGTAATAAAAGTTTATATACATATTCACATAACTTTTAAAGCCGATTAGGGAATTCGACAGGCTGGCTTTGTGAATTTAAGTCGATGATATTATATAACAGACCCACCTTGGCCTTGCTGTGCCTCAAGGTTTTTGATATATACGTTGCCTTCTTTCATTTAAAGTTATTTCTGGTTTATCTGTCGCAGTGAGTTATCTTGGGAACTAAAAATATTTGAAGGTTAATCTAAATATTTCTGGAGATAAATGCATATCTAAGTGCTACGTTTTCCTAGCTATTTTGACTTAAAAATGAAAAGAGACGCTGAAGACACAAAGCAGTGAGCTTGTTGCTAGGTGACAGGTGACACCTACCTGAACTTGTACAGCATGAGTCTCCTCACTGCTGAGAAAAGACACACGGATTTCTGTGGCACAAACATCGTTTTCTATAGAGAAGCAAACTAGTCTTCAGATATTCTTCTTCAACACAGGCCATAAGTAGTCAGCAATTTATGTCTATACCAATATCCAATTTTAGAGATGCCTCTCACCACAAATAGGAAAAGACAGTTGGTTATTTTCCACTTGGGGAATATGGTTCTACATTCTAAATAATGCCTACATATGAAATACATATAATTTTCATGATTTGTAATTAAAGCGTGATCATTATTCTTTGTATCTCATGAATTCTCTAAGTTTTAACAGAAAGCACTTCAACTAGGGTAGGTAGAGGCCATAGAGAAAGCAGTATCTTTACAGTAAGTAATCCAATTTCCATTAAATTCATTAACACAAAACCATCATAGTGAAGACCTCATGAATTAAAAAAGAAAATACAAAAAACTTCTAAGGAGATTATTTCCTGGATATATTTTATAATTACACACCTACTTTCCAACATTATTACCTCCCTTCCTTGAGACAAAAACTCAGGCACAAAGTTCCACCCCTTTTCTTTGACTCATCAGGCAATTCAGGTGATGATATACAAACACCAAGAACTCTTCTACACCCACAATTTCAGGGTCTCACATGAATAAATGAAATGTTCCGCTCCATCTGAGAAGGACTATGTGCCTTCTCATGTTGGGAAAAGATCTGAACATGAATACCAAACAGAAGGAACACCAGCATTAACACTTGGCAATAACGTGACTTAAGGCAAGCTGTTTAACTTTTGGGTGCCCTTGCTCCTCATTTATTAATACTGGGACATGGACGCTTGGTGGACACTTATTAACACGGGACGCTCGGGTGGCTCAGTCAGTTAAGCAACTGCCTTCGGCACAGGTCACGATCCCAGGGTCCTGGGATGGCGCCCCACGTCCCTTAGGCTCCCTGCTCAGTGGGGAGTCTGCTTCTCCCTCCTCCTACCACCCACGCACTCCCTGGTTGTGATTGCATGCACTCTCTTTCTCTCTCTCAAATAAATACAATCTCGTTGGGGAGGTGGCTATGAACGTTGAAAAGGAGAATGTACAATGTACTTACCAGACACTTTGGCACTTATTAGTTATTCAACAAATGTCAGTCCTAACCCTACTCCTTATATTCATAGTCAAGCACCTGGACTCCTATTTCCGCTTAAACTTCCCTGAGAACTAGGAACAAACAATGACATACTCGAATCCAAGTTACACTTCCTCAAGACTACTGTAGCCCTAGTTGTGTATTTTTTATAGGAAGGTCCTAGGACAGATGACAGGATCAAAGCCCTAGGCTCTCAAAGTACAGTGTCTCCAATTCCTCCATTAAGAGAATTCAGTGATGTAACTGCTAACAGAAATAGGAGACAGGGAATTTCAGGTCCTTAATAACCCAAAATTCTATGGAATTCTATTAGTTACACAGAAATCAACTGAAAATTTTCCATTTATAAAAATGTTCTTCCCTATTTCCAGCTTTATGTTTCTCTGAAATTATGCTTCCACCCAGGAATTTTTCACTATTAGCAGACAACAGAGAAAGAGCAAACTTTATGAATTAAGTTACTTGGATTAAGGTATGGCCCGAAGCCTGAGCAAACATTTAAGAACAGAGTTCACTGAATAAACAGCCCATTTTCAGAGGGAGGAGGTAAAGCAAAAGCACACCGACATGGAAATTACTCTTTTAATGTTTTCAGCTTCCATTACATCGCATCATTCTTTGCAGACAGAGAACAAATAAACCTTTAGAAGAAAGTAACCATAGCAAATGAATTAAACATTTCTTTTACATATATTGTGCTCAATATAATGGTTGGAAAAGTAATTTATGCTATGCTGATATTCAAGTGTAACTGCCATTTTATCGGGGCTGCACAGTCAAAAATCTGATTTGTATTGCAAAGAACTGACAAGATGATTAAATTTTGTCTTCATATGTCTAATTTATGTGATGTAGATTACAACACAAATATGAGCATGTGCGATTCGTACTTGCACGGGAAATGATGGCATACAACACCACATTCTGCCAAAAGTGATTTGGCCACACACACGTTTGCATTCCCATGTGAAGAGTACTGACAACTTTCTCTCAATCCTTTCTGTCGGGATGTGTTTTAAACCATCATACTAAAGATATTAAAAATCTTTGGAATTTCCAAGGGGCTGGTGGGAGGAATGAAATAGTAGGGTGCCGGTTCCCTTCCTAACACTTTATTTAAGTATAATGTTGTTGTGTGATTTATACATTAAAAAGCAAGCTTCCAATTTTGAAAACAACTGAAAATATAATCATGATCAACATATAGTTGGTACCAATTAAAAATGCGTAATTCACACAAGCCTAAGAATTTCCCTACTAATCTAGTTCAATGAGTGCTGTCTGTACATAGGAAGGCATATATTATGGGGTAATTACAAATTTTATACACTAAAGATGTAGGATATATTCAAGAAAAATAAGTTGCCTTAGTCAGTATGCAGTATACATATTTGGCTTTCCTATTAATTATTGCCTTCTATGTTTAACTTGCCAATACTAAGCAAGATAATTTCCATTCAAATGCATAGTAAACAGTTTGCTTAGGGAGTAAATTTATTTTCTAGTCCATCACAACAATAGTTGATTAAAATATGTTGCTCTTATCCAGTTTTGAATTAATTCATGTGAAATAAAACAAATATTTATTAAATTGTGGGGAAAAACATTCCATCAAACTGCAAAACCTGAGTGGAAAAACAAATGGCACACATTTAATTACAGTTGACATTTAAATGAAATTTGCAATCTCAAAATATTTAACAATAATTAGAAAATATCAGATGAGATATTTTTAGGATACTTTTATGTTCAAGCTCTTCAAATATCTGAACCCAGAGGAATTTTAACATAGGCGAATTTTAAAATAGAATTTGAAGGATGGATCAAAGAGCTTAATAGATTTGTTTTACTGACATTTTGATATAATGATACAGAAACAAGAGGATTTATCTGATATTTTTAATGAATGTCTTATGGGTTCCCGAGTGCCTTACTGAACAATAGTTTTGTCCGGCTGAACTCATCAATCCGGTTTGTGTGTTCAGACATCACAATCATTACCCTACGTAGCTCATAATCTGGCCCACCACAGATAGCAAGCTGTCATCATAAGCACATTATCAATTAGTATTTCTCAACGATGAGCAAATTAGTAGACCGTCAAATGGACTGCATAACCATATGCTTCTCTCATGACTAAATAATACCAGAAAATCAAAATGCTATTTGTTGAGATTGACAAATGATATATTAGGCTGATTCTTGTTTACAAGGATCAAAGACTCCTTTAAACGCTGGAGAAATACGGATATTGGGAGTCAAAGCGAATATAATCCAAGTAATTGCTAGCAGATGATGAAGGTCTGCTGATGTGTAATTGTGATATTTCTTCCATGGGATATATATTGCTAATTCATCCATGAATCGCCTAAATGCCAGGAACTGAGGACATTAAAAATCCTATGCCACAGTGCCTGACTTAAAGAAGCTCACAAACAAAGGTGAGACAAATATAATTAAGCAAAATAAGTATAACAATAATAGCTACCATCCATTGACTATTTACCATATGTTTAACACTGACTAGCTGCTTGTATTATTTAATAAATTTGTGTACAAAGCATAATGACCTAAGATTCAATACCCACATTTTACAATAAAAATAACTGTGACCAAAGTCCGTATTCTCTAGCCTATATCAAGTCACACCCTCCCTAACACCATAGCAACTCTGGTAGAAGAACAAAGTAGAGTGGGAAGCTGAAGGACCCCACCTAGGCGTCACAGAGGAAGGTGAAACAAAGTCTTGAAAAGTGGGGAAGAAGAGACATCTCAGTATGCATGAAGTCATCAGTACATTTAAATCTGAGTCTCAGAACATTCATATGTGTGTGTGTGTGTGTGTGTGTGTGTGTGTACAAACATGTAAAATTTACTAAGTGTGGGTACACACACACACATACACACAGACGCATACCCACATCAAAGAGCATCCTAGGAACTAGACTATTTACACTAGTCAGCCCACGGCACCTAAAGAGGGACTCTAACATGGAAAAAAAAAAAGCCTATAATGTAGAAAGAGGATTTGCTGCAAATAAATAATAAAAACAACCCTTAAAGTGTGACTTCTAGTGTCTTAGGTTGGTTGTCTTACAGTATAAAGGGATTTATATTAGGTGTACTCGATCAGGAACACTAAAGTGACTTAAAGAAGCTAATTCCATGAAAAACTGACCGTAGAAGACCTTTCTCACAAACTTTGTTACATTCCATGATTTAAGATATTTCTGACATTCCTAACCCTCATACATGAAATATTTCAAAATAGTATATGAATCAGTGAAAATATGCCCAGATAGTACATTTACGTGGTGTACACGTGTGTGAGCATGTGCACACATACACATAGCCAAGCACTAGTTAAAAACTGACTAGAGAAATAGTCCTGAAGTATATGTAAGTTACATGAGTAAGTTTATCTTTTTTTTTTAAATTCTCCAGAAAATTAGAATAATTTTGAAAATAGCGGCAGCCAAAACAAAAACTGGCCAAATGGAGGCTTAAAATCCCATTTGGTGACATACATAAAAGTAAAATACTGAACTAGAATTAGTCCTATAAATAAATATGGATTAATCTCCATTCTAATACTTAAGAAATGTTCACAAGTGAAAACTATCAAATAATTATCGCAAGGAAGCAGGCTCAGTGCCCACTGGTATTTTTCCCCAATATGCATGGGGAATGTATTTTTACTTTTTAATTTAAATATGTTATTATTCAAAAACCATCTGATTTTTAAAAGACAGTCCTTCAAATTCTTTAAGTTGATGCCCAAAGGCAGCTTAATACATCTTGGGAGATACAATGAGGGAAAGCTGCTGGCCAGAGAACTGAATTCATACTGTTGTCTGAGTTAGAAGAGGAGGAGGGGGTGGAGAGGGAGGGAGGGGGAGGTGGGGGAGGAAGGGGAGGAAGAGTGGCTGCAGCATCAGCAAATGCACAGACTTCCACACGAAACTACTACCAACTACTCTACTTGTATATTCCTCACACCCTTGTGAGGTAGGTGGTATTATTACTCTCATTTTACAGATGTGGAAACACAGAGAAATTAAGTAACTTGCCAAATAAGCAGCAAAAGCAGGATTTTAAAATAGGCAGGTGAGATCTAGCCTTCATGATTTTAAGTATTAAGCTGCGATGATTAATTTTTATTTATTTATTTATTTATTTGAGACACACAGAGAGAGAGAGACACAGCAGGAGCAGAGGGAGGGGTAGAGGCAGAGGGAGAAGCAGGCTCCCCACTGAGCAGGGAGCCCCACAGGGGCTAAGTCCCAGGGCCCTGAGATCAAAACCTGAGCCAAATACAGCTGCTTAACCCACTGAGCCATCGAGGTATCCTGATATGATTCTTATAAAATAATCGTGGTATCATTCTGTGTGCAATGGCATCTCTGTTTGTGCAAAGTACATAAGGCAAGCTGACTAAAACAAGAGTTTTGGTATTTTCCTCTTAAACAGACTAAAAGGAGTTATTTCTAAATTAAAGGCATAATCTCAGACCCCTCTCCAATGAAAGGAAAATATATTCCAAATCGGAGGTCATTTGAAATCTTGCCCAATACTACAGTAAAGCCAATGTTTTAAAAGGTTTTTTTTTCCCTAATTAGAAAGTAACATTTTCATTAACTCAAATATTTAAGTGTTTAGAGATTTTAAGATTTTAGAATTTTTGTACAATATTCTACATGAAACGCAAGATTCATGTAACGAAAATCCTTTCTTCCTTTTCCTCACCAATGACCTAACCATATGCACGGATACAAAAAAACCCTTAACTTTTCACATCAGAAATAACCTGTATTCTCTGATAATGCATTCAATATAAAACAGCCAATTCTGAAAATACATTTCAAAGGAGTATTTCTGACCTGTGCTTGAGGCTGTTAGCCCAAACAGCTATTAAAATACTTAATTTGAAAATTAATTTATTGGGGCACCTGGGTGGCTCAGTGGGTTAAAGCCTCTGCCTTCGGCTCAGGTCATGAACTTAGGGTCCGGGGATGGAGCCCCTTGTCAGGCTCGTTTCTCAGCAGGGAGCCTGCTTCCTCCCCTTTCTCTGCCTGCCTCTCTGCCTGCTTTTGATCTCTGTCAAATAAATAAATAAAACCTTTAAAAAGAAAAAAGAAAATTTATCCTAACTTTGGCTAAATATGTTTCCATCAGCTCAGAGTGTTTAAATGCAATTAGAGAGTCTTTTCTGGCTCTGAAGATACTAAACATGAACATAATACTAAACAATCTCAATAAATTAACCAAATGATGACTTTACCCTCATAAATAAAGCTAAGCAGAAGTAATTCATGCTTTCAAACAGTTAATTTTCCAAACTGCCATTAAAATAAAAAGAAATATATAACATAAAGGAACTATAAAGTCTCTACCTAATCACATGTACTGTCATTAATGCTCTCATGTATTAAAAAAAAACAAAAAAAAAACTTTCTCAATCACTAGGGATTCAAAAATGAAAAAGACGTCATACATCATATATTTTAAGACTAAAAAAAGGTTGGAGGCGGCATGCTGCTATTTGGGAAACCACTGAGCCTACTAAAAAAGCATTGGTAAATCTGGGGAACAGTAGATACCAGGTGTTGTGGTTTGACACATACTTCATCTCTGCAAAAAGCCATGGTTTGGAGGATGAAAATACTTGCATTTTTGTTCATGAGGACCAAGTAGATGACAACTTGCTAGAGTCATCAAGAATAGGGCTACAAAGTACATGCACAAATCTGTAGTTCAACTTTAATTTGAAAACAGCTTTCGACCAGCATCTAAATGAACACAAGTGTCACACGAGAGCAAGCCACATGCTATCTGGAGACTTTTCTGGGTGCCAAACTTTGTCTAAGACATAGTCATTTCCTTCATCTTGAAGGCAGCTGGTTGCTTACTTACATAAGGACATTTCTTTTATTTTCACTCATAAACCTCCAACTTCAATATGTCTCAACTTCCAGGTTCATAAAATGCTTTATGACATACAGAAGTGGGATCTTTCAAAATTCTCATTGGTTTTAAGAAGTACTTTCTCTCTGTTTGATCTCTTAGGAAGTTCAACTACTAGAGACTCAATTATTCTCTCTCAAATAAGCATCTCTAAACCTAATTTCTCACTCTAATTTCTCACTCTACCTTTTCCCACATAGATTATCACTGAACAATCTAACAAACACTTAGATTCCTATGGTTTTTATCCAGATAGTCTTATCATGTCTGGAATTGTGATAGACACCGGAGATTTGCAGCCAAGATAGCTCCCTTACACACACATGGCTTACCATCTTACCATGGGGGGAAAGCCTCACTTGCCAGCACCCAAAACTGAAGTCACTATTTATTTCCCCCCACCCCCAAAAAAATCCTTTTCCCAGTTTCCCATTGCAGTCTCTGAAAACCATTAACATCCATAGAGTCCAGGGACTCTATGAAAATGGCCAATAAACACATGAAAATGTTGTCAACCTCTTTGGTCATCATGGAAATGTAAACTCAACCATAATGAGATACCACTGTAAATCCATCAGAATGTCTAAAATTAACAATACTGGAGAGCCTGGGAGGCTCAATCAGTTAAGCCTCTGACTCTTATTTCGGCTCAGGTTGTGATCTGGGTTATGAAATCAAGCCCCACATTGGGTTCTGTGCTGGGTGTGAGGCCTGCTTAAGATTCTCTCTCCCCCTCTCCTTCTGCCCCTCCCCCCCGCCACTCACACCCCCGCCGCTCACTCTCTCTCTCTCTCTCAAAAAATTAAATTCAATAAATGAAATTAACAACACTGACAGTACCAAGTTCTAGTGATGATGTGGAAGAACTAAAAGTCTCATATACTGATGGTATAAGGGTAACCTATATAATTAATTTGGAAAACTGTAAGTTTTCTAAAGCTGAACATACACATATCTAATGACCCAGTAATTCCACCATCTATCCCTAGGTATATATCCAACATAGTTAAGTATACATATTCACAAAGTACATATACAAGAAGATCACACAGCAGACCTATGTGTAATAGCCAAAACTATATATGACCCAAAGGTCCATCAATAATAGAATGGATATAGCATGGCACATTCAAATAATGGTACGTTATACAGCAATGAGAAGTGATGAACATGAAAAATAAATAAAATTCACAACACAATATGGAATAAAATTAAACCATTTAAAAAAACAGTTACAATGGGACATCCAGCATGATTCCATTTTTATAAAATTCAAAACGACAAAACTAATTGATGGTGACAGAAGTCAAAGTAGTGCTTATACTTGGAGAGTACTAATGACTAAAGAAAGATACAAGGGAGACTTCTGGGTTGGTAATGTTTTAATTTTCTGTCTTGGTGGTAGGTTTATCAATGTGTCCAACTGTGAAAATTAATTAAGGCACACCCTTATGATTTACCTAATTTGTGCACATCTTTTGTTTCATAAAAGCTAACTTACAGGGCACCTGGGTGGCTCAGTCAGTTGGGCGTCCAACTCTTGATTTCAGCTTGGGTCATGATCTCAGGATCCTGTGATCTGCCTGGGGTGACTGAGCTCTGTGCTCAGCAGGGAGTCTGCTGGAGATTTTCTCCTTCTCTCTCTCTCCCTCCTTCTGCCCCTCCCCCAGCTCACACATGTGCACGTGTTCTCTCTCTCAAATAAATCTTTTTTAAAGAAAAAAAAAAAGCTAACTTAAATTTTCTCCTATAAGAGAATATTGGATTATATCAATACATAATTTTAAATCAGATTATCGGGTGGTGTCCAGTGTATGCATGAGTCACTCCAAAGTGAAGTATCACCCACAGACCAATTATTAAGAGGGGGTTACATGAGACATTCTTGGCCACAGGAGGGCAAGCAATTAGGAACACACTTGACACTCCAAGTCTCTTGAATAACCTTGACACCTAGTGGCAGTTTTTAATGTAAGCAAATTATATAATGCCTTTTATATAGAATTTCTACTGTTCGTAGCAATATGCTGAAATCTTGTCACTGATCACCAAACATTATTTGACTGGTGAGATTCTTGTCAAATTAGATAGAGAAAATAATATGGTCCTTCCTAAACTTTACAGTACTGCAGTACTACCATTAACTATTATTACCACTTGGTAAGTTAGTTAACCTATCTGGGCATCAGCTTCCTCATCTATGAAATGAAGAGGTGAACAGATCTTCAAGTCTTCTTCCATTTATAAGGTTGCAGACCTATAAATTCTATATTTTAAGAATGCACAGAGGTGCCTGGGTGGCTCAGTTAGGTGTCCAACTCTTTATTTCAGCTCAGGTCTTGATCTTAGGGGTCATGTATTCAAATCCCATGTGGGACTCCATGCTGGGTGTGGAGCCTACTTAAAAGAAAAGAAGAGGAGAGGAAGAGAGGGAGAGGGGAGGAGGGAAGGGAACGGAAGAGGAGGGGAGGG
The DNA here is from genome assembly GCA_028534135.1 of Potos flavus. Classification (NCBI taxonomy): domain Eukaryota; kingdom Metazoa; phylum Chordata; class Mammalia; order Carnivora; family Procyonidae; genus Potos; species Potos flavus. The sequence continues at coordinate 29,351,570 of CM052883.1, read as the reverse complement.
AAAAAAAGAAAAGAAAAAGAATACCAAGTCTTCAAGGCATAAGCTATGAAATGGAATAAATAAATATTGGTTGACAGAGTTTGAGTTCTAACTCTGAATTGGTGAACTTATGAAATTTAACCAAACTTCTCACTCCCAGCAGCTCTGACCCTGCTTTCGGCAGGAATACAATGGATAACTAATGCATCAATTGTAACTTAGCATGCCACATAGCTTTACTAGATGGCACTCTGAAGAGAAATTCTTAGGAGATCAAAAGGGGACAATAGAGTGAAATATTTTCACTATTTCTGCAGCTGAGCCTGTGGACACAGCAATAGTGAATGAATGATCCCCCGGAGGTGGCCTTGGAGAATTCTGAAGGTGAGCAGGGAGCATTTCCTTTCCAAACAGTTCCATAAAGCACCGCATTATAACCGAGTTTATCTGTTCCCGTAAACAATCTCTTTCCCTACAGTTTTACCACGGCCAGAAATGAAGCCGCCACTTTGTCTTGTGTAATTTAAAGGAGTATATTATTTACAATAGTATCTCAGCAGTAAAATCGAATCCATAAATCAGTTATGTGCCAGGCACCGTGGCAGGCACTTCGCACATCATCTCAGGTAATCCTCCCTATGAAGTAGGGGATTATTAACCTGCACTTTACAAGTGAAGAAAGAGAGTTTGATGGTTATCAGATCGCACAGCCGGCATCTGAACACACTTTTGTCTGATCCTGAAGTCCATACTCTTTTCCTCACACCATAGTGCCTCTCCCCAGGAGCTTCTGAGCTGTGAGTGTGAGGGACACGCTAGGCCGGAACCCATTTAGCCAAGTTACAGACGTGGCCAGATTTCGGGAGTGTCGCCAAGCACTGGAATGGCACAAATCATCCCTGTGGCATCATTCTATGGGTGGATCAAGCAGCCACTGAAGAGACTGCTGTTTGCGGTGTCGATTCTGAGCAGGAGCCGCTGCTGATGGTATGAGTCTTGCTTGCTGCTGCTGTTCGGGCAGCCTTTTCCATGCCTGGTCTGCGGACTAAAAGGTCTAAATTGAAGTGTTCTTATTTTCCAGTGCATTTAGTCTTTAATGTAGGTTTTCTCTGAGATTTCATGTAAGAACCCTCCCAAACACATTCCAGACGTCCCAGAAGCCTAGAAGTTACTGGAAAGTTAACCCTCCTGCTATAAGACCATAAACAATAACTGCAGAGCTCATCAGGACCAGTTAAACTTCCTTAAATCACTTTATTCACCTGATGCTAGATTTAGCATTCTGTAGCCCTGAATTCAAAACTTACCTTTTCTACCTGCAAGTTATAGGACTGGATTAGTCATATTTCTCTAAAATTCAGCTTTTCCACATCCATAGAAATAATATTAATGCCTACTTTGCAGGATGTTTCTCATGTCTGGATAATCTAAGAAATGCAATTTGCAGAAGGCACTCCATAAAAATAGTAGTTACTGTTAGCTTTTTTTTTTTTTTAGAAATACTACTTTGGTTTTTGAAACACAGGAGTAAGTCATATTACTAAGCCACAGAATCTGCTGGAGCCCAAAGGAGATCAGGAAAAAAGCCATATGAACTTCTTGGTTATCCTATATTATTATTATTATTATTAAATCATGCCAATTAAAATAAAAGTAGTTACTAAAGTCAACCAGATTCCCAGAAAACATACATTAATATATCATACTCTCCTTTTACAGAGACAGAGACAACAGAAGATGGTTTTATAATTTTTCATAATATTATGATCCAAATAAACTAAATCCCACAGAGGTAAAGTTCACTCTGAAAATCCATCATTCAGAATTCCTATTTATGGAGATTATTTGGCTCTATTTTTAAAACTTAATTACTTAATATTATACCGATTCCAGAATTAGACTTTGATTTTCAATAACTTCCTCACTCTCTCTTTTATTGCCTCTTTAATATCATTGGTCTTCCTCCCTTATTAGGAAATCCACATCTTGATCTCTTTCACTATGAACTTTAATCACTCATTCACTGAATCAACAGGACTTATCCTCCTTCTTCCTCTTTCCAACTAAATCCCTAGTCTAGTTAAAAATAAAGGATGCTAGGTTTCAGAAAGCACAGATTTCGGCATAATAATAAAGAAAACTGCCATGAAAGTATGAATCGAAATAGTATAAAATCTCTGCTTGCAGTACTACAGAAACTAAAGGCCAAACACTGATAGTGGTTATACCAGTCATCTCTCTGTCTACTGAGCATCTGAAACATGACTGGTCCAAATTAAGCTGTTCTCTAAGTGTGAAATACACACCAGATTTTGGAGGCTTTTTACCAAAAACAAAAACAAACAAAAAAAACCTTAAAATATTTCACTTATCCTTTTATATTTATTATATGTTGAAATGGTAATATTTTGAATACACTGGGTTAAATAAAATAAAATTAATTGCATCTGCTTCTTTTTACTTTGTAATGTCACAATTAAGAATTACTTAAGCAGCTTGCATTATATTTCTACTGGGCAGTGGTCAAGGTCCCACATTTCAAAACCTTGCACAACACACTAGGAATTTTCCTGGCCTCTAATTATATTTTATATAGACCTTAATGACATGTCTACTTTGTCCACTAAACTCCCCAAAGGTATGTTTTCTTGTTTAATCTAGTGTTTAATGTATCTGGATGTAAATGGATCACCAAAGGTACTGTTAATTGGGCACAATCTGGAGCCCCTTGGAGAGCTATGATTGTGCAGAATGTATTTGATGCTTGCTGCTACCTGATTTTTATCTCACCAGATTATTAATCTTCAGTTGTTTGAAAACTCTGCAAAGTGAACACAGAAGCACTGTGTGTGTCTTCCAGAAGCACGGGTCATTCACGTACAGCCAAGCCCGAACTCGAGTGTCAAGGGCTTTCCATAATCCTGGTGGCCTCTTAAAACTAAAAGATTCCCAAAGGACCAGAAATATAACCTTGCATCCACTATTATGTCCTGAAAAGTAGCTGTATTTCAACTGATAAGATACAAAGTAACGTATTCTGCATCCCGTATCTGCTCCCAGGGATGGTAAATGCATTGGACGATATACATCATTACACTGAACACAGCTGACTGTATGACATTACAGCACCATTTGGAAACTCAGGCCAAACAATCCTCCTACATTTCTAAATGTCAAACCTACTGACAATAACATTTTCATCCATTCTGTGTTTACTGTTGCTCCTTCTATGTTTCTTCTCAAGCATTCCTCTGAGTAAACAAATTTGAATCACAGAGTTTGTAATTTTCATAATGTACAAATTGGTGAAAGAATTCATTATACATGTAAGGAATTTTCCAGCCCTTTTATAGATATGTGACAGTACCTAACAAACAATCACATGTTAACTTTTATCAACCCTCATTTTTTTTTTTTCCCCACAGATTTGCCTGTGGAGACAATGTCTTCAATCTCATGATCTCCACCAAATATCTCTCCCCTACTCAGGTTGGGACCCATCCCTGTCAGGCAACATAAGCCTTATACTCAATATACTCTTATACTCAAGAGACACTGGCTCACTGAGGAGTAAACCTTGGACATCAGAGAGGGGATCTAGCTAGTGAAGAGCACATGGATTGTGCACATGGATCTTCTAAATCTGCAGAAAGACTTGAAGAGTTGACTGACCCCTACAGCTTGATATAAACACAAGGGAGACCCTCATGTGAGAGGATTCTCTGAACCCACAACCTAGGACAACCTCGAAGTGCCAAGCTACGCATGAAGTTACCAAAAGGTGAATTCAGTGCTTCCCAAACTTTTCAAATCATCCTCAAACTGTCTGAGGAAATTAGTGTCTTGGCATACCTGTGACCAACCACCGCACGCCGGGTGGGAAGCTCTGGGCTAATTTACTGAGGGAGTTACAAATCAAAATGCTAACAGGAGCCAGGAGGTTGAAACAGGAGTGTAGCCTTTCAAGAAAAGCTAGAAATGGGAGGGAGAAGGGATGCTTTCTCTGGAGAAGGCCACTGCTACTGAACTCTGACAGTATCTGCCCTCCAGTTACATTCAAATGAAATGAAGACTCTGTAGCCCTTTATGAACTTTTCTAGTTAAAAAACAACAATGGCTGCACCTCTGAACGGACAAAAACCAGACAAAACAAGAACGATAGCCACACATCAGCCAGTTCATGAGACATGTTGAACTGTTTTGACCTTCAGATTCAGAATACCTAGGAGGCCAAGAAATTACAAATTAGAGAGACCCTAGATTTATCTCTTTGCCATGGCGAGCTAAGAACAGAAATTCACATAATAAAACACGATGTTGCTTACAGAAGCATCAATTTTACGTGTAGATTTTTTTTTGGAAAATTTACATTAAACAGTATATTATGAATACAGTTCAAAAATTATACAATTTAACATAAAACAAGAGAGTCAGAATACATCTACTACTTGCAGCAGGCTACTTTCAACCACATACCTGGGATTATTTCCTTCCTGAGGAAAAAGTCTGAGAAGTAATCTACTGGGTAACCACCAGAGAGGACAAGAACCTCTTAAACTGGCTCTCAATAAAGGAAGATTTTCAAGGATTCTTCCATAGCTTGAAGTTTTTAAGCAGCCCTGGGCCACTTAGATTGCTACTTCAAATGTAATCTGCATCCTCAGAATGTTCTAGAAGGCTCCTGGAAGACTGAATTTACTGAATTTCAGCAGTTCGGGCCTGCCAGCCCAGTGGACAGAGGCACCCCGCTAACACGGCAGCACATTTGCCCCCTTCTATACCAGTAAATAGTTTTCTTCATGTGTTCTGCATTTGTTTACGGGTAATGAATAAAACATTAAAATTGCTATTTGGAATATAAAACACTGTAGTTCTTGCAAATGGTAAAGTTATGCTGGCTGTAGTTTAGGGTATGAAGGCTGTTATTTATAGAATAAAACCCATTATCACTACTCAAATATTGAACAAGAATAGTTTGTATTCAAAGATAAAGTTGCCATGGGGGACTATTGATATAGGAAATATGGCTGGGGAGATATGGGATGCATATTAAAATTTATACACTGAAAAGAAAAAAATGTATTTAACAGGTATATTTAATATTCCAGTAGCATCGACTGAAATTGTTAAAGTTATATTTGCTGACATTTCAATTATAACCTTCTATTTTCAGTGCCTTCAGTTCAATCCAAAAATTTTCTGCAGGCCCAAAAGTAATGTACCTTATAAGGTCTTAGTCTGCCAATGATTTTTTGGTAGTGTTCAGCACATTCAAACTTTCAGGGAAAAGACCAAAGGCAAATTTGAATGTTTTTCCTCACAGGACCACCAAATTTTGAAATGAATATAGGAGGGATTTAAGACAATGTTTTTCCAAGTGAAGCAGAGAGGCTAAGAGTTTGCCACAGTTAGTTGAATAATACCTAGTGGAGTCAGGAATCAAACCCAGGGATTTTTCACTCCAGATTCACGCTCCTAACTATTAGTTTATTGCCTTGGCATTTTCATAATTTGATAGAAATATTTGCATAGATAGTAATTTATACATAGTATTAATATACCATATATAGCATATAAAGTATTGTATACCTATGATTTTATTTTTTTAAGTTTATTTATTTAAGTAACCTCTACACTCAATGTGGGGCTCGAACTCAGGACCCTGAGATCGAGTCACATGCTCCTCCAACTGAGTCAGCCAGGCCCTCCCACCTATAATTTTAATCTATTTTATAGATTACAATATCTTACAACCCTTCCTATTAATGCTAACTTAATGGTATGTAACCCTCAATGCAATTACAATTTGTACGTATAATTCCTTGTGCGATTTCTTGAAGTCCCCACTAGACTCCATTTCCAACGGGCATGGGCATTCTAGGGCTTACTGAAGTTGCTCAGCCTCTCTAGGACCGAGGTTTCTCAAATATAAAACAGGAATAATAACAGTGCTTATGTTGGAATGGCTCCGGGAATGAAACACAAAAATGTAAGTAAAGTGCTTAGCACAATGCCCAGCACACAGGAAGCAGTAAGTAAATGTCAGTCATTATCATTATTATTGCTGATAATAATTTTACCCACCTTTAAAAAAAAATAAAATAAAATAAAAGAATTTTACCCACCCTTTGTCCTTGTGACTTACACAGGGTTTGGCACATAAGAGGTGCTCAGTAAATAATAATTAAATAAATTAAGAAATACTTGAAGACTTTTTAAACAACACTCCCTGCCCCTGCTCCTGCTCCCATCCCATACGCGCAAACACACCCTTTCTCTCCATCGGCACTGCCATCTCTCAAATGTGATTGTTTCCTCTACCTGAAACACAAATTCCCATCGTAATTTTCATCTGGCTAACTCCTACTTTTCACCTAAGTTTTGGCTCCCTTTCTTCCCTTATGGGAAGTCTTTTCTTAAACTGAGAGCCCATTATGCGTGCCTGCTTATGCTTTTTCACTGCGTTCTCTTCTTGTTCCTAACTGTCAAAGCACTTAACACTAAGTCTTCTTGACGTTTTTTTACTTTCCTTAATACCCAACTAGACTGCAAACTCTTTAAGGTAGACACCATTACTTACCACTGTAAAAGTACACAACATAAGAGATGTTAAAAAAAAAAATTTGTTTAATGAATGAACAAATACATACTTCTAAGTAACATTTCCATGATTCTCACCCTCCCCAACAAACATCAGAGTGGATTTGGTATTTGGTTCCATTTTAGAAATGAACAAAAAGGGAAAGACACTTAAGATGTTTTGTTTTTCTTTAAGTGAACAACGACAACAAAAAACTTGGACAAATTCTTCCCAAAAGATAGCCAAATGGCCACTAACGTATGAAAGGTATGCACCCACATGAATCATTAGGAAAATGTAAATTGAAGCCATATGAGACAGTAATACACAGTCATCAAAATGGCAAACAAACACAGCAAGAAAATATGAATAATAGCAAGAACATGGGGCATCTGGAACTTTCACATACTGTCGATGAACATCTAAATTAGGAAAACTGCTTGGCAGTATCTACTAGAATGAAAACATACTCCTTAAGACTCAGCAATTCCACTTCCGGGAATATGCCACGCAGAAATATGCACACGTGTGTATCAAAAAGCATTCATAAGAATATCCCTCACAGCTGAAAACTGGAAACAGGAAAATGTTCGCCAACAGTCAAGTGGATAAATCAATCTGTGGAAGTTTTCGATAAATCCATACACTGGAATATTACACAGCAACGAAACAAAAGAACACTATGGATAAATCTAAGAAACATCATGTTGGGTGAAAGAAGCTTAACTCAAAAGACTACACATTATACATTATACTCATGTGGTGTTGAGGGATATAGCTGTGGTGATGGACGTGAGAGACTGGTTGACTCTCATGGAAGTGGCTAGGACTTGTTCTGGGGGGCTGCTGAGTGTAGACATTCACTTTGTGGGAGTTCATCCATTTGTACACCTGTAATATGTGCACTTTTCTGCATGTGAACTGTACTTCGGTGAAAAGGCAAACTAAAAATAAATGAATAAATAAAGGTCCTCGACCGAATAAAAAAGTCAACACAGATGATTCACACAACTCCAAGAAGTCTGAAATCCTCTGAACATGACTAGTCACTTGATTCTATCTGAGATCTCATCTTGATCTTATTTCTAACTCTTCTCTTTACTGGCAAATTCCATTTTAATCTGTTTGCTAAATATAGACTACATACACACAGGTTTAACATTGCCATAAAAAGTGATGGAACAGTAGAAACAAGGTCATGATCTTTTTATTACAAATTAAAAAAAAAAAAAAAAGAAGAAAAAGAGGTTTTCCTAAGTTGGCAACTGTCACAAGAGAAAATGGATACACACATACAGCCATGTATTTATATTTATACTTACACAAACATCTCAAACAAATGGTCTGAGTTGGAAGTAACTGGCCAAAGAGCAGTGCAAGGGCCTGGAAAAGCAGGGCCCTGGCATATCAAAGATGGCCCATGCTAAGGGGAGAAGCAAAGAAGGGGTAAGAAAGTCTCTGGGCTGGAGATTCCAGAAGCTGTCACCAGGAGGCACGCCAGCTCTGCCACAGCCTGGGAGGGGGCACAGGGCACCAGATTATTTAGTGGTGCCTGCCAGCATAGGAAAACGTGAGAAATTAGGGTTGGTAGGAAAACGTGAGAAATTAGGGTTGGAATAGCCAAGGCCATGAGAAAGCCTTTGAAAGTCCTTATAATTCTTGTCTTTTACATTTTTTTTTAATTAGAAGCATAAAGGCAACATCTTCCATAAGCTAAACTTCAACAGGATCTTACCAATTTTAAATTAGTAATAATGTGGCTACACAATGAATTCTTCATTTTCAAGCCCTTGCTCACTAGAAATTTCTCAGGCTCTCCCTCCCTCACCTCCCCCTCTCTCTGGTTATTCTGCTTTCTTATGCATAATACATGGCTAATTATCTCCTGCAAAAGTGACTTAATATGCAGAAATGCCCTAAGGGGGAGCTCACCACTGCTGAAAAGGTATACAAAATAAATCCATACATATCATTTCAAGAAGGCAAATCCTCCTTTGGGAATGGGTCACTGTTGAAAACATTCAGAAATTAGATTTTACCAGACATTTTGTCTGTTTCATTGGAAATTATGTTTAACTCCCTAACATTCAAATATTTAGGCATCATCCTGGTCTTATAACAGATCATTCAGTAAGACCTATTGCTCTGAGAAGCCACATCATGTTTTTATTCTTTACCAATGACAACAACCAACCAATGGCAGGCATCTAATAGAAATCACAAAATGTGTATATATTTCTATTCCCATACTATTAACTCTCCATATGAACACTTCAAGATGTAAAGAGTTTTTTGGCTATAGAGTAATTCCATTTCATTGTAAACTCTCTTCAGATGACAAATATATTCACCATAAATCAGTACAATTACTATAGAACTATCACAGAGAGAATGAAGCTATGTTGTTCGTGTTGAAAATTGGATTTCTCTGTCCAAAGCTCACTCAAAATAGGTCTTTTTAACTTACAAGTCCCTTGCAATCAAAGATCTGTACGTTTAAATCAAAGTAGGAAACAGATCGATATAACTTTGCATCCCTTCATGTAATTAGACCGCACAATAAAATTTCCTCTTTCTGGGAAATTTCTTTTTCTGGTGGAAAATGCTTCCAATTTTAACGTTTTAAGAAGGTAAAAATCTGCTCCTTTAACTATGTCCTCAGCAAACGCAGAAGCAATTGTCTGGACTGCAAACCAAACGGAACCCTTCTGGTCTTTTCTTTCCGCTTTCCCCGTAATAGTAACAGAAACTCCGTCACTGGTCCCTGTGCCCATCAGCTCTCACTGCTCAGTGTCATGGCCTATACGTTAAGTACAAATGTCGGGCAGTCATAAAATCTCAACAATTCCGAACTCCTTGGGGATCAAACATAAAATGACATTCTGTTGAGTGGGAAATCCCACGGCCTGTGGCCATGTCTTGCAGGGGTTTGACATGCTGGAAAAGAAAAACACAGCCTGCCTTTAAAACGAGGTCATTCTTACATGGAATTTGTTTGTAAAAAAAGACTTCACAAGCCTCATTTTTATATTGGCTAAAATATCTTTCATGCATATATAAACTTTGAAGAAGCCATTCCAGAATTTTTAGCAATTCCTTGTTAATTGCACAGTTCTCGCGGACTAAAGCAACTTCTACCTAGTTAAAGTGACACAAAAAAGCAAGCAGCCCCTGCCAGTGATGGATTCAAGCGCTCTACTCCCATTCAGCCTATCCAGGTCTGAAGAAAGAAGATGGGTACCTAATCACTACAGGACAAATCCCACAAAGGCAGCAGCACTTTATGGATGCCTAATACATCACACCGGAGGTCTGGGCACAGGCAGGGCACTTGACAGGATGCACTGATTTAGAATGCACTCCAATGTTTAAGGAAGTCAGTGTTAGAGCCAGAAACAGGATAAATGAAAACTTTCTAAGACACATGTTTTCTGAGATTTATAATCAGGTAGAGATAGAGAAGGAGAAGGAGATTAGACAAGTGTTTAGACTTTTCCATCAAAATATGGAATGGGAAAAAGATTTTAACACCTGCCACTTCCTTGGCAATTGTGAAGAAAGATGACTGACAATTCTCATGGGTTTTCATTACCATCAAGATCTAGCACCTTCCAAGTCTGCTACTACATAACTGTGTCAAGCAAACCATATCTCAGAAAAAAAGTACTTTCAGGTAAAGGCAACGCAGAGAAAAGGGAAGCACGAAAAGAAAAAAGCATTTTGAATTACACTCAGAAATATCAGTTGGGTGTCAGGAGTAAAATCACTTTGACTTGTTACTAATAAGTTTATAAAATTGCTATTCACATCTGGAACGATCAGGCAATTGACTTGGTAGCATACTCACATTGTTCTTATCAAGAATAAAAAAGAGACGACTTAAAATAAAAATCCTAAGTCCATTAATTCTACTCCGGTCTAAGGAAATAAGGGTCCTGAGAGTTGACGGTTGATGATAATTCCATGTCTCCAAGAAACTTTTAATAGAAGAAGCTACAAACAAGACATGATATTCTTGAGATAATGATATAGGAGATCCTGGAAAATGACTAGAGGGTGGGAGGTGAGGTGCCAGGAGGGAAAAAAAAGAGAGGAGGGAGGAAGGAGAAAATGCAAGGAGGGAAAGAAGGAAAGATAACAGAAACAACACTAGCTTTAGTGTGAAGATCCAGAGAGAGAGCTTGGAGCTGGCTAGTACAGGCACATGAGAGCTGACCATGGACAGCTCTACACTACCCCATAACTGCACTTCTGTAGCTTGACATCCATCATGGTCAGTGTATTTATATCAAGGAAATGGGCAAATGCAACTAATCGGGGCTTTTTATCCCAAATACTGTTTACCAATATGCCACTGGTTAGATCCAAAGTACGATGCTAAGTGACAGTCCTGTGCCAATAAACTAGAAATGCTATCATCTACCTCAAAGGACTCATATGAAAACTTAATACAAGAGTGCAAAGTGCATAGAAGGCATAGAAGAATTTCAGATAGCTATGGCTATTTTTCAACTCTACATTTTCCTTCTTGTTTCCATAATGTGCGGGGCCCAAGACTGGTTTTCCAATAGTAGAACAGATGAGGAACGATGCAGAGAAAAGGAGGCAGAAAAGTCAATCGAAAAAGCACACGAACCCCCACCCCCACCCAAATGCAACCACTGGTGCCCACTCCAATCTCCCAACACATCCAACCCACAGACCCCTCACTGGCCCCTTCTTTTTCAAAGAAGTTCAGGAAAGCCATGCAATATGAAGAAGGAAGCATCAGGTCACAAATCTTTGTTTTGTTGAAACTAACTTAATCTAAATCTATCTATCGCGCGTGCACACACACACAAAATCTCAAAAACTTTTAAATTTTAAGTATCCCTGCTATTCAGTGGAATATAAAGAACTTTAGACCATATTTCTCAATGTCACCTACATATCAGAATTCACCAGGAGCTTTTTAAACTCTTTGAGCCATCTGAATGCCTGACCAATGACAAGTGAATGTCTGAGGCTGGCGCTCAGGCAGCCATCGGTTTTAAAAGCCACGCAGCTGATCCCAGTGTGGAGCCAGACCTGAGAAGCCGTGCTCTGCACCTAACGCGTCTTACTCCTTGCTCTACACTAGTGGTTCTCAACCTTAGTTGTATACTCCCAGATTCCCTTGGGAGGCTTTTAGACATACAAATGCCCAGGCCCCACCCTAAAACAACAAAATGAGAATCTCTGGGGAATGGAAACACTTTCTCTGGAGGCTAATCTGAAGCTGTGATTGAAAACTAACGCTCTTTGCACATTATCCATTCTAAGCTTCCTTTTTGGAATTCCCTGAACTATGATAACTTTCCCAATTTTATATCCGACTTCTGCACCATTTCTAGTAGTACTAACCTTTAAGGAACAACAGTAAAAATTACTTCAACACTTGAAGCCAAAACAAACTCAGGACTGAACTTTCCTGTTAACTGGCAGACGTGGGAGGTTCCTAGGGCTGCTGTAAGGAAGTACCACAAGTTAGGTGGCTTATAACAACAGTTACCTACTCTTTCACAGTTCCGGAGGCTAGAAGTCCAAAATCAGGGTGTAATTAGAGCCATGCCCTCTCTGAAGCCTACAGTGGAGAAAGCGTTCCCCGCCTTTCTCGTAGCTTCTGGTGTTGCCAGCAATCCTTGGTGCCCCCTGATTTGAAGACACCTCACTTCGGTCTTTGCCTCCGCCATTACATGGTGTCCTCCCTGTATAGTCTGTCTCTTCTAAGAACACCAGTCATGTTGGATTAAGCGCTCAACCTACTCCAGTATGACCTCATCTTAAGCAATTACATCGGCAACAACCCAATTTCTAAACAAGGTCACATTCCGAGGTGCCAAGAAGGACATGAATTTTGGGAGGGAACACTATTCAACCCCGTATAGGAGAAAAGAGGTGCAGGGAGGGGAGAACAGCAACTATGGTATGAAGCATTGGTGTTGACTGGGAATAGGTGGTAGATTAACCAAGTTTCTAGGAACCTCAAAGAAAATAAAAGGGTATGGAAAATATAGTCAGAGTCAAGAGTGTCCCTAAGAGACTAATCTAGAAAAAGATTCCAAGCCCTAACAGTTTATCACCACCAATTCAATGGAACCCTTTTCCCCAACATCCAGCCTCTAAAATAACAAGGTGCCTACAGCTTAGAAGTTTTTACATTCCTATTTCTGCTGTCAGTGCTATAGCAATGCTCTGAAAAATTCATATGAAAACTCAAGCATTTTCCAATAGGTAACACTGTTGTACGCAGGATTATAATGGTAGTACCATGTTCTAATGGGGAAAGGGCATTATAGAGGAAATGGGCTTTGTAGAATAAACTACCTCTAACGAACTCATACCCAACCACAAACCATATTTCAGAAAAAATACTTTCTGAATTCCAACTTCATATTCTAACAAATATTCATATTCATATATTCATATTCTAACAATATAGAATATAGAACAAAATAGAATATTCATATTCTAACAAATACCCAGCAAAATAGTAAACTCTCCTTGATTGAGCACCTTGGTTGTCCATCTCATGGTTTATACATTGAATTGTCCTCACTAGCTATAGATGGCACAGAAGTTTCCCCCACCTCCCCAATAACCAACGAAATAGATGGGTACATGTATCATTTTGTCACACTCAAAAACTCTGTGAGACGCTAGCAGTTCCAGTGATAAAAGCAGCTCTCAGCTGGACTACAGCAGAAAGAGTAAGTAGACATTCAAAGGAGAAAACATGTACAGTATACATGTAGTACAAAAATTACTGACCATAATCATAATTCCTCAGGTACAAATTAGTTTGGTTCCCAGATATATTTCATCTTCTTTGACCTCATAAGTATCTTATAAAATAACTGGCAATATAAATAAGTTAGTGTTGTTTACTCGACCACTAAAAAGATGAGAAGAATCATTTATTTTAGCCAACTTTGTTTTCATGAATGAAGACGCATTAAGAAAGAAAAATACAGAATCTCTCTAAAACATAGGAAATTAGGAAAAACTCCAATTAGTTAGACTTTTATTGATTAAATTATTTCAGTTCCAATAAACTTCAAATATTTGAGACTCTATACAAAGCAGTACGGGCCTCCCTGGCACTTCTCAAACTTTAATGACTCAGTGTCTTTCCAACTACATTGAGCTCGCAACATAAATAAGGCAAAAGAAATCTCCCTTGGTAACGTAGCTCAGAGAGAAAAAAAACTCTTCTGTTTACGAGGCTGACGTTTACTTTGATCTCTTACAGACCCTTTCAGGTAACAACTTATATACATATAATAGAGTTAAAAGCAAGCAAACTCCTTTGGGGATTTAAAATAGCTTAGAAGTCATGAACAAATGCAAATAAACTCAAAACACAAGAAGAAGGCATTTCTATTGCTTGCCTTTGCTTAGTTTGACAGCAGTGTTTTAAAATACAGGTGAGGAAATCTTTCAGTTTGGCTGCGATAGCCAGAAAGAAGCTCAAAGCAGTTTAGTAACTCAAGATGAAACCAAACTTCTTAAAAAAAAAAAAAAAAAAAAATCAAAGGTAGCAAAAGGAAGGACCTTCATGCAAATGTCATTCCATCCCAGCTACTTCTATTTTCCAAGAAATCTCTGCTGCTCATCTACCCAGAAAAGTATCCAAATACATTTGATGCCCCATCAAATGTAGCTGTAGCTTCAAAGTCATTTTGAACGTTCTTAATTTTGCAACTAATTGGCTATGAACAGTAGTAAATTATACATGCTAGACATTTCAATTTCTTCATAGTTTTTAAAAAATCCACCAGTAGTCTAAGTAGCTGCAAAGGTTCTGATACTTCATTTCCATAGGACTATTAGCCTCTAAATAGTTTACTAACCTATTCTAAGCAAGAATGATACTCAACGGAATTCAGAGTAACACAAGTTCATGCTCTGCCTTTTTATAAAGAGTCAATGTCATGAATACAAAATAATGTAGATTATATCTTCAATCAATAAGCAATGAATAAAGCAATGAAATACATTAGACTGATGTGACAAGATAAACAAAGATCTACAGATAACGTTAAATGAAGACACCAAGTACACATATCAGGCATCCAATCTGATTACTGCCACATAAAATCACTCCTCTAGAGTCCCTGTGATGGGGAAAAAAATATTATTTGGAAAAATATAAATGTTACTTCCTTAAATAATTTAGATTTGCTAAAACTTTCCCAGTGAAAGAGCTGAAGTTTGGATACCCTTATTCAAAACTTGACCTTATTAATAACTGTAACCCATATCAGATGAAACATAAACAAATGCCAATTTCATTCTTATTATTATAAAACTAGTAGAAATGATTAAACATGGATTACAAATACAGCCCAAAAAACTATCTTTAAGACTTAAAGGAAAAAGAAAAAAAGATCTCTACATTAGAGGAAAAACAGGTTTAAAGGAACTTGGCAATAGTTCAACTACCAAAATATATGTGTAAAAAAATGAGGAAAGGCGGAAGAGGAAAGAAAACCAGTTATTTTAATTCAAGAAAAAAAAGAAAAGTGGGAGATTTGCATATCAGCTTCTTTTATAGCTTCATGCTTCTCTAATAAAGCTTTACATACATGCTCCTTGAAGCTTAAATTATATAGCGAATAAAAATCACCTTGACTCGTACACTTAAAAATGCTTAAAAAGTCAATTTGATGTCATATATATTTTACCACAATTAAAAAGTAAAAATAAAGCAAGAGTTAAAGGCTCATCTATTCATAAAATAGGGAAGGAATGGTTTTCATCTCTGTAACTTACATATGCTTGCACGTATTTCCAAGTTAGATACAGTCATGTGAAAAAATATATGGATTTAACTCAACTTTTGCTATTTGAGGACAAGTATCAGGTCCTATTCATCTCTGAATTTCCGTTATTTAGAAAAGTGCTTTGCACAATGTGAAAAGCTGGAACTTGCCAAATATAACATATGGAAAGAAAATGGTTGAAACAGTAAATTTTATGTTAGGATATTTTATTGCAATTAAAAAAAAAAAAAAATCACCTGATCCTGGAATCAAAGGGAATTATCATTGGCCTTGATTGATTTCTATCCGGGCAAATCTAAACATCAAATTCTAATCTTCTGTCATTTGTTTTCTGGGAAAGGGTTAAGTCCATTTTTAAATTTTCTAACCACTCTAGGACCCATGGGAGGCCAAAAGGGATGGGAAGGAGGGGCCCATTTGTGCACCAGGCCGATCAGCTCTCACAATGAAGTCATGTGCCCTGTGAAACTTGTCAGGTTCTTTCCTGTGTGAATCGCCACCTAGAAATGTCAGGGGCCTGCCTTGGGTTTCTGACAGGAAACAGTGCCCCTGAAGTGCAAATTCACACGGAGGGGAAGCTGCAGGGCTGAGACGGAATCAACAGCGGGCGGACAGAACGAGCAAGTCAGACAGTGCTCTGCTTCAAAATAAAACGTAATAAAAACTCAGAAAAGAAATGAGCAATGGGAAAGAGACACAGAATTAGTTGGACCAAAAATACAGATCAACGGCGCATCAGTAAACCTGAAGCATAGCTTATCTTACAGGCTACAGAGGGATTTGCACATGGAAACTCAATGTAAATCTATTCCCTTCATACTTTCATGTCTTCCTCCCTAATTTGCTTCTTATTTTTTGTCTCTTTAGCTCTCACACTTTCTTCTACACCCCCCCCCCTTTTTTTCTCATCTGATTATGCATCTCAGGAAATTCCCTTACCCCTTTCTGTCTATTCATTCAAGATGTCTACATTTTGGGGGTAGGGGTGTGGAGAGTAAATACTAAGATCTGTCCTCTTACAACTTGGGTAAAAGAGAAAGCAAGCTAAGGGGAAAGACTTTGTATAACTGATTTTAATAGTAAAACTCAAGATAAAGATGTCCGAAGGCTATTTTTAAAAGCCCATAAAACCAAAACAGTGGTTTTCAATTCTTAATTTGGTGACTGGAGCTTTAGATAATAAGAATTTAAAGGAAATGTTACAGTAAGTCAAACAATCAGTACTTGGCTATCTATAAGCCAGAAATACATTTTTAAAGGTTGGTTTTGTTTGGTTAAACGTCGATGACTGAATTTTATCTGTCGTTTGTAAAGACGTAGGTAAAGGTGAGAGATGCCTGGTATCAATTAAATCAGCCAATTTAAAACTAATGCCCATTACATCCATTGATAGAACCTAACAGAAACGACCTTACTCATGTGTTGCCTCTGGCAACACCAACTAACCAGAACCCTTTTAAAAGGCACTTACGTTTCAAGAAGTTTCAAGAATCAAAATAGTTGACAGTATCTGACACACTAGTAACACTCCTGAATTAATCCTCTCCCCTTCCTAAAAAAAAAAAAAAGGGGGGGGTGGGGATTGCGTGTAAAAAGCTCATTGAAACACCACTTGTATCCTAAAAACTAGAACAAGTACATCAAAAGGAAATGGCCAATTTAATTATAATAAAACAATGTAACAGACTATTATATGTTGCCATTATAAACTACAATTAAGAAAAATGGGATAAAAAGCAATATTAAGTAAAAATTATCTGCACAGGAAGAATTAGTAAAATATATGAAAACATTTGTTGAATAAGTGTAGCGTGGTGTTCTGAGTAAGGTTTTTTCCCTATTTAATTTGCATTCCTGATAAAACTTCATAATGTTTCTTTAAGAAACTATAGAGACAATATGAATTTTTGTAAGTATATTTCCTAATATTATTTTAAAATATTAGATTTCAAATAGCAAAGTTTATTGAAAAGACTATAAAGATTAATAAGGTCACTCCTAGAATTTGTCTTAATATGATAAATAATACAATAAACATGGTTCTTATATAGAAATGCCTCGAGATTTAAAAAAGTTCAATTATTCGTTACGTTAACAAGAATTTAGAAGGTACTTGCTAAGTGCTGCAAAGAATTACAACATATATGAGAATCGCATCATGAGATAAGCTTACATTACACGAGAAAAATAAAGAAAAGGAGCATTTTCACATTTTTAAAAAGAGTACATGTTATACGACCAATCACAAAATTCTAAAGAAATAGCCTGTAATCATAGATGACATATACAAAAGGAGTTCTCAATTATCACTATTATTATTACTAGTTAGCATTCGTGGGGTACTGATTTCCAGACACCTCGCTAGATATTTCTCCTGGTTATCATTTGACACAACACTAACTAAATGCTTTTAGTAACTGCATTTTTTTAGATGAGGCAACTGAAGGTCCCATCGGAAATAAAACCTTTCCAAGGTTACATGGAGGATATCCAAGCAATAATAAATGGTAGGCCTAGGACTTGAACCAAATTCTGATCCTTTCTTGCCTATTTCTCCAAAGTTGAAAAGAAAAAAAGAAAAAAAATTTATAAACCATATAAAACCAGGATTTTTACTTATATTTCTTTATATAATCCCATTAGATTTGTTTTCCTCCGTTGTTTTAATCATCTCTTAAAATGGAAGACTTGATATCTCCAGGAGAAGAAAATGTCATCACGAGTGGTCATCCATTTCATTTTCACTGTTTCCTATTAAATGTTTCCAACTAAATAGAAACTTGATTTTTTTTTTTTAAAGATTTTATTTATTTATTTGACAGAGAGAGAGATCACAAGCAGGCAGAGAGGCAGGCAGAGAGAGAGGGGGAAGCAGGCTCCCTGCTGAGAAGAGAGCCGGATGGGATGCAGGGTTCAATCCTAGGACCCTGAGATCATGACCTGAGCCAAAGACAGAAGCTTTAACCCACTGAGCCACCCAGGCACCCCGAAACTTGATCTTTAAAATCATAAAATTAATACAGGCATGTTTCCTGATCATATTTCTCTTTAGGTCAGACTTAGCTACATCATGAATAATTTGCCAGAATATACTGGATTGGATATGTTTATTTTTTATTTAGTGTGGAAGTCACCCGTGATTGCTAAGTATTCAGGAAGACCTATTAATGGATGTGGGCATTCAGGGCATCCAGTATCATTCCCACCATTTGTTCTCAAGTATTTTTCTATGCACATGTCTTACCTCTACACCAGGTGAGTCTGAGCCTCTAGGAAGAGCCTTGCATTCTAATGTTAATAGCACCTTCCAACCAGCTCCTGAGCAGTTAGCTCCTTTCCGAAATAAAATGTGTGGCTCCTTAGGAGTTCAGTTCTGTAACTTTATCTCCTAAAAGCATAGCTCACCAAATCTTACCTCTAGAACACAGGTTAAGTGCAGAACCAGGGCCCAGTGGGAAAGGCAGAGAGAAGGGAAGCATGGAAAGGAAGATGCTGCAGGTCGGACCTGAGTCATCCATGGAAGGGTCTAAGTTATTTGAAATGCTGTATTTCCTCAAAAATAGATGTGAATTTTCACCATAGAACTCCATAGACCTTTTTATACTATATTTTAAATGTTTTAAGTCACTATTTGTCTCGAATTCCCCAAGTCAATCCAGAGATTTGGACCCTGAGCACTAGAAGGAAGCCAAGCCAGGGCTGAACGCTGGGGGAGGGGAGGGTGTGTTTGCTTCTTCCAGGATGGGGGAGGGCTTACTGGAAAGCTGACAACAGAAGAGAAGATTACCAAGAAGAGTCCCCTGAAGATAGAAGACAGCCTCTTTGGGATGATGCATAAAAGAGACTTCTGAAAAGAAGTCCCTGGAGAAGAGCTGGGAGCAGTGGCCAGCGCTTGTCCGGCCCCATACGATTTCCCTGCCATATTATCACCTCTTTTTTCTTCTACCTGATTCCACTCTGTATCTTTACTTGTGTCAATCTCTGGTCCAGTGAAATACCAATTCCTTTCATTAGTAAAAGGATATTTCACCATCCCTTCAGATGGCCCATAACAAAATTTTTAAATACCTACATGAGGAAGAGACAAGAAGTCCGAACAGCTCCACTGTTCCAGAACAAAACCCGGCTGTCATTTGCTCACCTCCCACACTCTCCCCATATCTGGCCCACTTCCAATTGATAGAAACTAAAGGGAAAATAATCATATTCCACAGATAATATTCAAGCCACTTACTATCACTATTAGAAGCTTATGGCAGACCAGAAAGAATACATTTACATGTTAAGGCAAACCACAAAAGTAGCACTCTGCCATATGCCCCAAGTCTCTATAAGAGACATTAAAGTTAACATGGTTACTAAAGGTTTCTGCAAGATTTATCTCATTAAAATAACAAGTTTAGATAGAGTTACTCTTCTCAGACCACTCTACAGATGAGCAAACTGTAACTCGAAGGTACGAATCTTGCTTAATGGGGCAGAAACAGAAGTAAGTGATGAAGGCAGGGCTCAATTTCACTCTCCACAATCCCAAACTACATTTTTGAACCCCCACACTCTACTGTAGCTTGTTAAAATCTACTTCCTACCCCTTCAATATCTGAAAGCACTATATTTAGCAAAAAAGGAGGAAGAAAGGAGGGAGAAGGGAAGAACTAAGTACGAACATGTACAAGGCGCTATGCTACCTCCTGGAACTACAAAGAATTAGGTGGAGTTCAAGTCTTGATGGGTTCATAGACTCCCAACAACTCGCCGCTCCTTCTAGAGGGATTCTCTGGTCCCCCAATCTCCACCTTTATGCTCTCAAAATTCTTGCTCGCTTTGTCCACAACGCCTGCCTTAACTAATTCTCCTTCTTTACTCAATCAGTCTAGCAATGCTATTGTATTTGATACTGTATGTGATTTACAATTCGTGTAATTTCTTTTGTTTGAATAGCTTCGTATTTTAAGCTTACGTTCAATAACTACAGAGATGGTTGTGTTTTACTTTGCTCTAAATGACCAGTTGTACCTAAGATATACTGTATATTGAGTATTAAGCAGCGATTATATTCAGTTTGACAGGGGGGATCTTGGGTGCAGAGAACTAGATTACTCTTATTTCTAGGTTTAGGAGAAACTAACA
The DNA here is from genome assembly GCA_028534135.1 of Potos flavus. Classification (NCBI taxonomy): domain Eukaryota; kingdom Metazoa; phylum Chordata; class Mammalia; order Carnivora; family Procyonidae; genus Potos; species Potos flavus. The sequence goes on along the minus strand of CM052883.1, from coordinate 29,331,077 downwards.
TGAGAGGTCTCTTACTTAGAGAATGTGTATATGTTACTGGTGGTAATCTAATTTTTGTGTGAGGCACACAAGCATTTGTTACTATATTAATAAACATAATCAACTTGATTTAAATCATTGCTATGAGAGAAATATGATCTTCTACCAAATCAGAATTTATTACTTTTTATATATACCCTTAATATGCTACCTGTTGACTCACAGATATAATTTTCTTTCATCTATAAAAGAATGTTATAAAATGATAAAACAGAAGAGTTAAATCAATACAATATAAATGAAATTACTTAATATATATTATTTTTATAGTCATACCGAAAAAATCAAGTGACATTTATGTTACTTAACAAAGTTAACTAAAATATTTATGAAGTCATTGACAAAAAATACAACTCTCAATTTGGCAGATTAGTTTAAGAGATTAAATATGTTTTTCCATGTTGCAGTAAAAAAAATAGAAGATTTTTTTTAAAGCATTTCAAAGATTAAATTAACTGGTAATTTAGTATTCCATATGATCATATCCCAGTAAGTACAAATCTTATTTAAACAATGTGTGCTTTTAAATTTTTTATTCTGTTATAAATATATATTTCCACAGATAAAACAGGTTACTTTTATGCTGGGCTAAGCAACAAACTCAAATCCTCATTTTCCTCCTTCTAATCATTATTTTTAGGCAAATAAGTAGGAATAATCGATCACCTTTGGGGATTTTTACACAAGAAATCTCTTTATTGAGGTGGGAAGTCAAACCAAATGATGTCTAAAGCCCCATCTAAACCAGAGTTTCTTAAGTACAAACTCTGTTCACAAGTGTGCAGAAACCCAATCAAACTGATCAGCTTCATTATTTCTTACGTAAAAATCTATGGAATACTGTTAATATATTATAAAATACAGTTTGAAAACTGAAAATAAAAAACGCTGTGTGACAGGAATTTCCAAGTCTGTTAAGCATGGACTTCTCTTGATTAAAGGACTTTCCTTACTATATCTATGAAACTGAAGAGAAACTTTTGGAAAACCAATATAATTAAGCCTTAGAGAAGGTTTTGACACCTTTTTCTTATCTGTCAAATTTTCTACATTATTGCTTCACGGTGGAAGCACTCTGTAATCTGGCCTCACCTTACTGCACTGCCCACGTGTGGAGCCAGCTGACCACAACTGAACTGCCTGTCCCCACTGGGCTCATTCTTGCTTTTGCCATCTGCTCAGGCTACTTGTCACCCTCAGCCATCAACTATCCAGTGTGCAGTGTGCAGTTACTTTCCCCGTGTACTGACATATTACACCTGAGTATTGTTCAACCTTAGCCATCTTATGTAGAGCCCTACCCTTCCAACTCAGACCTACCTATTTTCCTCTGAACCTTACAATTTACGTCCTGAATATATACTCTGTTAAATATGGACTGTTTGGGTCTGAAGTTTTGTTTCCACGACTGGACTGTTTGTTAATTCTGCACCTGGTACTTCTTCATGTCTGGAAATTCTTGGTATTCGGTAAATACTTGATGATTTATTGATAAAAATAAAACTACATTTATATGGACTTTTTTTCTTCTTCAGTTTTCTGAAAAAGATTTGAATTTTTAAACTGTTATAGGTGTTTAATGTTCCATTATTTGTATTCTTTAAAACTCGATTTTGTGTATCTACCCTTAAAAATGCCTCAGAAAACATCATTTACTAATTTCCTAATATGCAATGCCCTGTGGGTGTTATTAAAAATGTCAACTCTATATGCTAATCATTCATGTATTTTTATCTCTTCCTCATTAAGTAAAACTTGACACACACTGTACACAAATTGAAACTAGTGCTGCCTGCCCTTCTAAAAACCGTTATTTATTGTATAGTGTAAACATTAAAAAATAGTTTCGACTTTTTTTCATTTTAGGATTTTATTTATTTATTTTGACAGAGGGAGCACGCATGCACATGAGCAGGGAGAGGAGAAGAGGGAGAGAGGTAGAGAGAGAATCTCAAGAAGACACCACACTGAACACAGAGTCCCACAAAGGGCTAGGGCTCCATCTCACAACCCTGAAATCATGACCTGAGCCAACATCAAGAATCCAAAGCTTAGCCGACTGAGCCACCCAGGCGCCCCAGTTTTGCCCTTTTTTTTTCTGATTAGAAAAATACAATATGCATATTCTAAAACCCTCAAAGAATGCCTAGAAGTGTAAGAAAATTAAAACCACTTGAAATAGTAGTGGCAAATAGTAAGCATTGTTACCATATTTGGTATATACCCTCTCATACATGCATACACACATACAAAAGCACGAATTCCCGAAGCTACTCATTCTGTTAAGTCCTGGCTCCACACTTATTATTGGTGTGACCTTGAGCTCTTTAGCCTCCTGATGCTTCTGTCTACTAATCTGTAAAATGAGGCCAATAATATTTCCTCAGAGGAATGCAGTGCTTATTAAATGAGATGATCAATGTAAAGCACTTCGCAAAGTATCTAAAACATAGCAAATTTTCAATGTTATTGTACAGTTGATCCTTGAACAACATGGGTTTGGACAGCATGGGTCCACTCACATATAGATTTTTTTCTTTCTTCTTTTTTTTTTTTAAGATTTTATTTATTTATTTGTCAGAGAGAGAGAGAGAGCACAAGCAGGGGGAGCAGCAGGCAGAGGGAGAAGCAGGTTCCCCGCTGAGCAAGGAGCCCGATGTGGGACTGGATCCCAGGACCCCAGGATCATGACTCGAGCTGGCTGACGCTTAGCCGACTGAGCCACCCAGGAGTCCCCAGACTTTTTTTCAATAAATATAGTACAGTACATACATACATTTTCTCTTAAGATTTTAATAACATTTTCTTTTTTCTAGCTTAGTGTAAGAATACACTATAAAATATATATAACATACAAAGTTCGTGCTATTCAACTGTTCATGTTATCAGTAAGGTTTCTGGTCAACAGGAGGCTATTAGCAGTTAAGTTTTAGGAGAGTCAGAAGTTGTATGGATTTTTGACAGCACAGGGTATCGCTCCCCCTAATCCTATGGTTGTTCAAGGGTCAACTGTACATTCCTGACATACATGCCATTTTGTAACCCACTACTTCCTTGAGTTGACAACACTTCATAGACAGACTTGCCTACCAATAAATTCAAGAGCAGGCTATCACTGCATCAGATTTATTTAACTTTCTATTGGGCACTTTGGTTGCTTCACAATTTTTTAATGACAACAATACCCTAGTGAACCTAACTGTAGCCAATTCTTTGCACATATTCAAAATTGTATCTTTGGAATAAATTCCTGGAAGTAAAATTTCTGGTCCAAAGGTTACTCACTTTTGAAATGTCTATGTATAGTTTCACAAAAAAGCAGAAGTTCACAACATGCTTCAAGAGTGCACATACATGCATATTTATCACAGCTTTCTCAACAGTTGGTGAGGCCATCTTTCTATCGTACACAATCTAACAGCAGAAAAAATGGTTCTAATTTGTACTTCTTGGACTACCGGCAAGATTACACACCAAGTCAGTGGTGTACTGTTCATTTGTATGTCTTCTTTTGTGAAATCCCTGTTCAGGTCTTTTCATCTCTATACTGGGGCAGCTGTTTTATTCTGGTTGAGAGATTTCTTCCTTCAAACTATGAAATTTTCATTGTCACAAAGAGTTTTTTTTTCCAGTTTATAACTGGTCATTTAAATTTGCCAAATATTTATTATAAAGATGGGCTTAATTTTTTTAGTCCAACGCATCTATTTCCAATTTATGATTTCTGGATTTGGTGTCACTTTTTTTTTTTTGATGTCACTCTTTAGAAATTTCTCCTCCATACAGATTTATCAAAGAATTCCCCTAAATCTTACCTTAGTACCTTTTCCATATTACTCTGATTCAGTTTTTATGAGGCAAAGCATTTAGGGAGATATATTTGAAATCTTAGCATATTATTTCTTAAAATACCTCAGGTTGGACAAAGCATACTGCCTAGCCAAACCATTGTATTAAGGATGATATAGAAGCAGCTTTATCTAAGCTCCCAGAAAAAAATACTATAAAAAGGCACATCATATACGCTGGCTTCATATTTTTAGCAATTAATTTTTATCCCAATCCATATACCTCTGTTCTGCTTTCCGGGCCTATTTATCCCACAGCTTACTTCACATCTGTACTCAAATTACTTCCTCAGGGAAAATGGCCTCACAAGGTGCCTATTACAAAGTAGTTCAGAATTTTTCCTTTTATTCTACAGCCGATCTCAGTTGGAAAGGATACATTTATTTTGTTAATTTGATTACCTGAGCCATAGCAGAGATGACTAATTGTGATCTTTACTGCATGACACATACATAGGTGCTCAAGGGGCAGAGAGAAGATCCCAATATAGCTTTTTGTCTTGTTAGTGAACATTTGTTTGTTTTTCTAACAAAAATAAAGTCAGATTGAAGCCAAACAAAGCTGGCAGACAGTCCTGCTTTGGAAGTAATCAGTTTTTCCCTCACACAGTTTCAGAAAAGCCAAAGAGGCTCATCATCATGCTAAAAATTCATTCCTGATGTGTTGAAAAGGAAATATATATTTCACCCCAAAATGATCTGCTGAATTGTGTTTTTTCAGTATCATTTCATGCTCTTAAAAACAGGTAAATACCAGCATTCTTTCAGAGGCTCTGCAGTTTTAAATTATACACAAACGAGATAAACATTTGATGTCTAAAACTGGTACTTGAAGAAGAGTAGTAATGCAAATCTGTGTAGAGTGTGCAGTTTACAGAGTACTTTATAAACATTATTTTATTGAGCATTCACAACTTTAGTGTAGGACAGAGATTTTATAGTCAGGGAAGGAACTCAACCAGAATGAAGGAATCTACTCAGTGGAAGAACTTGAACCCAAGATGCCTGCCGCCTGCCCCGGGTGCCTACTAGCTGCCCCCACCTCCTGCCTCTCTGAATGTTCCCTTCTTGATACCCAGCATTCATCACCTCCTTAGGAGCCATCTCAAAAGGCATGTTCTCTAAACCTTCACAGACTGCACTCAGACCACATTACCATTGTATTCTGTCGGTACTTAAATACTCCACAGTCTATTATTTTGCATTACTGGCAAATCTCTTTTTCTCCCACTTGTAGATAAACCCTTTGAAAAGATTGTTAGTTCTTCAAAGATAAAAGCTTTTTTAACTTCCCACAGTGCCTAATGTAAGGCTTAAAAACTGATTGTTAATAAACTGGAACAGGGGAGTCATGTTCCCAAAAAAAGAAAACAAGCTATTTTTAAAGGCCATACCTGACACTACCCCATACCTGGTGACCCCACACCCACCTGCAGGCTCCCAGATCCGCTCACAGGGCGCGCGCGCACACACGCGCGCACACACACACACACACACACACACACACACACACTGAACACACCCAACAGGAACACAGTGTTCCCAAGGTAGGCTGAGGTTTTTAAACCTGAGGGGGTGGCACTATTTTTCCTCTCCTAAGACCTGGGGAGTGGCAACTGGAGGCTTTTCTTTACAAAACAGGTTTTTCACGTTAGCTTCTGCCCCAGCAGGAGCTCCAGGCTGGAGCAAGAAGGGGCTAGGAAGGAAGGAAAGTGCTAAGCAGAGACAGCTGGGAAAGGGCCCTTTCACTCCCAATGATGAAATTCCCAAGAAACTTCCATTGTTTTATCTTCCGGCATCAGGGAAGGTGAAAGAGTAAGTGCGTGAGGGAAGAGGGAGAGACAGTGCCTTCTCTCCCAAGACAAGACATGTCTCATGTTGATGAATTTACAGCCCAAGTGTCAACTCTGCCACGGAGTCTACTTTTACCTTTGTGACATGAGAGTAGAAAATGTTCATTTTCAAAACCCCAAACTATTTCCCAAAGGCAAACCTTCCACTAGCATCTGTTTTTCCCCTTCTATATCGAAAGTGTCCTCCATACGTGTATATAAATATGGGTGGTTATATTTGCTACCCAACCTGGTGTATTCACCTCGAGATGGATTTCCTCTCAACCCAGAAGAGTCACAATCAGACACGCTGGGCCTACTGCACGCATCCATCTTTACAGCCGCAATTAAACACAAGACATCCACAGTCGTGCCAATTAAAACCCACTGGACACACCAATTCAGTGCATAGGAAAATGCATCAATTTCTGCTCTTAAGGTCATTTCCTGAGATGTACTTGTCAATATTTAACTCATTAACACTGTGGATCCCCATTTTTAGCATTCTCTTTACATTTTGCAACCTCATGCATTTTCTGGGTAATGAATAGATCCTGTGAGCTCTAAGTTCCGACTAATGAGAGCAAACTCCCATTATGATAATGTTGATAATTCATAACTTAGGAGAAGCCAACTTCAAGATGTTTCTTTAAAAAAGAAAATGTGTAAATTAGTCACGAGTGAGGGATGACCTACAGGCTGGAGAACAGTCACAAATACTATCACTGCTGTTCTCTTTTCCCGAAAACAGAAACGTAATTCTTTTACAGACCATAGGTAAGACACACGCAAATGCAGAGCACAAAGTCAGCACTATTATAACCTGGCGTGGGGGGCGGCAGATAAAAGGGTAGCACGAGGAAGCCTTATAGAGATGGAACCATTCTGCTTCTTGACTGTGGTGATTGTTCCGTGAATACACGTGACAAAACTGCATACGTGAGTACACATGACAAAACACATAAACACATACGAATGAGTGCGTGTAAAACCACGGGAATCTAAAGATGATCTGCAGATTGTACCTTGTCTTGGTTTTGATTCTGCAGGAGGCCATGCGAGATGTTACCACTGGGGGAAAATGGGTGAGAAGGTATGAGATCACCCTGTATTTAGCAGGGGACTGGGGGAGAATTCCTGTGAACGTACAACTACTTAAAGACAAATTTTTCAAAAAGAAAACCTGTCAGGTGCAAACTGTTTGCTATCCACCCATCCATCCACCCATGCATGGATATACATGTCTGGTCAGGCATGTATTCATTCAACCAACATTTACTAAGCAATTCGCATTGCTCTATAGCTGGGACTATAAACACTAAAATGATTATATTCTTTGATCTCTAGGAACTCACAGCTTAGATAACCACTACAAAAGCCATATATAAAGGAAAGAGAAGATACAATTATGCTCCATGTGAAAAAGACACAGAAGAGCCTGTAATTGGTCCACCTTAGAGTTAAGCTTTAGGGGAAAGCAAATGTATTTGCCAATCACCATTCTATTCACAAAATAAATGATTATGTATGGTCAGTATAAAATGGTCATATTAACCTTAAGGTTCACATCATGAAAAATCTCAACCCTTAAGAGAACTTTTTGCTGAAGGTATTTCCATCTTAAGAGGAAAGAACGTTGAGTTACAATAAGTTGACTGCTTTTGTAAGATGGGTTGTGTTTGACTTCAAAAGCTCAATGTTTCTTTTAAATTCCTTTTTGAGATATATCTTTGAAATGTTATTAAAAATTGTTCAAGGAAAATTTACAGCTTAAAGCATGTAAAACTGAGGAGTGATAGCCTCCCAGGGGAAATAAAAATGCTTGATATTAAAATTTAAACATCTATAACTAATGAAAGAACATTAACCTGGAACAGAGATTATTATTTTTCAAAATATAGTTATTGGGGGTAGGGGGTGGTGCCTGGGTGGCACAGTCGGTTGGGCGTCTCTTGGTTTCAGCTCAGGTCGTGATCTCCAGGTTGTGAGATCAAGCCCCACACAGGGCTCTGAGCTCAGCATGGAATTTGCTTGAGTTCTCTCTCCCTCTCCTTCTGCACCTCCCACTCACTCGTGCTGTCTCTCTCTCAAATAAATAAATCTTAAAAAAAAAAAAAAATTACAGCCACAGACTCACTTCATATGTATGTGTTTCCTTGGAAAAGTTTTATAAAAGTAAACGATGCCATTTTAAATCAATATGATCTTTATGTAAGAGATACTGTCTCTTTGATTCTGATTAATTTTGAATTAACAGTACCTCAACACTTTAACTTTTTTTCACTCAACGCTTTAATATTCATTTATCTAATCTCTCTGTCAAGCTGGTCTAATTAGATCTTTGGGTTCCTTCATACTTCTAATATCATAGCTAAAAAAATGCTACAAAAGAAAACATAATTCTGTATAAAATTTAAAAATAAAGAAATGATCCTACTATTATGCTTTAGCATTAATAAAGATTTATTACAAAGTATTACTTTTGGAAATAGGCAAAAATAAAAATAAAGGACCAATGTTAGGTTTCAAAAATATAATACAATAAAGATAAAAATGAAAATTCTACATATATTTTTAGCCTTAGCTTGGATGATCACTGGACTCAAGAGGGGAGGCAAAGATGGAAATACTACTACATGAAACTGTTGGTTTACCCCAGCATGACCCTGCAATGCCCCAAAATTTTCACACAGGACCTACTGTCCATAAATTCAATATAAAATTGTGCCTTACCTAAACCGTCATTGTATAAAGTATATAGTACGGCTTGTTCAAAAACCAAACTCATCAATGTCAAAACCTGAGTGTGGTGCTGAGCAGACATTTTGGTTGGAAGAATTCAACTAAAGGTATCACATATTAAAATATATAAATGGTAAACCAGACATACAGGTCCCTTAATTCAAACTTTGCTTAATAAACAGTCATTAGAAGATCATGTCTCTGAAAACCTAATCTGTCACAGACTATGGAAACAATTCATCACCACTTCACTTGTATTTTTTTGAGTCTACTAAGTACCAGTCATTGTGGCCAGTGCTAAAAATCCAACGGGTCATCCATAGTCAATAGGCTTCATGCCATCATACAGAACACCTGTGAGGAAAAGGGCCCACACACGGAATACAGAACTGGGCCATCTGGTCCACCCACCCCTCCTGAAAAACACTAATGCCCTGAGTGGATGTGCTGGACGGTGCAATCCCAGACCAGGTCACAGAATTCTGGAGACCCCAGGAATCTCCCTCAAGCCAAGAACAATTTCAGGAATGAAATCAACTTCCGGCACTACAAACTCAGCACCAATATCAGTATGCCTAAGACTTCTCTCCCTTATTTTCAAACCACTTAAGACTGAGTAAGACTCCTTGAGTACCTCATTTAGATACACAGACTGCACTACAGAACAAAGCTATGGTTATTAATAGACGTTTTCTCCACAATTTCTTTTGAGAGCTGTCCTCTCTCCTTAAACACACCCTAGATATAATATTAAGTCTTACAACCCAGGTTTCCAATAGCTGAGATAGTCAAAAAAATGTTTATGCCAACTATCACAGTAATGCTTGCCTCAGAAAAGCAGACCTTCTGATTTCTCTCCACTCTCTCCAAAATCTCCGGGACTTAAAAGCTTGACACCACCCCTGACCCCTCCTCGTCCACCCAGATCTTTCCCATTTTACTAGCTGCCAAGTCCTGTAGGTTCTGAGAATGACTCTCAAGTTGAGCCCTTCTATTTGCACTGCCACAACGTCCAGAATGGCACTAAATAAAATCTATAACATAACGTAAACCGTATCTCGGAAATCATTCCCTACCATGTACACATCTTATCCAACAACCATACTCGTACTACTTTTGCACACCTTTCTTCCTTAGCATCTTTGCACACACTGTTCCTCCCATCTCAACTCTCTAAAGAAATCCCATCTTTACAACTGAGCTCTAATGCAACCTCCTCGAAGAAACCTAACTCTATCATCTCTGAACCCCCACAATATGCCTTGTTCATATGTCTTGCAGTGCAGTTACTCGCGTAACTATTATGGAAGTATTTATGTAAGGAGAAGACTGGCCTTGTCCCACCCAGTTCAAGGATGTATCTTACTTGTTTTTTTGTGAGTACTGCGCCTCAGATAGGACACTACACACAGGAGATAATAAACATTTATCAAATGGAACTGACCTTGAACATTCATGTTAAGATACTGACTTACTCTCAAATGCAAGCACTGTGTAAACATGGCTAAGTTTTGATGAGTAGGAGGACAGAAACTTTAGCAGTTCAGCTGACTATGGCAACTGTTATTTCCTAATACTCATTATCAAATTCACCAGCATCCATTGCTCAACTTCATGAATAAGGAGCAAAAAAATCAAAGATACGGCAATGAAACTCCTCAGATCACTTACACTTACACACATACACACACACACCAAGAGCAGGGTAGGGAGACCCCAGGACAAGATAGTAATGTTTTTCAGCAGAATGCCTTCAGTCAGAACACCTGATCTTGTCTCCACATTTGTTACTGTGTGAAAATGTGCAAGGTATATAAATTTTCTGCACCTTGAGGTGCCTGGGTGGTTCAGTGGATTAAGCGTCTGCCTTCAGCTCAGGTCATGATCTCAGGGTCCTGGGATCCATCAAGTCCCACATCAGACTCAGAAGACAAGTCCACAGAAGCAGACTCGGTGGGGAGTCTGCTTCTCCCTCCTTCTCCCTCTGCCCCTCCCCCTACTCACACGTGTGCGCGCACGCACAGGCACTCTCCTTCCTTCTAATAAATAAAATCTTTAAAAAAATTTTTTTCTGCGCCTTAATTTCATCATATGCGAAATAAAGATTAGCATGCCTGGCTGGCTCAGTCGGTAGAGCACGCAGCTCTTGATCCTGGGGTTGTAAGTTCTAGGCCCACGTTAGGTGTAGAGATTACTTAAAAATAAAATCTTTCTAAAAAATAAAAAATAGGAGCGCCTGGGTGGCTCAGTCGATTAAGGGTCTGCCTTTGGCTCAGCGGGGAGTCTGTTTCTCCCTCTGCCCCTACCCTGCCTCACTCTCACTCTCTCTCCCTCTCAAATAAAAAAAAAAATCTTTAAAAATAATAAAAAATAAAGATTATGACATTGTATCGTCTTCACATAAAACATGTATGTGCTAAGTTAGTGCTATACGGGCATTTGCTATTACTATTTTCTGTAATTTATAATGGTTTATTCACAACTTACTTCAGTATTGAGAATGAGGTTATCTACCGGCTAATTCTTAATAGAAAGGTTCTCAAGTGCAATTAGCAGCATAAGGACCCAATCTTGAAAAGGGATCTGACCTGGTAGTATCTCCAAGCTTTTACTGTCACAATGATATCGGAAGGTCAGGGGGTCCCAAAGAGCGCTCAAAAGAAGCAAACCCAGGATAGGATCTCTTTTAATTCAGCTACATTGAACAATATTGGAGTTGGTTATAGAAATCCTAGTTATAGCTGGAGTTCGAATTGACTGAAAGACTTAATAGATTGCTGAGTCTTAACATCAATTAAGTAAGACCTGATAAGTATGTCCAAAAGAGTAATAAAATAATTCAGAAGGACCTCATAAATATGTAACATTAAATATTTGTAATGTGTCATTCAATCAAACAGATAAGATCTGTGCTTCACAGAACAGGAACTCATAAAGCATTTAAATGAATATGAGAAAAGCATTAACTGAGGCACAAATTAAAACTGAGACAGCACAATGATCTCCACTGGTAGGAAGACTTTCTAGCACATAGATATCTCAGGAGACAAGGTGAAGTAAGAAGAAACAGAGTAAAATTATGAATTTGAGATTCAAGAAAGCAGCAAAGACTGGTCAGGATCTTAAGATTATCCAAACGTGTAAAAAAAAAAAAAAAAAAAGAAAGAAAGAAAAGAAAAAAGAAAAAGGAAGAAAGGTAAATAAGATTCCATGCATGATAAGTAACGTCTGACAAATTGACTGAAAAACCTTTCCACAAGGTTAAACTGAGCTTTCCTTCATGAAATATTATTTTTTCATTAAGTCTATAAACTTGAAAGATTGGATGAAATAAGGGTCTAGTGCTGCTCAAGCTTTTCTAATTATCCCACTAATGGCCAGAAGGAAAATAAAATTAAGACCCTCGTCTTATGACAGATTAAACCGTTTCAAACATCAAAAATTAATGCACTCAAATGCTTCAAAAGAATAGAATATGTTTAGTGCTGGCTAAATATGGGTGTGGGAAAGGACAAGGAAAAGATCATTCACAGAAGCCTGATCAAGGGCCATTCTGTCTGTGATGACACAGGAGCAATGAAACCAAGGCAACTCCAAAAATAATTCTGACTTCCCTATAAACACGTGGCAGTCCAGGCTGGAAACGTGAACACTGACACACACACACACACACACACACACACACACACTCTTGGCTTTCATAAAAGTTTCAGTGATTCTTGATATTTTACTAAAATAAAGTAAATTTGGATTATACAATTATCTTGGTCCTCAACCAGGACAACTAGCAAAATCTACCAAGCTCCCATTTCTAAACAGCACTAATTGATTGATGCAAAGAAACAAAAGTAGTATATACTGTAAAAGACATGGTGGGTTTAGATTTTTTTTTTTTAAGATTTTATTTATCTGAGAGAGCACGAGTAGGGGAAGGGGGGCAGGCGGCAGAGGGAGAAGGACAAACAGGCTCCACACTCTCCCCGCTAAGCAGGGGGGGGGGGGGGGCCGAAGCAGCAATGGACCCCAGGACCCCGGGATCATGACCTGAGCCAAAGGTAGACGCTCAACCAACTGAGCCACCCCGGTGCCCCAGGTTTAGATTTTTCTCTTGGGAAGAGTTCCTTGGGGAAGGTTTGTATTTCTCTGTTCGAGGCAATATTTATGTCTTCAATAAAGACCAAAATTCTAAAAACTGGGCAATGGATCTAGTTATAATAAATTTGGCAAGCCCTCACAGCAATTGCTGTTTAGGCTGAAAGAAGAGAGTGGGAGAACATTATATCCATTAAACACTCCTTAAGGATTCTATGTTTACAGACAATCTTGTAAGGAATTTTGTGTCTATTCTTATTCAATATACAATACATTTTAGCAGATCATATTTCATTTCTGTGCCTTTTTGGCAAACTGAAAAAAAAAAAAGATATGGTCAATAAATGAGTAACTTCTCCAGTCAGAACATTAATAAAAAACTTCTTCTACTTTGTCCTTAGATAAATGACTCATCAGAGTGTCCAGGAAGATACACCACCTCACAAAAAGATCAGTGAGTGAGAAAAACCTATCAGTTCCCAAAATGCAGAGGAACGAAAGGAAAACAACCCAGAAATAAAGCGTCTAGTTCCACGATCTGACCACAACTACTTCTGCCCTCTTCATTCACCAGCAGGGTTATCTGGGATCTCTAATGCTGTGTCTGTAAAATGGGATCATTGAAAGAATGCCCACTTTGCAACATCTCACCAGCACCATGCCCACCAAGCACCCAGATCTTCGTTTTTAAAACCATTCTCCGATAACAGGAATCAAGGCCATCGAATACGAGGAAATTCAGACAAAACTGTCACAGCCAAGAGAAGCCAAAGAGACATGACCACCACATGTAGTGTGAGATGCTGGGTAGAATCCTGGAACAGAAAAGGGACAGTGGGTAAAAACTGAGTCAGGTATGGACTTCAGATTAATAAAAATGAATCAATATTGGTTCATTAACTGTAACAGCTGTTCCATACTAATGTAAAATGCTAGTGATAGGGAGAAGTGGGTATGGGGCATATGAGAATTCTATCTTCACAATTTTCTATAAATCTAAAACGTAAAAAAATAAGTTTATTTTTAGAAATGCCTGCCTCATCTTCTAAGCGAGGCTAAATTTTTAAATAGTTTATGGAAGGAGAAGTTGTTGTTCAATGGACATAAAGTTATAGTTACACAAGATTAGTAAATTCTGGACATCTTACACCATGGTGCATACAGTTAACCATGTGTTGTGCTGTACAATGATACAGTATAGTTAGCAATACAATTAAAAATTCGCTGAAAGGGTAGATCTCATTTTAAGTGTTCTTACCACAAAGGGAGAAAAAAAAAGCAGAGGGACACGATCTCTTGGACGTGATAGATATGTTTATTACAATGATTAAGAGGTGATGGTATCGTGAGTGGATGCTGATGTTCAAACTCAGCAAATTATTATACACAGTTTTTTATATATCTCAATAAAGGTATGAAAGAAGTTTATGGAAGTACTTAGTTTGTTCACAGGCTGCAATACCTCTTCTTAAAAATGTATTTAAAAAAATAAATCTACTTCCCCATTTGTTTTGCAAAAGCAACAACCTACTCCATTTTACTTTGAAGGGCTCCTAGAGATTTCTTTCCCCCTGAAGAAAGAAATGAGGGTGACACTGGATAGGTCCTTCAGAGAGGCTCAGAGGAGAAAAAGAAGTTACCCATAAGAAATTACAAGCTGGCAATGAATCATGTCAGGGTGTTCACTTCTCGACTATGGCTGAGATCATCTGCAGAGATACACTGTAAACACTCTAACAAGGAATGTTTAATTATCACTAACAGAAATGATCGCTATTTAGAAAACACTATTGTAATTTTTTTTTACCACAGGTATTTTCATCTGATTATCTTACTACTATATTTCTGCATAGGCAAGGAATACACTCATACTCCCTTGCTACACCATTATAGGTATTAATTTTATTTTTTTATCTCTTTACTGTCATTGATTCTCCTGTAAGTCATTTAAACATTCTTCATCTTCTTTGGAAAGAGCTACTGAAAAACAGAAAAAAAACAAGAAATTAACATATATATTGGTTTTGAAAATCATAGCTATATGAAGCTTAATTGTATATAATGCAACTAGACATACACTTATCTTCCCCGCATCTTTTCAAAATCAGCTCTTCTTCATCCCCGAAAAATTCCGCTTAGTCCACATATCTGGGTAAGAAAGTCCCCTCCCCTCCAACTCAGGAGTGGGCATCTGACCCTGGTCTAACCGATCTGAATACTCTCCCCCTCGTCATCTTGGCTGATTTAGGGAATGGGTAACCAGGCTAACTGTTAAGTTATCAGAAAAACTGCTTGCTCTTTCTCTAAGAATACAAAACGTCTATAAAAGAGGCAACCGGCAGCCATACTGTTGCCACACTTTAATAATCTGAGAATAAAGCACTGAAAAGTGAATAGAGAAACAGTACCAATGACATAATTGGAACTGCTGCAAAAGTCAGTACTTAAAAACAGCTTCACTTCTTAGATGAACCCGTCCCATAAGCCACTAGACCATGAATCGGTTTTTGATGAGGCGAGTTTGAGCTGGGCTGTCAGCTGAGATTGGATACGGCCACAAGGGTCAGCAACCTTAAGGGACAGTGGCTTAGGCAGAACTGTAGTCTCTGTCTCTCACATTTGGATGGCGAAGTCAGGCACGGCCCACGACTGGAACAGAGGCCCCGCTCCCGTGCGTGCCACAGACCCCGTGTGCACGGCAGCTCACGGGACCACCACTCCGGAGCCTGACTTCGTGTCACTGGTTGACTAGGACAGCCAGACCTCCAGCCACCGGATCTACCTACATTCCACGCAACGGAAATAAAGACAGGATGAAGAGGTGGAGCAAAGAGAACACACTAGATGACTTTAAAGGTAGGCTTGTAGAAGCTTACGTCCACTTACGTCGCACTGGCTGGACCTCGCCTGGCTACATATAAAGGCTAGAAAATGTCATCTTTACTTTGGGCAGCCAGGCACACAAGGGAAAATTCCATTACCACAGAGGGAAGAAAGAACAGATAATGCGGGACAATCAGCTTCTGCCACAGCTGCAGCTGGGTATCTATAATTTCCAAACAGAACAACTCACACAGATCCAATGGCTACATCATAGGTGTTCTTTCAATGACTGTATTTTTTTAAAAAGGGAGTGAGAGAAACTTTAAGGCATCAAATCATTGCAGTACTTATGTTCTGGATATCCTACACAACAATAACACACGATTAGAGTCCAGCAATATTAACATGAATTTCACATTTTAGAAAATGCAAATTCTGGGAGTAGAGCTTTATCATGCAGCCCAAAGTTGTTAACATAAAGATATAAATTCAATGAGGATTAAAATCTAGACCATATAAAGAAATTCTCCAAAGAAAAAGATCAGAAGCTCAATTAAAAAAAAAAACCTGGTTATACATACGGATAAATGACTGGCAGAAAGGGAAACTCAAATGACCCAGAAGAATATGACTTTTGGGTAAAGAAAAAGCAGAATGATCACACATTGACTTTCGCTCTCTTCCCAATTCAAATAAAATGAGAGGGAATAGATTTTTCTTTAGGCATAGAATGTGAGATGAGTCAATAACAGGAAAAAAAATTTGGAAAGGCAAAAAGCATATGGAAGAAAGGTAAATGATTTAGCAGACCCTAGAAAGCTGAACAAAACTAAGCCAATTGTGAGGAAAACCGAGAAGCAATATGACTTACCCAAAAAAACCTTCCAGAATCTGGGAAGCTGTCAGCTCCATATGACTCTAGAAATGGGGGTAAGATTTAGCTAAAACAAGAGACTGGTTGACAATCTCTCTAAGAATTTGTTAGATCTCCAGATACACTACCTTAGTGAAGCAGATGTCTACCCTTCCCAATCCTGGAAGACTAGCAGTTTATTCCCTGTATAGAGAAAAACCTGGGGCCTCTCCTGAGACATCGGGGATACTGTATGGATGAAGGAATCACAGAACAGAGTGAAAGAGGGAACAGTCCGTTAAGATGTTCAGTTTTCTTTTTTTTAAAGATTTTATTTATTTATTTGACAGAGAGAGAGAGATCACAAGTAGGCAGAGAGAAGGGGGGGGGAAGCAGGCTCCCTGCTGAGCAGAGAGCCCTATGCGGGGCTCGATCCCAGGACCCTGAGATCATGACCTGAGCCGAAGGCAGAGGCTTTAACCCACTGAGCCACCCAGGCGCCCCTCCAGTTTTCTTCTTATTCAGGGTGCGAATTGCATGCCTGGCCTATACATTTGAGCGGGAGTCTGGGAGGTCTTTCTATAGAGAACCTAATTAGCCCGAGAATCAAGCCTAAAGATGTTTCCTGCCCTAAGGGGTTCAAAAAACAGTAGCCCAGCCAGTGACTCTGCTGAAGTGCTCACAGATCAGCTCAGAACATCCAGGAATCTACTGAGTGCTCCAACCAGAGATTATGGAGATTATTAATGCATTTGAAAAATAAGAAGAGGGTGTCATTTTAAAAGGATTACTGTAAGAACAAAAACAAAAAGTGTTTTAAAAGTTAAAAATATGATAGTAAAAAAAAGTGAGATTGGGGTGCCTGGGTGGCTCAGTCGGTTAAGCGTCTGACTCTTCGTTTCAGCTCAAGTCATGATTCAGGGTCGTGCATCAAGCTCCTCGTCAGGCTCCGTGCTCAGTGCCAAGTCTGCTTTTCCCTTTTCCTCTGCTCCCCCACCCCACTCTCTCTCTTTCTCTAAAATAAATACATATTTTTAAAATGTGAGATAATAAAACTATAGGAAGACTATGAAGATAATCTTTCAGAAAGTAGAACAAAAGACAGAAAATAGGAGCAAAATAATAAAAACATTGGCATTTGATCCCAGAATATCTGACATCAGAATATGGGAGTTAAAAAGAAAACAGAAAATGGAGATGAGGACAGCATCAACCAGAGGACCCCCCTCCCCCACTTTCATTCCCTTACTTCAAGAACTGAATAGATGATGAAAATAAATTTTGAGATGGTACTCTTTGGAGGAAATAGTACCTTGGATCCTTTGATATGTCCCTATCTGCCTGCCCTATAACAATGGAGATGTCAACCATTTACCTCTCTTAGGACCTAGCTACCCAGGAAGGAGGATATACATAGGAAAGAAGGGAGGAACGAAGGAGGAGGAAGGGGGAGAGAAGGAGACAGAGGGCACAAGGAGGGGAAAGGATGCTAGCGGGACCCCAGGATGAGAGCTGAGCACAAGATAGGGCAGGGCTGAAGGCCCCAAGAAGGACGCGGACACAAACTTCTCATGACTTGGGATGTACAGAGAAAAGTTGGGGATTTAAGCAGGAATGAGAATGTTCAAAACTCAATGAACAAACAACCAAAAGAAAAAAAAAATCAGACAATAAAATTTACAGGAAAGGAAAAGTAATCAACATACATGGCACAACTGTGAATAGCAGCACCATAGGTATAATTAAGTGAACATTTAATACTGATTTAATCAATGCTGAAACAACTACGTTGGAGAGACAGAGAAGCTGTGTGTTTGGCGGGGGGCATGGAGATGAAATGAGGTAAGTCCTCATATTGTACATGGGCAAGCCCATAGATAAGGGTTAACACTAAAGGAAATAAAAAGAAAAAAACAGCAACATATATGAGTTATTTAGAGATATGATGCTTAAAAATCAAAAGAACCTGAAAAGCAGTTGAGAAAAGTTCCTCAGAGGATGGAAAAACAGAGGGGAGAAAACAAGCAAAGAATTACTGCTTTTTCTTCACAGGCTCCATTGGTCAATTTGAGTGTTTAAACTATGTGCAAACAAAATTGTGATGAACATCAAAACTGAAAGACAAAATGAAGAGGATTTCTAACAGATGGAGGGCATTCCAGTGAGTAATGCACAGTGAGGAGACCTATATGTATCAGGGGCTATGGGGAGCTGTGGGGGGGTCAAGATCAAAAATACACTCTGAACCCACCACAGTGTGTGTGGTGGTGGTCGGGGGGGCGTACAATTTATACAAGAAGAGTTTACGCCAAAGAGGATGTGAACCTATTAGAGATTTTGACCAGAGGACCCATGTGACAATTTTAAGATGACGGATCTTCACAAGCGTGAGAAGTTGGGGAGTGAGAGGCAGAGACTCCAGTCAGAATGATATTTCAACAGTTCAAGTAAGAATTAATAAGGGTCTGAATTTCCACAACAGCAAGGGATATTATAATGAGGGAGAGAGAGTGAGGGGAGAGGTTAAAACTCACCAGAAATCAAGTAAATACACATCAAAATAACAAGATACTACTTTATACCTATCAGGATGATAACAATTAGAGAGGAGAATAATACCAAGTTCGGGCAGTGGTTTGGGGAAAGGGAAAACTTTACAGACGGCTTATAGATATTTAAACCAGCACAGCAATTATGGAAAAAATAAAAATAAAAATATGGTTAGTGACATGAAGTATGTTTATGCTCATATGATCAGGCATCTCCGCTCTTCTTAAGTACACATTTTTGGAAATGTTTAAGGCAACACCGTAGTATTGAGACTTAAAGGCATTCAAGATTTCCACTAGGGAATGAAAAACTAAATGGTGGCTGGTAAATGTTACAGAATACTACACAGAAGTGAGAGCTAATAGCAACATAGATAGACTTTGAAGTACAGTATTTGGGGGAAATGGTAAGAAAAATAAATGAGTTGTATAGCATAGAATCATTATAAAAATGAAGCACACACACTTACAAACACCACAGATGACTCTGCAAGGTCTCCTACCTATCAAGGGATATATTTCAGGGACCCGGGGAAGTATGCTTGGCTGGTGGTGAGGAGCAGGGCAGAAAATGGAAAGAGGAGTGGAAGTGGAAACTGAAGAAAAAGCAAGGGGAGTGAGCAAAACAGGAGAGGAGCCTTTGGGTACCAGGAAGGGAAGGGGAGCACAGACTGAGTACTGGGATGGATTCGACCGTCATCAGAAGATCTAAAGCACCATCACCACTCACACCAAACCGACCCCCAAAGAGAGAAAGACAGACAGAATTGGGATCAAGTAGAGAGTAGAGGTGAGGCCAAAGAAAAAGAAAAGAGAATTTGGAACAGAAAGAGAAGGACTCCATGTCTGGCTCCCAAACCTTCTAAGTGTATGACCCTAAATGAACTATTTTATCTTTCTATGCCTCTGTTTCCTTAGCGTTAAAAAAGGAAGATGCAGTAACTTCTCAGAGTAACTATGAGGATTAAACTAGATCAGAAACCTGCTATACACTGTGTTAAGTCCAGGATATAGTGCCACACTTAGGCATTCTCATGGTTTGCCCACCTGCTGCCCATTGGGTAATTCTGAGAATTATATTTTTTAATTATTCCTTGTTTTTTTTTTTTTTAATCTTGCTACTAGTCCCACTTTTGAGAAGACTATTAATAAAAAAGCTTTTTGACACTCCATGGAAAGGAAAGAACAATGAGTCCATCGATCAAAACTGAGAATCAAGTTACCAGGCAAGGAACCAGGCGATCGACCCTACCCAACACCACGCTCCACCATCTTGACCAGATCACATCACACACTATTCAAAGGAAGAATTCTTCCCCCAAAGCAAGTTTTCATTCCAGTTTCCAACGTTTTAAAGTGAATGCCACTGGGACATCACAGCCTTAAGTAATGAATGAGGCAGAATCAAATGTGCCACCTCTAGATAAAGTCACCCTGCCTGGTGTCTGTCCTTTTCTTCCATTACCACGGCTTAGATAAAAGTTGGAGGGCAACTGGCTTTCCCTCCCTTGCATGCACTCTGCTCATTTCTGCCTCATAAACTACCAAATATACTCCAATTCGTGGCTCCAGGCCCTTCTTCATCATCCCTGCTAATCGACAGTCTTGGTTTCCCTCTAAAACCTCCAGAGTCTTCCCTGGCTGCCTTCTACTCTACCATCCACCAGAGCCATACCAGCAATCATTGAGAAAGCACATGCACATTAACTTAAACCTAAACAGGAGAAAGCCCTTGTATCAATCAGGAAACTCTCTTGTCTAGATTTTTTTTTTTTTGGCCATATGTTTACAATGAGAATACCTGCTATAATAAACTGAAATACCTAAAATAATTAAAGATGAAGTATCAAAGCACACTTCCTATATAAGCTATTAAATAAATATTTATAGGGAAAAAATTTTTCATTGGCCTTTTGTGGTGAAAAACTGTCTCTAAACATACTTCATTTACATTTAGTACATATTCCTTGTAAGAGATACAACTCTCAACTTTCCACGAAACTCTAAGAATTCCAGATGGCAAGAAATACCACCTACCACCATCAGTACCCCTACCTACTGATGCTATTAATACTGTGATAATGGACAAGGACTACTGTGCATCGGGCATTAAATGTGTTAATTCATTTAATGTTCTCCACAATCCTACTGCATAGGCTACCATCCCTATTTCACAGATGAGACAATGAGAGGACAGAGAAGGTCAGAGTGCCCAAAGTTACAAGCTGAGTGGGCAGGAGAGCAGGACGCGAGGCCAAGCAGTCAGAGGCTGGTGCTGTTCGGCACTCAACGTCCTGCTTCCACTGGCTTCGGGAACAGCTGGAACAAGGCTCTATGACAGGTGGGGGCTGCACACCTGGGTATCGGACCCGGCACACAACAGACGTTCCCCAAGTAACACGAATGGCCGTAAAGCTTAAAATTTCCACATAAATCTCTTTGGACGAAAAAACACGTTAAAAATATTGCTTAGAATTGTATCAGTCCATTGTTGAGAGGGGGAAATGACGTAGAGCAAAAAGAGAAAACCTTTTGGCATATCCGCATTTTGGTCAGGATGAAGGGTAAAATGGGACCTAGAAACTCATATTCACGGAGAAACTGGAGATAAATTCACTTTGTGGAACTAATGGGTATAGAATGTTGCTATGAATGTCTGAAGGTTTATTTATTAGTTATAAGAAATTTGAGTCATAAATTTTTTTTTATAAAATCCTAATCCCAGTAAACTTCTCCATGTATTCCATCATATAAAATATGATTAAGGTATGCTGAATTTGAAACTGCTCCCGTATTATCTTCAAGAGGTACTGCAGACTACTCACAGTATCAAAATTCTTAGACCAAAATGGTCTTAAAACAAAACCTATAAAGTTGACCCCCGGATTCCAAAAACTGAAAACCACGAGGCTAGTCAAAACAGCTAGGATAATTCATAAGGAGAATTCGAAGCAACTAATTCAGGGTGACCATTTAAACTTCTAGATGCTTTGGCCCCAAGTAATTTATACATGATACGGAATATTTTTTAAAAACCACAAAGGGCTCTATCATCAGGAGCTGGACTTTTTCACTGGCAAATGAAGTCCCAGAGAGTCACACTCACTGAGGAGTGCATCAGCGCCATGGCAGTGGGCAGAGCCCAGACCCGACGCGGACAGGAGAGGGGGGCAAAGAAGGGTAGGAAATAGATACTTGGTGTTAATATGACAGAACACAAGAGAACTTTGAAATTGGCAAGCTCAAAGGACTCATTTTACCAAGGAGGAAACAACCCATGACTTACCAAGAGCACAGAGCTAATGGCAGACAGCTTCAAGATCAGAGCCCCCATATCCCCTGCCAAGGCCTTTCTCCGGCTGTGTGGCCTCCTTGTTCACGTAATTTTTTGCTGTTCTGGACATATCAGTGTGCCTATATATTTTACTGACTTCATTAACATCAGGGCCTTTCATTCACTGGAGAGAGTATTTTCCATTCTTTTTTTTTTTTTGAGTACTTTCCATTCTTGATAGAACTGCTTCTTTCCCTATTTCTCAAAACCAAAACAAAAGGAATAGATCTATGATCTTATTAAGAAAAATGGCTCACAAGGTTTAACATTTTCATTGCACGTCCATCCTCGTTAAAAATTAGTGAGCAAAGATTTGACATTAAAGAAAATTAAAAGCCCGTTATAATATTATACTTCATATTTACACATAGCATTTATGCCAAAGCATCCTGACATCCCTATGAAGTGGGGAAAAATTATAACAATTAACATCTTATGGACAGGGAAGTTAAGACAAAGAGAAGTTAAATTTCTTGCTCAAGAGCATCTAGCAGAATGGGCAACAGTGAATAAGACATCTCAAGTCCCAGGATACCAGCCATTGACAACATTACTAAATATTTAAAAAGCAACAGAAAAATCATGTTAAGAAAAACTACCAAAGGCAAGTTAACTTGAAGTTTTAATAAGTCAAATCTGCCCTTTACTTTCCCACCAAAATGCCTTGTGGTCTTAACAACAACAAAGTCGGAAATTCAGACATTAGTTTCTCACTTAAATGTCTTTAAAAAGCAAAACCTGGGCTGCAAAGTAATTTATTAGAAGGAAAAACAAAAGCAACAATGCCTTGTGCTGATGGGCTACAGTAACAAATGAATGCAAGGCATTTACTGTGCCATCAAAGTATCTGAGGATACTTGTAAATTGTATTTTCTTGGTTCTCTACACAATGCAATAGAAAGCAACAAGGCCTGCCCTAGTCGGGCTGGTTTCCGTATCACTGTGAACGTATGATGCTCATCCCTAAAGCATGGGAACAAATTGCGGGCATAACCAACAGCCTTTAACCTACTCCCCATGGCTGATGAAACAATCCTGCCTCTGGGCTGGTCTTAAGTCTCTGCAGGCAGGGCTCACTGAGCCTCAGCACAGGAAACAGTCACGACATGTCCACAGAATATTTTTCATTTAACAGAGGAGGGTATATGGATAAGCAATGGTGACAGTTGGAAGAAAAACAACAGTATCAATTTACCCTAAACACAGTTGTTCTAGGCAGTAGGCGGCCAGTAAGCAATAGCTATAAAGCACCAGCCTAGGGCCAGGATAAATGGTTGCATGCATAAGGCCCAGGAACAAGTTCCAGGTGCAGTTGGCAGAGCAGGCATGGATAACGACAGACAAAACAATCCTACAGGCAACCGTGGATTGTACAGATGGGCAAGAAAGGCAGAGGAAATAGGAACCATCGCATGAGCGGTTCCAACCACCTCCAAAGGCTATCCTCCACCCCGTTCCACGAAGACGGGTGGGCTTGGGATCAGAAACACAGACAAATACAACACCTCCCTGAAGAAGGCAAAGGAAGAGGAGTCAAGGGGTCCCCACCAAGAGAAGACGTTTTAATAGGACTGAAGAGCTGTGGGAGGTGCACGGAAGGAAGGAAGGGAGAGTATCGAGAGAAGAAGAAAAGAACGAAGACCACGCTGTGATCGGAAGTGAAAACCAAGGACCATATTGAGCATACACATCAGTGCATCAGTTATGCAACATACATGTAACCCACATTTCACTGACTGTCACTTCTTTCCGAAGCATCTGTTAGGGTTTTTTTTTTTCCCTGTATGTTTGTTGGTAGTTTTTTTAAGGCCTGCTTTTATTGCTCACTTGTCATTCTACTTACAGTAAAGATTAATAACACTGCATATGGTGTGTGATGAATAAGAAATCCAACTTATATGGCACTAGGTGTAAAATTATGCAGTATATCCCTTTGAGTGTATAAGAATCCTACTTAACATGAAGAGTTTCCTACACAGAGAGAAGTGAAACTTATTCAAGTATTTGCCATGCTTTGGTCTACAAATAGGATCAGAAAAGTAATCTGTGAAAGCAAAAACTGTGCTACCCAACTATTTTGTCAAACTAAAAAATGTTCTTTCAAAGTTACAGTCAACTCCAACTCATCAAAAATCTACCCAACCAAAAAGCCAAGATGACCATAATTTGTTTTGGCTTTAATTCTACATGTAAAGAGAAGTGGAAAAATATTTAGAAGCCATGTCTGCCTCCTCTGGGAGGGAAGGGGAGTGAAATTGAACTCTGTGTAACAAAAGTCTGCATTCTTCCCCCTCCATTGTGGAGCCTACTAAAGAACGGGGAAATAGAAGAGTTAGAAAATACTGTCTTTACAGGAGCAAAAGGAGGTCCAGAACTGGGTCTGGTGGCCAGGGCCAGAGAAAAGTTGTAGTGCTCTGCATAACTTAAGAGCTCAGAATTATTTTTTTGAGTTGCTGGGAGCCATTCCTGAGAGCAAGAAAGGGAGTTCCAGACCACGATGGGCTGCCAGGTACAAGTTGTTGAATCCTGACGAGGGAATTTTAAAAAACATGGGCTCGGATCCAATTTCAAGCTTTTTTGTTCCTTTTCTATTTCCCTTATCTTCATAAAGCTAAAGCCAACTCCACATGGTCTTCTAATTAAAAAAAAAAAAAAAAAAAAAAGCCGAGCAAGAGGCTGTGGGCGTGTGTAGGTGGGTCCAAAGTGCAACGGGGACAGCCAGCTGGAGACGCTGAAACAGAAGCAGAGCTGAGGGGCCAGCTGTCCACAACCTCCGCCCATCCCCACAGACCAGGAGAAAACTCTGATCTCCTCCCATTAACTCTGAAAAGGGGCTCATTTCACTGGACTCTCAGGGAATAGATTACAGCAGGTTTTATACCAAAAAGATTTAAAGCAGTCAAAATGGTGGCTACTATGAGGTCTTTTAAAACCAGAACACTCGGGGGCACCTGGGTGGCTCAGTCATTAACTGTCTGCCTTCCGCTCAGGTCATGGTCCCAAGGTCCTGGGATTGAGCCCCACTCGGGCTCTCTGCTCAGCGGGGAGCCTACTTCTCCCTCTCCCACTTCCCCTGCTTGTATTCCCTCTCCCGCTCTCTCTCTCTCTCTCTGCCAAATAAATAAAATCCTTAAAAATTAATTAATTAATAAAATTTAAAAAACCAGAACGCTCAGTATAAGTTGAATTATCTATTAGTGAAGAAGGTAATTTTCAAGATATGTTAATGAGTGGCCTCCATCTCTTATACAAGTGAAGCAAATCACTTCTCCTGTCAGCTAGTCATGGACACTCACGAGAGACGAGTTAAATCACTGGCTGCAAACTGCAACTTAATTCAACACCTTTAAAAGAATATATATTATTGGTATAAAAATTCAAAAATTATTAGAGATAGCAACTTCTTAAAAGTTATGTTTGCCATCCATCAGAGAAACTAGGAAAAATAAAAGAGGAATGGTAACATGCAAAGGGAAAAGAGAAAGACGAAGGGTAAAAAGGAAGGAAGCCAAGGATGTATGATGAGGGGGGAGGAGGAGATAAGGGGAAATACGGACACACAGGGAGGAAGGAAATCAAAAAAATGAAATAAAAAGTGGTTAAATTAACTGTAGGTAATATTTGTTAAGTTTCTTAGAGCCTCAGTTTCCTCATCTGTAAAACAGATACGAAGAAACGTATCTCATAATTTTATCATTTAAATAATACATGCAAAAAATAACATCTAAAAATATATGAAGGTATGTGCATATCCACACACAGCCCAGAGTAAGATGCAGAAGAAGGAAACAGGAACTCTGAACATACAAAATGACCATGAATGAAACCTGCAACTGTGAACTTGAAGTTGTTAGTCCTATTATCTACTCTCTTTGAAATGTTCATTGATCCCTTTTCACAGGTTTTAACATCTTGAGCTTTATTCCTCAAAGAGCATGTATTTCAGCCCACCAGAAGGAAAACGATTTTCCAGTATACAGGGCTGAGGGCAGTGGGCCAATTCTAGTGCTTGGTCCCTTGTGTAGCTGACACAAATGAAAACGAATCTTTCAAATGAGGGCCTTGAAGCATATGTACAACAAAGTAACAGTATTAGTCATCATAACAACAATCTACGTTTATTTTGCTCTTTCTACAAACCAGGCATCACGGTAAGGCATTCAAGATCTATTCTTTCAAAACATCATAATAATCCTTTTAGATAGGTTCTCTTATTAAAGTTCATCTTACAAATAAGGAAAATGAATATGTTAAGTCACTTGCCCAGAGTCCCACAGCAATAATGGGTGAGTTAGATTTCGAGGCCAGCCTTTAAAAACTAAGCCAAATTTCATGAACCCTCAAGTACCTTCTACGTATCAGAGAATCAATAAATTACATCCCAAAAAGCCTTAATATAATCACATTACAGTTTTTCTTCATCTCTCCCCCCCTCCAAAATGGCAAGTTTATTACTGGACATACAGTAACTCTCGATTAGGTTCATGCATCTAATTTCCATGATATTTCCTACAGAAATCTAGATATTTCCTAGATTTCAGGTAAGAAAGACACTGCTGGGTCTCAGTTTCTTCATGTGTAATTGAAAAAGTTCCGAACGATGTCTATTCTATTTGATTTTATCAAATAGAAAATTACTTTGCAATCCCTCCCCCACCTTCCTAGCAATCCCAAAGCAATTCTGATCTTTTTTCCTGCTGAAACATGATGGAAATCTCTGAATAAGCATCTTCTGGAATAGTCTGAAGGAAGCACTCACCTAATAATGGTTACGTTACTTTGAATTCACACGGCAGAAATCAAGGCCATGCACTCTTTCATACCTTGACTTTATAGGAGAGCTTTGTTAAACTTTGAACTGTTAGTGAATAAGATACGCTAAGGGTTGTGCCTTTTTAACCAAAAATTTTAAGAAGTACACAGGAGCTCTGTACATTTTAGTAATACAGAAACACCTATGCCAAATACTTTGGCTTTTTCTTTTTTTTTTTTTTTTTTTTTTGCACTAGGGCTTGCTATTCAGAATGAAAGTACCAGCAGAATCTTCCTCCGTTGTCTGAGACTGTGGTTACCCTACTTCTAATAAACAAGGCAGCTTCCTGTCTCTGGCTTCCCATTGCTCAATAGGGGTTGAATCATGGCAGCTTTCACAGTCATGACCCCTGAGTGCACTCATGCTGAAGACTGTCTGCTTTGATTCGCTCCCCATTGCAGGAAGCCACTTATCAGAGAATACCTTACTTTGGCGATTTGAAATAATTGCATCAATGAAGCTGTCAAAGAGTTTATTTCTTACACTCAAATGCAGTATCTCATTACCTCTAAATTTACCTCCATTTGGTGCATGTAGTTGGACTTTTTCTAAGCCTCTGAAGGGATGAAGCTCTGTGTACACTTTTAGATGGTTTTGGAAGTGGTTAAAACAGCATCTGGTGGATGATTCTCTAATCAAATACTCGCATAGGCTTTTCTGAAGGATCTTTCATGACCGAGTCCACAGGCCAGAGTTCATAATCAGAAAATTAAAATGTATTTCAGGTTTAAAAAATTTTTTTTCACAAGAGACAGATCTTTTTCTTAAGGGTTTAAAAATACGGCTTAACAGGATATTCTCCCACTTTGGGCCTGTTCTGAAGTAATTTACTGTGCAGCACGGTATTCAGGTTGTTTTCAATACACTGATAAATTATATATGATACAGGCCCCACTTCTTTTATTTTGCTCATGATCTCCTACAGGATTGTGTCATCAAAAGGGCAGGCTTTGCATTTGCGACCTTTCTGAGTAAAAGAAAAAAGGAGAAGAAACCATCTTGCTTGACAGACAAAAGAGTTCATCTCCGGCTTTCCACCATCCCCACACCCCTTCCCCGTGGCAACCCACTCTGCTGGACAGCCTCGGCATCTTGATATTGAGACATTGCTTCAGATAGCCTGTAAAAGCTAAAAATCCTCTTCACTCTCCTTCTGCCTGGGCCATTACACAAGCCCTCATGCTTCCTAGAGATGTCAGAGTCCCAGCCGGTGTGAAATGGTGATGCTGTCAGTCAGCAGGAAAATTTGCTGCTTCTGAAAACCTCTCTCTCAGAGCTTCCTCTGTGCGGCACCTCCAGCTGCCTTGGAGCACCGTGTCAGTGTATTAAAATAGCTCCGGACTGATGACTTCACTAGTTCTCACAAACAGGCCAGTTGGCAGAACGCTCATGCAGTCTGCTTCTGATGGGAGGACATTTTTTTTTCTTTCCCCACCACCCTTAATATGAATATTCAGTTTCATTTTGACTCTAGAGGAAGCCTCCTTTGTCAGGTTAAATTCAGCACAAACCTCATGCAAAAACTTCAAAACCCTGCAAAGAGGCTTGAACCAAAAGAGCTAACCTACAGCCAGTATCAAGCATCCAGAGTCTGTATTAGCATTTTTTTTTTTTTTTGCTAAACGTCAAGGACATCAAAACTGCTAGGTATACCAACCTTATATAACATTTTCTTATTTCATTCATTTTAGGGCCAAATGTCTTCCTGAAGAATACTTGTGATAACACATAATCAAATTTTTTGAAGTCCTATTTCTTATGTTTACTGCTTTTCCACAAGAAAGCTGGCATAAGGTGTTGAAGTAAAAGTTAATTACCACTACAGCTAATGATGAATACTTAAATGATTTTTGAAATTTAAAAAAAAAAAAAATGTGCGAGGCATTCATGCAACGGAAAAGGCATTCTGTATCGGAATACCCAATTTTCTTATAATGTTTATAATTTTCCCTTATAGAATTTTTCACTTCCTTTTATGGATACCACATGCTAGGAAGAGAATATTCTATGGA
The DNA here is from genome assembly GCA_028534135.1 of Potos flavus. Classification (NCBI taxonomy): domain Eukaryota; kingdom Metazoa; phylum Chordata; class Mammalia; order Carnivora; family Procyonidae; genus Potos; species Potos flavus. The sequence goes on along the minus strand of CM052883.1, from coordinate 29,302,140 downwards.
AAAAATAGGACCTTCTGATGTTCTGGCATCATAACTCAGTGCTACGTCCACACTGCACTTTGATTCCAAAAGAGAGCATTTAGATTAACTGCTTCAGTGCCCAACGGACACAAGATTTATGCCTGGAGAAAAAGCTCCCATATGATTGTATGGACATAGAGCTAATGAAATAATTTGGTTCACTGGTTTAAGATGGTTCCTCTAAAAGGGGTGGAATCACTGTTCCCAAAAGAGAGAAAAGCACTAACATTCTCCTCCCACCACCCCTCAGTTCCTCTGTGTCTGGCACAAACAGCATCTCAATGGCACTGCCATTTTGAAAATGGGATGGCGGGAAATCACCTCCCTCCCCCAGTCCCAGCCAAAACATCACACAGGAATCTTCAGAGAACACGTGGGCACATATATGAGAATGCATTTTTAAAATGCAATTTCCAATGATCTGTTCATTCCATTAATATTTGCTGAGTATCTGGCATATGGCAAGTACTATCTACTGCCAACTGCCTTCAAGGATTTCCCTCACTCGATCACTTTTAGTTAGGTATTATATAGCCACGTAGCCTTAACAAGATGAGACACAGATTACTGCAATTTTTTCTTTATGTTAATCCAATGACTTAGAAAATTTGATTTTGATAGTATAGCCAAAGAAGTATTCGATTCCCTTAATTATAAAAGCCAGGGCCATTTTGGGCATAGTTCAGAGAAATAACCATGAAATTAGAGTTATTATGTCTCTCTCTTGCAGAGGCTAATAAACAAAGGTACAATGGAGATTCTGAATGCTGAAAGGTCAACTATAAATGTCATTACAGATATCATGATTCACACGGTGATGGAATGGGCTAGGTAGTTTGTGACCATCAAATTTCAAAACCATAAAAGACCTGTGAGCTAGTAAAGATCTCACTTTTTACTAAGGATGCCTAGAAAGATTGTGTGATTTGTGCAAAGTCACATGTTACTCTGGAATCAACGTAAGTTTTATTTATCCCATGTTTTTCCAATTATACTACTGTGAGTCTGAAATTCTCTCTCACACATATGCACAGACACACATACACACATACATTATACTACCATGTGTCCGAATCATACACAAAAATACATATGCACACATACACACCAGCCTCCGATTCGTTCACATACACTACAGTATTCTGCATCTGATTCACACAAATACACACACTGTATCACTGTGTGGGGTTCATACACACCCATACACTGCCCTACTGACACACACACACATATATATATGTACATTATACTATTGCGTGTTTGATTCAAATGCATACCTGCGCATATATAAACGTATGTACACCATGCTGCTTGATTCATACACGCAACTTACTCATGTATGTATCCGTTTTACATCACCTGCATACACACACACACACACACACACACACACACAATTCACTGTATCTGATTTATATGCACATTCTCACATTGGTCTATATACATACATGCTAAAATGTGTAATAGCAAATCATGTTCATATTCAAAATTTTTTCAAAGCAAAAAATTCAAATGTGAGAGACACTCGTGTGACTTTCAAAGTTATTATAACTTATATAGCAATTTATCTGGACTCTCATTTACCTCTATCGGAGTCTCTAAGGACTATACAGGAAATGACACATACCTAGGTATACATGATGACGTGGAAATCCAATGAGCCCTTAGGTACCCATTTGCATGACAACTTCCGCTTCTCGGCTCAAGGATGAAGATTTCAGTATTGTTTCTGTTATACTGCTTTCAATATTATGGGGCAAGGGAGTGGATATGCACAGCCACCAGAGATGAAGCACAGTATTATGCATCCTTGCTTCAGCACAAATCTCCAGTTTCTGAGCCCATAAGACAGTGTAGGAGTTATGCAGAGAAAGTGCCTGAACCACACGGCTCAGGACCGCAGCTACAGAGTGTGACCTAAAGGAACATTCCCCCAAGGGCTGACAGTACAGAGAGTTCTGAAATGATCCCTCTAGATATACAAAATTAGGGTTCTCAATGGAGTTGGAATTAGCAATGGTGAGCCCTCTCAGAAGGTTTATGAAGAGGGGACACGGGCAAGTGAGAGACTGAAATGGAGGGGACTCTTCACGGTATCTAGCCAATGGAATGATTCATCAGTATACATAAAATGGCCCTGAATACCTATGGATAAGGTCTTCCAAATACCCATGGTTTATTTTCTTAGAGCTGCATGTTTTCTTCTTTGAATAATGCCCCATTTTTAAGAGATGACTTGTGACCTGAGTACAGATTAAAATGGAGGAGACCACGGGAACTAGCTGATGGGAACGATCCATCAGTACAAAGATGGCCTTGAGGACCCAACCCTTAGATGAGATTTTAAAAGGGGCTGGAAGTCCTGCAAGAGGCAGGTAGGTGCATAAACAAAAAATGCGGGTTGTTGTGGGTGACGTGGGCTCTCCACATCCACAGTCTAGGACGGCCGGCGGACCCAGAGAGGATGCTGAGCAGAGGAGACTATAAAGAGAGAATGGAGATGCCTGTGGGGGTTTCGGACTGTACTGTTATTCTCAAAAAGTCTACTGAAGCAGATGGTGAATATTTTGAACACTTGCTTTCTTAAGCTATTTGCTCTAATCGTCTAGTATGCTTTTTTTATCCATAAATAATTTCCCTTTATTATGAAATATAGCCATTACCAACCCACATACACATTATGTTGAAAGAGCCGGTATAGACAAACTATGAGGTACTGCTTTTACAATCATTATAGATAATAGTCTCACAGTTATAATTAACACAGTGAAATTAAAAAAAAAAACACACCAAGAAAAGGGTAATGTAATCTGAGTATATACCTCTGGGTGTCAGGCAGGAGAGTTTCACTTAACACTGAAAAAATCAAAACCAGCTGCTCATTGGGAAAAAGTCCTGCCAAACTAGATAGGACCATAACCCTGGCCGTGAAAGACGGCTCTAACAGGTCACTAGTTAATTCTTAAAAACGGCGCATTATTCCAAAAAAGGAAATATGCAGCTTTAAGAAAATAAACCATACATACTTTGAAGACCATCATGAAGACCTCATCCCTAGCCCAAGATAAACATCTGCTATGGATCAAAAGGACCATGTCTTGTGTGGAATAGTAAAGGATACAATCAGAGGGGACAGAAAGACCTAACTTCTTCTCAAAAACTGGGAGGAGAGCCCTACCAAGGAATATAGGAAAACCCTCAAATATTAGCAGGTCAAGGACAAACTAATCATGAGGCCTGACAAGAAGGAATTCGTGAGTAACCTTTCAAAGTGCTCCAAAGCAAATAAAATGTTGCTTAAAAAGACAAAACCTTTGGAAATACAGAAAGAGTTTCTGTAAAGCATGTATTTTAGATGGGGGGGGGGGGGGACTGAATAACTGTTTCCTTGGTCTCTATTAGGATAAGTATTAAGAATATTGCAAATACCAACCAACAGGTTGCAGGAACTAAATCAAACAGCAATTAACTTAAGGGAGAGTCTAGACCTAATTATTAAACAAGATATGACAAAAATCTGATTGGCATTATCACAGAGTTAAAGACTCAAGGTAGAATTTATAACTGTTGGCTCAAATATAAAATTTTAATTACAATCAGCCACTCCACAGAAAGGATACTAATAGGGTACCCAGCCACAGAACTGTCAAAATGAAGGCCTTCCAAATACTGAAGAAAACAACATATTGAGGGACAAAAACAAACAGGAATTAATGATAGAATATGGTTGAGCACTCGCTCTACTTGATGGCAATCAAAGACCAGTTTTAAAAATTACATCTTGCCATGGTTAAAGCAGTAGACAAATGACCAAGAAATAGACACGGAAGCATCAGGACTTCCAGCAGACAGGGGATCAAAGTGGTCTTATTTAACATTTTTATAAACGATGTGGATAAGACAATGTACAGGAAAGCAGGCAAGTTTGTATTAAACTTTTCTAGTTATAAAAATGCCAAGTAACAGAGATAACCATTCTTTAGCATCAATCTGACAAACATGGTCTCCAAAGAAGACATACAAATGGCTAACAGACACATGAAAAAATGTTCATCATCATTAGCCATCAGGGAGATTCAAATCAAAATCACACTGAGATACCACCTTACACCAGTTAGAATGGCCAAAATCAACAAGACAGTAAACAACAAATGTTGGAGAGAATGTGGAGAAAGGGGAACCCTCTTCCACTGTTGGTGGGAATGCAAGTTGGTGCAGCCACTTTGGAAAACATTGTGGAGATTCCTGAAAAAATTAAAAATAGAGCTACCCTATGACCCTGCAATTGCGCTACTGGGTATTTACCCCAAAGATACAGATGCAGTACAAAGAAGGGCCACATGTACCCCAATGTTCATAGC
>CM052883.1:29090232-29297258 GCA_028534135.1 Potos flavus | reverse complement strand
GATCAAGAAGATATGGTCCATATATACAATGGAATATTATGCCTCCATCAGAAAGGATGAATACCCAACTTTTGTATCAACATAGACGGGACTGGAAGAGATTATGCTGAGTGAAATAAGTCAAGCAGAGAGAGTCAATTATCATATGGTCTCACTTACATGTGGAGCATAAAGAAAAACATGGAGGACATTGTGAGAAGGAAAGGAAGGGTGAATTGGGGGAAATCGGAGGGGGAGATGAACCATGAGAGACTGTGGACTCTGAGCAACAAACTGAAGGTTTTGGAGGGTAGAGAGTGGGGGGTTGGGCAAGCCTGGTGGTGGGTATTGAGGAAGGCACGTATTGCATGGAGCAGTGGGTGCGGTACATGAACAATGAATCTTGTAACACTGAAAAAATAAAATAAAAGTATTTGGGGGAAAAAAAAAAAAAGAATGTTTTGGGGTGCCTGGGTGGCTCAGTGGGTTAAAGCCTCTGCCTTTGGCTCGGGTCATGATCTCCGGGTCCTGGGATCGAGCCCCACATCGGACTCTCTGCTCGGCGGGGAGCCTGCTTCCCCCTCTCTCTCTGCCTGCCTCTCTGCCTACTTGTGATCTCTCTCTGTCAAATAAATAAATAAAATCTTTTAAAAAAAAAAATGTTTTTAACCAACTTCCACTTAACCAACGGTCCGGATTAACCAATCTCCTTTCCTTTTATAAATTATACTGACTGATGCACCTGGAATGTTCCAACCAGTAGGCTCCTTCCTGAGCAGACTGAGTACCCCTCCTGCAATCATCTGAACTACATTTGCAGTAAGAGTGGCTTTGATACTAAATCTGTTTGTGCACTTATACCTCATTATAATAGATTTTATTAAGTGGTATATTACTTAAATAAATGAAATAGGAGGATGAAAAGATGCATAATATCTGAATGTCTTGAAAATTTTCAAAGATTAGTTCATAAAAAATAGAATTTTTAAAAACTGGCTTTGAATAGGGTATGGGCATCATAACCGTACAACAATGGAAGAAAAAACCCTAAATAACTGCAACAGTGTGTCCAAGGTTTTACTTCAAAGAAACAAATCAGAAAAAATAGACAATCCACTATGGGTTTGATTTTGGTAAGAAACACTGAACCCATCTGTGGATCCATACTGGGAAGAAAAGTCTAGGTCTTATAACAAAGGTTGGTTGAAACACATGTATTTGTAAGTTTTATGTTTAAATAAAATATTTAAGATATGTGTACATCATTTTTATGCTCCTCTACTGTTACAACTTCTTTGACTAACTGACCAACTATTGATTTTTATTTCTCTCACTGATAAGGCTATACTATTCATTAGGATCCCTACTATGTGCCAAACACGATGATAGGGACTGTGAATACAAAGAAAAAGGTTTTAGCCCTCCAAAAAGTCAAAATTTAATGGGATGGAAGGATATGCTAACAAATATTAGCAATCCATTATAATAAGCATCATACGGGCCAGCTGGGTGGCTTTGTCAGTTAAGTATCTGACTCTTAATCTCAGCTCAGGTCTTGATCTCAGGGTTGTGAGTTCAATCCCTGCGTTGGGCTCCACACTGGATGTGGAGCCTACTTAAAAAAAAAAAAAATCCTAAGCATCATAAGTAAATGTTAAGTGTCCAAAGGAAAAAACAAAACAAAACAAAACAAAGAAAAAAACTTGTATCAGGTGGGAAGGTAAGTTCTGACACAGTGCATGTGCAAAAGCTGGGTAGCTCCAAGAAGCACCAGGGGTCCCCCAACACCAAAGTTCCCAAATTATAAAGAGACCGGAAAGGTACGGTAGGGGTTGAATCATGAGGGACAAAGTTATCTGAGTATCAGACCATAAATTATGGGGAATCATATTTTAAACAAAAGAATGACAGAGTCATACTTGTATTTCAGCAAAGCACCTTTTCTAAGCAGTTTAGAAAATAAATGGAAGTAATACAAGAAGTAAAGACACCAGTTATGAGAATATGAAAATAGTCTACTGAAAAAAAAAAAGAAGAACAATACTGAGAAGGTAAAATCAGCCTGAATGATGAGATATCTTAGGGGTGAGTGATAATGACTCAAAAGTTGAGTGCCAAGGTTAGGGAATTTAGCAACCGACAGTCAAAGATGAACTAACAAAAAGCTGAAATGAAGGCAATCTGAAGAAACAGATAAAGAACACAGTTGTGAACATGATGATTTTGAAACACTATTATATATGCACTTGGAGATATTTAATAGGAAGTTGGCCATCTAGGTCTAGCAATCAAGAGGTGATGATTTTTTTTTTTAGGATTCATGACTATATGAATAGAATCTGAAGATGCAGAAAAAAATGGGCACACTAAGAAAGGAGAGACAATGAGGAAACGCTTCTGAATACCAGCTTTAGGGCCAAAAAAAAAAAAAAAAAAAAAAAAAGCAACTAAGAATTAACCCATAGAGGAGACTAAGAATCAACCAAAAGGAAGAAGCAGGAGCATGGGAATAGTTTGGGAAGGGAAGGAAATTAAAGAAGTAATAAACCACATCAAATGTAAAAGGTCAAATAAGACCACTAATGAAACCATTGTATGTAGCAGTTAAGAGACTATTAGCAGAAGAAGTTTGAGCTTGGTAGCAGGCGCATAAGCTCAGGCGCCTTAAGCTGCAGTGTGAACTGGAAGATAAAGAAGTGGAAAAAAGTTTTTTTTAAGAAGCTATCCTATCACTTGAGAGAGAGAGGAGATCTCCTTGAAAATGGAACAAAGTAAAGGAAAAGTTGGTGTTGTTATTTTTTTTAAAGATGACATAACTTTAGAAATTCTTATCAGATGAGGAGTCAATGGAGATGAACATGGGCACGGGAGACATGCTGAGGGCACTGACGTCAGAGAAGCCAGGAAGGAACCAGATTCCAAGAGCACCGAATGTCAGGACAGTCCCAATCCAGAGGAACTCGCCTGCCTCGGAGCTGGAAGGAAGGAGGTGGATAGAACTAGATAGTGATAGGGCCACAAACCAGTCAGGTGAGAAGCTAAGGAAGACACCTACTGTTTCAGTGGCACAGACATTAATTGGTGACCGTGAGAATGACATTGTTCAGTAGAAGGAATGAGAAAAGCAATGAAGTTTTAAAACTCTCCCTGTGGGCAATACAGGGGACCTCCTGAGGCTCTGGGAGTGGGTTTGGAATATTTCCCTTATGCATAAGTAAAGGATCATTTAAGTCATGAATTATCAGTTTATATGTTTATAGGATCATGAATGGCAAGTTATTAATAAACTTAGGGCCCAAAAGTCACCATGAACAACTCACAGAAGACATTTCTCTAATATAATCTTAACTACATAAAACATCAACAAAACATAAACATTACCCAAGTAGAACTGAAAATAAAGCATTACCTTTGCAGAGCTGTATTAACCACCAGATCTTTTTAAATAATGCATGTTAAAGACAACACCTAATTACAATTTAATGATTATGATAATGCAGGAGGGCTATATGAAAATAATATGGTGTTGGGGCCCCTGGGTGGCTCAGTCGGTTAAGCGTCTGCCTTCGGCCCAGATCATGATCCCAAGGTCCTGGGACTGAGCCCCCCCCCCCCCCTCAGGCTTCCTGCTCAGCGGGAAGCCTGTTTCTCCCTCTCGCTCTGCTGCTCCCCCTTGCTTGTGCTCTCTTTCTCTCTGTTAAATAAATAAATAAAATTAAAAAAACAAAAAACCATGAGAGAAATAGAAATAACATACAGAAAAGGACAAATTACTATTTTACATGGCAGGAAGTAAACCCACATAAATTCCTTAATCTATGAGAGTAAACTTTTTTTTTTTAAAGATTTTATTTAATTGACAGAGAGAGACACAGTGAGAGAAGGAACACAAGCAGGGGGTGTGGGAGAGGGAGAAGCAGGCTTCCTGCCCATCAGGGAGCCCGATGCAGGGCTAGATCCCAGGACTCTGGGATCTTGACCTGAGCCGAAGGCAGACACTTAACGACTGAGCCACCCAGGCACCCCGAGTAAATTTTCTTTAATTGCATAAAGTTTAAAAAATTAATGGACGGCAAACTAAAACGAATTCAATAGAAACAAAGCATTTACAAAATTAAGCCGTAAAAGGGTAACCATGTCATGGTGCTATTGGAGACAAGACTCTCCCCGACAGGCCACGAGTCTGACCCTATATAGTGATTTCATCTCAAATTGATGCTGATGAAAAAGAATAAGCATCTTCGTGTATTAACAAAAGAATGTAAAATACAATACTAATTTAATAAATAGCATTTCCCAAATTTGCCTTTCCCTTGGAACAACTAGACAATCTAATTACAGAAACTTACATTACAGAATGAAAATGTAGGGATAGTGTTCAACCTTCTCAACTCAACCTGAGTTTTCTCTCTATAAAGGATATTTTCCCTGGAAAGACAAATTTACCTGGAAATAAAACAGATGAAAGCACATCTATGCCACCCGCCTTCTCACCAAAATACATTCCACCTTTATTATTAATTGTTTGCATAGTATCATGCCTTTCTTTTATACCTATTAGCACTTAACAGAGCCTGGTATATGGCAGATGTTCATTAAAAAGAAAACTTAGGGCATAGAGGTGGCAAACATGGGTAAAAGTGGTCAAAAGGTACAAATTACCAGTTATAAGTAAGTCCTGGGGATGTAATGTATAGCACAGTGACTAGAGATAAAAAATACCGTAACTGTATATTCAAAAGTTGCTAAGAGAGTAGATCTTTGAAGTTCTCACCACAAGAAAAAATGTAACTATACGTGCTGATGGATGTAAACTATACTTACTGCGATAATCATATATATATGTACAATGCATACACAATTATTTTTTTGATGATTTTATTGATTTATTTGAGAAAGAGAGCGAGCACAAGCGGGGAGGAGAAGGAGAAACAGGCTCCCTGCTCAGCAGGGGCTCAATCCCAGGACCCTGAGATCATGACCTGAGCCAAAGGCTGACGCTTAACCAACTGAGCCACCCAGACGTCCCAATATATACAAATATTGAATCATTATGTTGTACACCTGAAATTAATATATCAATTATACCTCAATATGTTTAAGGAAAAAATAATGAAAACATTATGATAAAAAATAATGAAAGCAAAATCATTATTAAAAAAAAAAGCATGACTATATTCCGGCCAACTCCTGATCTCTACCATTTCCAAGCTATTCACAGAAGATAAATAAATTTACATAAAAGATTACTCTCCTTAACTATCTACAAGAAACTGAAAACATAACGTGTAAAAATAACATACCACTGCTATAATGCAAGCTCCAATTTTTGAAACTTTCTTGTTCTTAAATTAACTAGCATGTGTGTTATCACACATTGAAGAGTAACTGATATAACATGTATTTAACGGGATTTTTTTTTAACCTAAGGATTCTGACCGTATGATTCTAAAATACAAGATTTTTTAGAGGAGTCAAATACCATAGACTGGGGGTAGAGGTGAGGAATCACACGCAGTAATGTTGACCTTTGCAATTCCATAAACCTTTCTAAGACATTTCTGAGGCATAGGAAGTTCCAAATCCTGCTCAACATTGCTTAAGGAAATGCTTTGTTCAGACTGTTTTTAGAGAAAACAGTCGATAACCATGCTTGTGCCTTTGAATTCAGCTGCACCAGCTGCTAACTTAATGACACTGAAATTAGGAAGCTTTGTTCTAATGGTGGCCACAGAGGCTCCTTTGGTCGAGTTGTATTTCCCAAACAAACCAAATCCTTTAAAAGGCACACACCAATACACACAGGTCCAGAGAATACATTATTTGCGAAATGAAATAAGCAAGTCAAAGAGCCCAAATAAAAAGTACAAGACTTCAGGAGGGAATGCAGTGTGAGGGGAGAACCACCTCAATGCCTCAACTTTGATTTCTTCATTTTAAAAGCACGATGTATTTCTGAAACTATTTTCCTAGGAACATGGGGCATGCCATGACTCTGGTCAACATTATTCAGTACTACATGGATAATTTAATATTGCCAAGAGTGGCATCAAAGCTTCAACAAGCAGTAACGTGTTGTTAAACCTTGCCATCGGTCTTTCTTCCCCCAGTTTAAATCTCCATTAGAAGCACCCCAGCAAGATCCACTGCCCAGCTCCCCAAACCTGTCTACTCACATTCAGAAGGTATTTTCTACATGCTGAGAGGCTGCAAAAAGCACAAATAACAAGTAAAAACAAAATCACCGATGAAAAACTGAAACAAAACACTGTGTCTTCTGCGGTTTTCTCCTCCTTAAATATCGGGGTGAGGAGGGGGACGCCATGCACGCGGATGTACGCACACAGATATTCTGCTAGCTGTAAGTAGGCTGCTTTCCCATTGTCAACTCTGAAATATCCAAGCACAGGAGAGATGATCAACCCAACCCAGTGAGAATTTATAAACTGGTACAGGACACCCTATGTCCTTCCCTACTCCCAGAAAATAAAATGTGCCATGGGGCTGAAGAGAAGGCTAGGTCCTAAGACCCGGCAGTGACATCGTGCAAGTCTTCTGGGGGCAGGCTCCGATGACTTACAGCCCACAAGTCAGAGTGTCCCTTGTATTTATGACCTAACTGGACTCTGAGCTTACCCCAAACTCAGGCGTTGGTAGGACCCAGGTGAGTCTGTGGTGCATGGAGAAGGCAGACCCAAGTTACTAGCTCTAACCCACTTGATCCTGAGGGCTTAAGCCTGGCTAGAATTGGGATGTCCCTGAATGTAACAAGGAAGCAAACAAATGAGGAAGTGAGAGACAAGGCTTAGAGTGTTCCTGGATATCAGAAAGGCCGAATTTTGACACAGGATTTGAGGCACAGCCCTGCAGTTTGCCAAGAGGGCTCAGGTGTGATTCTATTCAATTCCACAAATATTATGCATCTTTTGCCAACTCAAATGTAAGAAGGACTCCAAATTGTATTTATATCCTCGGGATATAAAACAGCATTGGAACAGACAGTAGGCACTTAATAAATATCGAAGAAAGGAAGGAAAGGAAGAAAAGGAAAAAAATAAAAGGCAGGCAGGCAAGTAAAGAACTTCTGCAGAGTAGACATTTGCTAGTACTGAGGATACAAAGATGAATAATAGTGCAATGAGCTTCGGAGGTGCTGGCTGGAGATTTAATCACAGTCGTGTCCCCCCCTCCCCAGCCCATTTTCTAATCTAGCTTTGATTTAATCAGCTCTTTTTCTTGAGACATCAGACAGATAAATGAAAGTTAAACTAGTTTGGAAAAATTAAGGTGCAGGCTTCTGTTGCTAAAATTCTGAAAACAAGAAACTAAAACAAGTTTTTAATCCTGGCCACACACGAGAATCATGTAGGAAACTTAAATTTGCCAGCTATTGGCACCTTGGTCCCATGTGGGATTAAACCACCAATTAAATTACAACCGCCAAGGAGCAGGTAAAGGTACTACTATTTTTAAATACGCATGTGATTCTAATCTGCATCAAATTATGAGAACCACTGTTCAGTAAATAATGGTAAAGTTTTCTGCCCAGGATCTATTATGAACTTGATAAGCTACAACAGAAATCTAACCTACATTTAATAGCGATGAGTACGTTTATAGCTTCTACAACAATAAATGAGACTCATTGGTCTACGCAAACATCATCTACTTTTCCTTCCTGACCAAAAGCAGCAATGGAGAAACACTAGGAGGCTGACAAAACCAAAAATGAAAAATTTAAAAATTTAAAAACCATTTTAGATATCCAGCTCAGCACACTGGCACAAAATGTCTCTAAATAGCTGAGAAATAATTACAATACAATTAAAGGTTTTCAAACAGATGATTCTGATATTAATTTGAAGATTACTTTTGTTTAAATTACCTTTTTTAAAAAAAAAAAAGTAGTTCTATTCATAAGAGCCCCAAATTGAGAAGAACCAGGATGTCCCTGAATACTTCCACCTTGAAAAGTAGGTTTTCTTGGGGCTCCTGGGTGGCTCAGTTGGTTAAGCATCTGCCTTCTGCTCAGGTGATGATCCTGGAGTCCAGGGAAGGAGCCCAGCATTGGGCTCCCTGCTCAGTGGGGAGTCTGCCTCTCCCTCTGCCCTCCCCCCACTTATGTTTTCTCTCTCTCTCTCTCTCTCTCAAATAAATAATAAAATCTTTTTTTAAAAAAAGGTTTCTTATGTTCTCAAATTGATTGTGGTACACTGCACAACTCTGTGAATATACCAAAAACTACTGAATTGTATACTTTAGACAGGTTGAATGGGCATGTGAGTTTTATCTCGATAAAGCTGTTAAACATATAAAAGAAATGTTTAAGTAAATTTTCTTAATTATATTAAAACTGAACTTTTTTTCATAATTGTACATGGGCTGCGGCTATTCCACAAAATATTAGTATAAATCAAATTTTAATGTTAAATTTTCTTTTTCATATTCTTCAAAATCAAGGGTGCAATCCATACTGAAAGAATTTTGGCTTCAACAGCTTTTAAAACTCACAGCCTGAAGCAAAGTGAAATTATAAAAAGTAACACTAAAATACTGAAATTAATGATAACCATAATCGGGGAGTAGTGGATAAAATGTGATTAAGTTATTAATGAATCACTAAGTGTGATGTGGTGGAAATGATATGGGCCTAAGTGTCCTAAGTCCCAAATTCTAGATCTGACCTCATCATTTGTGGAGTATTCTTAGACAAACTACCCAAAATTGCTATAAAAACTGTAAGTCAGAAATTCATTGTAAGCAATGTTTAAGAAACCATTTGAAAACTGTTTGGTGCTTGAAAAAAAGTGTTGAAATTATTTTGGCTTTGTTGCAAAAAGAGAGATCACTGAGTTCAGAGAGACTATGATGTGTTCCAAGAATCTTTAAAATTTTGTTCTCCACCCACTTTTCCCTGTGGGGGAAACTCTTAAACTCTTCAAATTTTTCTTGTCTCCATATTTTCTCATCTATAAAGGAAAAACATATTTGCCTTTTAAGAAGTTACTGAACTATAAATTAAGTCCTCTACTTTATTCAGTCAATGAACCAAACTAGCAACTGACTTCCTTCATCCCCTTTTGGACCTAGGAAGACACAGTGGGTTTTCATGATATTGCAATTATATACTGCAAGCGGGTTTTGTGTGTTAGTTGGTTTCATGGGTGTTTGTTTTGTTTTGTTTTTTTGTTTTTTCTTTTAAACAAGAGTCCCAGCCAGCCAGGGGAAAGGAAAAGAGCCAGAAGAAACGTTATAAAGGAGCATGGAAGTTCTGATAACCAGAAGAGCAGACTGACACAGAGGTTCTTATCAGGAAGGGTCCCTATTTACAGTAAAAGAGCAAATCCAAATTTCCGTGCACAGAACTACGACTTTTTTACAGTAATGAGTCTTCTCTTTCAGAAATCCCATCACAGTGAAGCCCTGCAAATGAACTGATTCCATTTCCAAAAAAGTTACACTCTTCTCTAAAGCAAGGAACTGTTAGCCCCCAAGGATAACAACCACATGATTATGAAAAAAGCTTTCCATTTAGAAAGGGAAGACAGGCAAATGGAAATGTTTCCCCAAACTTTTTCAAGCATTAACTTAAAACTGTTATAAGGCATGATTATAAATGATCATGAATTTAATACTATTATTTAATTGAATCTTCAATTCTTTTGTAAGAATCAATTATTTCTTATATTAAATTTCCTTCATTGTGTGACAATATGGAAATATATAGACCCACACATGTGTGAGCTGCTCAACTATAATTAATGATGCACTTTTATTCTCTATTATTGTGTGGAAAACATTCTGACACAAAATAAATGAAGCATAATCATTCAGAGTAATGATTCAAATGTGCTGATTAATGAAACCAAATAGCTTCTCTGTTCTTTAGTTAAATTAAAACATTTACACTCTGGGAATCATAAGGGCATCCCTAAATGGATGTTTTCTAGGTAATCATTTTCCCTTATAGATATCACCTACCCTGTCATCACTGTAAATAAGTTCCCATCAGTCGTAAAACATACCATTATTTTATGTGCAAGAAACAAAAACTCTGTCAATCAAACTATTTTCCAATACTAAGCTGTCTTCAGAGATGTTAAAGTGTGAGGAGGAAACTGGAGAGAATGTGACCTATATGCTTAAAAATCATCAGATGGTGGAAGAAAGAAGAGGAAGGAAGGAAGGAAGGAAGGAGGGAGGGAGAGGGAGAGAGAAAAAAAGAATATGATTAGACAGATAGATAGGTTGACTGATTTCCTGAGCCCCAGTACAAACCTACTGACTTAGATATTCTGGAGACTGGGCTAAGATACTAGCACAGTTGACCCTTGAACAACCAGAGGCTAAGGGTACCAACTCCCCGTGCCACTGAAAATCCAAGTATAACTTCTGACTACCCGAAAAACCTAACTACTAATCAATGGCCTGCTACTAACTGGAAGCCTTACCAATAACGGTCAATGAACATATATTTTGCATGCTATGCATATTATATACTTTATTCTTACAACAAAGTTACCTAGAGAAAACAAAATGTTAAATCATTTACAGAACTGTACTGATTTATCGAAAAAAGTCTGCAGAGAAGTGGATCCGTGCAGTTCAAACCCATGTTGTTCCACGGTGTCAGTTGTTATTTATAAAAAGCTCCCCAGGCGAGGGACCTAGAACTGTCAGAGACCCATCAATTATACCAGTTTTCTAATGATAAGAAACCAAACACAATGGCCGCCATGATGGATACTGCACTTTGTTTTCAACAACTATTTATAGGTATACATA
This sequence comes from Potos flavus, assembly GCA_028534135.1. NCBI lineage: Eukaryota > Metazoa > Chordata > Mammalia > Carnivora > Procyonidae > Potos > Potos flavus. The sequence continues at coordinate 29,286,494 of CM052883.1, read as the reverse complement.
AAATATTTCCTATAACAGAAACTGAAGAGCCTGAAAATATCACTAAAAGATGTGTGGATTTTACCACTGATATCGATGAGGGCAGAGACAAAGGAAGCCTCTTAAAGTCTCTATACAGGATTCCCTCTTCCCAACACTGAACCAGTCCCATGGGTGTACCCCAGGTCCAGTGACAGCGGTATTGGTGTTACATTTCTGGTTTAGAAAGAGCTCCAAGTCTTATGTTGGGTCTGCAGGTGTCCAGAGAGCCAGCCGCTGGTACCCAACTACCATCCTGGGCCAATCCTGGGCCAGACAGCTCTAGAAAACCAGAGAAGCAGCAAAGCAATAAAGCAGCAGTACCATTAAAGAGGCAGACAAAACAGGTCTTACAGCCTATCATTGCCACTTAACTGCTATGTGATCTTGAGAATGATACTGAACCTCAATGATCTCACGGAATAACAGGGGTAATAATCAGATTTGCCATGAAGATTCACTGAGATAACATATGTTATCTCATTATGTTTATGTTATAACATAAACACCTCGTGCAATAAATGGTACAAAGTAGGTGTTCATTAATTAGAAAATGACATTATCACTATTGCTGCCTCTTTCATCTATCTCCGTTTTTATTTAAAAATTACTTTAAGTACTATAGATTTCAGTACTAATCATTCTATTGATATGCATTGATTTTTGTCTCTACTTCTAATTTACAAACTTAAAGACCATGTTTACTGTTATGGTTCTTCTCTGTTCCTCAAAGCTCAACACATGGTATTAAGCAACTAGTAGATATTTTATCAACTCAACCATTCGCTCAACAGATAATTACAGATTTGTCATGTGCAAGACACCATCCGAGGCATGGGGAATGCACTGATCTCTACCCTTGCATTTACAAACCATGATCAGTAAGATCTAGTCCGTTTTATTGAATTATTCACTGGAACAGCAGAAACATGCACATGTATAAATCACTACATACAGGCAGAGAAGGTCTCCTCCCATAGATTTACAATAACCTGTTCCCCTACTCCACTCCGACTGGAAAATATAAGAAAACAAGTCACCTTAATTAATTATTAAAACTACCAATTTCAACTGCATAGACCAGAGTCTCATGTTCCAGCACCCTCAACTAATGGGGTCTAAATATGAAAAATGTCTATACATGCTCCATAACTTGTAAAAGAGCCCATCACAAATTTTACCTAATTAAAAGTATTAGACTGCAAAATTGTTGATTCGAGGACAAAAGAAATTCACTAAAACAAAAATGTATTTCTATATGATGCTATAAAATATTTCAATGTATTCACAGATTGGGCTTTGCCTGCAATTCCAAAATCTCATTTTCTCATGTAAAATTTCTTCCAGTTAGGAAAAAAGGTCTAAGTGAGCTAAAAAACCTGTCTTGAGGAAATTATACTGTATTGTAAGTAGCTAAGAAAGAGATTGTACGGTATTAAACTCAAAAGCCTGTCAGTAAAGAAAAAGCCCAATTTTCTCCATTTGTTCTGCACCACACTTTGTTCCCCCTACCTCCTGCCCAGTAACCCCCAGATTTCACACTGTGAGCTGACTGAGACTTCTACCGCTTACTGTAAGACCGACCAAAGACAAGATGTTTTGAAGTAAGGATGAATATGCACATATTTTTGTACAAGATGAGTATCTAGTTTGCTATTTCTGGCAAAGGACAAGGAATGTCCAAGGTTGTCAGTACAACTTTTATCTCCTATGATTTAACTGGACCTTTAGCAAGCACAAAATATAACTTCAAAAGAAAGATTTTTTTTTCCCATGATAAAACAAAGCAAGCCAGGGAACATTTTCCGGGGCGGGGAACACTGACGGTCCTTAAACCAAGAATTAAGTTGGTAAAAAGTTTGAGAGAGGAAAATTAGAAATGAAACAACTACTTTTGCAATTAGTAAAGCAAAATAAGGCAAATATCAAAGTAAAGAGAAAATGCTTCAAGAAAGTTAATATAGTATACAACTAAAACATAAGGAACATGGACTTTCAGACAAGAAGTTTAACTTTAGGTATGTGACAATTTTGAAATGAGTGGCCAATAGACAGATTAGCACAATGGACTCAAATATCCCAGTTTTCAAACCGTGCGACCCACAGAAAAGGCATCATTTCCAGATCAATTATTAGTTATCTCATACAGAGTAACAGTAATATGGACAATCCAATTGATTTCAACAAACATTTCTTGCATACATTTGTTAAGTATAAAACTCTGTAGAGTACTCTAGGATAGAGACATGAATCCAAGTCCAAAATGTGTTTTAACGAACTCACACCATAGTTTATTTTCAAAGGTTTGTGCAATTAATGTTGAAATAAGTATTAGGTTCTGACATATGAACTTGACATGTTTGTAGCTCAAAAACAGTTGAATAATGGTAATTTCATATAATTGTTACCTAACACCTACCTTTGAAAGTTGACAAAATAACTATGAAATAGAAGTCTAGGCAAAATGTCTCTAAAAGTACAGAAATTAAGATGCAAAAAAAAAAAAAACAACAAAAAACCAAATTCATTCATTTGACTTTGCAAAGCAGGACAGCTTCTTGGAGCAGATGGCATCTGAACTAGGAATCAGGTTTTGAGAGTTGGAATAGTTAGAAGAGGGAATATAGTGAGGAGGAAGTGGCAGATGGGAATTTTAGACTGGGGAAAAGCAAGAACATAAGTACAGGATTATAAAGTGTAACAGAATAATTCAAATGGCAAAATCATCTTTTTTAATGTCATAGAACAAGGATGTGAGGTTCTTTATTGAAACGGGATTTAAATTCAACTCACCTGGGAAGACAGATTTGTCTTATAATCAAAAAGAAAAAAAAACCTAGGATAATAAAAAGGTTTTCTGATAAATGAGAGAAAAATTAAATAAGAGGGGCGCCTGGGTGGCTCAGTGGGTTAAAGCCTCTGCCTTCGGCTCAGGTCATGATCTCAGGGTCCTGGGATCGAGCCCCGCATCGGGCTCTCTGCTCGGCGGGGAGCCTGCTTCCCCCTCTCTCTCTGCCTGCCTCTCTGCCTACTTGTGATCTCTCTCTCTCTCTCTGTCAAATAAATAAATAAATAAAATCTTTAAAAAAAAAAAAAAAGAAAAATTAAATAAGAATGTCAAATCAACCATCCCCTATAAAAGAACTACAAACAGTCTCCAGCTCATAGACGTCTCAATATAAAATAACAGACTAAAAGCTCCCATTCTGCTAGAGATGCATCACAAGGGTGCCCTGGATACTATTCTGTTCGGTAATGAGCAAGAGCTTTCCCCTTGACTAGTGGCCTTATGGATGCCTCGGCCTTTGCTCTAAACATCAGAGTTTTTTTTAGAAAGACCCACTGGATTTAAAGGTCAAACTCTTCCCACCATTCCACTTTACAAATCACTACAAGTAACCATTATACATTTACCATGGAACCAGCAAAATTTAATAATCACTAGACCTTATGGAGTGCTTTATGGGAACGCTGGCTTTTGCACGGTTATGAAGATGGTAATGAAGGCAAATCTACTGCTCCATTACACATATTATTTTTAGCCACAATAACAGTGTTCCGTTTAAGCTTTAGGACTGTATTTAAATAGATGGTTTAGGAAACAATAAAGCCTAAAAGAATACTGTAGGTGTATTCCAAATTTAGAGTGAGTAGGAAACATCAGGGGAATTTTATCTACTCCATCAAACAATAAAACACTCTGAGCCAACAACAGAGAGAGGCCAAGAAAACAGGGGATGGGAACTTTTTTTCTTATTGAAGAGTCGGCAAGCTAATAAAAATATTAATCAAAGAGCACATAAAACAATTATTGTTTGGCAGGAATTTTTTTTAAAAGAGAAATGTTAGATGCTGTGCTAGTTACACTGCATAAACATTTGACCCAAGAGATACACTACATATCACAACCAGTTAAAGGAGTAGGACAAGAGAAAGAACAGACTGCAGGGAACACGTGAAGAAGGAATGAGACACTCATATAGTGAAAGACAGAAAACATCAAAGAAAAAAATACAGAGAAAAGCACCTATAATCAAACCCACAAGAACACAGAATAGTATTGTTTGATCTCTCAAAACATTTTTGCTTAAGTCTATTAGACGTCTACTGTAGTCTCATGAATATATGCAAAAATGGAGATAATATATATATAAATATAACGTCAAAGACCATATAAAATTATATTAAGGGTGGACTATAAAGGTTCTTTCTCAGCTAGAGCCCATGAAAACATTAAAGTGTAATGCAAGAAGAATATAATTAGTACTTTGGGAAAGTGGGATATTCCTATTGAAAGTGTTAGAAAGTATTAAAATGTTGTAAGTTAATCATTGTTTATATCTTGAGCATGATACAAAGTTTGATCGTAGAAGTTCTAGGAGGTAGGCTTAATTTGTGAAATGTAACCACGAATTTCAACAATCTTATCTGCATTTAGAGTTTTAGATTTAGAGAATTAGATTCTGATTGTTTACAAGATCCTTCTACAATTTTATGTCAATTTTTTTTTCTGGTCTGATAGTTGGGTTTTGTTTTGGTTTTTAAAGATTTATCTATCTATTTTAGCTACCTATTTTAGATGCTCTGCAAGCATGTGTGAGCACGGTGAGGAAGGGGAGAGGGAGAAAGTGAATTTCCAGGAGACTCCCCGCTGAGCAAGGGGCCAACACGGGGCTCGATTCCAGACCCTGAGATCATGACCTGAGCGGAAATCAAGAGTGAGACGCTTAACCTACTGAGCCACCCCGGCGCCCCTGGTTTTGGTTTTTAATTTAGAGGTGTTGAGAGATGAATGATAAGATGTTTCTAAAAGTTAATGTGAACTCAAACTTGCTAATTAGAAAACCCACCAGGGCATGTGACTCTGTTTTGTCTACAAGTTCTCTATATACTATTTTACTTTCCAGGTTATTATCTGTAGGGACTATAACACCTAAGTCCTAAGAGCCTCCAAGGTAATCACCCACCTAGCTTCCCAGATGCAAAAATGGTACAGGACCTTGTCAGTGATTTTTAGGGGGAGTGAGAAGACAGTGGCAGAAAGGCACTGTGAAGGTCTGGCTCTTCTTAAAAGACCTGAGGCAGCAGGTGTGGTAGGAGCAGAAGCCAGTAACAGGAAAATTGGCCACTGTTATCAGCACTCCCTTTTATTACCAACACTTGACTGCCTCTGCACCACAGACCCACGCGGATGAAGCTTTGGCCAAAATCCACCTTAGTACACAGCAAGAGTCAGCAAACCTTTTCTGTTGAGAGCCAGAAAGTATTTTTGGCTTCATAGGCCAGAGTCCAAAGAAGCCACAGACAATCCTTAAACAAATGGGATGGCTGTGCACCCATAAAACTTTATTTATAAAACCAGGCTGTGGGCCATAGTTTGCTAACATCTGGCCCTGACTTCTCAACTCTTGGGACGTTATTTTTCTGGTAACTTTCATATCCTCATTTTGAAGGGCTTAGGAGTCTTAGCGCTATTATAGCGTTGGGGTGCAATGATAATAGTAACAACAAGCACCACACTGCCTACTGCTACCAGTAGCATTTCTTGAGCACTTGCTATGTACCAGACACTGCACTAATTAGTTTACATAGAATTCCCTGAAAACTCACCCCTCCCTGAGGTAACTACAGTTACCATTATTCTTATTTTCAGATATAAATGTCACAGTGTAAACATCAAACAGCCTTCACTGGCAGAGGGACAAAATCCAAGATCTTTGTGACTCTGATCCTTGGTGAGCCCATGGGCATCTAACTTCGGAATTCACCCCAGTTAACAGGGAGCTTGATGAAATGGCACTTCCTGGGTTCCACTGTCAAAGGTTCTGGTTGAATCATCTGGGGCTAGGTCTAGGAGTCTGCATTTTAACATGTACTTCTGCTAAATCTGGTGCAAACTGTCAGTGGAACAAACACTGAGAGATACTACAATCCCATACAGCATCCAAGCCAAAAGCCAAGTATCTGTGTTGAAATTGCTGGTGCCTGCTAAGACCATAATTTGAGCAAATGATTATCCTCAATGAGGAAACGCTGGAATAGATTCCAAGATAAATTTTACTTTCAGCCTACTTTATATTTTTATGCATTAAAAATTTTGAAAGTTACACCGAGTTTTAATACTTGATGTAAATATAAAATAAAAGATTTAAATTTTAGATGCCAATTTTTGTTAAAATAATTAGCTAAATAAATCACTGATATTTTAACCCTAGGGAGAGACTGATGATCTACCTGGTGGCATTTTTTGTTTTAAAGGCATAAATATAGAGATGTAAATCTCTCCTTATATCTTCCAAATTTTAACCGTCTAGAACATTTTACTTCTGTGCCACTGAGGATGCTAGAGAACTGTGTTGGGCAGTAATTTCATTTGGAGTTAATTCTGACAACACAACTTGTTGAATAAGGAGATCATAGGCCAACGTGTAAATTCAACGATGAAGCAGCAGCCACATGAATTCTGCCATCAGAAGCTCAGCCACCAGCAAGCACACATGATGTGAATGTTGACAAAGGTCCTCTGTCAGAAATTAATGCAGGTCAGAGACAGAACAGCAAAGTGGTTTACAAAAAAAAAAAAAAAAATCCTGGGAGGATCTTCTCACTTCTGAAAGTAGCTGATGCCCCTGGGCCCTAAGAAGAGAGCCTCGGCTTTTCTGTAGGCATCCAGAATCATCTGCATAAGCAATCTCACAAGAGCAGAGTTGGGGTCAGCCACTCAGTATGGAGCAGGGACTTGACATTTATTTAACACATGTCTAGACCAAGATACATGCTAAGTGCAGCGGCTAAATCACTGATTAAAATACATTCCTTGTTCTCAAGAAGCTTATAATCTGACAGAAGTGAGGCTTCCAGCCCCAGCTTCTGGTCCTGTCATTCTAAGCTTCTAGTCATGTCATTAAAGTTCCTTAGCCTCAGGGGTTTTTTTATTTGTAAATTAGAGGTAATAAGTTCCTCAGTCATTAGTGTCAACTGAGAATCTCTGTAATGTGTAAGGTACCATTATATAATTAATTGGTGGTTCTCAGTGCATTGTGAAGGGGATGCCCAAAGTGGGCTACACAGGAAGCCCCCACTGAATGCACAGTTAAGTGAACAGAAAAGAAAGAACTGCCTGTTACTACACCCAGGTGCATTCTTAACAAGGAGAACACAATGAGGGCATGTCCCAGGGTAGTTTTACCAGTAGACCCTTTATTCTTAGAAACTTCATAGGGATGAGTGATTGGAGGAGGGAGTGGTATCCTACAGACTGGAGACAAAAGCATGGTCCCATTCTCCCTCAACATCATGGGCCCCTAAGAGGAAAGAGTCTGCTAAAAACTCCATGGAAGATGGTGAACAAACAACTCTTACTACTTGGTAAACTTTCTGTTCAGAAATTCCACTAAACACCATCCTTCAGAGAAATTTAATCCACCACAGAAACTATAAACTACTGTATTATGTCCCAAGTTCTTAAAAAATAAGAAATCTGTGCAATAAATTATTCTACAGTTAGTGGAATTGTGCAATTATCATTTATAAAATTGTTTTAATCACTGAAAAAAGTTAATAAAATTCTAAATACAAATCCAAGCTTAATCTCTATAACATTGATTTTACTTTATTCATATTGTAATATATTCATTGCTTTTCAGGTATACAATGGGGTAAATTAGTCCTATAAACACATACACATACACACACACACACACACACAACAAACACACAGTCAATAAACACTTCCACCCATATTAAAAAAAAAAGTGGAGAACAGAAAACACACCAGGTTCAGGTTCATAAATACAATAGATTCTTTCACTCCACTGTAAAAACAGAGGTTACTGTGTTTTCTTCCCAATCTTTAAAAACATATATATCTTCAAAATATATTAACAGTAGAGACTATTAATTCATATGCAATTTTATGTAATAAGTGCATACTTTAATAAGCCCATAAAGAAATAATAATCAGTTACATGTTGAAAATTCCGCAGTTAATCCAAACATCTAGGCACTTAAAAATTAATTATTTGCAACAAAGGCATTTCAAGAAAACTACACTGTGTTATTGCTTATGAATACAGATACAAAAATCCTCAAAAATACTACTGAGGCCACATCCAACAACATATAAAAAGTATTACATATCAGGACACCTGAGTGGATCAGTTGGTTAAGCAATTGCCTTCACCTCAGTTCATGATCCTGGAGTCCCGGGATCGGGATTGGGCTCCCTGCTCAGAAAAAAAAAAAAATTACATATCATAACCAAGTGGGATTATGTATCATAAACAAGTGATGATATGTAATCCCACCTGGTCATGATATATATCCCATACAAAACAAAGTTGGTTTACTATCTGAAAATCAATAATGTAACACACCATATCAACAGACTAAAAAACAGAAACCACATGATCAATAAATGCGGTAAAAGCATCTGAAAAAATCCAACCCCCTTTCATGATAAAAATACTCAAAAACCTAGCAATAGAAGAGAATGTGCTCAACAAGATAAATGCCATTTACCAAAAAAACACAGATTATATCATGATTAATGGTGAAAGACTAGAAGCTTTCCCCCTGATCCAAAAAGAGACAAGAACATCTCTCACTTTTCTTCAATATTGTACTAAAAGTTCTAGCCAGGGCAATTAAGCAAGAAAAAGAAATAGAAGCCATTCAGATTGGAAAGGAAGAAGTAAAACTAACTCTATTCATAGATGACATGCCTGTATATTAGAAATTGCTAGAGAACTCATTTTAAAACTTAGACTAAATAGTTCGGCAAGGTTGCATGATACAAGATAAATATACAAAAATCAATTTTATTTCCATACATATGCTCAATCCAAAAATGAAATTAAGAAAATAATTCTACCTGAAGTTAATATTATGTTGCATATTTAACACTGCTAACAAAGTAAATTTTACCAGTTATCTGCAAAAGAAAACAAAATTCTATAACTCTGTATGATGAGGAATGTTAACTAGACATTGTGGTGATCATTTCGGAACATACACAAACATCGACTCATTACATTGTACATCTGAAACTAATACAGTGTTATATGCCAACTACACCTCAATTAAAAGAAGAATTCTATTTACAATATCATCAAAAAGAATAAAGTGCTTAAGAATAAATTGAGCAAAAGAATTACAAAATCTATACTCTAAAAACTAAAACACATTGTTAAAAAGAAATTAAAGATCTGTATGAATGGAAAAATATCCTATGATCATGGTGAACCCTGGCATCTTTGTCACAAGTAGCACCTGAGAAAGAAACTTCCTCACATTCTGAGAGAGCTTCCAGAAGCCAACTTCTTCTCACTCTGTAAGTAAAAATGGATACCCTCCCTTCTCATTCCTGTAACTTCAGAAGGAGCCAGCCTAAAAAGTTAAAGCTGACACAGATAGAAAGAAACTGGATCCATCCTTGATAATACTGCTTTGAGATGTTAAACCAAACTAATTTTTTTTTTAAAGATTTTTATTTATTTGAGAGAGGGAGAAAAAGAGATAGCAAAAGATAGAGCAGGAACAGGGGAGAGAGGGAGAAGCAGGCCCCCCACTGAGCAGGGAGCCCCTTGTGGGGCTCAATCCCAGGACTGGGATCATGACCTGAGCCAAAGGCAGATGCTTAACCGACTGAGCCACCCACGTGCCCCTAAACCAAACCATTTCTGAAGACCTACCTACCTCTAGATTTTCTATTATCGGACAACTAAAGTCCCTTTTATTATTAAGGCCAGTTTGAGTTCATTTTCTTCACTTGTAATCAAACACATCTTAATTAACTTAACGACATCAGTAGGAAATGCTAGTGAATAAGTGGAACAGAAATATAATCTTGAAGGCAAGTGTTGAAATAGCTATTTCTGAAGAAAGGCAAACTACCTTCCTCCCTCAAGTACTGAATCATGTCTCAAAGCTTCATCCAGAACTCTGTGCTCAAATCTTTTTCCAGCTCGAAGATCTTACCCGAGCTCCAGTTCCCTGATTCTAATGATGTGAGCACACATGTGCCCTGATGCCCTACTATCAACTTATACATAACATAAGCAGTACTGAACTCAAAATATTACCCCAAATCACCTCTCCCACAACGATCCTGTGGGAATGGCATCATCATTCTCCAAATCACCCAGCCCTGAAACTTGAGCAGCCTCTCTCTCTCTCTTTCTCTACATTTGTAATTCTCTGGCATCAAAATATTCTTCGGGAAATGCTCTTAATTCTATCTACACTTGCATTCCAAAACATCCTTATTTTAGTCCAGACCACAATTTTTACTTTCTACTTGGTCTCCTTGACTCTAGTTTCTCCCCCATTAAATCCAATCTGGATGCTGTTCAGATTAAGCTATTTGCATTATTGTTTTCACCATGTTGCTGCTGTACTTGAAAAGTTCCATTAGATCCTTCACTGACTACAAAGTAGTGCTCCATAACCTACTGCCACCAGCCTGAGTTAAATGCCTGCTAAAAAGTAAACTGGATAATGGTAGTGATGGTAGTGGTTGTTTCATTCGCTCTAGTGAAGTTGTTTAAAAAAAAAAAAAAAAAAAAACCACCATGGACACCTTTAGCAGGTGAAATCATCTTTTTGGGATAGACTGCATATACCCAAAACTCAGTTAAAAAAAAAAATTACTTCTGGGTTATATGCTTGTCTTCTAATGTTCCTTTAACACAAACTATTCCGGTATTTTTCTCATTTTGCTCATGCTCTTCCTTCCTCAAAACCAGGTCTTTCCTCTTCCCTCTACCACCTATAAGAAAAATTCATATGCAGTTTCTCTTAGTTCTTGCAATTACTTACCATTTATCAATATATTTGATATGAACACTTACAAAAACCTAAGAAGTGTCCCAGATCTCATGGATATTACTTTGCAAATTTTTTGGTTGCCTTTGCTGCCATTAAGGCCCAAAACAACAAGGGACAAAGAAGAAAGAAATTAAAATACAGAAGTCATAGGTTTAGGCAAAGCTGGAGTTCCATTTAATGAAAAAACAATTTTGTAAACTATAAATAACCATAATATCAGTCATTGTCATTTGGTTGTAAATAACTTGAAGGAATTCGATGAAATTAATTTTTAAAGAACACTCTAGCTATAAAGTTCTAATACCAAGTTTTTTCAAAACATATCATTATATGCAAAAAAAAAAAATGTAGTCAAGAATGGACTCTAAAAATTATATATAGTGAGAGAGCCTATAATCAATACATTATTCCTCAGGTCAATTTCTCCAGGTATATAAGATAAATAAAAATACAAATTAATGTAAAGGAGCATTACATTTTGGTTTAAATAGCAATCCACTATTTAAACCACTTTGATTTCAACATAGGTTACTAACTAAAACATCTGAAAATCATTCCCTCCTTGGAGAAAGACAATTTATCCTAAATATTTCAGAGCTCATTAGGTGTATAAATGAAAAGCAATGAAAAAAAAAATAGTTAAGTGGTATTTTATGTTTCAGTTACAAAAGTATGTAGTTCCAGAATTTAAATCAGTATATTTTGTTGATTCTGACATAGATAACTTTATATATTTTAAGTACATCTCATATACATATTATACTCCGAAGTCTTTGCCATACGCACATACAAGTACACATATATAGCATGAAAAGTTTAAAATCATGTTCATTCAAATTATCCATCCTCTAATCCTTTACCATTTGAGAAAGCAAAGGACAGTAGTTTTATTATGACTAAATATAAAACACACATTCTGCAGATACTTAGAAACTATAGGTTTAAAAAAGAATATGCAGGTGCCTGGGTAGCTCAGTCAGTTAAGGGTCTGATGCTTGATTCCGCTTAGGTCATGATCTCAGGGTCATGAGATGGAGCCCCATCCAGCACAGAGCCTGCCTAAGATTCTCTCTCTCTCCCCTCCCTCCCTTTGACTCTCCTCCCCCAACCCCTCCACCCCACCCCACTCACGAGCACTGCACGCTGTGTATCACATACAGATCATGGGTTGTCTCCTCCCCAGTTTGTGTATTTCTAAGGGGAAAGGATTGGGGCCAGGAACCCCCAGATGAAGCACAATGCCTGTCACACAGGAGGGACTCAGTAAATGTTTTTTCCTACAACCAGAAAAGCTTTTATATCCACTATCCTATTGCTTTGGTTACATTTTTAAAGTATTTTTGAAGAGTTATCAGTATAAAACACCTCATGTAGATAATATATTTCATACAATATTTTATTCATTGTATGCAGCATTACTTCCTTTCACTTGTTTTACACTTAATATTATTCAGATTTCATGGCAGAACTCAGTTCTAATACAGATTTCTGAGATGTGATCCATAAAGTCTACATTTTATAGACTCTGATCATATATCCCACAGCCTGAAAAGTTCACATTTTTCCAAATCTCCAAGTAAACAAAGATCAGTTCATCGCCCTTTTTTCAGATTCTTGGGGTGTGACTGGAAACCCCATATGGGATTTCAAATTGGAAATGTCAAGGGTTGATGACGATGAAACTATATTTCGTAAAACCTCAATTATTTGGAATCTTCAAGGAATGAGACCTCCAAAATGGCTTTAGTATAGTGATATACCAAATACTTTCCATAGAGTGAACACTTCAGTATCATCACTATTATTATAATTTTTTAAATGATACTAAAGTGCCTTATACAGTTTCAATTCCTTACAAAGAATGTGCTCAAAACAACTAACTATTCTTAGTGACTTGAGGTTACCATTTTGCACACTGGTTACTTTGAGAACAACCTCTGCCAAGGCAAATATCGGATTCCAGGATAGCACTGGGTGTGCTGAGTTGTCTTCAGCAAGGTACTGTGATGCCATCAAGGACACCCAGACCCACAACACACAAAAACACACCCTGTATCTCTCTTACACCATCTTGGAATCCTCTGGTGAAGGTAGGTTCCCCCACCTAGATTCTTACCATCTTTCATCACGTTCCAAGCTAGCTCTTTTGGTCTGAAGAGGCTCAACTTTTACACACATCCTGAGCAGTTCCTCTTAGTTATGTTAATTTGCTGACAAGGGCTCACAGGCTTTTCTGGTCACTCTCTTCTTCCCCCTTCGAGTTATAAAACTGAGAAAACTTTCATCTAATTTGGTAATACTGAAAGAAGCAGAATTCAAACTCCAGAAGTTTTCCACAAAATGGACGACAAGAGTTCATCGTTCTAACTAAACTCTTAGCTTCATCTTAAGTTTCTCTTCCTTCAGATCCTTTTCTTGGCATTCAGCACAGTGCTCAGAAAAGCAAAAGGTGGGTGAGCAGACTGTAGCCAGCTACAAGAGAAAAAGGTCACCGATTCCTCCAGCACACATAAATGAGCAATGGGTACCAAATATTACAACCATACTGAACCTCAATCCAAATTAGAGAACCATTCAATATGTAAGACACATTCTAATCTAAATAAAATGTGATCATTCGGGATTCAATTATTTAACTTGCTCTCTTCAGAAAAACTATTTTAAAGGCAGGGACGCCTAGGATTTCCTACAAGCTTTTTCAAATCAATATTTGTAAATCATGTTTCTGTTTCCTAGGAAACTAAGTAGGTTATACCTACGGCAAGAAAACTCTACCAGTGTCATTTTTCCTTTTATCCTTGGCTCACACATGTGGTTACTGCTTATTAGAAGGAAAAAAATTACCTTCCAGTATCACTGAAAAATCACAACAAAACAAGAAGGGAGCCAAAATGCCACCTTCTCAGCCTGCTTCTTCTCCAAGGGCGTGACAGAAGAGCAAAAAGGATAAAATCTGCCCATAGAGCTCTGAAAAACTAGAAAGAGATTTATGAACAAGTTAAGGAAGTACTCAACATAGTCTACGGTCTTAGCTTAATTCATTATGTGAATGGGGAGACCAAAAAAAGTGAAAAACCTGGATTTATTAGAAACATCAAGTCAGACATTTCAGAGTTCAAATTCCAAATCTCTTTCCTTGAGTAAGTTACTTCAATTGCCTGAACCACAGCTTCTGCCTCTTTAAAAAAAGTAAAATACATAGATAGCTCCCTTGTGATGATAAGAATTCGGTTAAAAGACGAATGCAAAATACCAAGTTCAGACCAATTTCATATCTTAGAGAGTCTCCAAGAGTCGTGTTCCAAGATGGCGAAACAGGTATTTTCTCAATGATTTTGACTGGTGTAAAATAGAGTTACTTGTTGCCTCTCATCTTAGGGAGTTTACATGAACACCTGGCATTTTCAGAAAGTACAATGAAATATCACTTATACAAACATCTGTAAATGAACTTTTAACTGTGAGAACGTGATTAGTATGTATTGGACGTCTTTGCTGGGTCCACAATACTAAAGCTTGCTCTGGCTTTTTTCTTTAGTTACCAACCAAATACAGGAGGAAAACTGGGGCACAAAATCACAGCATGTACGAGCTGTAAATATGACTGCACAGTTAAGTTTGCTTAAACAGTTTCAAATTTCTAAAAATCATTATTAAATCGCAGACACTTGTAAGGCATCACAACCCTGGCCCAAAGATCGAATACTACATATGCTGCTGAGCTTTGCCGCTTAACAAGACTCAGACACTACATCCCAACATATTTAACACATTTTTAAGTTTCCAGTATTTTCACAAACACTTAACTACACAGCATACTTTAAAATATAAATGTTATACATATATTCATGTGCTTTTATGATTTAAATGTCTGCAAAGCAACTTTTTTCTAAAGCAGCAACTCATTATTTTTCCATACTCAGGCCCCAACTCTACAAACTGTTCCTCCGAATACTTTTTTTTTAAATATTCCTTTTGACACCTAGGTGCATCTGTTGGCCCACCACACAGATATTCAGAATTCAGTTTTCTATTCTCTTCCCTTTATAATACACATAAACCCAATAAAGAAAGAAACTAAGAAATGGAAACAACCAACCAGCCAAACGACTTCTTGTAAACCAGTTAGCTTCTACTATCAAGTGATATTTAGACACTTGAGTTCTAAATTTCTCTCTGCAGCAGTCACCTCCTCATACAATCTCAGAAATTGTGGTCCCAGGAATGTAACCATTTCAACCATAACACTAAAGGTAATTCAGACGTTCAGTTTTTCACTCACAGCTAATGCTGAACTCACTGCTCAGAATCTCGAAATCACACACTGATGAGAAGACATTGGGCCCATTTTAATCAAGTGCTAAAAACGATCCAGGTAATTACTGTCAGTATTGCTTACCTTCTGGCAGAAGCTTGGTGTTATAACCTGCTAGGCCAATCAAATAATAATAAAAAGAGTTATAATCATCATCATCATTATAAGTACAATTATTAGAACCAGCGCCACATCCCAAAGCACTGAGTGACTGAGAGCCCGGAGAGCGATATTCCTATCTGGGACCCTGGTTCTACTGCATCCAAGCTCCAGAAAGTCACTTTACTTTTGTCTACATAAGACAGACACTTTCTGCAGTTCCTTCAAGCCTCTACGACTCTCTAGGCCCAGTGCCCTAAAGCTTTTGGACTGAATGGTGAACAGCTTTATCAAGCCTCATATGTAGGTTTTGCCACAACACAGGAATGCATACTTCTCAGATATTTAGTCAAGACCACAGGAAAGAACCATTATAAAAATTAGACCTTAGTAACCTCTGTTTTTTAATCTTTATGCAAGGAGTCTTCATCACTGGCTTAATGATTTTTTGGAAAATACTTCACTGGGCCATTTAGGAAGCACTGCACTATCATTAAGCAATTACATTCAAAACGTAAAAAGGTTTATATTCAAGCAAACAAGTAAACAAATTCACACAGAATACGTAATATTTTCAAATCTTTAGAACGATAACGTCGCGTGCCATAGGCCATGTCATATGACACAAATGACTGAGGTTTCATGAACATGTTTTTACTTTCTCAAGTCAGAAAAGGCTGGTTTAGGACTCATTTTCTGCTGCCGGACTTCTATTCCTAATCATTATTCTACAAATGGTTTTAAAGAAATCTCTTTGCCACATAAGCATATACACCCTTTACAATACAAATCTTACCTTGTTCAGACACATGAGCTGTTCCCTCTGACCAAGAGAAGATGGTGTGAGACCATCACATCAGAGTGCTGGCCTTATACGCAGCTTCTGGAACTCTCAGAGCCTTTCCTAGAGCTGAGCCATAGGCGTACACCCACACCACAAATACCCAGTAATTCATTCAGTAAATCTTGGGAGGCAGAGACAATACTAAGTACAGGGTACCAAGGAAGCACTTCCAATGTACCTCTCCATAACAGTCATTCTTCTCTATCTCTAAAATTCATTGTTTGTAATTCAGTGGTTTCACCCCCCGGTGATGGGTTCCTTTTGGGTGGAGACTGTCTACCGTCCACCTTCTTCACTTCTGCGGTGTACCTAGCACAGCGCCTCATACAGAGTAAGCGGGGCTGGCTGAGGGTGGATTTAAACTGAAAACAAAACACATATACGTCTTCTAACAACAACGTCAAAGGCATAAAATGGTGCAATTCAACCACAAAACACAGTTTTGTGCCCAGTGGCACCAGAGGACCTGGAGTCCTGTGGGGAAAAGCAGGATGGCACGGGCTGGTAAGCATGCCTGGAGGCGCCAAGCACCTGCAGCGCTGACAGACAGAGGAGAGCAGCACGGAGGCACGCTGGCAGCTGCCCACTGGTGACCAAGGACACAGGCACTGGGCGTAGGAGGTGAGGTGAGATCAGGCAAGGAGACAGAGGATAGGGAACACTGGTAAAACGACTGTGCAAATAAATACATGTGCTGAGCTAATAAAGCCCAGGCTTCTCACTGCTGGAGCAGGTAGTTACAAACACAGAAGGGTAAAGACTAAAAAGAACTCTGAAGTGTTGGAATCAGGAGTACAAGTGACCTCTGAGCAATATGGGTTTGAACTATGTGGGTCCACTTAATTGTGCCTTGTTTTGTTGCATTTTGTTTTAAAGAGTGGACAGCAAAAGCCACCAGGCATTTATTTACAACTACCCACCCCAGTCTGACTTTCTAAATACCATTCTCCACTAAAAGGAACCAGCGGTGCCTGAAGAGGAAGAACGTATTGCCAGGAAGGGGCAAGGAATGTACAAGATAAGGCTGTAACTACTTACTGGACCACAAAATCAAGAAGCGCTCAAAAATTGATCAGCGTGTGCTGAAAGACACATGAGCTACTTTGAAGAGCCTTCCATTTCCAAATCTGGGATAATATGAGCATCAGAGTGAGTACGGATAACAACATCCTATAACCCATTTAATATACTAGGAATCGAAGATGTATGAAAAAATAAGTCAAGGAGGGAGAAGGGAAGGTTTCTTCACAAAGCAGATTACCAGTAGAAGAAACGACACACAATTAAAATCACCACTTGGCAACTATCATTGCAGTGGCTGATTCAGGCAGAGCAGTCAATGGAAAACAAGCCTGGTGGATGGAACTATGATGAGGGAAGGGATACGGGTATAAGCTTAGCACTAGTCAATTACACAGGGGAAAATGGCGCCTTTATGGAAGGGAAATCTGGCAGCCACTGACATGACCCAATGAACAAAACTGACATCATCTCTGGCTCATAATCATCCTACAGAATATAAGGCCTGTGCTCTACATAACTGTCAAAGATACGAAAAACAGAAATGACTTAAGAAATGTTCCCAATTGGAGGAGTCAAAGACACATGTCCACTGACTATAATGAATATCCTTGGATGGGTTTCTCACCAGAAGGGAAAAAGCAAGGGGGTGGTTGGTGAAATATAAATGAGGTCTGTGGATTCGATGGCTATGTTGTATCAACATGGACTTCCTGACTTGGCATTCAATGTATGCTAGTTATACATGAGTATTCTTTCTGGGGCATACATACACTAAAGTATTTAGGGATGATGGGAAATCATGTCCAAAGCTCACTCTCAAATGTTTCATTAAGACACCAAACAAAAATGGGAGAGGTGTATAATACAGCAAACGTGGTGAAATGCTAACAACTGTCCTGCTTAAACAACTTATTATAAATTTAAAATCATTTCTAGTAATTTTTTAAAATTACTATTTCTAAAAATTCTACTGGAAAACTACTTCTAGGCCACTGTACAATTTCATCCCAGATGTTGAAAAAATTTTCACTTAAAATTTGCTAAGAATATAAAATAGGAGTTTCCTTTCAGCTAAAGGCTTCTTCATGATGTCAAATTAAAATAAGGATTGATCTGAAAAATTTGTAATTTCAAAGATACTAATCTCACTGCTAAGAAATACCATCAGCAATGCAACATGGAAAATGCCTGTTCAGAGGTCCCCTGGATCTAAAATAGCAGGATGGAGCAGGAACAGGGATACACAAGCTATTGGCAGTCACTAACAAGCAGACAATCTCCTAAGTGGCCTAACTACACCCCACAGAGAATTCTGAAGAACAAAGTCCACACCTTTAATTAGAGGTATTTGGCTAAGTTATAATGTGCTATTTGTGTTTGATTTTGCAGATATTTTTGAGGGAAAAACAAATAATCAAAATTAAGGAAATGCTTCATTTTCCTTTAAAGGATCTGAAATCAAAGAGACAACTTCAGAATCACTATGAATACATATTGATGAGCCATAATTCAATTCTGCCAGATTTCAAAAGGCTTGACCTACTATGATACTATCAAAGTATAATGACTACATAAATAACTCATCATCACCAAATGAGACCAACTTTACCATTGCATCACAGTTTAAATAACGGTTTAAAGATAAATGATAGACATTTTATTAGAAGTAGATGGAGTTAGCTAAAACATGACATTGCAATAGATCCTAAAAAGTGAACTGAATATGAAAAAGGTCAGAACAATTTTCCTAGTGATGTAATTACCTTTCAAAAACTGGATTACAAAATTGATTTTACCCTGTTATTAAAATATATACATACATAAATATACACACACACCCCCCATTCAAACAGAGAGAAGCATATATAGATAAGGAAATTTCCCACATGAGGTATTTTTTGGGCTGGTGAATCATCACAGTTGAACATATTTTTAGTACATTATTTCAAAGATTTGTACATTTTGTTTCTAGACAGTTTTGAGTACTGCATCATTATTCCTCTGTGGACAGGTAGAGATATTCACTGAATGATTAAACTCATGTTCTGTTATCCGACATTTATTCAACCATAACTTTACAGCCTGACATTTCTGCACATTCACATAAATTGAGATTCATAAAGATGAACATGGTACCAAAACTTCCCGACTTGCATGTCCTCTGAATCGTTAAAGATTAAATGCTATTCAGTATTATATGGTTTCGGTGAATGGATTTATCTGAAGTTCCAAATGACCAGGACCCCACCTTCTTGGTCAAGTTAGATATGGCTTTTACTGTTACTGTCTCCAGCTCACCTTTATTTCTCTTAGCTTCCTTAGTTCTGTTCGTGGCAGCACCATTTTCCCAGTCGCCCAGATTGAAAATATAATATAGCTAGAGATAGCTAGTATACAATTTCATGAGTCAATAATGTTCTATCAAGAAAACATTTTCCTAGCTTAGCACAGAAGTTCATAACTAAATATAGTGCTCCGAATTAAATCTACTGACTTCTGAATTCATTGGATATATTTCAAGAAGCAATAGACTAGCAACATAAAATGGATCGCCACAGGAAACTAACAGGCACTGGTGACTTAAGATGAAATAGGGCGAGGGGAGAGGCACTCATACTTTACACTTGATGCACAAACATTGCTAAAGCTGGTTAGGTCTCCCTTTGTGCTCTGTAGAGACTCCAGAGTGGCACTGGGTACTTCTCCTCTATAGCTCCCTACCCACTATTATTAATTTAATTAATTTCTGAAATTATTTTGTTGGATGTCTGTCTTTTCTTCTAGACCATAAGCTGCATAGTTCACAGTGGATTGGGTCACCGTTCTATTTGGTACATCACCAGGGCCAAGGACAGCATAAGTAAATAACTGTTTCAGGGCCAGTCAGTGACCTGATAAATACAAGGTTTATTGGAAAACTGTATTTAAAAATCTCTTTAGAAAGCTGGTAACAATTACGCAGCTCCAATGATCTATGAGAAAGGTCAGGAGTTAGAGTGTCGAAAAAAAAAAAAAGGGTAACTTATTTAGCCATTTCAGAATTCCTAAAATACAAGTATTTTCTAGAAGTACAACTAAATGAGTTTCATATCTCCAAAACAGAGTTGAGTGTTGTCCCAAATTATCTCTAACTGTACCAGACTATTTAATTTTTTTAAAAAATATAAATCTGATTAATGAAGTGAAAATGGGAAGAAGCAAAACTAAACACTAAAACTTAAAAACACTAAAATCGCATCCTATTTGAAATGGCCTAATTGGAAGCATCATACAATACAGAGTAGAATAATGTGACACTACTGTAGGTTTATCCACAAAGCAAAGAGAAAAAAAAAAAAAGTACTGAGAAAGCAAGTGAGGGAAAGGATCTTTGGCAAAAGAGTTAATTCACAGATTCCTATGGAATGGAATGCATAGGCTGAATTCTTGGCTTGTCTCACCCAGGGTACAAGAGGAGGGAACAGCATTACTTGGCTTCCAACCCAAACGTGTTAACAGATACAGAGCTTCCGAAGAAGGACCTTTTCTATGAGAGGATGAAGTGCTTGTTCAAATAATTCAATACTCAAGCTCTGAAAATAAAGGGATAAAAACTAATACACACTGTGCCTAATTATCTCCCAAGGAGAGGAGGAAGAAGGCTTTTGTAAAATGAGAGGGAGAAAACGCCTTTCATACCATGTGTAAGGACACAGTGTGCAGAGGGGGAAGAAAGGAGAGAAACTCAAGACCAGACACTGATGCTCTCAGCACCATCTCTTATTGTAATAAAATTAAGGTAGTTATGAGATAGCAATTTCTTGTCAGCCTTAAAAAGGAATGGTGTAATTGAATTTCACATACTTGATCGAGCCCCTACTCTATATAGCTTGTATCACAGTAGCTAAGAATTCAAGGCTATTTATAAAGCATTGTCCCTGTCCTCAAGGCACTCATAGTCAATTATATTTCATAATCACATTTGGTGCTTACTAGCTATTAAAGGCTTCATCTATGCTTTACCTGTACATAGGAAATGCTTGCAGAGTCTTAAACAAGTATCTATCTAAACTGATATTTGAGACTGTTTTGATAATACAGGTATTTCAACAGCTGTACCAATTTTTTAATTGGACATCTTAGACATTAAAATTGCATTTAAGTATTTAACATAAAATTTTCATTTAATTACCTGAAAAGTTCGATTATTTTACATATTGGTGATACCATGATGAATATACTTTACGATAAAAGGAAATTAACGATTTCCTAACATAATTAAGAGTGAGACTAATTTAGGACACTTTATAAATTCCCATTTCTTTTACTCAACACTACATTTCAAGACATAAATTGTTTTTTAAACTTTCAGATGTTTCAGAATTTTTCAAAGTGTCACATTATTGATAAGCAATGATGTTTTCTGGAGTTAAAAAACCAATGCGTACTTACAAAACTGCTCATAGGAATTCTGCATTTTTCACTGGGTAATCAAGACCATAAATTAAATCATAGTCAACAAAATATAACTGTCTAAAAAAATTTAATTATGCTAAGCAAATAAGTATCAGACATCTGTTCTTACTCAAGTATTGTTAGTCATTTTCCTCTATTGACAGAGATAGTAAGGTGTTTTAGCAACTTAAATCTAGCTCTCCACTAACCATATAATATAGGCAAGCCAAACAATTCAAGAAAGACTTTCTTATCCTTTTTCTGTATTATGACAGTAAAGTCTTGCCAAGGGAGTTAGTTCCAATCCAAAACAACTCAAAGGAAAAAAAGATAAAGGTGCCTCCATGGGACACACATGTATTCAAGATTCCATTTCCAAGAGAGTATATTCTGGATAGTCCCTGTGTGATTTTTCTATAAATTTTCCAATCAAAATTTGTAATTACAGTATCACTAAGTTAAAGAAGTAAGTTGAATTTCAAGATGATAATCTCTACTGAAATAAAAGTAAAGAGGAATGTTAATTCGTCACTGTTTAGATCATTTTATGTTCTACCTGTTTGACTTCGAGGTCTCTAGAAATATATATCAATTTAAAGAATAAGAAATAGCTTAGAGAAATAAGCCGCATATCAGAAACTAGAAATCAAAGAAAGCCCAACAAAACCATTAAGACCTGCCCTGTACTTGAAGGATGGTGCACCTAAGATTCTAGAGTCAACATATGGCCAAGACAGATACATTTTAAAGAAGTTTCATGGGAAATAAGCAATTGTTAAGACAAATATATTTAGTTATGAGATATGTTAGATCATTTGTCTTAATTAAACAAGCTTATCCACCATATATATGTTCCTTTAATTTCCATTCCATAAAAATGCTAAATCCTCAGTGTACTATTTGGTCTTTTTTTTTTTTTTTTAACACTTCACTTCTTCACTTTTAGCATCAGCCATCTCAGAAACAAAATGCATCTATCAAAGACACTTAATAAGGACTGTCTCAAAAGTCTCTTTACACATTATTTTAAAGTATGCCCCTCATCTCCTTGAGTATATGCTATGTGCTCTGCAACAGCAACAATAATAATTTATCTATGTCCAGATCATTCTGGTTTTCTTAGAATCGCTTTAGATCAACTTTTTCAATACTACTAGGAAATGAGATGGCCACTGAATTCCTACTGAATGCTCTGCAACTCTTTGAGAAACTCTAACCGTTCATTTACATATCTTTCTTCCAGAAGCTAAGTAGAACTCTTGAAGAGCAATAGACTAAAGTTAACACATTCACATCAAACTTAACATTGAGTTAATACACTGTTTTTAAATATATGCGGAAATTTTCTCTAACCTACTCATATACAGGGGTGCCTAGGTAGCTCAATGGGCTAGGCATCCGCCTTCGGCTCAGGTCATGATCCCAGGGTTCTGGGACAGAGCCCCATGTCCGGCTTCCTGCTCAGTGAGGAGTCTGCTTCTCCCTCTCCCTGCTCCTGCTCTCTCTTGCTATCTGTTTGTCTGTCTCTCTCTCTCAAAAAAATAAATAAAATCTTTAAAAATTTTTTTTAAAAATAATAAATAAATTACTCATATACTGTGTGACAAAGAATTTTCAATAAATTCTAAAATGTAGAAAGTGTTTGTCAGCTTCTCTAACTAAAAATGAACAACTAAATATAAACTCCAACCATGTTCAAATAACCACTTAGAAAATGCAACAGAAAACAGTACTAAACTTGAGGGTTTGTAAATGATAAATCATAAACTAATTTTCAGAGACACAAAATACACAAATCATGAAATGAAGAATTGCTTTTAACCACCAAATGGAACTTTCTTAAATACATGTTTACATTTACGCTACTAAATTTGAAAACACAAAATTATTTTGGAGGTAAACATGAATATCAATCAATACTGATTTAAAAGAAGTAGGAAATCTGACCGGATGGATGTTACAGAACAGATTCCATGGCATGCAGGGGGGGAAAAAACCTAAATAATAACTTATTTTAAAAAGACAGGTACAAACATCAAATTTCCCAATATTTAAAGAACATTTAATAAATTTTACAAGTACTTCTAACAGATCATTCTGATGCTCTAACTACTCCAGAACACAAAAAACATGGGAAACTTACTAACTTACTCCTAAAAAGCCACCTACCAAGATCCAACATGTCAAAGTGGAATATCATAAGATGCCCAAAAGTGTTTGATAAAATCTGAGATCTATTCTTGATTATAATTCTTAGTGAAAAGAGAAGCGTACTTTCTTAACATGATAAAAATATCAACCCAAACCAATGGAGATTTTCTACAAAAACATACCAACAATGACTAGTTAAAAAATATAAAGAGTTGTGTGGTACATTCACAATAGCAACTGTAAGTATAAAATACCTATAGAACTCAAGTCATGAAACCCCTTTTACTGAAAAACAACTTAAAACAAACTTTGAGTAAACTGTAAATGAATACCATATTTCTAGGAAAGCAATATAATTATAAAAGTCCTATGGAATAAAGTGGCCACAGTAGCCAAGACATTTTCAGGAAAAAAAAAAAGGTTTGACTAAATTATACTAAAATGTCTGAAATATAGCCATTAAAATTAATGTGGGACTAAGGAATGATGATGTTTCAACCAATGGTTATAATTATGATCTTCACATTTTTCAAAAGAAACTGGAAATCTAGATTTTTAAAACAAAGTCTCTCAAGTTTCTCTGTTGGCTTAAATCTATGAAAGCATTGTATATTTCCAAAGAAAGCATTTCTGTGGGTTCAGTCAGCCACAGTGGACCTCAGCCATATACACACCCAGCACTTCCTGCCTCACCCTGAGCTCAAGCTGCTTCCTGTGCCTGGACAGCCCTTTCCTCTTCCTCCTCCCATTGAAAAGCAACCCACCCATCAAGGTGTGGCTCATTGGCCATCCCAAGGAGCATTCTTAGGAACTACCATTACTTTCTGTGTATGGGCCAGGATTACAGTTCTTATCACAGCTTAACCCTAGAAGTTATCCAATGTGTTCTATCTCTTCCCCTAGATTGGGGAATGGGAGCAAATAATGACTCCTGCTATAACCTACTGGCCTACTCTATGCCAAGCAAGCACCATGATGATGGATTGCAGCTTCTGTAAGCCTCTCAACAAATGCACAACAGATATTATCCCCATTCTGCAGCTGATCTATTGGGGTTAAATAACTAGACCCTGGAAGAAACAGGATTCTAATTCTTTTTGCCAGACTTCACCAACCATATCACAGTTAGTCTGAATGTAAAGGAAATGACTTGCGATCGATCTGTCTCAGTCTGAAAGGAGCTCAGTGGAATGAGAGATACAGCTAAAATAAGCAGTCTGAAGGTAAGGATCTGGGGGCTTGTAATCTAGAATAGGATATAAATACCACAAGAAGCACAAGAGACCACCTACGAAGTATCCTAATTTTGAATTTGAGATTGACTTCTATAATGCAATTTGTATTCAAAATTACCTTTTGCCTCAGCGAATTTTATTGATCTACTTGAACTCTATGGACCCAGTGTGGAAAAAAACAGATGGGAACTATAATACGGTCTGAAAGAAAGTTTGACTAGTAAGACATCTTTTGAAGTATCCTTAATATTCTTTTTAAGCTCAGTATAAAGTTTTTATAATACCTAATTTGCAATGCTTTGTAGGAACTAAAAATCAGTCATCTTTGAGATACCTATACTTGCTTATCTTAAGAAATTTGAAAATAATCCTAAAATAATTTGTTGACAGTTTCTAAAGCTACAGCACTTTGGAATAGTTTCAGGAGTTGTTAATGGGGAAAAAAAAAAAACAGTCTAAAAGCTCGCTCACAAGATGATCTGAAATGTTCAATTAATCATTTGTCCTAAAGAACATAATTTGTTGAAATATCTTTAAAAATACTATGCATCTCACGTAAGAACACAACTGTGCTAATGAAAAAGAAACGATCTTTTAAAAATGTTATTAGTTACTAAACTAGAAATACAGCCTTTTAAAGTGGTATAATTAGAGAAATCATCAAGATGGTATGCTTCCTCTTTTTCTGAATCTTTGAAATATTTTTTAAGTTCCATTTATAAAAAAGGCAAAGATGTTAAAGCAAACTTAAGCATTTTCCTGGCCATTTCCAAACTTGTTCAATATTTAAGTTTTGAAAGTCATAAATTTCAATCAATGATACTATGGCTCAGATTTTAAGTTGTTCATATTTATATATGTTCTTTACAGCAGAAATACTTCACTGTCCTTTACAAAGAAAAAGGAACCCCTAGTTCAATATATTATAGAACAAGGGTCAACAGACTGCCCGCCTAGAGGCCAAATAGAGCACATGACCTGGTTCTGTAGGGCCTGCTCTCCAAGAAAGGTTTTTACATTTTTAAAGAGTTGTAAAACATCTATTTTTAAAGAGTTGTAAATATATGTAGGTGTTCAAAATAAATACACACACACACACACACACACACACACGCACATACATACACACCCCTAGAGACCTTATGTGGCTGGCAAAATCTTAAATATTTACTTGAAAAAATAACTAAATAAAAGGAAACGTTTACTTTCTGGCTCTTTACACAGAAGATAGCCAACTTCCCCCCTTCCCCCATCACAGAGTACAGAAACTGTACTGTGGCCTCATGTTTAGGCCACTGACCTCATACTATACTCTAAGCTGCCAAAGGTACTGAACCAGAAGATTAAGTGATGAAGCACGGGTGGAGGGTGATTTTTTTTTTTTAATACATTTTCTATTTACTACTGAGGCAGACTACTAGAGTCTGAGATATAGCAGCCTCAAGTTGACAATGTGACTTCAAGAACCTGCTCTACTCTACATAACTGAAGATGATGGGATTTCAGATGGGGTGCTCATCTCACAGCTGGGGTCAAAGGATCAGGACAGACCCTTTCATCCACACTTCTCCCTCCAGCCCCTTCCTCTAGGGACACTCTTACTCTTCATTCCAACCCAGATCAAAAGTTTCTTCTTCAACAAATCCTCCGAACCCTCCAAAGTTAGCTGTACCCTTGGAGGTTTTCAGAACATTCTGTACAAAATTTTAGTATACGATTAATTGTAATGTGTAATTATGTTTCTGTTTACTTTCAAAAAAAAAGGTTGCATTCCTGGTAGCAAGGACCTTGTCTTGCTCCATTTTGAACCCCTCGCCTTTAGCAGAACAAATTCCCCATAGTGGGTGGGGATTAGTTTCCTGTGGCTACCCTAACAAATCCCCAAAAACTTGGTAGCTAAAAACAGAAATCACTCTCTCACAGTTCTAGAGTCCAGAAGCCCAAAATAAAGGTGATGGCAGAGCCACACTTTCTTTTCTTTCTTCTTCTTTTTTTTTTTTTTTTAGATTTTATTTATTTATTTGACAAGAGAGAGAAAGAGCACAAGCAGCAGGCACCGCAGAGGGACAGGGAGAAGCATGAGGCTCGATCCCAGGACACCGCAATCACGACCTGACCCAAAAGAAGACGCTTAACCAACTGAGCCACCCAGGCACCCCTAGGGCCACACTTTCTCAGGAAGTTCTAAGGGAGAATCCATTCCTTGCCTCTTCCAGCTTCCGGTGGCTGCTGGCATTGCTTAGTGTCCCTAGGCTTGTGGCCACATCACTCCAAACTCGGCCTCTGTCTTCATATCGCCTTTTCCTCCTCTGACTCTTATGAGAACACTTGTCATTGAACTTAGGGTTCACCCAGGTCATTCAGGATGATCTCATCTCAAGGTTCTCAACTACATCTGCAAAGACTCTTTTTCCTAAAAAGGTAACATTCACATGTTCGAGAGATTGACGTGGACGTATCTCTTTTGAGAGCCACCAGTCAACCCATTAAAGTGCACGTTCAGTAACTAATGTGTTCATTCTTCTTGCCTTAGATCCAAATAAAATAAACATACACTACATAACTGCCCCCCAAAATATGGAAAAAGAAAAGCATCCTATTTCCTCCCCTTCTTTGCCAAACTCCTGTTTGAAAAGCAACCACTGAGGCACAGCCAGAAGCTTGAACAGCATTTCCTTGCCAAGCTCTAAGAATTACTCTACATGATGCCTAACAGCATCTCTTTGGAGATCATTTTATTACTTCTGGGAATAAAAGCCCAGAGTTATATCTCCTTCCCCACAAACTAATACTCTTGATCACATGGTAATTCTGCAAAGATGTGCTCTGGATGAGGTTTTGATCTCTTTAAATTCCTTACATGTGGCCGAATGTGTAATTTCACTAGAGTGATACAAAGTCAAACTATTAAGAACTCACTCTTACTGGAAATGTAAGACTTAATGCCTTATATTTAAAGAATTTAGGCTCCAGAGCGCCTGGGTGGCTCAGTGGGTTAAAGCCTCCGCCTTCGGCTCAGGTCATGATCTCAGGGTCTGGGATCGAGCCCCGCATCAGGCTCTCTGCTCAGCAAGGAGCCTGCTTCCCCCTCTCTCTCTGCCTGCCTCTTTGTCTACTTGTGATCTCTCTCTGTCAAATAAATAAATAAAACCTTTAAAAAATTAACTTAATTAATTAATTAATTTAGGCTCTGGATCTGTTATACATTGATATCTGTCTTTCTGAAATGTTTATGTTGAACATCTAACCCCCATGGTGATAAATGTATTTGGAAATATGACCTGTGAGGAGGTGATAAAGGTTAAATGAGGTCATTAGGGCTTTAATTACAAGGAGATACCAAAGCTTGCTTTCTCTCTCTCTCTCTCTCTCTCTTTCTGCCATGTGGGGACACAGTAAGAAGGTGGCCGTCTACAAGACAAGAAGAAAGTCCCCACCAGGAACTGATCCTGATCTAGGACTTCTACTCTCCAGTACTGTGAGAAAATAAATTTACATTGTTTAAGCTACCCAGTCTGTAGTCTTTTGTTATGACAGCCCAAGCAAACTAAGAAAGGATCTAAACACAATCCTAAGAACATTATAAATACTCAATGAAAATTAGCTGATTTCCATGACGGTGTTGTTGCCAGCACACAGTTTATGATTTTATAGTAAGACTTTCCAGAAAATACTTGAATTATTTGGAAATCAAAGGTTGTTAGGCTTTTCAAATTATGGTTAAAAACTAAGATAATGATTTCAAAACTTCTATGAACTGTAATTAGGACTGAAATAATTTTTCTGCCCAATGTTTACATTGTTAACCGAAGACACCAATGAACTTCTATCAAAACAGAAATCTCACAAATTATGAAAGTATGAGCAGTACAATATCCATAGGCTCATATTCTTAGAATAAAGCATCCCTAGTACACCTCACCATACCAGAGCACAAGGATAATGAAAACTCACAAAAGACAAAAGGTAAGAAAAATGGCAGCCACCTTGCTATAAGATGTAGTGAAAAATCTATTTTTCCCTATTCTTACCACACACAGCAAGTTATACCTGGCAAAGGGCATCACATCTAAGAGGGAGCCCTTCACACTGTAGACATCAGAGATCTGTGTATCTGTTACTAAAATGTTCTGGTGATGGCAGTTTATTACAACAATTTTTTGTCAAATAGAGTAGTCCTAAGGAAACGGTGCATTTTCTTTGTCACGCATTAGAACCATGTGAGCTAATAATAATGGTGGCAAAAACACGAAGCCGAGAAAGGACTATTTATTGACCATCAGTCAAATGTGCAGAGTATCTCCCAAATTGATGGGAGTCATGTAAGAAATAAAAAGAAATAAATATCACTTTGATTACATTCACAAAAGGAATTATGATGGAAAAAAGACTAAAGAAATCATAATTAAAAAACAATATATAGAGTCATGTTACATGTAACTATTAAAAAGGAGAGATAATAAAATGGGTTAAAAAGAAAAACTTAGATACTGAAAAAAAGCACTCCTTTATAAAACAAAACAAAATTAAAAAGGAAAAGCTAATGACAGAATAAATAGATTGGTAGAATAAAATCAGATACATTTACACTTTTCCTCAAAAAGAAAACACGAATGACAATATTAATGTCAGTCAAGGACAAATTTAATCTGAAAAGCACTCAGTACAAAAAAAGGATAATAATTTTAAGAAAAGTCATGGAATTATATGTACTCAAACAATACACAGATAAATATGCATGCAAAGCTATCAAAATTTAATGAAGACATAAAACAATTAAAGTTTTAAAAATAAAACATAGGTGAAAAGCTTCAGGATAATGGATTTGCCCGTGATATCTCGGATATGACACCAATAGCACAGGCAACAACAACAAACAAAACAATAAATTGGACTAAAGCAAAATTAAAAGCTTCTGAGCATCAAAGGACACTTCGACAGAGTGAAAAGGTAACCCACAGAATGGGAGAAAATATCTGCAAATCATGTATCTGATTAAGGGGTTAATATCCAGAATATGCAAAGAACTTCTAAAACTCAACAACAAAATCCAATTAAAAAAAAGCGGCAAAGGACTTGAATATACACATCTCCGAAGAAAATACACAAATGGCCAATAAGCACATGAAAAGATGCTCACCATCACTAATTACTAGGGAAATGCAAATCAAAACCACAATGAGATGCCACTTCACAGCTATTAGAATGGCTAATAACAAAAGAAAAAAAATAAATTAGCAAGCATTAGCTAGAAGGTAGAGAAATTGGAATCCCCGTGCACTGCTGGTGAGAATGGAAAATGATGCAGGTGCTATGGCAAACACTAAGGCAATTCCTAAAAAATTAAACACAGAGCTACAACAATATACAGCATTACACTTCTGGTTACATAGCCCAAGGAATTTAAAGCCAAGACTCAAAAAGGACATTTGTACACACATGTTCATGTGGTATAAATACTATTTAACATTATACAGCCTTAAAAAAAGGACACCTGGACACATGCTGTAACATAAATGAACTCTGAAGACATTATGCTAACTAAAATAAGCCAGTCACAGAAAGACAACATATAACTCTACTTATAAGAGGTGTCTAAAATAGCCAAACTCATAGAAACAGAAAGTAGTATGGTGGTTGCCAGGGGCTGGGGGGAGAGAAGTGGGAGTAGTTTAATGAGTACATAGTTTCAGTTTTGCAAAATGAAAAAGTTATGGAGATTTGTGGCACAATGTAAATATATGTAACACTACTTTACACTTAAGAATGGGTAAGATGGTAAATTTTATAGAACTTGTATTTTATAATTTAAAATAATAAAAAATAAATTTTAAAAACCCAATGAAGATATGAAAATATGATTAGAATACAGACCTTTTTGAATTAATCAAATTTAAAAGAAAAAAATGTTAGAACATAAAATAATTTAAAACAAATCAATAGGAGCGCCTCAGTGGCTCAGTCGGTTAAACATCTGCCTGCTCAGTGGGGAGCCTGCTTCTCCCTCTCCCTTTGCCTGTGGCTCTGCCTACTTGGCTCTCTCTCTCTGTCAAGTAAATAAATAAAATCTTTTAAAAAAATAAAACAAATCAATAAAATAAATTTAGCAGATGAAAAATGGAATATCACGTTCCTCAATAGATACCTTTATTCAAATCTCTACAGAACATTTATAAAAATAAATCACAGAAAAGAAAAGTATAGTTATTTAAATCATTGGAAAAGTATAGTTATTTTAAAATGAGAATGTTTCAGGGGCGTCTGGGTGGCTCGGTTGGTTAAGCATCTGCATTTGGCTCAGGTCATGATCCTGGGGTCCTGGGAGACCCACATGGGGCTCCTTGTTCAGTAGGGAGTCTGCTTGCCCCTCCCCCCTCCCCTCTTGTGTGTGTGTTCTCTCTTTCTCTCTCTCAAAATCTTTTAAAAAAATCAGTCTGTTTTACAAAGTTAGTCTCTGAATATAAATCAGAATTTAAATGTAAATACAAAATGAAGACTTAAAAATAGTTAATATTCAGAAATTTAAAAACATAGTTCTAGAAATCCTTGATGTAGAGGCCACTTTTAGGCAAACAGGATTGAATGATGAATGTAGAAAGGGCCCACAGTAGGAAAGAATACTCAATGGAAAAAAGTCTCTTCAACAAATAGTGTTGGGAAAACTGGACAATAACACGCAAAAGAATGAAACTGAACCACTTTCTTACACAGTACACAAGAATAAATTCAAAGTAGATTAAAGACCTAAATATAAGATAGGAAACCATCAATATCCTAGAGGAGAACACAGGCAGCAACCTCTCTGAACTCGGCCTGAGCAACTTCTTAGTAGACATGTCACCAGACGCAAGAGAAACAAAAGCAAAAATGAACCTTTGAGACTTCATCAAGATAAAAAGCTTCTGTACAGTGAAGGAAACAATCAACAAAACTAAAAAGCAGCCTATAGAATGGGTGAAGATATTTGCAAATGACATACCTAACAAAAGGTTAGTATCAAAAGTTTATAAAGAACTTCTCAAACTCAACACCCACAAAACAAATAATCGAGTTAAGAAATGGACAGAAGACATGAATAGACATTTTTCCAAAGAAGACATTCAGATGACTAACAGACACATGAAAAGATGCTCAACATCACTCATCATCAGGGAAACACAAATCAAAACCACGACGAGATACTACCTTACACCTGTCAGAATGGCCAAAATTAACAACACAGGAAACAGCAGGTGTTGGCGAGGGTATGGAGACAGGGAAACCCTCTTGGGGTTGGTGGGAATGTAAACCGCTGCAGCCACTCTGGAAAACAGTATGCAGTTTCCTCAAAAAGTTAAAAACAGAGCTACCCTATGACTGAGCAATTGCACTACTAGGTATTTTTATTCAAAGGATACAAAAATACAGATTAGATGGGGTACATGCACCCTGATGTTTATAGCAGCATTATCGACAATAGCCGAACTATGGAAAGAGCCCACATGTCCATCGACTGATGAATGAATAAAGAAGATGTGGTATATATACATACAATGAAATATTACTCAGCCTTCAAAAAGTTTGAAATCTTGCCATTTGCAACAACGTGGATGGAACTAGAGGGTACTATGCTAAGCAAAATAACTCAGAAAGAGAAAAACAAATACCATATGGTTTCACTCCTATGTGGAATTTAAGAAACAACACAGATGAACATACGGGAGGAGGGAAAAAAAGGAAAGAGGGAAATAAACCATAAGAGACTCTTAACAAAAGAGAACAAACTAAGGGTTGGTGGGTATTTAGGAGGGCACTTGTTATGAGCACTGGGTGTTGTATATAAGTGATGAACCACTGAATTTTCCTGAAACCAATATTGCACTGCACATTAACTAACTAGAATTTAAATAAAAATTAAGAAAAAAAGGGGGGAGCCCACAGGGACCCCCTGGCTGAAGACAGACAGGCCCATCAGGTGACCCACCTCAAAATATTCACAGGCTCTAACTAATGAATGGGCTATTTAAAACTAGTCACAGTTAGTGCCTCACCGCAGACAGACTCTCCTCTGCTGTCCAACCCACTGCTTCCTTAACGTGTATTCAATAAACTTCTATCTCTTTTGTTCTGCCTCAGGTAAACTCTTTTACCTTGCATGCCACTGGCTTCCACCCAATCATCACCCCACATTTGGGGGCCCCCATCCAATTGAGAAACACCCCATTTAAACACTAGGCTTGACTCAAAGAAGAAATTCATAAAATTATAAACTAAATTATAATAAAATTACAATTAAAATCACAAAAATTTGAAACAATGAAAAAGGGAATAATTCTTCCCCCAAAAAGCACAGAATATAGCAAAGGACTATATCTAACTTCAATGCCTTCATAGTTAAAAGGAGATTTATCTTTAAAAGAACTAAGCAAAAAAAAAAAAAAAAAAGAGAGAGAGAATTGAGAAAATATGAGCTAAAAGTCATGAGAGAAAATAAGATCACAGTAGAAATGATGAAAAAATTCAAAAGCTTTTTTAATATTAGCATAACAAAATAGCAAAGCAACTTATGCAACATTAAAAAAACAGTAAAAAAATAAACAATATTAGGAATAAACAAGTTACAAATGCTTTGTGGTAGAACTGTAATTCATATTAGGGAATACTACATGTTATCCTCAGCTAACAAATTTTAAAACTTACAAAACAAATGGGTACATACAAAGGAAGAAAGATCATAGATACGGATAACAAGTCAGTGGCTGCCAGATATCACAGATACAAATAAGAGATTGGGGGTTGCCAGAGCAGGGTATGGGGGTGGGGGTGGGTGAAAGGGATAAACGTGGTCAAAAGGTATAAACTTCCAGTTATAAGACAAGTAAGTCCTGGACATATAATGTACACCATGGTGATTACTGTTTAACAATAATATATTGTATATCTGAAAGTTTCATCACGAGAAAGAGAAACAACTATACCTGGGTAGTGACAGTTGTTACGTAGTGTTAATCATTTAGAAATATATACATACATCAAATCATACATTGTACACCTAAAACCAACAGAATGTTTTATGTCAATTATATCTCAATTTTTTAAAAAGCAAATGGGCAATTTCCTAGCCAAAACTTGATCCAAAAATAATGGACAAATACATAGAAGAAATTAGAAAAAAGATTACATATCTGCCACTAGAAAAAAATATTAAAACCATGACCCGATGGTTCACACCTAAGTATTAGCCTATAAGAAACAGTCTCATGAGGCGCCTGGGTGGCTGAGTCCGTTAAGTGTCTGCCTTCGGCTCAGGTCATGAGCAGGGAGCCCGGGATCCAGCCCCGCGTAGAGCCCGGCATCAGGCTCCCTGCTCAGTGGCGAGTCTGCTTCTCTTTCTGCCCTTCATCCTGCTCGCACTCTCTCACCCTGCTCCTGCTCTCTGGCTCTCACTCTCACAAATAAATGAATAAAATCTTTAAAAACAAAAAAAAAGAAACAGTTTCAACTATAGCTCATGAAAAGACATGAATATTTTCTCAATTTCTGTATCCACCAAAATAGTCCTACAAAAATATGATTCAGTAGTAAGGAAAATATTATAGACCAATCCCACTTGTGAAAAAAAAAAAATATATATATATGTATATATATCTATATCTATATATATATATATTCTAAGTTTCATTCTAATTTATCAAATAAAATCAAGTAAATTTATACAAAAATACTAAATTATGAAATGGCAGGGTTTGATCCCTAATGCAAAGATAGTTCAATATTAATAAATTCTCTAATAAAATGCTTTGTAACAGTCAACCAAAGAAAAAAAGATGACTTATCAGATGATTTTAAAAAATACTTACATAAAATTCAACAAGCAGTCCAAAAAAGAAAAGAGAAAAAGAAAGAAAAGAAAGAAATCTAAGCACAGTTAAGCTACACAGGGGTATAAAGAAAATACTTATTTAAGATAAATATCCTACAAAATCATGTTTTTGAGACCAAAGACTTTAAGTTACAAGGCAACCAGGTAAATAAATTCCAATGGGTAACGAGCCCCTTCACAGAGAAACAAGACATTGCCTTTGGCCATGATAATGGAAAAAGAATGAAGAGTCATAAAAGCATATAAGAAACAGAAAGCAGAGTGGTGGTTGCCAGGGACCCAGGGGAGGGGGAAATAGAGAGTTGCTGTCCAATGGGTATACAGTTTCAGTTTGGCAAGATGAAAAAGTCTGAGCTGTTTTGCACAACAATGCGAATATAATTGACATTACTAAGCTGTAGATTTACAAACAGTTAAGATGGAAATTTTTTATTGTGTTTTTTATTGCAATAAAATTTTTTAAGAGAGGGAAAGAGAAGGGGGTAAGGAGCCAGGGGAAAGGAAGAGATAGAATCTTAAGCGTCTCCATGCCCAGCACAGAACCTGACACAGGGCTCGATCTCACAACCCTGAGGATCATGACCTGAGTCAAAATTCAGAGTCAGACGCTTAACAGACTGAGCCACCCAAATGCCCCTCTTCTAATTTTTAAGTGGATTAAAAAAAAAAAAAAAAAAAAAACCTAAAATTTTAACAAATTCTTAGAAGATGAATGTGGGTTAGTACAATTAGTTTCTCAGGAAGCCCCTGATGTCAGGACACTCCACAGCCAATCACCCTGCTCTTCTGCAAGCCTCCTCCAGGTGCTAAGACAAAAGAATGAAAGAAGAACTAGAGAAGTAAGAGAGCCCCCACCCTAAAATGGGGATACAAAGGTAAACATCAGCTACCACAGGAAAGCAAGGATAAAACTTGGCCTCATCCCAGACTCTACTGTCAAATGAAGCAAAAGCCATCTGCCACAGGAACAAGAACAGTAAATACTCCAGCTTCCTCCATGCAAAGGTGAACTACAGCTAGAGAAGGAGAAGATTTATCTGCCTCCAGAAGAGAGACTCTGCCTATCTCATTCCCCAAGTTCAAAGAAAAACAGCCATTGGGTGAGAGAAATCACACACATTTGACCTTGCAGTGAACATTAGGTTAAAACTCATCTGCTCCTGGGGTAAGGCAGAAAACGTACCCAGGTCCAGAATTCTAAAATGATACAAAAAAGAAATCAGACATACTGATGTACAGAAAACACACACAAACATTTAAGCCTGCCACTGACACAAAAGAGTCTGACTACCACAAAAAGGCATGTTATCAAAGTCCCAACTCACACTTAGGTACACCAGGCTTGCCTAAGATTGCCACTGGTGTAAGAGAATTGAGATCCTACCCCCTCACCTACCCACACGTCCACCCAGACTACTGCTGAGATAGAGGCAAAAGAACAAAAGGAGGGCCCCTGTGACCCAATGGAGTTCAGAGCTGACTGAAACTTGAGAGTATAGCAGGAACACTGAGAAGAAAAACTATGACATTTCAGGTCTCACTGAAGTCTTAAGGTAAAAGCAATGCATTCCTAAAGGAAGCTCAAGTCTCTGGTGATATGACAGTTCAAAAGCAACAACAGTAATAACTCAGCACAACTACTGACCAAAACAATTTACCTTCCTTCTTCACAGACACTAATATCTTGCAGAATAAGAGGCACGTCCACTTGTTAGCATAATTATTTACCTCAGTCTCTACTGTTCTTTTATATATAATGTCATGGAGTCAACAAAATATTACAAGATACAAAAACAAAGCAAGTTACCCACTGTCAAGAGATAAAGCTATCAACATAATCAGATCCCAAGATGGCAGAGGTATCAAAACTATCAGAGATACTTTAGAATAACTATGATTAAAATGTAAAAGAATCTAGAGAAAAAGACAACATGCATAAATGGAGAAATTCAGTAAATTGAAATTTTTTTAAAGTGACATGAAAATGCTGAAGAAACAGCTCTGTATCAAAGATAATTCTTTCACTGAGTTTACAAAAAACTAGACACAACAGGAAGAATTAGTGAACTTGAAGATAGATCAACAGGAATTATTTAGACTGAAAACTGAATGGGGTGTGGCAGTTGCAGAGGATCCAAGACCTATGGGACAATTTGAAGTAAACTAATGTACTTGTCCAAATGGTCCAGAAAGAGAGAAGAGAAAAAAGGGGGCAGAAGAAATGTTCATAAAGATAGTGGACAAAAACCTATGAAAAATTAGAAAGGACAATAAACTACAGATCAAAGAAGCTAAGAGAATCCCTAAATAGGATAATTACAAATGATAACATGCCTATGCATGTAAAAACATTTCGTTTTAATGAAGACCAAAGCTAAAAAATATATCCTGAAGGCAGACAGAGAAAAATAACATTACATATAGAGGAACAAAAATCAGAATGACAAAGGACATCTCTTTGGAAACTGTAAAGTGGAGGATATCTAAATATATCTAAAGTAATGAGTGGGGAGAAAACTGTCAAACTAAAATTCAAACCCAGCTAAAATATTTCAGAAACAAAGGCAAATAGACTTTTTCGGAAAAACAAATCTGTGAAAAGTCACTGTCAGCAAACCTGCATTTCAAGAAAGATTTTCTTTAGGCAAAAATAATATGATACTAGACAGAAATTTACAACAAAGAAATAAAGAATCTTTGAAGTATAAAAAACATCAGTAAAGGGGCGCCTGGGTGGCTCAGTGGGTTAAAGCCTCTGCCCTCGGCTCAGGTCATGATCTCAGGGTCCTGGGATGGAGCCACGCGTCGGGCTCTCTGCTCAGCAGGGAGCCTGCTTCCCCCTCTCTCTCTGCCTGCCTCTCTGCCTACTTGTGATCTCTCTCTCTCTGTCAAATAAATAAATAAAATCTTTAAAAAAAAAAATCAGTAAATACAAAAAAAGACCTTTTATTCTGATTCATAATCCGTATTAAAGGGAACTATGAATCTTTAAAGCAAAAGCAATACCTAGGAAATATATGGTTTATAATATGTATAAGTTAAAACATATTAAGAAAATAGCATAAACAGTGGGAGAGGAAAAAAAGGCAGTATACCATTATAACTTTCTGACATCATACAGGAAGTGGTATTGTATCATACGACTGTGAGAAATTAATGACATATATTGTAAACCCTAGAGTAACCACTAAAAATATAAAACAAAGACATGTAATTAAGCAATACCTAGGAAATATATGGTTTATAATATGTATAAGTTAAAACATATTAAGAAAATAGCATAAACAGTGGGAGAGGAAAAAAAAGGCAGTATACCGTTATAACTTTCTGACATCATACAGGAAGTGGTATTGTATCATAGGACTGTGAGATATTAATGACATATATTGTAAATCCTAGAGTAACCACTAAAAATATAAAACAAAGACATGTAATTACTGGAGATAAAATTGACTACTAAAAACTAATCAAGTCCCAAAAAAGTCAAGAAATGGAAAAATAAGAGTAAAAAAACCATGTGAGACAAACAAAATAAATAGCAAGTTAGTATATCAAAACCCAATCATATGAAAATAATGTTTAAAGTAAACAAATGAATCATTCCAAGTAAAAGTCGGAGACCATACAATTGGATTAAAAAGTCACACACAATTACATACTGTCTATAAAGGAAAAACAGGGATATTACATGATGATAAAGGGGTCAATTCACCAAGAAAACACAACAATCCTAAATATGTATGCACCTAATAACAAAGCTTTCAAAATGCATAAAGCAAAAACTAATAGAAATGAAGAGAATCTGATTAATTCATGATTGTATTTTAAATACTAAGCCCTTCTTTCCCAATAACTGACAGAACAAAGTGAGAAAAAAAGTCAGTTGACAATACAGAAGACTTGAATATTATTAACCAACTTGGCTCACTGATATCTATAAAACATAGATCTAATTGACATTTATAGAATGTTCCACCCAATAATGACAGGACACATCATTTGTATGTGTAATGTTCACCAATATAGACCATATACTGAGTGATAAAGCAAATCTCAGAAAATTTTTAAAGAATCAAAATCATACATACTATGAAAACCATGAAATTAAAATAGAAATCAATATCAGAAAGACATCTGTAAGATCTCCAAGTATTTGAATATTAAACAGCACAATCCTAAACAATTCAAAGTAAACAATGAAATCACAATGGAAATTAGAAAATATTAACTGAATTAAAGTTTAAAAGAGCATTGCTCAAAGTAAAATTTATGGCAGTATATCCTTATGTAAGAAAAGAAAAAAGGTCTCAAATCAACACTAAGCTTCCATCTTAAAAAAACCCAAAAAGAGAACAAATTAAACCTGTGACAAGCATGAGGAAGGAAATAATAAAGGTCAGAAATCAATGAATTAGAAAAAAAGTAAAAACTGGAGAAAACATTAATGAAACCAAAAGCTGACCCTTTCAAAACATCAATAAAATTAATAAACCTCTGGCCAGACTGATCAGGACAAAAGGAGAAAAGCGACAAGTCACCTACATCGGATATAATAAGTCGTCATTACAGATCCTACAAATGTTAAAAGAATAGGACAATATAAACAACTTTATGTCAATAAATTCTGTAACTTAGATGAAAAAGCCAAATTCTTTCAAAAACACAAACTAAGATGTTTCATTCACAAATAATCATATAATCTGAATAGCTCTGTATGTGTTGAATAAATTGAATTTATAGTTAAAAGCCTTTTTGCAAAGGGGAAAAAAAAACCTCTAAACACAGATGGATTCTCTGGTGAATTCTTCCACACATTTAAGGAAGAAATAATTCTACACAAAGTATTCCCAAAAAACAGAAGATGATAGAACACTTCCATTGTTATTTTAGGAGGCTAGGAATAACCTGAAAGCAAAATCAGATAAAGACATCAAAAAAAAATAATAATAATAATAATAAAAAGTACTGAACACTATAAACACATATTTTAATTCTTAACAAAATACTACAAAATCAAATATAGCTATATATAACTAGATAATGCACCAAGAACAAGTAAGACTTTTACAAGTAAAGAGAGTCTGGAACAACATTTAAAAATCAAGTCACACAATTCACTATATCAACAGATTAAAACAGAAAATCATATCATCTCAATAAATATAAAATAGCCAAAAACCTATGAAAGTACTTAGAACTAAATTTAAGAGAAAACAACCATTACAAGTAAAATAGTAAAATCTTTTTGAAGCATAAAAAACTATATAAACAGAAAGACACCCATGTTCTTGAATGGGGATGACACACTGCACTAAAAATATTAAAATGTTAATTATCCCCAGGGTATATACGACATAATGCAATTCCCATTAGAATCACAACAGGGTTTTTGTGTATTTTTTTGTTCAGGGAAGTTGGGACAATGGATGAAATATTCCTTAGATTTGGACTTTACTATTTTAAAAGGAAAAAAAAATCTGGTACTATCATAGGATATCTGAGAACATAATACAATTGCAAAATTTATATTACTGGTAAAAGAATACATTACTTTTAAAATGGTGCTAATATGCATCTGAAAGTAAATAAAGTGGATCCCTCTCCTACAGCACATATAACTAAAAATTCCAAATTTACTAAAGATTAGATCAAAGTGGAAGGGAAAAAATTCAGTGTGAGTTCAGATTACACATCTGTTTTGTCAATGGAGAAAACATTAAAAAAAAAGTTAACTAGGACAGAATGAACTGATTATATAAAAATTTAAAATGTTATACACCAAATGATATCTCTTGAACAAACAAAACGTCAGGTTTTGTTTTGTTTTTTTTCTTTAAGATTTTATTTATTCGTGTCAGAGAGAGAGAGCACAAGCATGGAGAGCGGCAAGCAGAGCAGGCAGAGGGAGAAGCAGGCTACCCCCACCTGCCTCCCCCCAACCCCAGCAAGGACCCAGATGCAGGACTCCATCCCAGGAGCCCGGGATCATGACCTGAGCCGAAGGCAGAGGCTTAACCAACTGAGCCATCCA
Source organism: Potos flavus (assembly GCA_028534135.1). Classification (NCBI taxonomy): domain Eukaryota; kingdom Metazoa; phylum Chordata; class Mammalia; order Carnivora; family Procyonidae; genus Potos; species Potos flavus. Next base: position 29,245,655 of record CM052883.1, on the reverse strand, counting down.
GGAGTCTCAAAAGGTCCGTTTTTCAAAAAAAATCTTTGCAAAGCAGATATTAAATGGCTAATAGCTATAATATATAAAGAACTCCCACAAGGACAACAACCAAGTAGAAAAATGAGCAGCGTATGAAAGGGCAATTCTTAGAAGAACAATTCCAACGTACCTACAAATACAGAAAAAGATGTTCAGTGTCACCAGCAGTCAGGAAATACTAATTTAAAGTAACAGTGAGATACTACTGCACAACTATCAGACTGGAAAAGTGTCAACTATTGCTGATTGGAGTTTCAAAGAAAGGGTTTTGCCTGCATTACTGGTAAAAAGATGAACTGCTACAGCCTTTTTCTTCAAAGCAATGTGGCAACCTTTGAAGCAGTACATAAGCCCACCCTGGGAATCTATTCCATTGGTCTATCAGAGTGTAGATATAAAGGTATTTCTTTATTGTTTCTATATTGTTTTTAGTGGAAAAAACTAGAAACAAAAGTATTGCCCATCAATAAGTTAATAGCTCACTAGACTATGAAATAACCGTACTTGGGAATATCATGCAATATTTTTTTTTGCTTTTTTTTTTTTTTTTTTTAATGGAGTAGAGATACAGCAGTTGAGTGCAAGTATTTCCCTTAGGCAGTACTGAACCAAAAAACAAATTTGACAATAGTCTCCAAAATATAATCCCATTTTTATAATCAGCGGTCAAAAAACCTTGTGCAAATGTGTTCATGATGCTTAGGATATGGAAAAAAATTTAAAAGGACACATAGTTTTGATGACATGGGTTATGGGGGAATGGAATGTTACTGCTGGCTACAAGAAGGGGAGAAGCAGGGGGAAAAAAGAAAAAAAATGAAGGTTTTTTTTTTGTCGTTGTTGTTTTAAAGATTTTATTTGTTTATTTGACAGAGAGATCACAAGTAGGCAAAGAGGCAGGCAGAGGGAGAGAGGGGGAAGCAGGCTCCCCGCTGAGCAGAGAGCCTGATGCAGGGCTCGATCCCAGGACCCTGAGATCATGACCTGAGCCGAAGGCAGAGGCTTAACCCACTGGGCCACCCAGGTGCCCCAAAAATGAAGTTTAAAGTCTTCACATATATACTTACTTTTATCAGAGAGATATTTGTAAATACTGCTCAATGAGTGAGTTTCTGCAAAACACTTATTTCCTACAGATCTTAAGTTGTCCTTTGAAAACCTTAGTCATAAAAGTAATAATAAATTCATTTAAATAAATACCTAGCTTTGAGCTGATTATAAGCATTAAATGAGATAATGCTTTTTAAGTGCACCATACACATTTTAAGTACAGCAAGCACAAAATATACTTTTTTTGAAAGGAAAAAGAAACCTACAACAATCACATGCTTAAATGGAAAAAGATTTTCTGATAAGATGAAAAGTACTCAAAAGAAACTAAAATATAAATCTAAAAATATCTAGGTATTATTTTTAGGCACACTAAGGATCTAAATGAAAATAAAATAAACTGAAATATACTAAAGTATGGGCCTCCCTCTGTAGCATGGCTGCTTCCTCCTGATCTGCCTATACTTAAGACAAAGAATACCTTTGTACTTTCAGCACCTAGCACAAGCCTTGGTACAAGGTAAGTGATGAACCATCTCCTAATTTTCTTCAGAGTACTGATGCCTCTATTTGCACAGTCTCTTCTAAAATCTGAGCTATTACATATGTTTTTTATGCCCCTTTAAAGTACATTTTGGAAGGGGAGAGAATTCATCCAATATTCACTGAATATCTCACATGAGCTAGATGCTAGACACAGGCACCTCTTTTTTGCAAAGTAGACTTTCAAAATTAAGACTAAATGAAACTTAGGAAGACAGCAGTGGAATGAAATGGAAAAAATTATGTTACTGGTGTTGGAAACCAAGGTTCTAGTTTCGACTTGGCCACCTTCTAGTTATTTTACCTTCATATGACTTTAATATCCTCGTGAATAAAATAGTAGCATGTGTCCAATCTACCTTATAGGATTGTCAGGATGAAACTAAAACCACCCTGTAAACCACCAAGCACTAACCAAATTTCTTTTTGTTAGCCCACACTTCCCAAGTATTCTGGAGTGTCTTAATTACCAAGCTATTTATAAATAAAAACAACTGCTTCAGCCTAGAGCCTTGGTATAATCCCAATATACTCAATAGAGAGCTCACTATACAATAAGAATTCTATCACTGCCCTTTATAGACTCATTAAGAGTGGATTTCTTTCTTGTTATATATTATCTCAAAATGAAACACTGTGTGTTTCCTTAACTGTTCTGTATTTATACCTAAAGCAGAAAGCTAATGCACATTCCAGAGGATGTCACTCTAAATGACCAACCACTTTAATGTAAAGTTTCTTTCTAAATATCCCTTCAAGCAACACCTCTGATAAATTACAACTGACTGTGACCTTCTGTAAAACTGATTAGTTTTCAAGTTTTTTCTTCTGTTGTTCTCACGTTAAAAAAAAAAATCTTATATTCAAGGTTTTTGGTCAAAGGTAAAATTCCCATCATTTATAAATAAATTATCATACATCAAATCTTCAGCAATATGAAAAAATTTTCACTAGACAGCTTCACATAAGGTATATTTTTAAAATTTTATTAACCAATTATGACTTTTTTTTCCCTGCCCAAATAAACCTTCTCTAAACTCATTATAACACCACATGCCCTACTAACCAAGTACTTCCCAGGATTTATTTTTGGGAAACACAATTTTCTGGTGATAAGGCAAATGATAAAAGTTTGCCAAAACACAATAAAGCCATCAGCTCTAAAAGATAACAGAAAAGGAGGTGTGAAATCACCACAGTGGCCAAAATATTATTTTAATTTGGTTTCTTATTCTTGCAGGTTTGCTTTTTCTTTTCTATAAAAAGTAAATGTTTCCCACAAAGAATTACTGCCATATCCATTAAAAACCTGAAACCCTTGATTTCCCAGATAAAGGGAATCTTTTCCTCTGCATTTCGTTTAAGCAACTTACAGCCCATTTATCACAAATCGCTTTTATTATAATTTTCTACATTGTCTTACCTCCCCTCCTTGATTTTCAGCTCAGTAATGATGATGTTTAACCCATTTTCATACATGATTCCAGATACATGATAGGAGCTGAATATATATACAGGTCAAAGGGATAAGGCATTTTTACAGAGATTATGTTTTTTCCTACTTTTATGATACCTCTAACTGTAACAACAGCCTTATCAAATGGCACAATGCATATTGGCCAGAAGTTACTGGTCGACTACTGCCACTTGGAAACATCCTGTAGCTGTTGCCTTCTAAAATAATTTTTTGGATTAGCTCTCATAATTTGTTTTAGTACACGTATCACCCATCACGGAATTGGCTTCTGTATTGAAGTAAATATTCTAGTAAATGTATTCTAGTAAGTGTAGTATGTCTATATAATCTACAAATAAAATAACAGCCTCTAAACACAATATTTGTATAATATTTCCATTTTTTGCTCTATTCTACACTAAGTTTAACTCTGGAATATCATACTTAATGCTGAAGGGAGAGAAGAGTAATGCAGGGAGGAAAGAGTAACACAAAGGCTTTCCAGCATTCAAATCTTTACTTTGAAGCTAACTGGCTATTGACTACGATGGCATTAATTTGGTGAAAATCAGTTCCTACATCTATAAAATAGAAATCGTAATATACATACATACTCTATGAATATTAAATAGAGTAATCTCATATTTTTTAATACATAACGCACTCCTGGAAACTTACACAAAATCTGAATAAGTGTAAGTCAAGGGACCAGACTTGTGTTTTAAAGGAGATCCACTCCCACAAACAAAAGAAAAATTACAAAATCTATAGTTACACGTAATTAAGTACTGTCACTTAAAATAGATGTACAGCATTCTGTATATTCTATAATCTTATTTTTCACAATTTATCAGATTAACTCCATTAAGCACCTCCAATAGTCACCACTTTTCAACACACCTAATGATTTCTGTTTCAATTGTGTATCAAGATGATAAACCCCGTTTCTTATAACTAGAAGCAGCACTTTCATTTTTTGCCTTTTTCCATTTATTTTGTTAATGAAAGGCAAAAGTAGTACAACTTTCAAATAATTTCTAAAATTATTGTCAAAAGTAGCAAAGTCACGGGGGCGGGGGGAAGGGAACTCTTACCTGGCAATGAGTACCATCACACAATAGCTTAAGAAAAAAAACACCATCCATGAACTGATGTTCCTAAGTCAAGATCCAGTGTATAAAAGGTATTTTAGGGGTCTCCACACACACTATAGTATAAATATAGTATATTCACAGTATAAATTATTTGAAAGTCAACTATACATACGTGTATAGTAACGAGTACACATTAAATAAGCTAACACATGAGAAACACAGTGCCTAACTTCTGCACAATAAAGAGTAGCTACATTATTTTGTTGCTACTCTTCATTCTGAGTGGATTACTTTATAATCCAACGATTCTAAACGGCTGCTTTTAATAGAACTACCTTATAATCCAGCAATCACATCACTAGGTATTTACCCAAAGAATACAAGAACACTAATTCAAAGGGATACATGCCCCCGGTGTAGCAGCATTATTTAAAATAGCCAAGATACGGAAACAGCCCAAGTGTCCATAGCTACATGAGTAGATGCTGTATATACACAATGGAATATTACTCAGCAATAAAAAAAAAGAATGAGATGTTGCCATTTGCAACAAGATGGATGAGCTACAGAGTATAATGCCGAGTGAAATCAGTCAGTCAGAGAAAGACAGATACCACAGGATTTCACTCATATGTAAAACTTAACAAAACAAACGTGCAAAGGGAAAAAAGAGGGACAAATCAAGAAAAAGACTCAATTATAGAGAACAAACTGATGGTTACCAGAAGGGAAGTTGTGGGGAGGGTGTTAAATAGGTGATGGGGATTAAAGAGTGCACCTGTCGTGACGAGCGCCGGGTGATGTATGGAAATGCTGAATCACTATATTTTACACCTGAAACTAATATAACACTGTATGTTAACTAATTGGAACTAAAAACGTACCAAAAAAGAGAGAGTGAGAGCGACACCAATACTCTGGAGCAAACTAATATTTATAGAGCACTAAATATGAACGAGGTGCAAATACTACATGCTTTATGGACATCACCACAATTTTAGTCCTCAAACACATTCTGCAATGTTGACATTATTTGTTCTTGTTTTTACTTATCAGTGGGTAAATAGAGACTTAGAGAATTAACTTGCCCCGTTAGACAGCCAAAACCTGAGTAGTCTGAGGTTTCAAATCCAGCACTGTTTGACTCCACTACAAAACTTCGTTTTGCAAAAAGAAAAAAAAATTTTTTAGGAAAATGTAGTGAATTGTGGAATGGCTAATAGAGTGGAATATACATAGCTAGAGATGAAAAGACAGGTAGGAAATACCCATGACACTGGCCTTTAGCTACTGAGGGGTTAGTGTGAGACTGCATTCCTTCGTTTGTTCTTTCCGTAAGTATTTCAGCCCTAGCCCTGTGTGATCAGTCACAGTGGCAGGCACGGGGTAAGAAGCCAGGAGAGCAACTCTGAGGAAGATACATTTCCTGCTCTCAAGGGGCTTACTATTGGGAGGGGACAAGGCAAATCGACAAGCAATTATGCCAGATGGATCAGCATGTACTATAGGGCCAGAGAATACAGACTAGAACCCTGCATGTTCTAAAAGCAAGGGATGGTAAACAGAGTCCCACAGAAAGTGATGTTTACAGTAACAGTTGTAACATGAACCGGAGTAAGGGTGTTTGCGCCACACGGAAAGAGTCGGAAACGAGTTATATCGATGTTTCTTTGCTCTTGCAAGAATAGTGTTTACACAGAGTGTGAAAACATACTTTGTTTCTTAACTGAAGTAAATGTAGCTGGGGAGAAATTATGTAAATTAATATTGTTCTTAATTTTCTCAAATGTATGTGTGTAAAGAAATGTGCATGGCAGAAAAAGGTGTGTACATAAAATGTGTTCAACAGATTTTCAAATATCCGTGCAATATATCCATCATTTACCTTTCTTTACTGTGCATGCATTGTGTTACAATGTTTTGAGTCTCACCAAGACACTTTGGGCCATAAATCAGACATAGCTTAATCAACAGAATCTTGGCTTAACTAGGGATTTGCAGTTCAATAGACTGTTCTAAATCATAGTAAAACAGCACAAATGTAATGATTCTATAAAAAAAAAAATTAAAGGCATTTTTAATGACCAGTTGATAGAAGTTTCAGTTGACTCACTGAAGAAATAGCCTGGAGGTTTACAATCTCTAAATACACTGTTGATCTTTCTTTTTTCTTTTTTCTTTTTTTTTTTCTGTTTTCTATAAAATGATCATGGGAACTTTATTTTCATGTACATTCTTTAGAAAAGCTCAGATACTTCACCTGCATTACATAAATGTTAATAGTCACTTTCATACCAGCTAGAGAAACTTTTTAAGAATGACTTTCTCAAGGTCACAGAGCAAATCTCTGGTGAGACAGGAATGGAATTCATGACCTTTGACTGCCAGAAGTTTTCTACCCACACTCGGAAATTCCTTCTCCATAAGTGTAATTTATATGCTCACTTTGAGAAGCTGGAAAGTTCATCCCTTGTAGGGATGTGGGGGATGGAGAGGGAGTGGTTTCCCTGTCAAATCAGTTGCCACACCAGTACTTTCTAGTTTTACAAAATGATTTGTACCCACACCATCTCCTTTCACCCTCACCACAACCCTGTAAATGCATATTATTTTTCCCATTTTCTAGACTTGAAGAAGTTAAGAAATGTAACCAAGGTCATTCAGAGTTAGTAAGCAAGAGCCCCTGATTCAAACTGGAATATCTCTGCCCCTTAAATCAGTCCAGACAACAGGATATATAGCCTTAGCAGATACCTGATTGGGATATGAATAAACATTTTCTTTAGAGTTATTTATTCCATTTTTTACGATCCTTCCTCTTGGTTGTCATTTAGTTTTGCTGGTTTGTTTTCTTTGGGGCAGGGCTATTTTCATGTTGTAAGTTTGCTTGCTAAACTCAAACCCAAGTGAGAATATTATTACTAAACATAGGCTTTGAGAAAACAAACTGTGTGTTTTCCCTCTTTTTTGGACAAGGGGGAGGGGGCTTTTTACCATAATTCTTGGTCTTCCTGTAGGTGGCATGAGGGGGGTATATATACCAACATAGAAAGAGAATATAAAAATTCACATTCATAAATATAAATACTGTGTATGTGTACCCACAGGTACATACATAAAATAGCAAATACACACACACATATATAATTACACAAATACATCATGCCAGGAATTATTCTGAAAACCCCTAAGTGTGGTGAATGCAGCACTGGGAACACGATTCCTGGCTGTCGAGGCCAGTCCACCATAATAGGGGCAGCCTCTGTTACCTCTGATGGGACTGAGAAAACTATCCCAAAGCTCTGAGATTGCTTCTCCCCTTCCACACACCAGGGCAGCGGCAAGGGCTTTCTGCTACACCGTCTGTACCTAAAATGCGATACTGTTTGGACCAGTCCGGTTATGTTAATATCCAAAAATATATACCATGAAATTAGCTCCAAAAGAGAAGCAGGACTTTACGTTGAAAAAAAGACAGGAAGAAAGGCCATACCAGAGCAGAGTTTTTGGGTAAATATCCTGTAATCTACTGCCAGACCAAAACAAATTTTTATGGAGCAACAGGACTACTCAAGTAGCCACTTTTATGACAATAAACACCCAAAACCGAAAAATCCTTTTGTAACATAATTACTGAGAATATATAGAGAAAGCAACCATTTAATCTGCAGCATGTGTTCTCCACCACAAGAACTCAAAAGCTGACATCAGATGGGGTGTGGCCGGTCTAGGCCCTGGAAATGAATTCTGGCCTGTTGAAGCCAGACAGTTAGTTCTCTGGACGGGTTTGCGATCTAGAAACACAGCAGATCTCACGGAGCCTAAGGCTGCTGACCTCCTGGGCACAGGGCAAGGCCCATCTGTTTACTCGCATTTTGATTTTTGGGAGCTGTGGTTGTGGTGGATGAGTTAAGGCTGTGGTTTACAGGGTGTTGCCAGTGATTTAATGTTAATATTTTTCCCCTTACATTTTGTACATACTTAAGATTGAAAGCTGTGCATAATTTGTAGGCTGAAAATAAATAAATAGAAAAATTTAAAACAGAAAATAAACGGACACCGGGCAAAAATACAGGTATTTGCACTATACCGGCATATGGTATTTTCAAAATGTAAATGATAAAGGTAAGCAACTGCAACCTATTTTAGTAATTATTTATAAAAATGAGAGTTGTTTTCCACAAAGAAAAAGATAATCATGGGTGTCGATTCTAAATAAATCAGTGTGGGGTTTTTTAGCTCCTGTTTATTAATCAACATGGAAGCAGGAGTGGGGAGACTTCCTTACCCAAAAAAAAGAGTAACTTTTCAAATGAGTTTGTGCCCCTAGTATTGTAGAATACAACTATGTTGCATTACTCCACAAATCATCCACAGTTGCATTTATGAAGTTAACACTCTAAGAAGATTGTTTCTCTTTAGCACCCCCAGTTTAATGGGATTGTACCAATGAAATTCACGTAAAATGAAATTCCACACTTTCCATTTCGTGTGATGGTACAAACGTCCAGGGCCTTTATATGTTCAACTATTTAACAATATCACTCACTGGTAAGGTTACTCAATAGTCTAGATTAACCAACACTGGCTGGAGTTCAAAATGCCCTCAGTGTAGGCCTAAAGGCCTAAGCACCTGTGTTCTCTTTGCAGAAAGGAAAAAAAAAAACAAAAATAAAAACAAAAAAACAAAAAAATAAACCCACCTATGTTAAGGACCAAATTATTTCATTAAGCTGATAAAGCCTGCTTCATGATACAACATTTAAAACTCACTCAATCTGTTAAAGTGCTTGTTTACTTTTCACAGGAGGTGGGGAAGTAATCCCCAAGGAACATATATATTTTTAAATGACCAGAACACTATTGCTATTATACGCCTGATGCACACTCTTCGGAATGAATGAACGTCAAGCATCCTGATTTGTTTTTCCCTTGGCCTGGGCAGAGTGAGCACATTAGTGTTTGCAGTCCCTTCCCTTTCTGTACACACATAGGCTGCAGCTGTAGTAAACAACCACCAGCCAAGAGTTGCTAAGGTCAAGGTCTCAAATGAATGCTACAGCAGGACCAGTTTTCTCGCAAATGACATTCGGTTAGTGAAAAAGAACTTTCTGGAGAAAAAAATATTCAGGGCTCGTTGGCACAACGATTTTCATTCAGTAAATAGTAAGAGCAAGCATTCCAAGATAAAGTTTATCTGAACGAAGTTTCTTTTAAATAGGCATTACTAAGTAATAAATAACTGAAGCAACTCAAAAATAAACAGAAACCCCTCAAGAATGACAAACCTGACAAAACTGTATTAGTTACACAGTTTTAATTCATAAATTAAAACTTCCAAATTTTACCAGCCTTCGTATATTTCATGTTATGAATTACAAGGCAAAATAATAAACCTCTCTCCTAAATACATTACAAACATCTGCCAATACGTCTATGCTCTAATTGCTCTCTCCCCAATCCAAAGAAGCTTCCCAGACTCAAGCTAGTCTTCACATTGACCAGGCTGCAGCAAGAGATACAACTTATGCAACTGAAATGTTTGTCCTTCAACATCCTATGTCTACCAAGCTTCCACAGTTAAACATTTCCTAGCCTGGAAGTATACCCCTTTATCACAACCAATTTTCATGTGGTTCTAAAAAAATGTAAACATGGGAATGAGGTCTACAAACAGCACAACCAGACTTTGGGGGGGGGGGCTTGTTTTTATTAAATGCCAATTCCAAAGAGCATTTCTTAGATGATGGAATACACCCACTCTTCAAAGTGACCACTCCTATTCCCATCAGGAGCTGCGCCCTGTTAAAAGCCACCAAATTTATTTCAAAGCATTTACTTATCTAAACAACTCTATCCTCCAGTAAGAAAGGGGCCTGGAGGCGTCTAGGTGGATTTGCAGAATGACGTTATTTGATTGACAGATGTCTACTGAAGCCACTGGAGGCACATGCAGTAAATGTAAATAGAGCTGCTCACCTCCCCAGTGTTACTGAGAAACAGAATATTAAAGCTGATTTAAAATAAAATACCCGAGTGCTCGGCGGAGAATTCTATTAGCCAGTGGAATTGCTTAAAACAATCCATACAGAAGGATACTTCAACCATCTGTACGGTTAAATTAGAGAGCTGACAATATTAACCATACAAACTGTTTATCCAGATTACACATTCCGTTGTACTAATACTCTTTAACTCAACACAGTCAGTTTTTATCAGCTGAATTAAGGGTATTACTATTAAAGTATGCAAAACTCGAAGCGCAGGGTGAAGGGGGTTGGGAAGCTGCAGGGCATATAACAAAGGAATTGGTACTTTTTCCAAGCGTTTGCCTCAAATGCACTTGGAAACAGAACTGTTGAGTGCACCCCACCCTTTTCCCCAAAGATAAAAGTTTTCAAAGTTCTAATAGGCAGTTCTCTACCCAACAAAAGCAGGATTGATTCTCCCCGTAGGGGACCATCTAACATGAACACCAACTAATGTCGCGGAGGTCAAGTCCGAGTCCTGGGAGCGAGCTTCTAAGGCAAGAAGTGGCTCCCAGGCCGTCTCCACCGGCTTCCAGGCCGGGGTAGACGTGCAAAGTTGCCCCTTGTCAACTCCGGCCGGCTCCCCCGTAATTGAAAATAACAGCCACGGGCCAGCCCCTGGCTACTTCCACGGACCAGGCACTGTAGCAAGTGACAGTTACACATCATTACGACCAGAGACAATAATGAATGTAGCACCAGGACCACTATTCATGCCAGCAGTGTCATCTCCGCCTTAACCCCTTCCCCTCCACTCTCTCCAGTGCACACCCACAGCCCACACAGCCCCGGTGCGGCAGCGATTCGCCGAACTCGCTGTTCCTGGGGGCAAACTACTTCCACAACACCCCCCCCCCAATTCAGCTCTGGTGTTTTATTTCTCATCGTTGGCAACTGTCAGGCAAACACTGCAATCAACAATTCCACTAGGGGTAGAAAAACATTTGCTTAATTCACGGTACTTGATAAGTTTAAAAAAAAAGAATTTGGGGGTGGGGGGGAGAAACCTCCTTCTTTCTTCTCCACATATCCGACCGACGCTACTTGCTTTGCAATAGCATCGCCCTCCCTCGGCCCCCTCCCGCTTCCCAACACTTTCCCCCTTTAAGAACATAGACCAACCAAAATGATTTAACTTGAGCAGATGACAGAAGGAAAATAAAACACGTTAAGAGAATACGGTCTGATTTGGGATGGCAAAAAAAAAAAAAAAAGGAGGGGGTTGTTTATTTTGATAAGAAACGGAATCGGCACAGACCTGAACAGAAGCTGCAGAGCAGGAGAAATTGTTTTCTTTCCCTCACACAGAGTCCCCCTCTCTCTCCCTTTCTCTCTCTCGCACACACACGCGCGCGCACACACTCTCGCACACACACGGCGTCACCCGCGCACACTCACACGCACACTCGCACACGCACAGGCAGAGCCTCTCAGCTGCTCTCTGCAGTTCTCAGGAAATGAATGGGGGGCAACCCAGGGAACTGTTGTACTTGCAAATGACTTACCCGGATCACATGATGCGCTAAATGTAGGGTGGGCCGGTGGGTGGAGGCTGCCGAGACGCGAGCCCCGGTCTAGCGTGGGGAGCCTCGCCAGGCCCGCATCGAATTACCCCGGGGCCCAGCCGAGGGGGTTGCAAGACGCCGCTTCTCCTCCCTTGCAGCCCGCAGCTCAGGAAACCGGAGAGGCGCGGGGGGTGGGGTGGGGTGGGGTGGGGTGAGGTGAGGTGGGGGAGTGAAAACACCAAACCCCCAAACAAAAGAGCTCCGGGTCCTCCTCCCCAGAAACAAAGCCCCGCCGCTGCGGGCGAGCCCCGGGGTGGGGCCGAGGGCGGGGGCGGCGGCGGGGAGGGGCTCGCTCAGCAGGCGCTAAGTCGCTTTATTGCCATAAAATGGGGCCCCCGAGCCGCTCCGCCCGAGGATTAGGAGGCGGGCTCAGAGTGTGATGGTTGAAATCCCCTGTGGGAAACTAACCCCTCCCCGCTCGCAGAGGTAGAAGGCAACACCCACTGCCCGGCCCTCGCCTCGCCGCCCGGGCCGCCGGGCTGGGGGGTGGGTCCGCGGAGCCTCCACCCCGCCCCACCCCGCCCCACCCCTGCCCCCGCCCCCCGGCCTCCGGCCTCGGCCGAGCTTCCCTTTCACCTGCACCACCTTGCTGCTGCACCCAAAATAACCTACACATGGCCAACGGAGCTTTGGGAGCCGCCGGCCGAGGGGGGCCCGCGGGGCCTCGCGGCGAGTGGAGCCCCCGGATTGCAACTCGCCAGGCGAGGACTCGCGCTGAGCCGCGAGAAAGTCCCCTCTTTTGTGTCAGAGCGCGCAAGGCAGCCTTAGGAAGAGAATTCGGAGGCAAACCAAGCGCGCAGCCCGCTCGGCCCCCCGCCCCCCCCCCGCTCCGGCCCGGGTGGGGGCGTGCAGGGAGGGGGCCGGGCGCCCGAGCAGTCCCCGCGGCTCACCCGCCAGCTAACTTGGAAAGGTGTGGGCGGAGCCGGCTCCAGCGGCCGGCCGAGGCTGCGGGCAAGGCGGTGCAGCGGCTCCCGGGGACCGCCCCCGGGCATCGCCCGGGTCGGGCAACAATGGGGTCCGGGCAGGGGCAGTCCGGGCGGGCGGTGCCCTCGATGCTGGGGTGCGCGCAGGGGTGGGGCGGGCGGAGTGCTGGGCGAGGAAGGAAGCAGGATCATTGTTTGGGTTCGGGAGCGGCGCACGTTGCGGGCGAAGCGGGGGTGCCCACCCTCCCCGTGCTTCACCTTGGGATGGATGGGGGCGGGGGAAGACGCATGCCTCGCTTGGGAAACCCGGCAGAAGGGACGCCAGCCCGTGTTAGTTATTTGCGAAAGCAAGCGAACTTGCAGGAGCGGAAGGAAGCTGGAGCTGCAGACCCCTGCCGAGGCCCCGAGGGCTGTGGGGGCCGCGGTGCAGGGGAGTCCAGCCACCGGCCCTGCGCCCCAGTAGGGAGGCACGAGAAGCGGGCGGCCGGGAGCTGAGTCCTGGCGGCCCCTCCCGCCCCGCCCCCGCGCCCGGGGGAGCGGATCCGCGGGATTCTGGGGCGGGAGAGAGGAGGCAGCCGCCGGGCGCCCGTTCCCGCCGCGGCTCGAAGGGCGCGGGGTCAGCGCCGCGCTGGAGGGTCGGCGGGGGCGAGGAGGAGACTGGGCGGAAGCGGACGGGTGGGGGCGAGGGCTGGCCAGGCGCGGCGGTCAGCGGTGGTGATGCGAGCGCCACTTTTCTTGCAAACCTAGGTGAGCGCGTCGGGGCCCCCGGGCCCGCCGACACCCCTGCACGGTGCCCCTGAGCCCGCCCCGCGCGGGAAACCGCCCCGGCAGTGGGAAGGCTGCGAAGGGGAAGTTTATGTTAGGAGAGCAAGATTTGCAGTAATGTGGCACAAAGTGGGGTGGGAAGAGAAACAAGGGAGAGGCCGAGAAACAGGAAATGAGAGCAAAGGAACGACTTCTAGCCAGGAAAACCCGTGTGCTACATTTTGTGTGGCATTTTCCAAACCTTTCTAAAGGCCCGGTGTGCGTTATTAATGAAAACAAAGGCAGTGTACCGCCTGGTGCGGTCTCTGCCACCCGCCACAATCTGTGCGTGACGAATGACGGGAAAGGTGGTCCAGCCTGGACGATGAGTCCACAGCCCACTTCTGATCCTCACAGGATGAGTCAGTGGGCCTGCCTCTCAGACATACAACAGAATTGAGAGGAGGGCTCTGCCCTCTTCTCGGGTTCCGAAGAACAAATGGGATAAGTGTGACAGTGTCTGAAAATTACAGACCACTCCTTAAGCAAAGTCATCTTAGAAGACGAAAGCTGTGAGAGCAGGAAGGCGAGGGATGTCCACATCTGAAGACGTGGGTGCGGCAGGAATCAGGAACCCCGAAAGAAAATGGGACTTGGAGGCGGAGGGGCCATTGCAGGGTGGAGTCTCTATTTGGTGAAAGCGGCTCCGGACCCCACCCCCGGTCTGATCACGGTTAACAGCCCCTTACACTGCACTACATCTGGATGAAACATGAAAAGACATGTTTGGAAAACGGTAGAATATCAACAAATGCACAGTGTTTAAGCGAAAAACTTGCCTCTACTAGAAACACTGTGAAGTTTCCCTCTAGGTGGGGCAGGGAGTGTAGGAAGTGAGTTTAACCGTAAGAGTGAAGGATGCTGTAAGAAATTATGTCATCGTGGCAGTTCTTGTACTAACAGCTCTTTCTCAGAGCTGAGTGGCGGACTGACCATAAATATGTTCTGGAGCAAGTGCTTTTCTGCACGTGGAAGCGCATTCCAAGCTGCACTCCCTTCCTTTGGCAACAGGCACAGGCATGTAAATAGAATGACAAAAGATCGAAAGGTACAAGACTCTGTTCCAGAGAGATAAGGAAATTAGGGGAGAGTCAAGGTTAATATCCAGAATCTGGGTAATGTGGTTAAAAGAAGGGAGTACATCAAATATTAGGGGGGAAAATACTTGCAAATTTTTTTAATTGTTGACAGATAAGAAAGAATAGAAATGTTCGATTAAGGCAACTCCCCAGATTTAGAGGAAAGGGAGAAAGAAGAACGATACAAATTTAAAAGGCAGAATCACTTCCTTGTATGATCTGGGGATGGGTGGGGAAGAGCAAAACCAAAGAATAAAGAAGATGGTTATTATTAAGCGTTAGGATACTGGAGTAAATTATGTGTGTGTCTGTACATACATTTGTGTCGAGGCATACATTTCCAATTCAGTTCATATAATCATTCCCTGTATAGAACTTAGCGTTAAACCAACTAACGTGTGAACAGAAGGGGAAAAGGTAGAAAAATAGTACACATAGCCTAGCAAAAATATGTGCATATGTTTACATTTTGTCCCTTGCCCTTCACTTCCATGTGTGTACAGGGATATGAAAAGTCAGAGAATGCAAACATGGCAAAATTTTTTCACCAGGAATGTATAATTCTGACCGTATAAAAGAATGTTTTGAAATTACAGAATCATAAAATTTCAGAGTTGAAAGTATCTTTCATATCCCATCTTTTACGGTACTTCAATTCTGTTTAAAACCAAGATAATTTGGGTCAAAGATGACTCATTTTCCTAAATTCATATACTGCTTTTACTTAGTCTTTATTATTACAAATACCAAAAGATGAATGGATTAACAAGGCAGCTAGAGGTTGGTATTCTGAGTTTCTTAAACTTGGTATTCTTTTACCTAACATCTTGTCCCAGAAAAGAGAAGAACATACACAAGCACCCCCAATGCAAATAATACATCTCATTCGGTGTAAATGATAAGGCAGACCTTACAACTAGAGATTTTAAGTTGTTAATGTAGAAATAAATGTTACCTACCTGCAAACCTTTTGTCAAATCTTCTTACTTATACTTCACCAGTGGTAATGCTCCGAAAAATTAGTCAATGATAGAAAAATCTTTTACAGTATTAAGAGTACCACACCCTGATTTTTCTAAGCTATAGACTCTCTTCAGTATCTGTGTATATTTAAAGTTCTTAAGCCTTTGGATTAGTGATGCCAAAGATCACATGGATGATTTAACACTAATATAATTTCCGGCAGGGATGGAGGAAAATTGAGTCCATTTTCAGAAGTAAAAGCTGTGTTGAAAGATTAGACTTGATTCAAAGTGAAAATAAAAAGTGATTTCCGAAGCTATAAATAAATCTTAAACTATAGTCTTGACTTTTCCTAGGGTCAGAAGTGAACGTGTATTGTTAGGTTTCCATGCCATTTTTGTTCACGTGTCCTATTTTGGCAATGTTCAGTAAAAGGGAGTTTTCCTGTTTGAGTTTGAGAAAGGCATATAAAAAGCCTTACTAGGAATGCAAACAGCTGGTGATATTATGTGATTACATGGTAAACAACATGTTTTGATTTGAGTGAGGAGCTGTCTGGAAAGTAGAGGAAAATGACATTTTATAACTTTGTTTTGTTGCAATCAATACAGTTTTTGGTCCTTCTAGCTTAAATATCTTTATTACACCCTCAGAAGTATCTGTTCTTTTCCAAGCTCCTGCATAGTCACTTCTAGTCAAGTCTCCTGCAGCGCTCCTACCCCCTCCCTCCCCATCCCGGGGCTCTGAACCTCTGGCCTCCTTCCCTCAGATCCATTCCACCTCACCTCCAGCAAAGCCTTAATTAGAGCATACTTACATTTAAAAACCCAAGTGACACAAATTATCATCAATACAATAACCATGACATTTAAGGACCCCATTTAGATTTTCATGTATTTCAGACTTCTAACCCAAGTGGACACCTTGCCATGCCCCATCTGTCCTAGCTCCTAGCGCCCTGCCCCCCCACCCCATTATCGCTGTGGAATCTTCCCAAAATGATTCCATGACACCTCACACACAGATATACATATCCCATCCCCTCACCACAAAATTACTTTCCCTTCTTGAGGCTTTTTTTAATATAATGGAAAGAGTGCCTTTCTGATTCTCCATTTTTCCACCCATTTAAATGATATTTCCTGTTCATTAAAGGATTAACATTTATTGGGTCCTTACTTGGGCCAATATGAGATCAACAGCGTGAGATAAACTGGCCCAAGTAGGCATTCAGCAAGTGTTAATTCCCTCACTTATCCTTAGGGTACTTACACCTTTCTGCTTTCATTAAATATCATTGGCTCTCCTAGACAGGTAACCCATTTGAGAACTGAAGCTGCACCTTAGCCATTTTTTTAGACTTTACCCCTCACAGTATTTTGTACATGGTAGGTGATTAGCGAAATGCTTATTGAGCCAATTAAAATAACATACAAAATTGGAGTGACATATGTTAAAACACAATATAGCTGAAAACCTGAGTTTCCATTTGGGTGCATATATTCAAAACAACAAGCAAAACTGAAATGTGTTGATAAACACCTTTGAACATGAATTCTGGCAACTTTCTTTCAAATTAGAAGTTTTTACATACAGAAACGTATCAGATTTGGAGCATGTTTATCTAATTTCATTGTCCCTGTCATATTTAATCATTTAAAAATTATCCAATCAATTATACTACTTTTCATTCAAGTAGAATTGTATTAAATAAAATTTAATTTTCATAACTGGAGTGAAAATTCATAGCAAATTTGTTTTTAAAAATGGCACTTTGCAAATTTTTAGTTTGCAAATGTTGGAGATAAAATGTAATAAACAGATAATCTGCATTTTTAAAATATAACAAATTGAGGCATTATCAGATTTGAAATATAGCTATCCTTGCCTTTTTTATTTTTATAATTAGAAATTATGCTCCCATAGAAATAATTTAATTCGGCTAAAGTATACATGGTTTATAGAATACCACTTTAATTTCGTGCTATATACCAAGACACTAGCCTCAGTACTGTAAGCATATGAAGATGAGCTTAGATAAAAGTAATGAATAACTATAATATAAAATACAATCACAATACTCTGGGTAAAGTTGTATCTGTTAGGAAACATTAAGAAGACTGAAGAAAGACTTTGTGGAGGTTAAAAGTTTCTTCAAAAGATATTTTTATTTTTTAATAATATGAACTATATCCTGTGTGTAAGGTAATATATAACATATATATGTTAAGGCATGTTCCCGTGGCCTCTTCCTAGCTTAAGTAACAGAATATTTCCAGTACTCGAAGACCCCCCTGGTCATCCCAGTCACATCCCTCTCCTATTCCTACAGGGGTAACTACTATCTTTTCTGACTCGGGGTTCATAATTTTATTGCAATTTTTTATATTTTTTTATTTTGATATAAAGTCATCATAATCATTATTTGCCCTAGTAGTGAATTGCCATTATTTATTTAACTTATCCTTGCCACATGAGAATTTTTCTCCAAATGTTTGCAATTGTACTTATAGTGGCTATCTTGGCATCTTTCTTTAAAAAAAAAATTTCTTTTTAGATAGTCTCCTCTAAGCTGTTACCAAAACAAAGATTATGACTTTGTTTTTACTGTTCTAGAAAGATACTACCAGATTATTGTTCAAAATTATTCTACCAACTTAACCATGACCACATCATATCTGAGAGTACCATTTTCCCTGTGTTCTGGCTAACTGGGTGGTGCTTCAGAAAAAAAAAATTAAATTAGCAAACAGAAATAGCTTGAATTTTAATTCTTTGATTAATAGGAACTAAACTCTAGGACTGGGTAACACTGGTGGGTAGAAAGCTTGGGCTGAGTGAAATTGCTTTTGCCACAGCTTGCCACTGTAGGAGACGAACGATGCAACAGCTGCAAAACACATTGCAAATTCAGACTAAAATTCGACAACCTGTTATTTTGGGAAAGGGGTACAAGGGAAAGAAAATAGGAAACACTGTCTCATATTTCAAGTCTTGGTAAGAAGAGAAAAGAAAGGTCTGAAGAGTAGGAAATTCAGGAGTACCGGCGTGTTTACAGTTCTGATAAAGGTGGAAGTCATGTATATAGATAATTTATTCTATCAAATTGGAAGATAGAGAACCGATTAGAAAATAATAGAAAGAAAAAAATTAAAACTTAGAAACTTGGGAATAAAAGAACAGGAAAGGAAAATCTAGGGGGAAAGAGAAGGAAGGGAAGGGGAGAAGATCACCACTGATTGAGTATTGCTTTACTTTCCTTTGCAAACAACAGAAAACCTGACTAATGACTGCTGAAGATACATATTTTTGGCACCAACCTCTCCTTCAACAAAACAAGAAGCTCAAAGGCAGGCAGCTTCAGTTGGAGACTGTTCAGCTGCTCTTTGGTGCCACAAGGCCCCAAAGCTCATTTTGTTTCCCTGCTCCCCTTCTTAAAGTGTAACTTCTTTTTCCCCGCCCCAGTGGGAAGAGGGAAAAAAGCTAAAGGTAACTTGAAAGTTCTCTGGAAGCCTCTCCTGTTACCATCTGCTTCTATTTCATTGGCCAGAGTTGGGTCACATGGCTTCATGGAACCCAATCAAAGGAAAGTAGACGAGAAGGGGATCGCAGATGGAATTCCGGGCAGTCAACTGACAGTGTCTGCCTTTTTGCTACATAATGGTGCAGAATGTTTTAGTCGTAAGATGCATGCCGTTATGTTGCTGAGGCTCTCTTTGGACTTCTTGCTGGCAGACAGCTAAAAAAGGAGACACATGCCATTAGGCTTATGAGTTATTGACCCATCATTGTAAAAACATCAATTCATAAACTACCAAAAAAAATTAACGATGCTTCTTTACATGTACTTTTTCCACATAATGTGGTTTTAAAAAGTCATTGAAGTGCACAAACCATAATGTAGTTGATTCTAGATTAATCCATGTGCGATTTTCCTAAAGCAAAATGTGAATCCCAGCTTCACTTCACTCAGTTGCATAGTCTGGTCATAGCTCATCTTTCTACTGCATCAGTTTACATCGAGAAATGAACATTAATTTTTTAAAAGTTGAGTAAACAAGCCATAATTAGAAAGGTAAATACCGACTGCATTTGTATTTCACACTCAAATATTACTGAGTCAGCAGTGTAAGAGCTTGCACCTGTGAACAGAAAAGTCCTAAACTGGTTCTGGGTCTCATCACTTGATTGAGTGACCCTTGACAGCTCGCCTCATTTTTCTTGGTTTTAGTTTTCCTCCCTGTACACGTGGGGCGGTACCTTCTATACAAGGCTGTGAAGAACTAACGAGGTCGTACATACCTTCCCCTATAAGGCTGTAAGCTCTATGAGATCTGGCAAGAATTGTGACCAAACACTTCTCAGATGTCCCACCAGTGCCTCGGGCAGTGCCCAAAACACAAGTCCTCAAAACTTTTTGAAGGAAAAATGAAAGCAACTTCCAAATTACCTAGCACATACCCCCACACAGTGGGTGCCCTATAGTTATCTATTTTCCTTTTATATTAGCTCTGTTGTTAGCTTCTTTAATACAAATAACTTATTCTTTGTTTACTATTAAAATATGCCTACAAGAATAGTAGAGTAAAAAACCATCTAAAGGAAGGTATAAGATCTCTGCATATTAGCTGACTAAGATGTTTGAACCCAGTTAACTCATTTAGCAAAGATTAGTAGTTTCCTAGACTTAGGATACATCTGTTTTAACTGATCTATCTTTCAAGTTAGACTACATATAAAGTTCAAATAATTTAAACTATATCTATGGCTTAAAAGAATTTTATTCTTTAAAAAAATAGATTCTTAATAAATAACTTTTCTTTCCTTTCTTCCCTTCTTCTTCCCTTCCTCCTCCTCTTTCTCCCTTTTTAACACAGGGACAAATCGTGGATAAACATATCCACTAAGACTTAGGTCTACCAGTTCTGTATTTTTATCTGGTTTATGAATTAGCTTTTTGAGCCTTTTATATACAAAATTCAAATACAAATTCCATTCTTAATTTCAGATAAAAACGGCCCTGGCAAATGAAGGAACAGAACAAAAACCTTCCTCAAGACAACACTAAACAATCACTACCTCTTTTTCAAACTGACATTTATTAACCCTTTACTATGTGCCACACACTGGTCAAAGCATTTTGCATACAGTTTATTTACTCTTCACAAGAACTCTATGAACTACTATTGTTTTTACTTCTTCGAGGTGGGCCTTGTCAAACTATTTTAAGTGGCAAGCCCCACAAGCACTCCTGATCCCCTTCCCTTTTATCTTTCTCTGTACACCACTTGTCACCATCGAATATACTGTACAGTTTGCTTTATTGTCGTTGCTTACTTCTATCTATCCCTCCGCAGCCTACCTCCCCGAGACTGGGAGTTCCAAAGTGCAGAGGATTTTTCTCTGGTGTTCGCTGCTGCAGCCCTGGTATGCATTAGGCACTCAATAAATACTTGAAAAGGAATACAATTCCTACAGCACAGATGAGGACTCTGAGGCACCTGGTGCTTTCATATCATTTTATCCCTCTCTTTTTTTAAGATGTATTTATTTATTTTAGAGAGAGAGAGGAGAGCATGCACGTGCACGAGCAGGGGGAGGGAGGGCAGAGGGAGAGAAGCTGAGGCAGACTTCCCACTGAACGCGGAGCCTGAGGCAAGGTTCCATCTCAGGACCCTGAGACCATAACCTGAGCCAAAATCAAGAGTCGGTAGATTAACCGACTGAGCCACCCAGGTGCCCCATCATTTTATTTTCACAACAACAATTACAAGGATTTTGTACCACCTGTCATCAATTGTTATGATATAAATCATGTCTATATAGCTCATTAATGTGAAAAGGCTTGATAACCTCCGCAGACCTAGCAGCTAAAAATGGGTCTCAGGAACTCAAGTGGTTGTTGTCAAATCATGAGAGGAGAGAGAGCTTCTTTGAAAATGAGAATGAAACCAAGGCAAAGAACATTGAATACAGGGCCATAGGCTATTGCTACTATATCTGCACACCGTATATTACTTGTATTTAAATAAGCCACTGACCGATTGTTTAACTAAAATACGGTCACACCTTCATATTTCTTTCACACCAATCACTGAATATTTGTTGTACATAAGGAATTCTTTAGTCTCAGGAACTAAGCAGCGTAACATGGGGGAATAAATGTATGGCTGAACACTGTCTATATTTTAAGTACTGAGAGAGAAAAATTAGATGCAATCATAATATTTTCATCCTCACATTATGCCTGGTACTTTTATGCTTAAGTATTAAGATGATAGGTGCTATAGAAAGGGTAAATAAATACAACAGAGGAAGTCTATTTAGTTATTTTAGAGCTGTTGTATTGAAATACTGCCTTGTTTACAATTTTCAACTCCACAAATCCTCATCAATTATTAAATATTTTCCTCATTGAATTAAGCAGGGCAACTGTATTCTCTCAGGAGAAAACATCAGGTGAAACATAAGGCTTACTTTCAACATACAAAAACGTTCCTATATGAATGAAATTCCTTTGTTTTATTACACTACCCTTCCCACCCCCACCCTAAGCAGAAAGTATACATTCTATTTATTACATAAAAGGAAAAAGAATTTAAATCCCGTTCTTTATTTCTTCGAAACTGGAAGCAGTTCTTTCCAATTGCAATGACAAAATAAAATATTTCATAGAACTTAACCACCGTTTTCCAGGTATTGTGCTTGGTACTGTCCTGACTGACTCCAGAAAGTTTACAATGAAGATAAGTATAGGCAAAAGTCAGGGAGAGGAAGTGACTGTCACATCTTACAGTGCAAAATGCTATGTTATCCTTCACCGTCAAGCATTTGATTTCTTTTCAGTGGGATGGCTATATTAACATCTCATTTGTTCATTTATCAAAATTACTCATTAAAAAGTTCGGTTGAATAATGTTCTATAATGATACAATTTGCTATCAGCATGCTTCTTTGTTTCATTATGAGTTATGCTCATTGTTTATATGGCTTTTTGCCTGCTAGAACTGTTATCCACATGCATGAGTTCACTGGGCAGCCGCCTAGACAAGAAACATATGGCTGGGTCTGCTGCGAAAATCTAGACGCACACCACACGTAATTCTATCCTTTTGCGTGCACGTGTATTGACTTGTGTCCATTCGTGCACATCAACATTTAGGACCTGTATTTCTTATTAATGAAAATATTTATATAATATAACCCCCCAAATACTTATAAATAGCACTTTTATTTACTAACATGTAATCAAGGGGCAAAGAAATATTATGCCATTTTATTTAGAAGCATCAAAGTTAGAAAGGAGATAGGCAGTCCTCTATGGATTTGGCAATAAACCCTAGACTTCAGGTTTTTAGCTCCTATTTCTGAACCCGGTCTTGGATCAGTTTCCAAGGTTCACAGCAGACATATTCAAGCACACTTTAAAGCTATATTCAAAATGTATTTCTTATTCTTTGCATCACAAAGTCTAAGAACTATCTTCTTACATCGAGCAAGCAGACTGAATTCTTTCAAACCTCAAATCTAAAGGGAGGTTTTAATTTTAACTCAAACATGTTTGTTTGTTTTAAAAAAAAAAAACAATTGCTGTAATTATCTTGGAATTTTGTCAAGGTAGCATTCTTTGAAAATTGTTAGGGCCAGATCTTTGAGCATAAAGCAGGTACTTAAAGGACATTAATAGCTAGCAAAGCACATCTAACTTAAAGGGGGGAAAGGTTTAAATGGTGAGAGACCTTTGAATAAAAAAGCACATTAAACGAACATCTTAACCATGGAGTTATAAATATGTCAGAAACAGGCTTTCCTGCTGCTCCGGGAGTGAAATGATTTTGCCATGTCGTTGACCTTTACTAAAGTCAGTTAACCCTTTAGAAACCTTTATGTTCCCATCAGGAGCAATACCTGCTTGCAAAGGAAATGCGAGACCACAAATCTAAAATGATATTATTTTGTTACTATTATTATCCCCAACAGAAAAGCCATTCCTTTCTGCAATAATGCAGCACAAGTTTGATAAGCCTCTGAGGTAGACTGTTGTCAAAATCCTGGGGAGAAAACAGATGAAGAAAATTGGTGAGGAGTAGTGGGTTTGCTTCGTACTTTTAAGAACCAAATCTATCTGTATTACATGTTTTCTTTTAAAAACATTCTTAATTTAATTCCTTTTCCCACACCGTTAATAAAGAACCAACATTGCTGCTTTACAATTTCACAGGACTTTTAATTTAGAGAAGTGCTCCCTATCAGTTACGGCATTCTCTTGTTACAGTACGCATGTAAAAAAAATCAATGTGCTAAGTGCTTGATGTGTTTTATCTCATTTAATCCTCACAATAGGCAGCGAAGTAGATGATATCCTCTCCGTTTTACAAAGAAGAAAACCCAGATCCATGGACATTAACCTGTTTCCAAGGTGACCTGGCTAGGAGGAAATGAAGCTGAGATTTGCTCCTACGTTAATGGACTTCAGGTAAGTACTCTTAATCACTGTGTATTCTGTACCCACCATTGGTGAAGGAAATCTCTTAGTGGACACTTAGATACTGAAGTGTGGAAGACTTGCCAGGATCTCCCAGCCGGTGCACGTCAGGTTTGAGTTCTGGATCTTAGCACGTTATTCTTCCCATGGGACTGAATTGTCATGAAGGTTTCTTATACCCCCATCATGGTTCATGGATGAGGAACTTCGAGAAAGGCTCCTGAGCTCTTTCCTAATTGTTTACCTAGAGGGTTAAGTTTTGCATCTGGTTCAGATGTTTCCCCTTGTGGATGGAATAGGGGTGACTTCAAGAGCTTCTCTTGCGTACTGGGGAGCACCTTGGTGGTGCCATCATTGTGGCAGTGATTCTCCAAACTTGACTCCATGGAACAGTGCTCTGGAGGATGCTAACAGGTGGTGCTACACTAAGAGTTCTGTGCTCTCACACGTCTGGAAAAAGCTTGGTTATACAATGTTAAACATCTTTCCTTGAAGGGGATGTGGTAGCAGCTATTAACCGGTTCATGGACTCTAGGAGAGAGAGCCAACATAGTATACAAACGTTCCCCAAAATATTTCATCAAACACATTTTTTTCAAATACATTTTTTAATAATCTGGGAATATATTCCCGAGAAATAGGAGTCCCCAAATGCTCATTTGGGATATAAGCACTGCCTGGTAATCTTAGGACATTTCCTGACCTATCGACTCTTTTACACCCATCTCACCTCACACTTCTAGACCTCACCTTCCATCCTCGGTCTGGCGATAGCCTTGCTTCCCATTTCCCTGAGAGAACAGAAGCCCTCAAGAGTGGATTTCCCACATACATGCTTTCACACCCCAGTTACCATGTTTTTATGGCTCTGCCTTCCCTTATGGAATGAATACCATGGAGAAGCCATCAATTCTCCTCTCTAAAGCCAGCTCCTCCCCCCAGCATCACACCCCTATCTCCTCACCCCATCATGGATATTCCTCCAGTAACTGTTTCCTCACTTCTGCATCGCCAGGTTTTCCTCCTCCACTGAGTCGTGACCTTCAGCACACAACATCCTGATTTAACCAAGTCTTAGAAAAAAAGTTTAGAAATCATTCTCCTGACCACATAGGCTCGTCCAGCTCCTGCCCTGTATCTATTGTCGTGATAACAAGTCTGCCGAGAAGTGCCCATTTTTTTCTGTACGCCGTTTCTCTTCTGCCATACTCTTGGAACCAATTCACACTTCCATCCCCACCACTCTACTAAAACTACACTTGCGAGGGTCAACGAAAATTAAATCTAGGGTTTAAACCTAGTGGCAAGGGACACTAGGTGGCTCAGTCAAATGTCTGCCTTCGGCTCAGGTCATGATCTCAGGGTCCTGGGATGGAGTCCCTCATGGGGCCCCTTGATCAGTGGGGAGTCTGCTTCTCCCTCTGCCTAATGCCTACTGCTCCCCCTGCTTGTGCTCCCTCTCTCTCTTTCTGACAAATAAATAAATAAATAAATCTTTAAAAAAAAATTTAAAAAATAAACCTAGTGGCAAATTCCCAGTCTTCAACTTGACCTGTCAGTAGATCTTGGCACAGATAGGTCAATAAGATGAAGCTTAACACTAACATTAACTGACAGGTAGAGAGTTTAACACCCTCTCCTCCTTGAAACATTTTTTCCCTTGCCTTCCAGAGTACCACATTCTCTCATGCTTTTCTCCCCTCCCCCTAGCTCATTTTTCCAATGTTGGAGTGCCCACATTCACTGTTGGATCTCTTAACTATCTCTGCCTACTCCCTTAGTGATCTCATCCAGTCTTATGGCTTTAAAGGCTATTGGTATGGTGATAGCTCTCAAATGTATAACTTAAAGGGCCCTTAACTCCAGATTGACATATTCTATTGTCAACTCTATAGCTAAACTCATATGTATATAGGCACCTAAAATAAAGTTGTCTAAAACTAAGCTCCAGATCTTACTTGTCCGCACCGTAGCCCTGAATCTATTCCTTATAGTCTTCTTGTCAGTCAATAGCAATTACTTCTTTCCCCTCATTGTTAGGGTAAAAACCTTAGTATTTCAAGTACTTCTTGACTCACTGTCTCAGAGTTGGCATATGGTCAGTCAGCAATTCTGACGACTCTACTTTCAGATTCGATCTAGAATTGGTATTCTCTCACCACCTCCATTGGTACTAGCCTTCATCTTTTACCTAGATTATTGCAGAAGCCTCCGACACTGATTCCTTGCTTCTATCTTCCCCTCCTTACACACATTTCTCAGAACACGATTCAGAGGGAATCTCTTAAAACATAAGTCAGATCTGATCTTATCACTCATTGGTTCAATGCCCCCACAATGGTGTCCCACTCACTCTTTATAAGCAAAGCCTTCGTAGAGACTTCTAAAAAGTATGTCAGGGTTACCTGCTACCTGCTCCACAGCCCATCTCTCATTCTTCTCCCTCACAGTTTTCCATCCACTCTGGCCTCCCTGCTGTTCCTGACCACACCAGGCCATCCTGCCCCAGGGCAATGCATTTGTTACTTTCTTTGCCTCATAGGATTGGCCCTTAGATCTGTGCCTGTGCATATCTTTGACTCTGGTGGTCTGCTCGCCTAGTCAATGAGGCCTTCCCTCTTAAAACCTTTTGAAATATAGCAACTTCTTCCCTACCTTGTCCCATTTCCCTTCTCTGGCTTATTTTTCTCCATATGTTAACATCAACGGTAAACATCATTTATTTTTTATTTTCTATCTCCCCCAGCTAGGTTGTAATCTCAATAAGGATAGATCTTTTTGTCTGTTTTGTTAGCTAATGTACACACATTGCCTAGAAGAGTGCCTGGAATATAGTTGGCACTCGATAACTATCTACTGAATTCATCATTGAATGAATTAATGAATATCTCTCTAATATATGGCAAAGGAATTCTTCTACCCAAATATCATCAGACATTGGGGCACCTTGTTGGCTCACTGGGTTAAAGCCTCTGCCTTCGGCTCAGGTCATGATCCCAGGGTCCTGGGATCGAGCCCCGCATTGGGCTCTCTGCTCAGCAGGGAACCTGCTTCCCCCTCTTTCTCTGCCTGCCTCTCTGCCTACTTGTGATCTCTCTCCTCTCTGTCAAATAAATAAATAAAATCTTAAAAGAAAAAGATTCAAATATCATCAGACATGAAAAGCCTAACATTCATACATTGAACATTGGTGTCTTTAATGAGAAAGCTTTGGTTTCGCGAATTAAAAAACAAAATACCTATTAGCATTATTGATCAGGTATAATATAATAAAATAGTAGTGCTTGTCCCTGATTACTAATTTTAGGATGTATAAAGGTGATGAGTTTATTTACAATTATATGAGGATAAACTCATTTAGGCATTTTACAAGTGTGGATAGGGAATTAGTTTAGGTTCTGAGGGAAGACTGAAGACTAAAGACTAGTAGTTCTAAGAAATAGTCTTGAGAGCATGAAAAAAGTGGTACTTTGGGACATTTTCATATCACCATTTACATTTAAAATTATAATTCCAACTGGGTAAAAAAAAATGTGATTAGGCATTTATAGTCAATAGACAAACCTGCCTCAAACTAAGAAGAATCTTCAAATGGAGGAGAAAGTCAAAAGAAACAGTAAGAAATTCTGACCGGAAATGATTGAAGCTCATAAATACATGATTCAGGAAGTAGATGACAGAAGTGACCCACCCCCGGTGAGTCTTGGAGCCATTGCGGCAATGATGTGAAGAATAAAGATAGCTCTTTATGTGCTAATAAAAGTAACCAACCCAAAATATGAGGACTAAAAAATTATCTGTAATTAACTTGCAATGCTATAAAAATGCATGTTCAAAAGAAAAGGATGAGGTAATAAATACAAAGTAAGAGTGGTGGCACCCCTACAAAATAAAAACAGGCAGTTCCTAAGGGAAGAGTGTTTCACTTTTGACAGTATTTTCCAAGAAAGAGGGTGGCCTGACTTTGGAATATAAATAGATGTTCTGGTACAGTCCTTTAATGGAGAGAAAAGCCATCTACTGAGCTCCTACAATGTGATGAAAATAGCTTGCAAGACCACCCAACACATTTACTTGATCCCAGACTTCCCAAGCCATATTTAAAAATTTGGTTTCTCAATACAGGCTTGTTGGCAGGAATATTAAGTTAAGTTTCTCATTATTAATTATTTAAAAGTCATCCTAGTACAAATAATTCATGTGTGACTTGGGGGCCAGATGAGCTTGTTTCCTTTCTAGGCAAAATTACGAACTAAATAAACTCTTCTAGAATGCTCCCTTCTCAAAAATTAGTCTTTTACTCCACCACATTCCCATAATTGTATTAGCTCTCTAAGAACCAAGGATTTTATTTGCTAGTACTTTTGTGTCATCTGATAAACTAACAGGACATTTTAAAGATATTTGCTTCTTAAGACCTAAAAGTTGGTAAAACCAAAGCATAAAGTTCAGATGAAAGTGGAATGATGTAACAATGTAATAATAATTAGTAGCTACCATTTATTAAATGTTTGCTATATACCTGTTACTCTTAACATGTATATTGGGCTTAATTTTCACATAGTCACAAAATTTGGATGTTAAAAAGGAAAATGCTTTTTTCCCAGGATAACTGAAACTACTTAAGAATTTCCAGTCTTTCTGATGCTGCAAATTTCTGTATTGCCAATTCAAGTTTACTTAGTGATTTCCTGACCTCCCTGTGGTCAATATAAGTTCTCAAATCAATTCGTGATCTCCCTTATTTTCTACTTGAAACCAGGAGTTGAATTAAAACCCTGGTCAAAAAAGGGTTCAGGGAGGGACTGGTAAAAATATTGTCTCTGCCTAGGGATGGGTCATCTGATCCATGTGTTATCCTCTGTGCAATTTATAGCTGGTCTTGCCTGACCTTGAAAACCTGGTCTATACACCGTTAAGTCCACACCCCTCCAGTGGCCTCAAGTTGTCAGACCAGGCTTTCTTTATCTTCTTTGTTCCAAATGTGAAGTCTCCTTTGATCCACCTGTTCCGTCAGTGCAAGCCTCTAATATCTTTCTCCACAGCACACTCAAGTCAAAAACTCCAGAGCTCAGAGACCTTATTCAACTTTGTTAGTTAACAGCATTTTGGTCATTGTTGGATTTAAACCTTTTCTAGAACATTTGCAGTGTTGTGGGCTTTACCTGGGAAAGCCAAGCTATTACACTTTTGTTCTAGAATCTCCCTGAACCTGTTGCCCACCATCTTGGGTTTCTAGACATGACCCTTGTGAATTTAATTTCCTCCTTGCCTACTCCGGATTTTTAAACTTCTACTTTCAAACTTAAAATGAAATGGTGACATTTTTGTTGTTCTAAATAGGATCTGACCCCCTCCTGAAATGATGATTATTATTTACTCAGTACATTGAGTTTTGAAAACATTAAGAACTTAAGAATGACTGCAAAAATAAACTGCATTGGTTAATTTTCAAAAATATTATCTTCTTTCTTTTATCCTCCTAATAAATATTTGCATCCCTAGGGGGAAAACTATTTGCCAGGAATATCATAGCTATGTCCCTGTTCAAATTTTGTTTACCCACAACTTACTTCCCAGAGTTTCTGAGATTATGCAGTTACATGTGGATCATGGGTGAAGTTATCACTTGTTTCTATTATAGGATTATCACTGCTCTCCCAAAGATTTCTCTTTGCTCACTTTCCCTTCCTACATAGACTATACTACAGAAGGAGCTACCCTGAAGTTGAACTAAGGATAGGTCTTTGTCTAGGGTTGTAGGAAATGATGTATGGAACACCACTCTAAACCTCTTGGGATGTCCACTGGTTCCCAGCAATAGTGACTGTCCTATCAACTGTGTCCTGGCAGTCTGGCTAAAGGGGTGATAGGAACTGACCAGTCCTTGGTTCTTACATCATCATGGTGTTCTTTATTCTGCAGGGTCTCAAGATCCTCCCTAGTTATTTAGCTTCTACAACACTGTGGGTACTCCCCACAGCTTGAACATGGGATCTTGTTTCTTCTTCCAAATCAAACTCTTTAAATATACCGCCATCCCCACTTTTATGGCCTAAGCTGGTACCCCTCGAATGGACCTTCCCTCTATGAGTAGGAGATTTCTTTCTTTGGCAGTTCAGAGTCAGAGCTGATCACCCTAAGTATAATTCTCAATGCTGTTCCCTCTTTTTTGTCTCTGCTGACTATCAGTATCTGTTCAGTGAAATTAATATCACAGTTTGTGGGGCCAGACTTTGGCTTTCTGCACACAGTTCTCTCATAGCACCATGGTTCTGACTTGCTTCCATTCTTGTCTAGGGTTTGAATTTGTTCATGGTGCAAGTATGCCTTGCACGAGTGTTCCTTGGAATTTCAGGCAAGGCCCCACATGTAGCAGATTTAAAGTTTCATAGTCGTTAACCTATGTGTATAAAATTCTAATAGTGTTTATTTCTCCACAAGTGAAATTAACTCGGTTGTGTACCTCCCATTTTGGAGATGGCATAGAGATAATCTGAGTAATTCAAGATGACTCAGTCATTTATAACTCCCATGTGGGCAAATCAAGTTAAATATTCAGTCGGTTTTATATTCACTCTCTCCCCTTCCATCTCTTTTGGGATATATGTGTTGGGAAGAATGCTGTTGCCTTTGCATTGTCCTGTTACTGGGGAGGCATGTTTGGTCCAAGTGATGTCTTCTGAACTTGCTGGCCTCCAGGGAGCTGGAGTTCACCTGCATGATCTCAGCTGCAGTGCCCTGGGGCATCTATGACTGATGTCTGTGACCTCCAGCCTCAGAGTCTATACATTCTTGTTTTTCTCTTGTTTGTGTCACTTCCACGCATATGGGAATGTTTTGCATAGAAAACTTCCTCGTCCTTTCTTTCCCACTCTTCAGATGCTATGTTGGAGACCTGCTTCAAAACGTATCTTCCCAAGTTATATCTTGGGAAGCTAAACTGTAGTCCTTTCTTCTCTGAGACTCTCCCCCCAAACAGAGGGTTTCTGCAGCTATTTCTATTCCTAATTTAGTTTCCAAATTCAGACAGAGTTCTGGGCACTTCTCAGAGGGCTCTGTATGATCTAGTCATGTTTCCTCCAAATCAATTCATTTCAGCCATCTGATTCTTCTCTTATATCATTTGAAATGAGGGAACCTGCTCTGTAATTATCACAGAGAGTTTTCTACCATATAATGTATAGTTAAAATCTATGTTTTGAGGGAACCAAGCTCTGGATCTTTAGAACCCACAAATCCTTTTCTTTCTCACTGAGTCCAGTTCTTAGAAACCCAGAAGTGTTTTTGACACTTGACACATTATTGACACAAATGGGTTGCATAACTCAGCTTTTTTTTGCCCCATCTCCTAGGAAAAAGGCAAAAGCTTAACGAAGAGAAAATTGACCTTGCAAGCTTACCTTTTCATGAAATCATATATATAATCTACTGGCTTCAAACTTATGTAAGAATGGCCAAAAGCCATAGGAAGAAGTGGAGAGGAAGCCAGGAATACACTGGAGCTCAGATTGGACCACCTCCTGAAGACAAGGGGCTTTCGCTAACGTGCAAACGCTACATCACTTGTTTACAAGAATGGGGTCAGGAACTGGGGTGAGCAGGGCTGTCGTAGAGGCCCTCTAGATCCATTTGGTTCAGCTAAGCAGAAGAGGTAGGGCTAAACAAGTCACACAGTGAGCCATAATTATGGAACATAGGCAACCTCAGTGCTAGTTCAGGAGGAGAAAGGTTTCTGCTGGGAGGGCCCCCCACTGCACCTCCCAGACTTCATGACCTCCAACGAAATGTCCAAGTGCTATAGCATCATGAAAATATATTCTACAAAAGAAAAATATGTATAAGAACGGTCAGTTTCCCAGCAGATAAATAGCATGCATCAAACTGTCAATATTAAACACTTATATAATATCCTTAGTGGAAAGTGTCAGCCAAAGATTAAATATCCAGCCAAACTATCCTTCAGATATAAAGACCAAAGCCTGTCCAGGCTGTTTGAACATGCAGGAGCACAGGGAATATTGTCTGAATAAACTTTTCTTGATGAACTCCCTGGAGATGACTTTAGAAACTGGCTGGTGAGTGGGCAGGTAGTATGAATCTATTTAACTATAGGCAAGGATGAAATCAAATGTGAGGGAACGTGGTGATCAAACAGATATATGTGTTATACGCCCTAGCCATTTAGAAATTATATACCTAATGCAACTTTGGAGAGGAAGCAGGGGAAATGGGAGTTAGAGTAAGTTTACTGATTGCTTCACCTGTAATAGTTGAGAATCAGGAGATAGCATTTAAAGTTGACAGATCAAGTAACAGGAATATTAGTGTTTGTAGCCATACTATTAAACATTAGAAAAGACAATAGAGATGAAGAGGAAGTGGGAGAGAGGAAGAAGGAAGCATGCTAATTTTATCATTGCTCATAATAGAAAGTTAATAGATATTGTCTAAAGAAATGGAAGACTAGGGATACTATATTGTTGTAATTATAAAGGTTTCAGTAGTATAGGAATACAAAATTTCTAAACAATAGGAGAACTGCACAAACACATAGACACAAAGCATATTGGCCATAGAGTTAAAGGCTTAAATAAAAAACCTCTGAAACTGAAAGCACAATATTATGGTTAATTTCTCTACTTTGCCCATTAAATTGCAAACACACAGAAATGGAAATATGAGATGATAGAGAGAGAGAGAGAGAGAGAGAGAGAGAGAGAGATAGCCATCTCCTTCACTCACATTTCTGGTGCCTGGAATTTCTATCTATCTGCCTATCATCTATCTATCTATCTGACCGTCTATCTACCTACCTACCTACATACCTACATATCTATCAATCACTTCTGTATCTCTAGCTCCTTTAATGCCTGGAGTAGAAGACACCCAATAAGTATTAGCTAAATAAATAAAAGAACTAAGATATCTCTCTTATTAATAAATATAAATAGATTTCACTCTCTATAAAAGAACAATTTCAGACTAATCTCAAAGAAAACCCAAAGCTATATTACATATGAGACATACTGAAAACATTCTGATTAAAAAAAAATGTAAATGAAAGGATGGGCAACCTTGTGACATATAAAAAAAAAAGTAGAGGTAATGATCTTCCTCTCAGCTATAGTGGGTTTCAGGTCAATAAACAATAAATAAAACCAAGGTTTTTATAATTCACAGTGGAGATACAGGTATGAATATTTGTGCTCCCCCCAAAACAGGAGCAAAATAGTAATAAGGCAGATATTTCCAAAGATAAAATAAAAAATAGGCAGAAACATACTAGCAGTAAAAGTCCTTAGTTCTCCTTTCTCACAGATCAAAATTAAGTGTCTATAAGACTTGAATATTATAAGTAGGGTAGACCTGATATATACATACAGATGTGTATGTCAAATAGTGTATCCTGAAAATAGCAAATATACATTCAAGTGCTCAAGTTGCATTCACAATAATTGATCACTTATTATGCTACAGAGAAAACCTTCATGAATCTTGAAAAGTAGAAATAATACAAATAATTCTAATTCTAGCACAATAAAATAAGAAACGAACATCAAAATCTAGAAAATACTGTACTTTTTCAATGACTTTTAAAATAAATTTTTATTGTTTTGTTTTACTCATTTCTGAGCACTAAGAAAATGATATCAGATCATAATAATTTCCAGGGATTTGTTCTTTGTTTTCAGCCAATGTCATTCTTGTTATCTATCACTGTATTACACATCACTCCAAAACTTGGTGTAAAACAACCATCATTTATAGTTGATAGTTGATGGACACAAACAGACATCTCACGGTGACTCTGGAATCAGGAATTCAAGAAATGCATGGTTGGGAGGTTCTGGTTCCATGTGTTTGGAGCCATGTGGCTTCTAGAGCTGGGGTCATCTCTGAGACATGGCCACTCATATTTCTACTGCCTGAACTGGTTACACCAGAGCTGCTGGGGATTGAAACAAGTGGAATTTCTCTGGGCTTCTCTCTCTATCTCTTTCTATGGGGTCTGGTGGCATTAGGGTTGTCAGATTCCAGGCAAGGCAGCTTGATTTTCCAAGGCCTGGGCAGAAACTATAGTGCCCTTTATGACCTATCCTTAGAAGTCACACAGCATCCGTCCTGTATGAGTTGAAGGAGTCACAAAGACCCACCCAAATTCAAAGGGAAGGAACACAGGCTACCTCTTGACGTGGGAGGCTGGGGAGAAGGGAATGATAAATTTCTGGAAGAACATTTGAGACTGGAAATACATTGTGGCCACTTTTGGAAAAATACCATTTGCCACAATTACCTTTCAGAGATTTAGCCATAACATTGCATGT
Source organism: Potos flavus (assembly GCA_028534135.1). Taxonomy (NCBI): domain Eukaryota; kingdom Metazoa; phylum Chordata; class Mammalia; order Carnivora; family Procyonidae; genus Potos; species Potos flavus. The sequence continues at coordinate 29,211,306 of CM052883.1, read as the reverse complement.
TGCCATAGTTATTTATTTACATCACTGTCTGAAAATGCTTGAGTTTATTAATCCATTCTTCTGTTCATGGACATTTAGGTTATTTTTTTTAATTATTTTTTAAAGATTTTATTTATTTATCTGACAGGGAGATAGAAAATGAGAGAGAAAGCACAAGCAGGGGGAGCAACAGGCAGAGGGAGAGGGAGAAGCAGCCTCCCCACTGAATAGGGAGCCAGACGTGGGGCTCCATCCCAGGACCCTGGGATCATGACCTGAGCCAAAGGCAGATGCTTAACCGACAGAGCCACTCTGGTGCCCCATTTCGGTTCTTTTTAAATTTTTTGCTCTTCTGAATGTCTTTGCTATAGGTATTCTTGCATAAGTCTCATGATACATGTATGCATGTCTCTTGGGAATATACCTAGGAATGAATTGTGTCACAGCGTACCAAGATATTCCACTGTGCAGTATAATAGCAAATACTCTTCCACAGGAGTTGAATCAATTTAGAATCACCCACCAGAAATACATTAGTTCCAGTTTCTTCACATCCTCTCCACTTTATACCTCCCCCTTTGCAAATGATGTATCATAAGAAGGTATGCTAAGAGAGTAGGTCTTAAAAGTTCTGATCACGAGAGAAAAAAAACTGTAACTACGTGTGATGATGGATATTAACTAGAGTTATTGTGGTGATCATTTCGTAATATAGGCATATACTGAATCATTATATTGTATACCTGAAATTAATATAATGTGTAGGTCATTTATATCTCAATAAAAAAAAAGGAAATGTTCTACATAAATAAAAAAGAGCTTCAAATGATTCATCACATTTTAGAGGTCATCAATTGCAAAAGACTTGCCTAACAAAACTTTGTTGGTACAATCTAACATTGGTGATTATGTACTACGTTTTTAATGAATTCTTATTGATCAAAGCCAAAAAAAAAAAAGAAGAAAAAAGAATGTATTGCCTATTTTACCAAGTATGAATTTTTGTTTGTTTTTCTTACTGCTATATTCCCAGGCCTAGAAAAGTGCGCCCGGAAAGAGTATTCGTTGAATGAATGAATGAAGTGTTGTACTCTGTAACAAATAATCGAACTTGGCGAATTTGGAGATTCGTTTGGGAGTTTGAGGTTCACCCACTGTTTTAAAATTAAAGAATTTTATTTCAAAAGAAATACTCATGGGGCTCCTCGGTGGTTCAGTCAGTTAAGCATCTGCCTTCGGCTCAGGTCATGATCCCAGGGTCCTGGGATCCAGCCCTCATGGGGCTGCCTGCTCAGCGGGAAGCCTGCTTCTCCTTCTCCCTTTGCCCCTCCCCCCTGTTCATGTGCTCTCGATCTCTCTCACTCTTTTAAATAAATAAAATCTTTTTTTTATTAAAGAAATACTCATCATACAAAAACATAAAGCTTGGAAGGAAATTTTTTAACGGTATTTTCCTTTTCAAGTCTCTTGTCTCCTAAAAACTTCAGTAATTTAGTACCCAAAGACAAAAATGTGACCGTTGATTCCCCCGTGTTTTTCTCACTATTTTCTCCTGTCTCCTCTTTCCTGAGGCCATACACCTCAGCTTTCTCCACTAGTTTTAGTAGTAGAAGCGTTCCAGCATAAAAAAGGAGCCACAGGAGAGAAAGATACATTGAATAATACTTCAAAACATTTTGCCGCTACTATGTTATATTATCGTGAAGCAACACTTGTGGTAAGTAAGGAGTTACAGGCGGAGCACATGAGGCTCAGCAGAATTAAATGACTCGCCTAGGGTCACGCGGCTAGTGAGAGTCCGGGCTTGAAAATACTTCTGCCATACATTTTCCCTTTTCCTGTTCTCAAAATAAAAATAGCTGATTAGCATTCCCCCCCCGCCGCCCCCGGTCCTATAAAACGATTTATTTTATACTAGAAAATTCAAAAAATACAGCAAAATAGAAATGAAAACTTTGAAACCACCTTGAAATTCCACTTTGGAAATTTGATAGCAAGTGTTCAGTATTTTGGTTAGCCCCTTTGTCTGTGTGTATATCTGCCAGTGTATACCTGTCATAAATGGGATCATACATGTTGCTTTTTGACTTTCTTTTTGCATTTAACAGTGAATCACAGGGGACTTTATCAATGAATAAATGTATGCATTCTTAATAATTGCATAGTGTGTTATGCCATGTATGTTTAATATCTTATCAATCAATTGATATTTGGTTTATTCATCACGTTTTGAAAATGTATAAAATCCTGTAACACATACTCTCATACATGAATCTTTGTTTTTTCCCAATTGCCTCTTTATCACAAGTCTCTTAAGTGGAACTGGCAGAGCTCAGATGGTCAAACACTGGCTTACCTGATCCTACGGCCAAGAGACCCATACCGGGGCTGACGGCATCTGTAAAATGAAATTATTCTAATGATCATAAGCAGCTCTACACAGTGGACATAGATCCTAGTACAGAGCAAAAGAAAGGGAGCCCCAAGTCGTAACTGGAGATAGTCAAATTATGGCCATATTTTGCCTGATCCCTTAGGCTTCTGGATCCCTTAGGGTCGGTTACAGAATCCCACACTGCACCACAGAGCTGTTATTCATTCTCATCCTGCCCCTAAAATACGGGGCAGAGAATGTCAGCCTGCGGGGAGAGGGCAACTGTTTGGATCAGAGAAAACTGTTAAGCACAGGAATTAAGTGGGATACGATTTTGGTTTTCTTGGGTCTTGGTTCATCGTGACCAGGGAAGACACTTAGTGAGTCCGTGGAGTTCTCAGATGGCGCTCATCAGGCCCGCTCAGACTCCACACTCTCCCTGCAATAATTACAATCCCTTTAGTTTCTTGTGCCTCTCCTCTTCATTCTTACGTTCATCACTGTGTGTATTGCTGCTGCCTCCGCTGCACTTTGTTGGCTTGTTCTTACTCAGTTTTAAAATGTTATGACATTAAAAATCACGTTTCTCTTTAAAATCTCCTTTGTAACGACATTGGTGGAAACAAGTGGAGCGGGGATTGCGCCTGTTCGGGCATGACTGAGAGACGAGGGAGCCAAGGACGTATGTTCAGGACTTCGGGGGAGGGCCCTGTGGGTGGTCCGGGGAGGTCTGTGTGAGGGCAGTGACCTGTAAGGGCTGCGGGGGCTGGAGAGTGAGTGAAGACACATGTGTAGCTGCAGGATGTTTGGCTGGATTCCTTCCCAGCTCCCCTGTGGGGGATTTGCAGACGGGGTTAAGATGGCGATCTGGGAGTTGCCCTGAGTTCTTGGAGCAACCTAACGCTAGGATAGGGAAGCCAGAGTGACCTTCCAGCGTGGCAGATGTGCGCCATTCATGTTCCAGCATTAGGTAAGTAGAAGGCCACTGGGATCCTTCGCTCAGACTCTTGCTTTCCTATTAGAATCCGTTCTTCCTGAACTTCTGAACTTGGATTACAAAGCAGTAGGCAGGCTTCTTGAGGAAAAAAAAAGAGCTCAAAACAAGTGAGTCCCAGACAGAAATTAATCTTGGGCAATCATGAAAGGGAGACACATAGAGAAGGAGTTGGTTGTAAAGAGAGATGATTAGATTATTAGAATAAATAGGAAGTCATGTGTAGATATAGAGTGTTCTGTATGAAGTATATGGAAAATGAGGGAAAAGTTTGAAATTATCAATTACAGTAAATTCTTCATGGTCAGGGTCTTTGCTTGACGCCTGCGCAGTTTACAATGGATGTTCACTAAAGGAATAAATGGAAAACCACTATTAGGGAAAAACCAAATTTGTAAAAAAGTTGTTCACCAATCTAGAGTTTATTTATTTATTTATTTATTTATTTATTTATTTATTTATTTAAGAGAAAGCATGAGTGGGGGAGGGGCAGAGGGAGAGGAAGAATCTTAGGCAGGCTCCATGCTCCACAGAGCCTGACACCGGGCTCAATCTCATGACCTCATGATGCAGAGATCACGACCTGAGCTGAAATGGAGAGTCAGACGCTTCACCAACTGAGCCAACCAGGCACCCCACCAATCTAGATTTTAATTCGCCAAGTTTTTGCTAAAATTTTTAGAGTTAAAAGAGCTATTTGAGATGATTCATTGATTCACCAAGCATGAGTACCTACTTTGTGCTAGTCAGAGGGACTGAAAAATGAACTATCCCAGTTATGTATGCCTAAGCATGAGGAAACATCTTGAGCTTCCTCCACCTCAAGTACCTCAAGGCAGAACTGAGACCAGAACCCAGATATCCTGAATCTTAGTCCTTTGTGTCCAGCATGGCCATGTTCCTTCTAGGGGTCAAGTTTACTGGTGACCACATGGTGTCCATATGTGTTCTTGAGACCTGAGACCTTATGTGATAAATACACAGGACTGCAGATTCCAAGAAGGTGCTTACCTTTCAGTCTAACTGAAATAAATTACACAAATGAATGAGTGTAGCCTTTTGGAAAGGGTATTTATTTTCCCCAAAATGTAACATCACACCAAGATGGGTTATAAAAGTGTGTTATGGGTAAGATAACAATATCTTTCTAAATTCTCATCAGGAAATCCCAAATCTTTAAAGTATACTGAAAATCAAAAAGGGAGGTATCTAATAATGCCAAAAATTCTGATGCTAAGTGCCATTTGAGTCACAGAAACTTTATTTTATTTTTAAAAAATCTTTTTTAAAGATTTTATTTATATATTTGACAGAGAGAGACACAGCTAGAGAGGGAATACAAGCAGGGGGAGAGGGAGTGGGAGAAGCAGGCTTCCTGCCGAGCAGGGAGCCCTATATGGGGCTCAATCCCAGGACTCTGGGATCGTGACCTGAGCAGAAGGCAGATGCTTAACGACTGAGCCCCCCAGGCACCCCAGTTTAAAAAATTTTTTAAGTTTTTTTTTTAAATCTCTACACCCAGTGTGGGGCTTGAACTCACAACCCCAAGATCAAGAGTTGCATACTCTTTTGACTGAGCAGCCAGGTGCCCCCTTGAGTCACACAAACTTGTGTACAATAATAAAGAACATTGAAAATTGAGAGCTGGACAATGTACATATTCCATTATTTCTTTAGCCCACTCTGGAGCTACTGAGAAATCTGAGAGGCATATGTAACCCCATGGTAGAGAAGGTGCTGTATGCCTGAAGGTCATTCAGTGTCTTTTACTCCTATTCGGTAATTACCAGATATCCTCTCATTTTGACTTTATTTCTCAAGGCAACATTTCTATTGAGAAGGTAGTATTCTAACTAGTCAAAGTGAGTACTACAGTCTACCTGGCAGTTACATTTTTCAGAGTAAATTAATATATTGGCATTTTGGCTTCTGAATGCTTTGTTATTTGGTTGATATGAATGAGCTCCCCAGAGAGAACTGGAAATCCAACTTAAGAATGTAAGGAATCTAATGTCTTCTTTTGTGTAGGACTATGGCATGATGATATGCATTCCCACAGTCCTTGTATATGTCTCTTCTGTATCCTGGACCCATGGAGACCTCATCGATACACTAACATCTAATAGAACTAAATCTAAAATAACCAGCTAGTAGGTCTCTCCTACTCATCTTTTTTTTTTTATATTCATAATTATTTTATTAATCAAGAGAGTATATAGTAATGTAATTAAATACAAACATATTCTAAAATAAGGATAAATAGCTGCCTTTAATTCTCCTGCTCACTTGAGGTTTCATTTTCAAAGCCAGTTGTATTATCTTTCTTACCTCATACCCATCTTTTTTATGCCTCTTTGTAACTAGATGCTTCCTAAATACAAACAAGTGGGATACATTCTTGTATATTCTTGGTTTGGAAAAGAAAGGAACTCAGAAACTTATCTGTAGTGAAGTTTCTGTTTTTATGGAAGGACTCAGCCTAATCTGTGTACATATCTAGGCATTCCAGAGGACAGAAAACATAGAACAAACAAAATGTCTTTGTAAGTGCCAAATGAGCCTGAGGAAGATAAAAAATGATGAGGGGACACTTAAGGTTTTGGCTCCTTCCCTGCAGCCCCACCTTCAGAAATAAGGATACAGAGTTCACTCCTTAGAAGTGGATGTACTGGAAAGGGAAGGAACTTACAGAGGTTGGGGGAGGTAAAGGGTGGGGACACACTGGAGATGGAGAGTGGGGTGGAGTAATTCTGAGTAATTGACTCCAGAGAACTTTTGACCCAGAATGCTTGAATTTGAGTCTGATGTGGGTCTGCTCTAATTGACTTAAAGTGCAAGCACACAGCTCACTGTTTTGTAGATATTTAAAAAGTTCCGATAGGCACGAGGAGGAAGGAATAGCTCCTTCTTGCCCTCTTCATCAAGGCATTCACTAGAGCAGAGCAGAGAGCAGCCATGATGGAACCAGGGGGGGACAATTATAATCATAACTAGGAGGCCATGCTGTTCCTGTGGGAAATGCCTGTAGGTTGAAGCATGGGCATCATTTTGAAACCTTCTAGAGTGTTTTGGATGCATCCTGCTGGGGTGCCATTAAACTGGACTAGTAGGACTTGGGAAAGGGGGTTGAATTAGAGTTTTTACAAATGTGTTCATCTCTGCTGAGCCATATTTTACAAATTGTTGCTGTAGCCTGTAGTGTGTTGCACAGCACCTCCCCCCAATTCATGTACGCCTGGAACCTCAGAAAGTGACCTTATTTGGAAATAGTGTCTTTGCAGATGTAACTAGTTAAGATTCTAAAATGAACATCCCAGATTTAGGGTGGGCCCTAAGTCCAATAACTGGTGTCTTCATAAGAGAAAGGAGAGGAAGATTTAGGCACACACAAAGACAAAGGGGAAGAAGGCCATGTGAAGATGAAGAAGATTGGAGTGATGCAGCTACAAACCGAGGAACACCACAGGTTGCCAGAAGCCCCCAAAAGCTGAAGAGAAGCATGGAATGGATTCTCCGTCAGAAACTCCAAAACAGCTCAGTTTCAGACTGCTGGCCTCCAGATTGTAAAAGAATAAATTTCCATTGTTTTAAGCTACCACGTTTGTAGTAATTTGTATAGCATCCCTAGGAAACTAGCTCATTACCCATATTCCTCAATTTTAGATCCAGCCGAGGGTGGCCCATGGAAATATGGGTTGTATGTTTATTTACTTAGCTACTGAATAGAGATTAATTTTCATTCCTCCTCACCTCTTCCCTCCTTATTCCCAAATACTCCATATACATAAGCAAACCACACACCAAAAAGTACTCACAGATGAAGATTCAAAGGTCAGGAGCAGTCATAAGAAATATTCAAAATAGTTCCTTTCATTCCCCGATTAATCTAGAGATGGGATATTTCATGTGCTCTATTTTAAACCAATATGTTTTTATTTCTATCATCTTAGCAAGTTCTTTTATAAGAAAATATTTTGACTACTAGGTAGACTTCATTTTAATAAAGTATACAAATTTCATGGTGGGGTGAACCCTGGACAGGTGGCAGCAGCAGACATTACTTCCATTTCCAAAAGATGGGTTTTTACTGCAGAATCGCAAACATAACAAAACCTGTAAACTCAACAAAGTTAGGAGCGTTGGACTTCCCTTGGAAAGGATGTAAGTTACAGCTCAGGTCAGCCATCCTCCCCCTCCCCAAAAATAATATTCTCCTTCTCCCTGTGGCATGTCCCATGTCCTCCCCCTCATCAAACACAGTGTTTGAGTGACACTACAAAGAACTCTCTTGTTTGACAACACAGGTTGATCAACACTGAAGAGACCTTGACCAACATCTCTTTTGTCTTTCACCTTTCACTCAGGTTCTTTCAGACGTGGTTCTTAAATTAAGCCAGATGCTTAATTTGGGGTTTTTCCTATGCTCTATGCTTTCCTCCAGCAGCCAATCCCAACAACCTGGAGGCTTGCCTATTTTCCTGTGTGTGTGTCTGTGTGTGTGTGTGTGTGTGTGTGTGTGTGAAATAATATAGCTCTGAAGTAATAGAATATAATGCTGTTTATTTGCTCCTCTCTTTTTTTTCTCTCCTGCATTACTCTCTTACCTCTTGGGACTCTGCTTGCTTACTTTCACTCCACTCCTCAGCATTTGCAAAGTCTGTATTTCCTACCCCTCGCAAAGATCTGTGGGTCAGCAGTGACACTGTCTAGAGGTCCTTAAGACTATTACTGCTCTACTAAAGTTGGAAAATGGCAGGATATGCTGAATAAAATAATAACTACAAAGTTAGAGTATGTATTTTTAAAAAGCAAGTGAAGGGGAAAGGATTAGAAAGGAAAACAGACTGCATTTAAAAAGAACAGGCAAAAAATAATAAAAAGAACCAAAGAAAGTAAGCGAGTTGCTAGAGTTTTATGAGTTTATGTTCAGATGAGAAAGTGGGTGAGTGGCTCCATGACTTGAAGCTAGGATTTGCTGGAAGAATGGAGATACAAGTAAATGGAAGTAAGTGAAATAAGGATGGAGAAATCAGAAGACAAGGGAAGGGAAAGTTTGGGTGATCGGAATGGAGGAAATAAAGAAATAGTGAGACATTAAGAAAGAAAAATGAAAAAAGAAGAAATATTGGTATAATGCATAAGAAAAAGAATAACAGATAAGGGAAGAATTGAAGATAACAAAGAAGTGTATTTCAGGAAAGGCCATACCTGGCCATTGCTTTCTAGTGAACAGATTTCAGTAATATGACAGAGTTTCTATGTCCCCCTGTGGAAGTCAGCATTACAGAATTTCAGAAACACTTTGGTTTGAAAGAAGGATTATATTCTAGTTCTGCTTATATTGTCTAGTTAAATGATCACTGACAGATCACTTGACCCTTCAACTTTGTTCCCAGGGTAAAATAAAAGTATATTTACTGCTTTTTGGTTCTCTAAGAAGACATGACTATGTATTCTTACAAAATGACTAATTAGGAGTCAACGAGGGAATGTTATTTTTAAATATCTGTATTTATTCATATACTTAGGTTTTTTACTTCAATTTACTCATATTTTGATTTTCTTATGGATACTTTTTTTTTTAATTCCCAGTAGAAGGTGATAACACATGAAAATAGGTAGAACAACTTGTTATTTCCAAGCTATCTGGATCTGTGGCAACAAGCGAATGTGCTATATTATTTTTTAAAATATTAACTTGAGGGGTACCTGGGTGGCACAGTCGGTTAAGCATCCCACTTCTCAGGGTCATGAGATTGAGCCCCATGTTGGGCTCCATGCTCAACAGAGAGTCTGCTTGAGATTCTCTTTCTCCTTCTCCCTCTGCCCCCATACCTGCACACTCTCTCTATATAAAATAAATAAATAAAAATTTAAAAAAGATTTTATTTATTTATTTGACAGAGAGAGATCACAAGTAGGCAGAGAGGCAGGCAGAGAGAGACAGAGGGAAGCAGGCTCCCTGCTGAGCAGAGAACCCGATGTGGGGCTCAATCCCAGGACCCTGAGATCATGACCTGAGCCGAAGGCAGAGGCTTAACCCACTGAGCCACCCAGGCGCCCCAAATAAATAAATCTTTAAAAAAATAAAACAGAATGTTAGTTTGAGATGGTTCATTTCAACAGTTTCTTTAGTGAACAAATGTATTCTTTTAAGGCCTAAAAGACCTTAAGAGTTATAGGTTGATGGCCCAGTCTAGATGCGATTGAGAGACTAACACTTTTGGATCCAAGTAACAGAAAATCCAGCTAAATAGTGGCTTACACATGTAATACATCTGGTAGTTGGCAGTTGCTGAGATGGCCTACCACTATAAAATGGGATCATCCCGGAGCCTGACTCTTTCCATCTTTCAGTTTTGCCATCCTTCTGTACTTGTTGCCTCATGGTTGCAAGATAGCTGCCACATCTCCAGGTATTATGTCTTTTCATCAGTATGACAAGCAGGAGAGCAAAAGTTCCTGTTTGCTCCTTTTGAGGTTAAAAGAGAAATGCCAGGTTCCCTTGATGTCTCACTGACCAGAACTAGGTCATATCCTACTTCTGAACATAAATACTAATGGAAGAAAATGAGATTATTATAAATGACCTACACCAATAATGAGTCATTCCCTGGGGCTAAATCAGGATCCTACATTGCCTGAAATCAGATCTCTGCCCATTGCAAAATCATGTTTCTCTTAACAGGGAGGAAAAGATAATGACCCTTGGGTGGGCAACTAACAGAAGACTTGTGATAGCTAGGAGACCTTTTTGGGAAAAATCTAAGGAAAGTGTTTAATTGGTGGTTTTTAGTTCAGGATGTATCAACTGGATAGGATATTGAACTAATATATAAACATTTTCTTTTTAAAAACTAAAAGACACTTTAAAAGATCACAGATTCAATGCTTCGTCTGAGAATGATTGGGAGAATGAAAGCCCCCCCCAGTAAAGTCATGAGTAAGACTGTAATTAACAAATAATTGCTAGAAAAAGATACTGAAAGCTGGATTGATCACTCCTACTTATAGCTCACTCCTGTTAGAAAACCGATAAAAAGTCCTCCTTATAGGGGTGCCTGGGCGGCTCAGCCTGTTAAGAGTCTGACTCTCGATTTCAGCTCAGGTCATGATGTTAGGGTTGTGGAATGGAGCCCTTAGTAGGGCTTCGTGCTCAGTGGGCAGTCTGTTTGAGATTCTCCTTCTCCCTCTCCTGCTGCCCTTCCCCGTTGCATGTGCACGTGTGCTCTCTCTCTTTCCAAAATAAATAAATCTTAAAAAAAAAGTCCTGGTGTGCCTGGGTGGCTCAGTTGGTTAAACGTCTGATTCTTGATTTTGGGTCAGGTCATGATCTCAGGGTTCTGGGATCAAGCCCTGTGTCAGGCCCCACACACAGTGTAGAGTCTGTTTGTCTCTCTTGGTCCCTCTGCTTGCTCTCTCTGTCTCTCTCATAAATAAATAAATAAATAAATAAATAAATAAATAAATAAATAAATAAAATCTTTTCTAAAAGTCCTCCTTATGTCACTTTTCATGTATTTCCCCCCTCTCTACATTTCTTTTCATGATTTATTTCATCTTTATTCTATTTCTGTACTGATTTTCCCCTACTTTTCTTTGTCTACTAATTACCTTCAGTTTCATTTCATTTTTCCGGCTCTGAGTCACCACCTACTTTGTTCTAATATCAAATACACAGCACTGCGCATTTGATACTTACAATAGTTCGTTGGTATTCTTCCATACCTTCTTTAACCTCTTCCAGATCTATGCTCAAACAGTTGGCTCTTCTGCTGAAGCAGGGTTATCTCACTGATTTACATCACCCAGGTTTCCCTGCCCAGCTCTCACTGTGATTCTATCCATTCTTTCTCTTCAGACATATTTGTGGCCGACATTGTGCTTTTGTAATTATGCAGAAGCAAGCGTAGGCAAACAAGACCATATTTTTTTCTTTCGCCAAACTAGAACTATGTATTGATCCTTCTCTCGGCTCACCTTGAGCCTTTCCATTCTCATAAATTCCAGTCACTTCTTCCACATTCATACACCCTGATCCTGGGCCTTATTTATTCTTTTCTCTTTATTCTTCACCTCTTCATCTGGCCAGCTCACTACCGCCTAGAGGTGCTCAAGCAAAGAACGCATTAGAGCATGACTGAATTGGCTTCCCAGCCCATAGCATTTCCTGTGGGGAGAGGCAAGCCTTGGAACATCTGGTGCAACTCCCTCTTTTGCTTCCAGAAGCCAGAAGGGGGAGGACGGAAGGCTAGAGGTTTGGTATTGGGCATTTTGGAACTAGTATAGGGTCAAGTGGAAATAGCTCCTTTTCCCAGAGGCTGTTTCTAATTGGAGTTAAGGAAATAAACAAAAGAAATGGGAACCTCAGATTCTAAAGTAGAAGGTTATTTCTTTATCTACTCTCCCACTTCTCCACATCAGCAAAAGCAGATTGGTAGTGTTCAATGTGAAATAAAAAGTGAGCAAAAATCTGCGAGTCCGAGGTATATAAAATACCAACCGGGTCAATTTGATAATGAAAATGAATTTCTCATTTCTCTAAAAGGAACTAGTATTAATGGAGTAGCTAACATATGCCAGGTACTATGATTTTATACTTAATCTCATGTTTAATTTAATCCTCCAGTGAATTTAATCCTCCAGTGCACTCCATTGTTCCTGACATCTACATAATAAAATCATAACAGATCTTTCCTTTATCATCATCAAAACAGTGATATCTCATTAAAAGGGAGCAAACACAGGGTGTCTGTTAATTTACTTTGTCTATTTATATAGTTTATAAAAGTATTCATTAAAGAATGCAAGATGAAAAGGATGCATTTAACGAATCATCGGTGAAGTTATCACGAGCAAGTTTTTAAAATATGACAGTAAAGGGAAAGAAGTCTTTGGCAAATTGGAAGCCTGTTAGAATCCAGAGATTTCCAAAGTCGGTTAGAATGGTAGTATCAAAAATAAAACGCGCATTTCATTTCATCTACAAATCAGCAACTTTATCATGGGAGGAACTGGCTTTAAGCCAGTGAGTTTTAGATGTATTTGCCTGACAACACAGCAAGGCTTTGAAAGGGTGGCTGTTCAAATTCCCTGCCTTCTTTGTCATCTCTGCTGTAAGCGGCATCTGTGAGACACCGAACGCCCCTGGATGTGAGACACTGTACCCACAGGTGGTCCGACAGGAACAGCTTTAGCAAGAGGATGACAATTTCAGGCACTACACAGCCTTTTCCTGCCCTCTGACCCCTGACCGGACTCTGGCCCTGTAGCTTATCTTGCTCCCGGCCTTATGCTTTGGCTTTCTTTTGGCACAAGTGCCCTTGGCTCTCAGCGTTGACTTGTGTACATCTCTCCCTGACTCTGAATTTTAGTTCCTGCCCCGTCCTCGTGCCAAGCTGGGTACGACAACTTGTGAAATAGTGCCACTGGTGATATTTGACACAGGGACCATGTGCCTCGCCGTGAAAAGATCAAAGCACTGCCCAGGTCTGACCCAGCGCTGGCTGCAAAGCCTGGGCTGGCTCAGCAAACACAGGCCCCCCGGTTATGTGCCTTCTCGGTGCTGTGGCTGGCGATTTAAAATGAGACGTGCTCTCAGAAAAGGAAATAGCCAGTGACAAAGACTCAGCACATTAGGAGGCTGCTGAAGACTGTTGGTGGCTTGTTTTCAGATAAATCACCTTTAAGCAATTTACCAAGCTGAAGAAGCCGAGCTAGTTTGGGGAACCTAATCCAGGGGATACCTCGAAGACAGGCTGAGGTCAAGGGGATTAATCAAATAAGAGAAGGTTTTGGGCACTAAGGATCGATGTTCTTAAAATATGAAAAGAGTAGTAATTAAAATTCCTAATTCTGCAGGATTGTAACTTCCTGGCTCTACTTACTGAGTACAGAGCACAAACCAACCACGGCAGGGGACAGAAACGCTTCTCGCTGATTTAATCACATGTTGATAACTTCATAGAGAGTGTCTTAGAAGATTTTGTGCTCGTTCTGGAGACATAAGTTTGTGTTTAGGGATTCTTTCTTTTTTATAAACCAATTTTTATCCGTGAATTCAAATTATGGACCAGAGTATTATTAAGAAAATAATATTACCTGTGAAACGATAATAGAACATGACTGTGACTTTCTTGTGCGTCTATAAGAGTTCTGTTTAGGTAACATCATCATCATCATAATTGCCATTATCATGTACCTACTCTATGACTGCCACTCTCAAGTACTTCACAGATATTACCTCATTCAGGTATTATCTGAATTATTATTCAGATATTATTATTCAGATTATTATTATTCAGATTATAATTATTATTCAAATTATTATTTATAGTATTATGAGATAATACCTCATTGGTATTATCCAATACCAGAGGTATTTTATTCCCATTTTATAGGTGAGGACATTGACCTCTAAAAATATCAACTAGTTTGCCTGAGTGCCCATAGCTAATCAGGAGCAGAGGCAGGATTCAAATGGAGATCGGTCTTATTCCATCTGCAAAATGGAGAACACAGTAACTAAGACGCAGAGTAATCATGAGGATTAAATTCAACTATGTATCAGGCAGTATTCCGTGAGCTTTTAAACTGATACACAACCCCGTGGCGCTGCTAATACTGGGGACAGGCTTCGGAAGACACTGTGCCGTTTGCCCTTGGACAGCCTCTTAAACTATCAAGGCGTGCTCCTCTACACAGGGCAGCCTCGAACTGGGTACATGAGGTAAAAGGAACTATAACTTGACAAGAAGACATCCCTGGACCACTGAGACGTGGAAACAAAGGATACTGCTTTGCATGGCATTGACAGGGAAGAGACGCAGTGACCATAAAGATTGCGGGGGGGAGAAGGGGGACGGCGGTGGTGAGAAAGTCACTTGGGAGAAGGCTGCTTGCTTCAACTTTAGGTTCACTAATTAGTTTTGCAGAGAAACAGCTGTGAGAAACTGCCCAAGGGGTCAACAGCTGTACTACTCTCTCTCCACCTTTATGAGAGTCAAATTGTTTAAAAGCAAACAAATAACGGTGATTTTGTTTTTCCTAGAAAGCGAGCGTCAGACCCATTGGTGGGGTCCTTTCCATTCATCCTCATACGCCGCGTATTTTTTTTTTTCTTCATATGTACGTTTACGGCCACGGATACTGTAAACCACAATCATTAATATTTATAATGTCGAACTCTCAAATCCCTTCTACAAGTGATATTATGCCCCGTGTGATGTGCTCAAGAAGACAGGGAAGCATAGAGTATAAAGAAATCTTTCTACTGAAAATAATTAAGTCGTTAAAACTCTGCTCTCTGCTTTCAACTTCAGCCTCTGGAAATATGTTTAATTAATATTTATATATTAATTAGTGTTAAATAATAGTTTTCCATTTCTAAAGTCTTTTATATATACTTAATGCACTTAACAACCCTGAGAGTTGGGCATTGTTATCCTTATAAGGTTTCAATTTCTTTGAGAATCAGTGCCAGGAAAATACGATATGTCCTCAGAGGAACTGATATTCACTCTCCCTAGTAAAAACCAAATACATGTAACCTCATTTTTCCCCTCATGCCCTGGCTTCTAGGGACCTCAGATTCTAGTGTGATGAACGTTTATAGCTATTGTGTATGGCTTTATAGTTGGCATGCTTTCTCTCTTTCCTTTGTTCTGCTTTTCTATTTCTTTTTCATCAGCTCGGGTGATTATTGCTGATATGTTTTCTCTTTTCTTTTCTTTTTAAAGATTTTATTTATTTATTTGACAGAGAGAGACACAGCGAGAGAGGGAACACAAGCAGGGGGAATGGAGAGGGAGAAGCAGGCTTCCTGCCGAGCAGGGAGCCTGATGCAGAGCTCGATCCCAGGACCCTGGACTCATGACCTGAGCTGAAGGCAGACGCTTAACAACTGAACCACCGAGGCGCCCCAACTGATATACTTTTTCAAAAGCTACTTCAAATGTTTTAAGAGGGTATAGATGAGAAAAGAAAGAGTTAATGAATGAATAATTTGGCTGTTATTGTCTTAATTTTAGGGATAGGTGAAACTACCTGAGCAAAGTTATAAAGCTCATTAGTGGCAGAGTTGGAGCTTCAACCCAGGTCTCCTGATTCCAAATCCTATGTTGTTTCCAGAATAATCCATCCCTGTAAGGGATGGATAAGGTGAGCTAAGATTTTCCTCAATTAAAGCCTTGCCTCAAGGACTGAAATGATTAATTTTCTGTCCAAGGTTGTGTAAATCTATACAGTTGTCTCCACTGTTTTCCTGAGAATCCTTAAACTCTTGAGAGAGAAGGAAAAAGAAAGGAAGACTGCTCTTGACATTCCCAGATGTTTGTCACGTTCAGGTTGGAGATTGCTCTTATTAAAAAGTGAGGGCGGGGTGGGACTGTGGGACATCCGTATGGCTACTAGACATATTCCCTGCATCTCATCCTAAGTAGGAGGAAGACCTGCTTCTTTCCAAGTGGTTCCTACATCTCTGACTATCGAGATACTGCGGCAGCTGCCACCAGGGCCCCCTGCAGTGCAGCGTGAATGTTTCTCTTTGTTGCAAAGAAAATGTAAAAAGTCAATGCATTATTTATGGTAGTTATTTTCATCATTACATATTCACAATAATTGAAAGGTGGAAGCAGAGGGTAATATAATAGAATGGGAAGAAAATTATGTGCAGTAACTTTAGAAATGTTTATAGGAAATATTCAGCTGCTAAAAAAATCCCCCCAAACAAACACTGGATCTTAAAATACCATGTAAGCCATCCACATCTGCAAAGCCTTATTTCTGCTATTTATTTGTCCAAAGCAATAGAGTTAGTGTAAAATTGGGCCTTGAAGGAGAGTTCTGAATTCCCTCCGTGCGAGAGGGCTTGTAATGAAGTTATTTACTCTCAGAGTGAGTGTAACTTCTGATGGTTAGCCCATCATCCTGATGAGGCCAAGACAGCATGTTCTACTTTGACATGACTTCAATCTATTTCATAACCAAGCACTATACCGTTGACCCCAGCCAACTGGCTATCAAATGTATGTTCTCAGTTACAAGGAAAACTGTTTGAGCAAATGTAGATAGATCAATCTAAATTTATCACCCTCATGAAACACACACACACACACACACACACACACACAATCATGTACTCCCAGCACCATCTTCATCTACAAAGAATACTGTACTTTTAAGATATGAACAATGGACTTTCTATGACGAAGCACTAAACCTTAGGTTCTCCATGTGTGATATGAGATGTTTGGACTGGGATATGGCACAAAAGGATCTTTATCACTTAGGAGGCTTTCGGCTAAAAGTAACAAAACCATGACTTGAAATGTCTTAAATACTAATAACAATGTATTACCTCACATAGTAAGAGGTCTGGAGGCTCTTATGGGGTGGCTCCAAAACCAGTCACTTCAGTGGCTCAGTAACATTATGATTGTAGCTGAGGTTCTTTCCATCTTTGGCTCTGTTTTGCCCCTGTTGACTTAGCCTCAGTCCAGTTCCCTTCATGGTCACACAAGGTAGGCACGGTTCTAGATAGAGTATGCGTGCGTAACAAGGTCAAGTGGAAAAAAAGATTCCTTTTTCCCCATGAGTCTTTTTTTTTTTTTTTTAAGTAGTAATAAAATGCTTTTCTGAATCCATCCAACAGATTTCCCTTAATGTTTCGCTGGCCAGAATTGCATCACACACCCTTCCCTATACCACAGGCTGAGGGAATGAGATGACCATAGCTGACTAAATGAAGTCGAGAAGAGACTGGGCTATATAAACACAATTTTAGTTCTGTTGAACGGCGGGCATCTGGATGGCTTAGTCGGTTGAGCGTCTGCCTTCGGCTCAGGTCATGATCCCAGGGTCCTGGGATCGAGCTCCATGTCGGGCTCTCTGCTCAGCAGGGAGTCTGCTTCCCCCTCTCTCTCTGCCCCTCCCCCCTGACTCATGCTTGCGCACACACATACACTTTCCTTCTCTCTCAAATAAATAAATAAATAAATAAATAAATAAAATCTTAAAAAAAAAAGACTGGACTATGTGAACAATTTTAGGTCTGTTGAATGGAGGAAGCAGGGAAATTGATGTTGGGCTAGCAATAAAAAATGCCTCCTCAGGTCCACCCTTTACTCAACTAACATCTAAATATATACTCTTCCTGCCATTCACACTTGGTAAAAGTACTCACATCTATATAAAATGTGTCCACCTCTTCCCTAAAGGGAGACTGCCCAAAGTCTCATCAGTCAGTACATCCAAGTCTACATCCAGGATTTCTGGGCTTTTATTGTTAACTTCTTCCATCATGGTCTACGGACATAGGGTTAAAAACAATTTTTCATCACTAGCATAGCCAATACAAAATAGGATAAGTTTTTCCCCTTACCAATCCCCATGCCCTCTTCCCCAACCTGCCCCATCAACTCTGATTCTGAAAAGGAGACAATAGGAAATGACTGACAACTGTCACTGGTTCATAGCGCTTGCTATTCTGTTGGACAACAATAGCAATGACTTCCTATCCGGAGAGTAGAGAGAGGTCACCCAATTGTACAACCTGGTTCTGCTCTCAGCAGTGGTCTTTTTTCCTTTTTTGGGACAGAAATGGTTAGCTGCTCTCCATTACCTGCTTCTCCTTCCTCCTGGGCACACAGCTAGGCCACCTTTCTCAGCCTTCCTCACCATTAGCTGTAGCCATGTGGACTGAGTTCTAGCCCAGAGAATATTAATGGAAGTGCCACCTATCACTTCCAGCCTGGCTCATAAGACCACCAGCATTGATACTTATGTTCCCTTTTCCCCCCTCTCCATCTAACTCATTGAAATGGAAATTCTTGATGAGATTAGTTTAAGAGATTGTGTTTAATATGGTAGAACCTTTTTCAGCCTGGATCCTTGAATTACTGCATGGATAAAGGCTGTACTATCTACCTCTTCACTTGTTCAGTCCTCTTACATGAATAAGAAATAAAATTTCTATGGTGTTTGAGACATCTGCATTTTGGGTCAATGTGTTATGGCACTCACTCTACCCAGACCAATATAATTCTCCTTTGTGGCCGCACTGGAGATGACCATTGGAAGACATGCTCCTTCCTGGGCGTGCGGAGCCTCAGTGTTGGTGGGCACTTAGGAACTCTGGAGATCGTCTGTCACAGGCTATTGTTTATTAACCTTGGGCTTTCTTTGGTAATACAATTCCTGTAAGAACTCAGTAGGCTTCAGGTGCTTCCAGTCAACTCCACGGGATAATAACACAGCCAACGATCTTTTCTAGAAATAGACTGTGAGTCTGAGAATTCCTGACTCCATGCCAGGGACTTCAACATGATGCCGGTCCTCCTAGACCTCGGATTAATGACCTCTGCCCCGAGGCGATTTAAAACAATAACCCTGGGTGGGAAGGCAATACTCATAATCCAATCTTGGCCATCTGGATTTTTCTGTTTGTCAGGCAGAAACAACTTTATAAAAATTGTTTAAGACGGGCCTGGAAGATTAAGCTTATTTTTTGGCTCAAATTTATCTGCTGCTGCCCTCTTGAAGATGGTCCATCCTTAGTCTTCACTTGTTTCTTTCCCATGAAACCTCCCTGGAAGGCATCCAATGATGTTCCTACCATTTCCCCTAATAGCAAAGGCTGCACAGGCCCATCCACAATCTGCACTCACAGGAACATTGCTTCACAACCACATAAAAAGAGTCACTAACTTCCCAGTTTTGTCACTATCAAGTACAGCACCTCCTCCATTTATCCAATTCCTCATTTTAGCATCCCATTTCTGGAGCAAGTATCTATATCAGTAGGGTTTTTAGTTGCCAAAACAAGAAACCCAATTTATCTGATTTAAGGAGACACTGAATTTACTGAAAGGATATTGGGTATGAAACACCAGGACCAGAGGACATGCAGTCAGGAGCAATGGCACAAATCGCATGCAGAACTGGCTGGGGGAGAATGTGACTACCACTGTCATCAAGTCCAATGTCCTGTGGTTCGCACTGTGGTTGCCACCAGCATAGAACACTGGGGGCTGCCATTGCTACTGCTACTAATGTTGCTCTAGGAAATGAATCTGGCCCCCAGAGCACCTGCCAGAAGAAATAGTTCTTTGCCGTTCTGCGTGCCAGATCCTAGCATAAAGCCTGGGAAGTTGCATCCCATTGGTGGAGTCTAGGAATCATTTTTTTTTTTTTAATTTTATTTATTTATCTGAGAGAGAGATAGCAAGAGAGAGAGAGCTCGAGCAGGGGGGTGGGGGTGGAGAGGAGGTGGAGAGGAAGAGAGAGAGCTGAGCAGGGAGCCTGATGTAGGGCATGATCCCAGGACGCTGGGATCATGACCTGAACCAAAGGCAGACGCTTAACTGACTGAGCCACCCAGAGGCCCCTCTCACGCATGTTTTTGACCTGCAAGGGAGGCCGGAAAAATGAAGAGTTGGCATTAGTTTTTACCTCTAGCTTATAAAACAGGAACTCCCCCAAGTAGAGAAGTGGCTCAGATACAGGGAAGCTAGAAAGAATGAGAAGTATTTTTTTTTTTTCCAAGAGAGTGCGCACGAGTAGGGGAGGGCAGAGGGAGAGGGAGAGAGAATCTTCAGCATACAGGGCTTGATCTCACGACCCTGAGATCACGACCTGAGCTGAAACCATGAGTCAGAGGTTTAACTGACTGAGCCACCCAGGCGCTCCACAAGTATTTCTTGGTTCTTTTAAGCAATTTGAATATATGCTATCAAAGCTTCTATTTTCTAACAGTAAGTTAAAACTTGCAATTCATATTAATTTACTCAACAACTTTCCCATGTGTCAGACACAATGATTATGACCTTTTTACGTCTTTTGAGAGTGAGAGTCTCCTTTTCCTGGATTTCATCTCTGATTGAGGCTTCCAGGGTCATCGCCAAGATGAGACCCAGTCTGGTCCACACCATATTCGTTGAAAAGCTTATGTCAGCCTCTCCTAGGGAGGTTTCCACCAGGAGGAAAGTACCTGGAAACTATGTAATTTCTGAGTTAGAATTTCTTTAGAGACATCATAACTTCTCAATAAGGTTCACATAGGAACCCGGAACAAAGGTCACGGAAGGCCCACCGCTCACCCTACCAGTCCTATGACATACTTGAAGCTCAACCTGAGCCAGCCCTCAAAGCACTTGTCCACAGTAGTCCCTTAAAATCTGATGCCCACTAATTCACTGTGCCTTACAACCTATCATCTTAGTAAAATAGGAAACTCTTCAGGCTATCTTCCTATTTTTTATACTGATGATTTTCTGTGTTTCCTCTCCCCTGGCCAGCCTCCTACTATTCAACTGTCTTGTAATATTTTACGTCTTCAAGAAATTCTATTTTGTGATGAAGAAAAATTCTATCATCTTTTTTTTTTTAAAGATTTTATTTTTATTTATTTGACAGAGAGAGAGATCACAAGTAGGTAGAGAGGCAGGCAGAGAGAGAGGGGGAAGCAGGCTCCCCGCTGAGCAGAGAGCCCGATGCGGGGCTCGATCCCAGGACCTTGAGATCATGACCCGAGCCGAAGGCAGAGGCTTTAACCTGCTGAGCCACCCAGATGCCCTGAAAAATTCTATCATCTTAATCACCTTCACAGAAGACTCATTACGTCTCCTTGCTTTGATTTAAACATGGTTTTCTCCCAAGGATACAATTTCCCTTCACTCTTTCAGCTAAAACTAATCATTTCTCCTTTCCAGCTTTAGACTTTGGTACATATGGAGGGGGAAATTATCCCTAGTACTGCTCCAAAGCATTGTTTTCCCACCGTCACATAAACCCATTGTCCTGTAGAGGCTAAACTATTTAGCTTGAAGACCCTTTGTGCTTCCCCATAGATAGCCTTCTACAAATAGATAAACTCTTTCATCTGACTTACAGTCCTTGTCTTCACCCCTCATCCAGCCATTGTTCTGGATGACTTGTCTGTCCATGTGGACAAGCCCAGCAATCTAACCTCATGGTGCTTTGCCCCCCTCACCTCGAGGACTGGCCATCTCATTCCACTCCACACCCATGATTGCTTAGGGTACATTCTTGTCCCCAGGGACTGCAATGGCACTGAAACCTTTGACTCAGATTTCCTGTTTTCCAATCATGATCCCTTGTAGCATTTGCACCGATTACATCCACTGCACTGAGTCTTCGACTGTACTGAGACATTCAGTTGCTTAATCTCCCAATTTTTCGCCCAATTTTGTCGATCTCTTTGGGTTTTCATTTCCTTCCATATCTAATCTACACCTAGAGGCCTGATAACTTATTCTTTTGTCTATACGTTCTATTTTCTTGCCTGATTATACTTACACCTTTTTCTCCCTCTCAACTCTTTAAGAGAACTCTGGCTTTACTCCGGTCTGTCTACTTGGTCAGCAGCTCCACCTAGGTCCACACATTAGGTGTCTAACAGATATTGAATTAATTAAATTAGTTGCACTTGCTGCATTAGATGTTACCATTGCTTCAGACCATTATACAGCTGACCATTTTGGTTGCCTTTGGGTTACCGGGAATCTGTCACAATTAGGTTCCCGCTACAGCCAGTCCTAAAGGATCTTCCTTAATCTTTCTCGAACAGTACATTAACACCAGTGGTCAGCTACCAGACACCTGATTTATTTGAAGCAAATTAAGTGCATTTATAAGTAATTCTTTTCAATATGTTTAGTAACTTTTCTGTTTTAGGATGTGGTAAAAAGGCATAAAGCATAACAGTTGATTCTCCCATATCATCAGGGACACCTAGAGCTCACAGTCTTGAAGTTGAATCTTGAACTCTCCATAGATGGTCTTCTGGGAGGGAAAGTGAACAAGAAATTTCAGGCAAAACTGTATGCAAACTCAGGAGGTGTAAAAGTGTGTAGTGTGTTTGAGGAAGGGCTGAGGAAAGCAAGCCACATTTTCTAAGTGCCTGTTTTTGCCAGTCTTGCATAAGGCATTTAAAATACATTACCTAGCAAGCAGTTCAGTGAACTTGAAAATAGGAAACACGGGAGAAAGAGGTAATAGAAGGGGGTGAGATGAGTTTGGAAAGTTACCATATTGTGGGGTTCTAAATGACTTTACATGAAATTTAAACTCTTTAGTTTTACCTATAGGTTATGGAAAGCCTTTAGGATTTTGAATAAGGAGCAACATGATCACATATACGTTTTTGGAGGATCACTGAAGACAGTAAGTAGGAAGAATCCAAGATGTTTATTGACATGAGCCACATTGGTCTATTTCACTACTCTTTCTCCAGCACCTAGTATTGTGCCGGACATTCAATAAAGAGTTGCTGTGTGCATAAATAAATGAATGAGACTAAAAGTAGAGAGGATAATCAGGAGGCCTTTGCAAATAGTTCAGGTAAAGAAAGTCTGAACTAAGGCCATGATTGTGCAGGTAGAGAACAGAAGCCAGAAAGACTTGGAGGAAATTGGATTTGTGATTTAAGAGGAAGAGAAAAATTCAAGAAAACTAAAAGATTTGATGCTAGGTAATTCACTTTGGTCTTGTAATAATAATTCCTACCCTAGAGGTTTTCACATCATCAAATGTTAATGAGCTAATGTATGCAATACATTATATTAATGAATGAAATACACTTGGGGATTGTGTTTGACTGCGAGCAACAGAAACCTCTAAATCTAAGTTTAAATCCATGCGGTCTTTTGTTTTCCCACATAAAAAACTTTAGAGTCAGGTGGTCCAGCACTGGTATGCCACTGCTACAACGCCACCAAGGAGTCCATTGCTTCCCACTCTCGGCTCTGTCATTTTTCTTAAAGCGTGGGCTATAGGCTGAATGTTTGTGTCTCCCCAAAATTAATTTGTTGAAATCTAATGCCCAAAGTGATGCTATAAGGAGCTAGGGCCCTTTGGGAGATAATTAGGTCACAAGGGCAGAACAGTCACGAATGGGATTAGTGCCCTTATAAAGGAGACCCCGGGGAGCTCCCTTCCCTCTTCCACCAAATGAAGGTACAAAAAGTTGGGTATCCACAACCTGGAAGGGGGCTCTGTGCAGAACCCAGGCATGCTGGAACCCTGATCTTGGATTTCCAGCCTCCAGAACTGTGAGCAATAAATCTCTGCTATTTGCAAGCCCCCTCATCTGTGGTATTTGGGTATAGCAGCCTGAGTGGACTAACACAGTACGGTTTTACCTCATGGCCATCAACCAGTGTTAGGTACATATTCCATGGAATCAAAAGGAGAGGACCAAAGGGCAAAGGATGTGTGCTGGCTGATTCTACCCCCTTGCATGGTGTTCTCAAAAGCTCTACCCAGTGGGCTAGTGGGCACCACATTGTCCTCTGGTGCAAATAGGCTGGAAAAGAGTTTTTTCATTACATGCATTGCAAGGCAGAAAAAAAAAATCAGTGTTCTACAAAAGGAAAAAGTGTTGAACGAATACAAATAGGTAACTATTAGCAGTGTCTGCCATAGCATATAAAGAAAGGGAAGTGATCTTACACCTTGATTGCTTTGACCATCTCTGTCTTAAGAAAACCAGGGGCTTTTCTTGTGCTTCTTTGTGGTACTCACAAGAACAGAGGGTTCAATTGGGTATTAAGTTTCAAGAAATTGAATGAGGATGTCACAGAAGAAAGATCATCTCCCTCTGAAAGTGTTTCTTTCATTTATGGGTAGAGGCCGGTTCATCTCTTTGTTCTTGAAGACGCATTTTTTCTATTCCTCTATCTACTCCAATCTAGAGGCTGAAACTGAGCCCAGGACATTCCCTTTGTCAGAGGGAGTTCTTCCATCTGACCGTCTCCAGTCCCAGAGTCTTCTTGCAACACCTCGTTTCACAAGTAACCCAGTAGAAGTAATGGCACCCCTTTTTTGCCCCAACCCCAGTTTTACTAACATTTTATGATTTATTACTCTTTATTTATCCAGTTTCTTTTTACCTTTTAAAAACATAACCCCTGACTTATCCGTTAAAAAAATGAGATTATAGATACTGTATATAGCCAGTTGCCGGTCAGTAAGTATTTGTTGAGTGACTACTATATCCCATGTGCCATAAACTTCTCTAGTCCTTTGAGCCTTCCTTCTGTGGAGCACAGCTCAAAGCTAGGCAGCCAGCTTGGATCATCAGACCTATCAGTTAGGTCTCTCCCGCCATTTTAGATTTCATGACCCACAAGCCTTTGATTATGAAAAAGAGAGACAGAGAGGTCCTCATGCACATACGTACATGAGAGCCCATTTGGACAGAAGTTAGTATAGCCTTAGAGGTTGAGAGATACGCCTATTAGCAGAAATGAATAAAACCATGAGGTGTACATTCAACATGATTGGTTACCTCTGTCCTGCAAGAAAGATGGCTGCTTCTCTGCAAATAGCATAGTGTCCAGGCAGGTGTTCTTACTTATCTATAAGTGCCCTTTTAGAGCACCCGTGTCACATCTTCCCCATCCTCCTTTCAGTAGGAAGCAAAATGTAAAAATAAAATGATTTAAATGAATGTAACCACACAAGCTTGCCTGGAGATGTGCTGAAAAATTAGGCTATATGTCAGGGGAAAGATTTTTACCCATTTAGTCAGTAATTTAACTTCTCCCTGACCTCCATTTAAAGACATATTGATGCCATGGTTCTTCTGCCAGCCAGTGAAATTCTACTTTCTCAGTGGTTTATGAAACAGAGGTTGCTTAATCAAGATCAACACTGCAGAGTAGGATACTCAGTGCCTAGAAAACAGACAGCTTTATCCCTCTTGTTTGTTTCACTGAGTGCATGGAGTTTCTAACTCATAATTATTTTAATATGTCCTGAGAAACAAGATTGCAGGTATACAACCTTTCTTTTCCAAACAGTCCCCCAAATCAGCATCTGGTAATGATGAATGATTACATAATTAACTTGTACTTAAAAGGAGAAAATTTCTTACTCATGTTAGAAAGAAATGGCTTACAGAGGAGCTCTTCTGTTAAAGTTCAGAACATGAAGGACTATCACAGTTATAACAAGTCGGGAAGAAAACAATGAAGATAACTTTACAAATCTGCATGTGCTTACTTAAGACATTTTGGCACATTCTTTGACTGTTAGAAGAGTTTTGATTAACTGGGTTGTGGTGTTATCATGTAATATATAGATTTCCCTATGGAAAATAATTCCAACTAACAAATCAAACCTAAACTAATAGTCAGGGTTTGGTGTTCTTGATTGGACCAAAAGCCTCAACAAATTGCAAAGAAGATGTCAAAAGACAGATTGAGTTGGTTTGCAGAATTTAGGGAAATGCTTGGCCTGACAGTTAATCAATTGAAATACCTGCAATTGAAAGATTGTGTTACTAATTCTCTTCACCATCTCTCTTTTCTCATCTCTTCTAAATAAAGGCTCAGAAATTACTGCCTTTGCCAATGAAGTGACCCATTTAGCATGTAGCTTTTCTGAAACAGGGATGGCTAACTAGCAAATTCTTAAAAAGACTGGATCCTATTTCTGAAAATCATCTGATATTTTTTTGTAAATTTCTTCCCAATCATGGCATAGAAAAGATGAAACATACATGAGTTACTTAATTCTAATAATTTAAAATAAATTAAGAAATCTAGATGGACATAGGCTGTTTGAGAAGAACACTTAAGGTTTTGACTTATTTCATTGAGAATAAGCTTTGTAACACCCAGGAATCGGTAGATTTGGGTCACTGTCTTGTCTCAATTATGGGAACGATTAATTATAAATTATATAGAAAATTATAAAACATAACTATTACCCGGGAACTATGCTTCCTGAGCTTATTGCTTGTTTTTTTTTTTTTCCTTCTACAAAGAAATAGCTGAGGATAAATAAATGACATAACAGAAAGGATAAAATATAAGGTCCATTTAATTTTGTATGTACTCTGCCCAAATTTTAAAAGATGGTCTACCTATTTGATTTTTTATGTCCTTTGATTATATTACAATAAGTCCTAAAAAATATTTTAAGAATGCATCTAGCATAAAAGAAAAAAGATAAAGTAGACAATAATGCAAAGACAAAACAAAAAGGGAGCTAACAATAGGGAATGAGACATAAGAAATAATAAGCAAATACATGTCTGCATCTTGATTTGATCTGAGGGCCTAAACTGCATAGATGAATCTTTGAGATAACCTGGGAACGGTGAATACGAACTAGGTATCAGATGATAGTAAGGAATTACCACCACTTCTATGTGAATTGATAATGGCATGGTATTTATGTGGCATGGTCAGAGGTGGATAGCAACAAATTTACAGTGGAAATGCCATAATGTCTAGAGTTGGTTTAAAATAGTTTAGAAAACAAGGGTGGGAGGGTATAAATGAAAACAAATGGACAAATGCCATAATTGTTCAAGCTGACTGACGAATACAAAGATTGCTTTTACCCTGCTCTTCCTGCTTTTATTTATGTTTGAAAATTTTGCACAATAGAAATTATGACCTCAATTCATTTGCCTTAGAAATGAACAGATACACAAATTGAAAACTCCACTTTCTTGAATTAGTGATTAGTTTGCGTAGGCATTCTTCACAGGACTTGCTTTTGGAGCTACCCACATCAAGCCAGAGTCTTTTTTGCCCCTGGATGACTTTTTTTCCTCCGCACGGTATGCAGAGACTGGGAGGCCAAGCTGATTGCGCACTGTTACGTCAGGCCGAAGTCAGCTCAAGGGTGTTTGATTGGACCAAAAGCCTTAACAAATCGCAAAGAAATCAACACTACGTAACATAGACAACGGTCTGCCCCAGGCTACAATATCCCAGGGGAGGTGTGAGGATTCACTTAACTTTCTGTTACATCATGGAGATGAGGGGAAGGAACGTCTTTCTGTTACCTTTAGCCAGGGGAGGTAAGAGAGCAGGAGGCCTGGGATCAGGACCCCCTCCCTATCTTTACCAGCCATTGAGGGAATCCAGAATCTCCTCTAACTGCTATGGAAAGTGCACATGAGAAGGAAGGGCAATTATCATGGTTGCTGTTAGGAACGCACAGGGAGAGAAGTGTTCTTGGCATTCTTATACTGGAACGAGTGCTACATTTCTTCATAGAAACCAAGACAGTGCTTCCCCAAGATGAACAAACACCATGTGGAGAAGCATGAGGAATAGGCAGTTGTTAGAGAAGCTTGAGAACTGCTTGGTTACATCTATTCAGCAGTTTTGTTTTGTTTGTTTTGTTTTTTCACATAAAGTAATGTGTGTGTAATACCTACACATATGACAAGCCTCCTTAAAAGCACACGGAAGGCACTTATTCCTAAACTGTTTTGATGACTAATTCTTTTTCCAGGAACACCATGTAAGACTAGTATTACTTGGAACACACTTTGGAAAATGCCCCCCTTGACCAAACTGTTTTCAACTCAAGCCTCAAGTGGATAATGGGCTGTTAACTTTAGTTTCTTTCTTTTTGAGCCCATCATTGTCATATTAAAGTTCTTCTGTGTAATGATTTATTGAATAATACCGATTTATTGAGTGTCTACTATGTGCCTGCTCTCCTTGGCGCTGGAGATAAAAGATGAGTAAGATATATGGTCCTTGACCTCCAAAAGTTCATACTCGACCAGAGGAAGCTGACGCACTACCAATGATCATGTTGAGTGTTCACAGTCTGCATGCACATGGTACTTGGCAATGGTGGCACAAAGAAGGGAGACAATGTGTCCTGAGGGCAGGAAAATGTCTTCTGAACTAAGCTGTAGTTGCCACTCCTCAACTCCTACCTGATATCCATTCCCCACTTCCTAACAGCTGCTTTATTTCTGCTTGGAAAATTCTCATGTTTCCTGGGAAGCTGACTCCACCCCTGCTAATCTAGTCTGTACCCCCACCCCTCTGAAGAAGGACAGGCTCAGGAGCAGCAGATGGCCCGAGCCAGTCCACTTAGAACAAATCTCAGGAATTACTCCTGGAATGTCCTGATCCCGAATCTTTGCCTCCTGATACCCTCCAGCCATTTCTGTTACTCTGAGAAAAACCAGCCCGGAACAATGCAGGATAGACGCGTGGGCAGGGCTGAGAGAATCACAAGGACATGAGCCAAATGACTTTTGAATCAAGTGCCTCAAAGCCTACCCTACCCCGACACTTCGGTTCTCTGAATAACACATTTCCTTTATTGTTTAGGCCAATCTGTCTTAAGTTTTCTGTTTCTTGCACTTGAAATATCCTTGGTGATGTAATCCTGTGCCCGTGCCTTTGCCTTGTCATTCCCTCCAACTAAAATAGCCATCTTTCCACTGACCCAGGTCCTCCTCCAGTTCCACCATCACCTTGTAGTCCTCCTGGGTCAGCTGAGTTCCTAGTGCTCTCTCCCTCTTTTGCCGTTTGTTTACACTATATTCATTCAGCACCGAGACACTTCTGTTAACATACACAAATGCACGCATGTATACACACACTCATCTATATGCCTCATCTCTTAACTAGACTATGGATTTTGAAAATAAAGATGATAACTCATTATAGTACATGGGATAAAGTACTCTATGAACATTTGTTGGATAAATGTGAAATTGTTACATTATATCCCCTTCGCTGTGATTCTTAGCACAATGCCTATAACATACACCAGAATCTAACAGACATTCACATTTCACTTATCAGCTGTCACGCCCTCTTGGCATCACCTTTCATTCCTCCCAAGAAATGATCACTCCTCTTTTTGTGGCCCAGAGTATCATCACAGCTATTACACTGTTGCTTTCGTTTATTTCTGAAACTTTCTCCTGCTACACCGTAGAGGCACAGACCATATTTTTCCATTTCTTATTTTCCCAATACCTCATCAGGTACATAGTAGTTACTCAATAGATCTTGTTAAATAGAAGAGTGAATTCATTTATTTCTAGGTCTTACACTCATACTTAAAATATCTATACAATTTCAACTGACATAATAGCTCTTCCATTTTGTTTAAATATATCACAGACATATATAGCAGGTTAAGTGGTGAAATGGGATGAAGCAATACATTTCTTTCATTCATCCAAAGACAAATCATATTAGTTCAAGAATGATCTTATCAAAAAAACTTCTATGTCAAAATTTAGTGTTTCAATAATAATTATCTCTGCGTCTGGGTGACAACCTATACTAACACCATTTTCCCCACTGTGAGAAAATGAATTGTTTTAAATCAAAGAATCTGTACATAAAGTAGAAGACAAGCAGGTATTACCAAATCCTTTTAAAGCACCATGACCCTTTGATAAATATTGAGTGCACCCAGAATGATAGCTGGAATATCAAATGCCTTGAGTGATTTGCTAGAGGAGATAACATTTCATTAAAGGAGCACACTAGCAAGAAAGCCCAGCCTTCTGGCAAGCCTTTATCTTTTCCCCATTCCCAAGTCTTACACTCATACCTAAAATATCTATACAGTTCCCACTGATACAGTAATTCTTCCATTTTGTTCAGATATATCACAGACATATATAGCAGACAAAATATAGTGGTGAAATGGGCTGAAGCAGTACATTTCTTCCATTCACCCAAAGACAAAGCATAAGACTTGTCATAGATTTGCATCCATCTAGACCCTACTCTCCAGGACTCCCTGTCTTTAATGTGGCCCTCGCATCTCTGCCACTTTGCTGAGATTACCAAGGGCACTTCTTTTCTAAATTCTGCCATCTTCACAAGCCATGATACTCCCTACCATGTTCTTCGACCATCACTCAGATGAGACTTATGTGCTCTTTCCCAAATCACAACATAATTTTTTATAGTTATGAGAATACTATCATAACCACCATGATATGATACTATCATAACCACCATATGCACCAGTTCCCCATTTCAGGATAATTTTAAATAAAGAAAAAATTTCCACGAATAATATCTTTGGAAAACCTGTCAAAGATTTTAAGAGCATTTATTCTGCATTCTAATAAAGTGATAGCAGCAGATATAAAGATGGGACATGCTATTCAAGGTGTGATCCATGGACCACCAGCCTCAGCATCACCTGGGAGCTTGACGGAAATCCAGAATCTCAGATCCTTAGATCTCCTGAATCATAATCTACATTGAACACGATCCCCCAGGTGACTCATGTACAATGATGTTTGGAAATTAGTAAATATAAGCATAAAAAAGCTTTTAAACATCCAAATATTTTTAGCAGTATTGCTGACAGATTTTTTTTCTTATGTTGTACTTTCTAATCTTTCTGCCAAGAAAATTAATAAATGTTATTTCAAAAGATAATTAAAGTATAGTCTCGGTTTAGCTTAGAGCTCACAAACTTTTAGGGATGACAAACTTCCATGAAAGCTCAGAAATGGATGTGGCTAACTCAATATGGTAAACTAGGAAAGGATTTAGTTTTCTCAAACTATTAAAAAAAAAAAAGACTCTAATATTCCCACTTGACTTCCTCCCAAGGATGCTGCAATATTTAACACTGTTATTTATGAAGCACAGCAATATGCATTGAGAAAGAACTGTGTAAGCAACATTCTTACAAATAATGTTTTGATGAGAATTTCCTCCAGCAAATATTTTCTCCATTATAAATGTTCAAAAGTATGCAGAGATAAACCGTAATTACTGGAGACTTTGTAATTATGCATGCAAGCTTAGTGCAATCCACAGTAAGTTAAGGGTTGCATTCACAGAAGGCTGCAACAATCTCCTGGAGCCGAGACACAGTACTCAGTAGTACAACAACCAAAAGAATTCTGTTGACCAGTAGGCCCAACCAGAAATAAAAATTGTTTTATTGTTTCTGTTTTTAAATAATATTTGACTTCACAATCAGTTTTTATGTAGAAAAATATCCTCTAAGAGGATTTTTTTTTTAACAATACTAAATGTACTGAAGATTGGACATTTTACTATTGAAGTACAAAGCTGGCACTCATTTTACATGGTGATTTGATGTAAACACTTCACCATCATAAAAAGTATGCATTAAGTGCCTCTTCAATCAGGTACTAGTGATGTAGAAAAATATGATCCTACCCACTGCTCTGTTGTGGTTATCTTTACTGTTCCAGTCGAGATCAGGCAAGATGGAGTCAAGTGTCCCAATAGAATCTATACATATGCCAATACTTTCTTTAAGCTATGTTGAGAAAATAACACATATATCGTTACAGACTATATTAAGTTAAATTAAATTTTGTTATAAACCACCTTAAATTGTTATAAAATACACATTTCGTTATAAACTATAACAAAATAAATATTTCTTCCTGTTCCATTAATAGTATACTAAGAAATTCCTTATTGAGGTCCTTCTCTCTCATCACCGAATGCTCTTAAATCATCTCAGAATTTATAGCAATAAACTTCAGAAACCAACAAGGCCTCAAAATATAAATGAGACCAAGGACAGAGTGAGGCTGGCATATACAGCAAATTAGTTCACCAGTCAACATATCAGTCAGTCAACAATATTTATTTCCGACTTGATCAACAACAACTTGGAGGGTTGTTTCAACTTCATTGGCAGGTTATTATGCATTGTAAGTTGACAAGCTTAGTTTAGGGCCAAAGAAGTTTGGGCTGTTGGATAGCAGAGTGGGAAGAGGCAGCAAGGGTCAAGTAACAGCCTTGGAACTTTTAGGTCTGAATGGTGCTAACACTGGCCAGACAAATAATTTTGACCATAAGACCTCTTAACTTTGCTGTAGGTCATCTTGAGTTCCGTAATCAGAATGATGACGAGAGAAGATTGTTGCTATGACTAATGAATAATGAAGTGCTTTAAAATTGTGAGGTTTTTATACACACTAGTTGAAACTGTATCCTTTAGATGTGCAATCCTATAGCAACCACCAGACTCTTCCCAAAAAAGAACAAACACCAGTAACTTAGAAACATGATCTTACTGATTATTTGTTCTGAAAGCTTTTTCTTTGGATACCTACATGAAACTATAATGCTTTAAGATTGGTAACAGTTTCTTTTGTTGGTCTATGCTCATTTTGATCTGTGGCAATTATAATATTTTTCACTTAAAACTTAGGCTCAGTAGTCACTTTCCCTTCCTCAATGTTATATGGAGCCATGAAGACCTAACCAAAGCCCTGTTTTCAGATACGATAGAACGGATGGGTGAGCCCCGGGGCCAGAGTTCCTCCACCCTGCCCCAACACCCAGAAGACTAAGCAGTAGTCTTGAATCCTGAGACAGCTTGGGGCAAAGTGGCTGCAAATTCTGGAGAAGGTGGTGGTGGAGGGTGCTTTTGAGGCTCAGAGATACCTTACCCAGATGACACTGGGAGGTGAGGTTATCAGCTACATCACATCCCATGGTGAGGTGTTGGGCAGAGGAGTTATATTTTTTGCTTTCCTCCAATGCTTTCATTTCCTTCCATGATTTTTTAAAAAGTGACTTTAGTTGGTTATTTAAACTAGATTTTACCTAAATTAAAAAAAAAAAAGTTAAGACATATAGTGCTTATAATTTGCCAGCCATGGTCTAAGGGTTTTGTTCATGTATTAACTCATTTAGTAATACTGATCCTATAAGGCTTTCCCTTTTTCTTTTACAGATGGGGACACTGAGGCACAGAGAATTGAAATCAATTGCTCAAGGACATAGCTAGAAAGTGGCGGTGCTGGAATCTGAACCCAGGAATTTAACCAATTGGCCTAGGGCTCTTAATTCCCACTCTCTAATGCTTCATTGTGTGGCTCCATTACATGAAATCCCATACAGAAAATATAAAACATGGGACCTGTGCACAGATGAAGTTCAACAAATTTTAGCTCCCCTCATATAAAAATGTTGATGTAGATACTTCCTTCCAGGGAGGACAGACGCCATTATTGCTCAGAGGTTAAAATTACAGGCGCAGCAGTTAGTCAGCCTGGGTTCGAATTCCTGCCATCCCTTACTAGCCATGTGGCCAAGCTCCATAATGTCTGTATGCCTTCGTGTCCTCATTTATTAAATGTGATAATGAGTGTAGTGATCTTCCAGGATTGCTGCGGGGTTGAATGAGATACCACGTAAAGTTCTTGTACAGTTCTTGGGACATAGTAGCCACTCATGAAATTTTGTTGTTGTGATCAGAGAGCCCGTGTGGAATAATTTAATACCCAGCATTCCATTGGGAACATGGTAGACAGTAAGTAAATATTCAATGAATGACTGAAGGGACATATAACTTAATTAATTTACCCAAGTTTGATTTGCCTAAGGGATGACTGGGGGCCACAGAGGTTGTATAATATTTTCCTGCTCCCTGAAGGATGCCAGTATGACTCAGCAAACCCTCATTCTGGAATCTGACAGTGATATGCTAAGCTGCTTGGGCACTCTCTGACTTTGACGTGATCCCAACTCTGACACATTTCATGGTTTGAAACACTGACAAACCCAAGCCAGGTCAGTCCCAAGGTGCTGAAAGTTGCTGCAGATTGGGGCATAGCCAGAAGAAAAAACAGTTATTCAGCATTTGCTCACCAAATGCATCACATGTGATCTTCCAATGACCAAGGCTTTACTAAATACTTTACTAAATAACAATTATTCTGTGTTTTTTTTTTTTCAGTGCCTACCTGAAAAACAATGTTTGCAATGCTGCTCCTTCAAGACATCTTAAGTTCTGAGAATATCATCAGAATAACAAAAATACGAAGAGAAAAAGTGGGTTTGTATAGTTTTTGTGTTTTGTGCATTTAATTCTTAGGTAATTAGTGTATTACTAAGTATATTCATTAGTATATTCCACTCATGCTGTTATTTATTCATCTAACAAATACTTACTACCTACCTATTATGTGCCAGGCACTGTTCTGGGAGTTGAGGATATACCAGTGATCAAACCAGGCCTAAATTATATCAATCAACCAGGCTGTATGACAGAATATTTACATTAGAATGATATTACTTCATTGTAATAATGCCTTTCTGAAAATATTGTGAAGTTGATAATCAAATTCAATAACCACTTTCCATATTATTTTCCTGTTGATAAGTGTTCAGCCTAAAAGCAAAAAGTCACTTTCCTACATAAATACATTTGAAAATGCTTCTGTGTCTCATGAATATCCAAGCATGAAGAATGACACTCAGGATTCCCAAACCTATTTGTTCACAGAGATCTCTTTCTAGTGGATCTTTTTGTTGGACAATTGTTTCACTGAACTCATTTTGGAAAAAATATTTGCTAAGCCTCCTCTATAACTTATTTTCAGGGCATAAAGGAATTATAGACAATGGTAGGCTCATAAGAAAAATCGAAGAACCAATTTTTCATCTTGTTTTGTAAGACGAACAACGGGACAATAAAAATGCATCCTAGATCAATAGCTTTCCTTCCAAAACAATGTCTATATCTGACACGTGTTCTTCACAGTGGTAAATTGTGCCAGACTTTTTAATTTTGGCAAGTCTAATCTAATCTAATCTAATAGGTGAAAAAGATATTTTAGTAAAGCTTAAATTTGAAGTTTGTCTTTTGAAGATGTAATCGGTTTTTTTTGTTTGTTTTTTTAAGATTTTATTATTTATTTATTTGACAGAGAGAGACAGAGAGAGAGATCACAAGTAGAGAGAGAGGGGGAAGCAGGCTCCCCGCCGAGCAGAGAGCCCAATGTGGGGCTCGATCCCAGGACCCTGAGATCATGACCAGAGCTGAAGGCAGATGCTTTAACCCACTGAGCCACCCAGGTGCCCCTTTTTTGTTTTTTTTTTTTTAAAGATTTTATTTACTTAATTTAGAGAGAGAGATACACACAAGTGGGTGAGGGGCAGAGGAAGAGGGAGAGTGACAGACTCCATACTGAGTCCAGAGCCTGACGTGGGGCTCGATCTCAACCACCCTGAGATGATGACCTCAACCAAATTCAAGAGTTGGCTGCTTAACCGACTGAGCCACCCAGGTGCCTCACAGTTTTTTGTTTTGTTTTTTCTAACGTAGGCTCCATGCCCACCATGGAGGCCAACTGGGGCTTGAACTCACGACCCTGACAGAGAGCAAGACCTGAGCTGAGATCAAGAGTCAGAGGCTTAACTGACTGAGCTACCCAGGTGCCCCAAGCAGTAGTTATTTATTTTTTTTTAAACTGGAAAACTTTCATAGAAATGATTCAAGGATATATTGCATATCTCCCTTTCTTTCTTATACAGCATATACTAAAATTAATCTTTCTTTGATGTTTAGGCGTCATCATTATGGGCATCAGTTCTGTGCTTTAATGCAGTGTTATCTTTTAGAGGTAGTCTTAAGAGGCTTTTTGCCAGGAGTGGGACTGGGTTCCGAATAGTATGCCTCTGTTGTTTTCCTGACTACTTGATTTCTGTCTGTCAGCTGCTACTTTTTATGTATGTGAATATCTTCTTGGCTTCTAATCCATTTCTTTAATTAATATTTTATCTTCTGAAGGAGAGAATGAAAGAAGTTCCTCGTCTTCAAAATAATAATTATAACAGCTACCACTTATTAAGAGTCTTTTATGTTTCAGGTAGATGTTTATATGCATTGTCTTATTATATCTTCATAGAGACTTTATGTCATAGATACTATTATTTGCATTTTACTGATAAAGACACTCAGGCTACTGACAGTTTATAAGTGTGAGAGCTGGGATTCAGTGTTCAAATGACCAAATCAACACTTTGCTCCCTCCAGAAGAAAGTGGATGTGCTTTGTGACAACTGTTTTCCTCGCTGTTCAAAGTCCTTTTTCACCCTTAGGTTTGGATTCCCAGATGTGTTCCTAGGGTCTGGGGTTACTCTATGCGTGACCTCTGGAAGCACAGGGCACCAACACACATTACTTTACACTCAATTTGCTTTTGAAGCCAGAAGCTAAGAGTACCCTAATGTGAACCAAAATAACTAAAAAGCCAGGTCAGCAATCATTTTAGCAATAAATGTCTGCTTCATTATAAGGACTCTCTCTCTCTAATGAATTTCCTTTTCAAAGGATTTTATGTGAAGCATGTGACAAGCAGTATATTCTGTTTTTGAATTAGCAAGGAGATTGAAAGAGCTTGGCATTTGTGGCATACAGGTGGCTGATTTATCATTTCCTATCTGGCTAAGCCACATCTGAAGTTCTTTTATTGTTGCTTTATCACAAGATAGGATTTTCCTCCTTCCTGTCCACTCTTACTGCCACAGAACGCCAATGCCCAAAGCTCTGGAAAATCTGTTGTTGTTGTTGAGTTAAATCCATTTTCTTTCCATTTATATATAATCAACTAGTACCAAGGAATTCTGATGCACTCCTGAAAAGCACTCATTTCCCTTCTTGCATCTTGGTCTCCAAGGCTTGTCTCAAAATAAGGCCAGATCCCTCCGTGGTTAAGGAGAGTCACATGCTTCAGTACCCGGGAGTCTGCTCTTGCTCCAAAGCAAGAGCGGTTTTGGATTTTTCCTGGGATTGCTCTGAAGAAGTTCTTACTGGGTGGCCACAAAGCTCTAGTATACAGGC
This sequence comes from Potos flavus, assembly GCA_028534135.1. Classification (NCBI taxonomy): domain Eukaryota; kingdom Metazoa; phylum Chordata; class Mammalia; order Carnivora; family Procyonidae; genus Potos; species Potos flavus. Next base: position 29,174,569 of record CM052883.1, on the reverse strand, counting down.
CTCTTTAGAAGGCAGGTGATGGGCACAGGGCTCCCGACTCACACATGTGGCTCCTTCCTTCACACCTTTGAGATAAAAACTTCCTAGAGTGTCAGATTGGCCAATTCAGGGGAGATGTTTGCTATACGTAAGCTGTAAAACTTTATATCCCTCTCCCCATAATTATTTTTACCTTCACTAGTTCCACTTTAAAAACAGGAATGGTTTAAAGTCCCTCCGAATTTTTATGATGACAATTGTTGAAAGAAATTGTTAAGAAATGGAATTTCCTCCTTTCAGTTTGAATCATCTATGTTGACGGGATATCATTGCTTTTTAGTTCATTGTCCTATTTAGAACCTCGGCAGACACACTCAGACTGATAGCTAAGCCTCAGAAACCAAAAGCAGCAAACTGAGGAGCACTTGGGAGATGTGTCCTTCCCAGAATAGAAGGAGTACAGGGAACGTTAACTACATTGTAATCCTTTTTTTAAAAAAAGAAAATTGTAGCAACTTACCAACACTGGACCTACAATGAAAGCGAACTGAGCAATCTGTTAGTGAGTATCCTTCCCCCTCTCCCAATACTGCTTATAACTGGTTGTTCCAAGTTAATTCCTTTTGCACACTACATTATGTATTTAAAAAGCCATAGTCTGCTAAGTCCAAGGAGTAGAAGTAACAATTTAACCTAGTCTAGGTGAACTTCCCTTTCAAATATTACTACAGACCCTAGTTTTCCTTTTATACTATACTATATTATATTATGTTATGTTATATTATATTATATTATATTATATTATATTATTTATGACAGGGAGAGAGCACATAGATGTGTGCACCTGCATGGGGCAGGGAGGGGCAGAGGGAGAGGGAGAGAGAGAATCTTTTATTTATTTATTTATTTTATTTATTTGACACAGAGAGAGAGATGACAAGTAGGCAGAGAGGCAGGCAGAGAGAGAGGGGGAAGCAGGCTCCCCGCTGAGCAGAGAGCCCGATGCGGGGCTTGATCCCAGGACCCTGAGATCATGACCTGAGCCGAAGGCAGTGGCTTTAACCCACTGAGCCACCCAGGCACCGGAAAGAGAGAATATGAAGCAGGCTCCACACCCAGTGTGAAACCTGATGTGGGACACCAGCCCAGGACCCTGAGATCATGATCTCAGCCCAAATCAGGAGTCAGACGCTTAACTGACTAAGCCAGTCAGGCATCCTGACCCTCGTTTTAGTTTTAAAAAAATCTCTTTACAGAAATCTAAAAACACCCATTGGATCTGCTAAAAGATATTATGAATTTGTAATGTGTTAAGACTCTATGATTTATGAATGTTTATTATGCTCTGGCTGCATGTAGTGTGAGATGGGATGACAAGGTAATGAAATGGGTTTTAGCATGTGTCGTGGGAAATCACTTTCATTACTTTCTAATAGTTTGCCACCCTCATAAAATGGGTCTAAGTCGCCAATTCGGTGGCAAAGCTTATCTGCATTTGGATGTCTTTACATTAAAAAGGAGGCACTGTTGAGATGATTTTCATGCCAGGGACACTTTGGGAAGCTAGCAAAATTTGTGGACGTCTCCATATAACTTTTTAAATTCTTAAAATACATAGATTTTCGAAGAAAACCAATTATGTTGACATAGAGTTTATTCTTCTCACTGCTGGCTGTCACCTCTCAAATTGTTACCACAGATCCACGCACAACATAGACAAGCTTCTAGGTTAGAATCAGATTGAAAACTCTCATTCTTTTGAGGAACTTTCCTTCTTAAAGAGCTAGTAAAGATGAGAAACAAGCCAAGATTTTAGCATTGCCCTCGCTTCCAACCCCAGCTACTTCCTCTCTTGCCCCACATACCCTCAGGATTCCTATTCTCTTCCTTTCTTTTGGTCCCTTCTGGCAAGAGGAAAAAATCCTGATGATTGCTTAGGTGTTCTTACTAAATAATTTCAAAGGTTACTTGTATTTGTAACATAAATGTATGTTTCTGTTCTTTAGCTTGGTTTCTTTGACTTTTTTATCGCCTTCTGAGGACAGTGGGTTTCATTAAGTGGATGGTGATCTTTCGTTTTACTGAACCTTTTAATGAGTTTGCATACATGTTTGTTGTAAGGGAAAGACTTCATTTCTCTTTTTTCCTGAAAAGAATATAATTTGGAGAACTGGGGGTAGCCTGGAAAAGAAGGATGAAAGAAGGAAGGGAAAGGAAAGAAAAGACAAGATGTGAGAAAGGTACATGATACAGGATGTAACGCCTTGTGCCTGCAAATTTCCAATAAAAATTTTTTTTTGAGGAGGTGATGAAAAGAGGTAAAAGAGGTGATTTTTGCAGAGCAGAGCATGCGTGAATTTAGGAACCAGAACAGAGTGAATAGAGAAGAGTTTTATGGAAAATGTTGCCAATCATTTCTTGAAGAATTAATGGAGATGACACCAAATATATGTGTTGGGCTCCAAGGGCGAAAAGGGGTCCAGATGACATTTGTTTCACATTTAAAGATGCTCAAAGAGAGGAAAAAACAACAGAAAGACACTCTGATGTTTTCATTTTGAGGTAGCTGTCATTCCTGGATGACACTCTTTTTTCCTACTTACATTGACAGATGACCTGATTCCTTTATTCCTTTTTCACAGACACAGTTGGAGCTGTAAGAGCCTCTCCCTCCATAATTATGCACTTGCCTCAGCTTTCTCTCAACTGTCTCCTTCAGGACTTCCTTCTTTTGAGGAGTTTGTGTTGACTCCGTAGGTGAAGTAGCCAGCAGACAGGGAAAAGAGGCCATTTGGGGAGATTTCTGTGGTCGGCCCTTTGGCCACTTATAAATTGTGTGATCTTAACTTTTCCAAGGTCCAGTTTCTTTACTGGCAACAAGAGCTCATAAGATGGTATTAAAATGTTGTTTAAAATATTTATCACCAGGTCTAAAGAAAACCATTTATAAATAGCAGAACTTAATTTAGTTAGTTTTAGTAGAAAAGAAAATTATTACAGATGGTTTATAAAAATCTTTGAGTGGGCCCGAGAATCGGCAACAGTAGCCTCACCACCAAGAAAAATACTGAATTCGTATCTTTGCTGGTCAGAGGCACCGCAGGGCTGAGCAAGGGACTGGCTGCGGGGGACCCCGTGACTCCAGTCTCTGTGCCGTGCCTCCCCACGTGTACCAGGGAAAGGGAGTCCTTGCACCACCTCCTGCCCCTTGCTCTCCTCCCAGCTCAGTCTGCTTTGGATGAGTCTCGTTGGCCTAACCTAAATTCAACCTTGGTCTCTACCCTGTGATACAAGACCCAAAGAGAAAAACTCCATACATTGAAGGAGGCTTTTCTTGGCTGGCGGCCACAAAGCATGACATACCCATTACAACTGGAGAATGTCTGGTACCCAGCACATAATGAAAACTCAAAATATGTATTTACTGTTGTTACTATGAGGTATTATGAAAAGAAAATGAAACAAAGTATGGTACTCTTGACATGTGTGAATATATTCTTTTGTTAGCTCTTTTATACTTTTTTTAAAGATTTTATTTATTTATTTGAGAAAGAAAGAGAGAGCGTGAGCACGAGCGAGGGGGAGGGGGAGAAAGAGAAGCAGACTCCCCCCTGAGCAGGGAGCCCGAAGTGGGGCTGAACCCCAAAACCCCAGGATCATGATCTGAGCTGAAGGCAGACACTTAACTGACTGAGCCCCAGCCCTTTCACACTTTTTAAGCACATATCAGGTGCAAAATACTTTAATGATCACACATGCAACCTTGTGTAAATTGCAAGACGACAAACGCATTGGGTGTGTTAGGTGTTTTGTGTTTCTCTAGCTTTCCCTTGCCACTCTCCTGCACCCTTCTCTAGAGACTGACTCTGATAGATAGCAGCAGGCTTCTCTAGCCTCTGACTTCTGGTTGAGTCGGCCAACGGGAATGCTAGCAGGAGATCAGAGGGCGGAAAGAGAGTAAAGATGGGTATTTGTTCTCTAGAGTTTTCTCACAGGGTTCAGGGATGGCTGGGTTGGCGGCATCCCTTGGTCCAAAGTCACATAATGTTTATAATATTGTCAGTAAGAGGTACCAGTAAGTATTGGGAAAGAGAAATACGTCTATGCAATTTAAAATGCTACTTGAGGGATGCCTAGGTAACTCAGCTGGTTAAGCATCTGCCTTTGGCTTAGGTCATGATCCCAGAGTCCTGGGATCGAGCCCCATGTCGGGGTTTCTGTTCATTGGGGAGCCTGCTTCTCCTTCTCCCTCTGCCTACCCCCTTCCCACACTTGCTCTCTCTCTCTGTCAAATAAATAAATAAAAATCTTTAAAATGCTACTTGATTTTGTAACAGAAACATACATTTGTGTTCTTTAGCTTGGTTTCTTCATTTGTTGGTAGAGCCTTCTGAGGATGGTGAGTTATGAAGCGCCCCCCGGCCTTCTTTCAGCCTGGGGGTGGTACCAGGGCCCCTGGTAAGCAGCCCATGGTACTGCACTATCTTTTGTACTTTCCGCACCCTTGAAAGTAATCCCTTAATTAAATTCTCCCCAAGTAGACAACTTGACTGTGTCATTTCTTTCCTACCTGGACTCTGACCAAGATCCTGAGAGGGCATTGTTAAAAGATACTGTAGATATACATAGCAAAATGTTTGTTTAGTATCTTTTAAAACTCGTGTGTTTCCTACATCTTTTTTATTCAGTTATTTAATTTAAAATGTGTACACGTGAAGGGACTGTGTGTTCAATAGAAGTTTGGCAAAGGTGAGAGTTTAGTTTCAATAGTTAATTAATTTGGCCAACATTTATTTAGTTTCTTTGCTGTTCCAGGTCCTGAGCAAAAATTTCAAATGGTAAAGTGAACATGACCTGCACTCAGCTGTAAGTCTTAAAGAGATAAGGTCTTAGAAAAGTAGAGTTTATTTTTTTTAAGCAACTTTCAAATATATAATAGCTATTGAAATAATAATAATGACTAGAATTATTCATGTGGTCATACTAAATAATTGATAGTAAGAAGAGAAAACATTGTCCACATTTTCTATTTTCTTTTGATAGCTAGTTTGAATTCTATAAAGTAATTTTGCAGGTATCTTAACAAAATTGTAATTTCTAAATATAAGAATATCAAGAAAGAACCATCCAATTTTCTCTGGGCAACTCAATTTTCATGAGAGTAATGCAGAGGTTAATTGGTATGTGAAGTTAAAATTCCAAGAGTGTATAAGGATCACTCAGTTAAAAACTAATTCTCTCTCCAATTATTTACACACAGGCATTCATAAAATAAATCTTACGATTTTAATTTTATTTTATCTACTGATATTATTTTTGGCTCCATGTACATAAAGATCTAAAACATGGGAACTCTTCCTGGCTCACTGTGAGATGAGTATATGGTAAAAGAATATATAAATGGTTCCATCCAAAGCATCATTTAATGTACTTGTCAAGCAAGTATAATGTAAGAGTGATGAAGAGTTTTAAAATCCTTCATAATCACTCTTATTGTATCACCCAGATGTGAGTGTAATAGGAGTTTTATGAAATATTTTCATATCCTGTGCTTTTTTTTTGGGCCTCTGAGGCTCCCCACCCATTTTGTCAATGGTAGCTGTCCTTCCAGAAAGAGGGCAGGTACCATCTGGAACAAAGAGGGCATTGATCAGTTTTGAGTTCTGAAGCCAACTTTTAAAAAAATTCCAGCAAGAGAGTTGAGCCTTTTAGAGAGTGAAAAGAGTTTTCTAAAATGCCAAAAAGAAAAAAAAAGCGAGAGCGAGAAAGGGAAATGAAAGAAAGGAGAAAAAGTGAAAGAAAAAAAAAAATCCCTCCTGTTCCCATATCAAAAGCAAAGACAGGGAGTTTCGTCTATAAATCCCAAGTAGAGAAAAAATGAGAAGAGAAAGTGGAAAAGGCTCCTGGTCAGAGAGGCGGACGCTGTGAGAGACCCAGGCAGGGAATGACGGGTGTCCTGGCTTACCCCTAACTAAAACCCTGACCGTGGCCATGGCAAGGAGAGTTGGGTGTGGCATTTGAAGGCTGTTAAAAAAATAAATAAATAAATAAAAGAGAAACTGTTTAGAATTGCACTATTGTGGGACTTGTTCGTCTCTTCCTTGGACACTGCCTGGGAAGATTCAAGGCCACCCCAGAGAAGGGCTCTGTCCAAGATGGCACCCTCCAGGCCAGCAGGACTCAAAGTGTGGTCCTGAGGAGGTACTGGCCTGCAGTCCTTTGTTGTGGCTTCCAGTCCATCCTGAGGTAAGTTCTGAAAATGGGGAGTAGGCATTTAGAAAACTTTTACAGCAACTTGATAGACCAGTGTCATGGACTGAATGTTTGTGCCCCCTCCCATGTGCACCGCATTCATAATTTGAAACCCTACCCCTCAAGGTGATGGTAGTAGGAGATGGGTCCTGTGGGAGGCCATAAGAATTAGATAAGAACTTGAGGGTAGAGGGTTTATGGATGGGATTAGTGCCCTAATGTCATGAGAGAGAGAGAGAGAGAGAGAGAGAGAGAGACAGAGCGCTTGCCTCCTCTCTGCTTCCTACCACGTGAAGACACCACAGAAGTTGTCAGTCTGCAACTTGGAGGAGTGCTCTCACCAGAGCCTGCCCATACTGGCACCCTGATCTTGCACTTCCAGCCTCCAGAACTGTGAGGAATATATTTATGCTGTTTATAAGCTACACAGCCTGTGGTATTTTTGTTATAGGAGCCCAAACTGACCAAAAAACTAGTTTTATGCCTGTTGAATCAAATATGCTTAAAAAGTGGGACTTGTGTACCTCTTTAATATTTATTTTTCTAGTAATTGATTTTTATTGTATCTTACAAAAATATTTGTCTGCAAGGGATGGCGGGGGGAACTCATTATAATTTGAGAAGCATTATTCTATAGGATATATTACAGGTGGCTGAGAGAGGGGTCAAGTAGAGGGATGGAAGTCACATCCTCCATTTCTCCTCCAACTCTCCCCACACTCTTGAGTCCCATGTACTATGGAAGTAATGCAGAGAGAAATAAGTGTGTTTAACCAGTTGGAGACATGGAAAGTACCTGGATGGAGAATCCAGGAGGGCCAGCTGTGGAGACAAGAGCAGAGTGACACTAGTGTACAGGCTGAAGGGTAGATGCCTAAGTCAGAGCTGGAGGAAGGACTTGCTGATCCTCGAACAGGCCCACAGTGCTAGGGAGAGCCAAGGTGTTTTCCTGGAACTGGTGTGGGAACTACCCGTGAGTCCACCAGCCCCAGACTTTAGCTCTGTGGGCCCACAGGATGTTCAGACAGGACATTCATGTAGTGCTTGATGAGGACCTGAAGGTCCATTTGTGGGATCTCTGGGCATGGCTCCAGGACAACTTCTATCCCAGTAACTCATGGTTTTGAAAGCCCCCATCCAGGTACCATCTTGGGATTGGGGGTGGAGAAGAACATAAGGATCAAGGATTTACTCCAAAGTGACTGCCCCAAAGAGCTTATATACTGTCATTCGACGGTCCTGTTTTCTCTATTACCCAGCAGTGCGATAGCTTGAGAGCACAACTAAATTATATATAGAATATAAAGAAACTGTATTTCTTTTTCAACTTAGTGGTAGTGCACAAATTATTGACCCTGCCCTACACCCAGTAAATTGTGAAAATAAAAATCATGCCCAGTATAGAGTACATTATTAATAAAGTCTTGCTGAGATATTAAAGGGAACTTTTAAGAATGTTACATTTTAAAAATAGCCACACAAGTAGAATCAGGATATACAGGATCTACTACAGAGGTGTTCTTCTCTTATACAATGCCTCAGGTTGGTCAATTTCCCTGCCCAATATTTTAGGTGAAATAAGTGAATTATATAAGAAAATTGTGGCCATGTTGATTGACAATAAAGTCCTGAGTAAGCGATCAGATAGGAAGTTCTCCAACTCAAGGGAATGTACCTCAGGGGAGTGGGATATTTAATCCATTTTTAAACAATTTCTAAGCTTCAAGGTGCCTGGATGGCTCAGTTGGTTAGGCATCCAACTCTTGGTTTTGGGTCAAGTCATGATTTCATGGGTTGTGAAATCGAACCCTGAGCCTGTGTCCAGCCCCGTGCTCAGCAGGGAGTCTCCTTGAGATTCTCTTCCTCTGCTCCTCCCCAAACTCACGCTCACTCCCTCCCTTCTCTCTCTCAAATTAAAAAAAAAAAAAAAAAAAAAAGATTTGCTAAGCTTCTCAAAAGGATGGGATACAAGTGGGGGGTGATTGGCCCCTTAACTCTACACAGAAAACTTCACTGCAGCAATCCCAAATCTTCTCTCAGGTATTGACTGTGACTTTTGGTGACATCTAGCAGGTAATGATCACTAGTCATTCTTTCAATAGATGTTACAACATCCTAGTAACTATGCCAGGTGCTGGAGATTTAAAGATATTTAAAGACAATTTACAGATTTAAAGAGATTCTTCCCACTCTTTAGGAGCTCACACTCTGGTGGGAGAAAGAGAAGTGTAAATGGAGACACAACGGTGTCATCTGTATCATGAACAAGAGTGTGGGGAGCTATATATAGCAGAGCAGAGGAAGGGAAACATCTTTTTATATGCTTAGTCAGTGATGAGTTCCCTAAGAAGGCAATGATCTTTTGGGCTGAGTCTTGCAGAATTTGGAATGCAACAGGGTGGTTGGCAAAATCAGGCAGGCCAGGGAATAGAAGTGAGGAGGAGAGAACAAACTATGTGTAAGTTTACAAAGCAACAGAAGTGACATGCTTGAAGGACTTGAGACGGTTCTGTGACAGGAGCCAAGAGCATCTTTGGGGGTGTGTAAGGGTGGCAATGAGAAAAGTCTGCAGGATCATAATGAATGCCACAGATGGGTTTTAAGGCAGAATAACCTGACTAGATTTTGTTTTAGAAATAGCATTCTAGAAGTTACATGGCAGGTGGAGTGGAGTAGGAAAAGGCTAAAGATATAAGAACATGTGACCAGTTTACAAAAGACCAGGTGAGAAATGATAGCCTGGATCTTCTGATTGCTCAAATCCAATGCCCTTGGCCCTCCGCAAGAAAAATGAGATCTCTTCACATGCAAATTGGACATGGGAATCATCAAGACTGGCTAATACCATGTCTGTGACATCAGTTCAATCTCATAGAGCGTTCCTGATTCTCCCTGTGCCTGTATACACCTCCCCTTGATGGAATAGTTCATTCCCTCTGTTTTCTTTTTTTCCAATTCCTAGATGTTTTACATATTAGTCTTTTCCCTACCAAGGCAATTTTTTTTCTGGACTGCCTGTTGATCTGGTTACTTCATAATTCTGGAGCACAAAACATAGGTAAGTGAGATTTAGGCTTCATTCCTATAGCACTAGAAATTCCATGCCCCCTTGGGTGCTACTCTTTTATTTAATGCAGACACACTTGCGTGATCTATTTAATACTTGTCTCCTTTTACTATCTCCAAATCCTAGTGAGGAAAGCACTTTTCATTGCCAAGATGGCTTCTCTTATTATACTATTTCTAATGATCAAGAGAAGTGTGAGTCTTTCAGTCCAAACAGGCAACTTAGTTTGGAGCAGTTGAGTAGGACACAAATATGGAGAAATGTTCTAACACTGCTATGCCCTGCATTGTTTGTAAACCTGTTTTCTCACTGGCCTTTGGTAGTCTGGCTCTTCATTATTGCTAATTGGATCGCAGATGATGTCCGTATACCTTTGGAACTCCAGAAGGCTGCTCAGGGCAAAGATCTGGAAATGGTTGACTCCTAAGTCATTTTATGGAGATTGAAGATACCAACCTATTGCCTGGGAGGGATTGTGCTCATGGTTCCTTAATCTTCCACAACTCTACATCCAAATGTGCATTTCCTCTGAAGGTCTGTTGCTGCAAACCTAGTCCTCTGTGTTAGTCACATCCTTCTGTTGCAAGGTGGTACCATAGAGTTCTGAATGTGCCTGCAGAGGTGAAACCCTTTGCCTCTTATTTGCCTTCCTCTTCTTCCTTTCTCATCTCCAGCTCGGAATGAACTTGGCTAGATATTCTCAAATTGCGTTTTGCGCTCCTGGTGAAGCAAATGTAAAATTCATGTCTACATATTCTTATGAAGCTCTACCTCATACTCCTGAGACAACTCCTATGATTTCCTTTTGATATTGTTCTTTTCCCCCATACTTTGATTTTGCATGTCCCTGGACCTAACACTGTATCTGAGTCCTCATGGCAAGCCTGCACCTCCTTCCACTCTTGGGGGAAGCAGATGAATGCAGAGATGTAATTCAAAAGGACCCAGGAGTTGGGAAATCCAGACTGCTCTGACTCCTCTCAGATGGTTCCAATTGCTAGTATGACAGTCTTTGCCAAGGAGGGCATTAATTTTAACCATAGAAACCTGGCAAGTCAGACAATTCAGCTTGACATTGCAATTCAGCAGTGGGAACTATTAGTTTTGGATCTGATTTTAAGTGGTCTCAGAATACCGGTTACAAGCAGAAAGGGTTTCCTGAAGCCAAGTCATATGGTGGCCCTGTGTTTCCTTATCTGCTTTCAGCCAGGCAACCTGGGACCAGAGCATGTGCTTCCCCGTTGCAACTGTCTAATCATATGAGAGGCAGTCATCCAACTCTGCTGTTCTTGAATTTTATTTTATCTTTTTTCATTTTTGCCTTCTTGTTTCATTATCCCCAAACCATGACATGTCTGTTATTGGGAGGGAGAAAAGAAAATACAAGTAATCTGAAAGATCTTAAAAGTCGCTTATAATTCCACCCTCTGAAAATAACAACTTTTAACAAATTGGTGCCTATCCTTCTAAAAGGGGTCGTCTGGGAAAAAAGATGCAGAGGGAGGGAGAATTCTGCTTGCATTTCCTATATCCTTGGAATTGCTCCACTGGGAAATCACCAAAGCCTTGTTTTGGCCAGGCCAGTATCCACATTATCTTTGCTGCACAAGGATGGCTTGCTTCTCCATCTTGGACAGGATTGTCCTATCTTCTTCAACCCTACAAACAAATCTGTACCCCCTTTAAGGGACTGTGCCTGCAGGGATGCTCCCGAACCCTCTTTCTGTGTTAGCCACCTCCTTCTGGTGGCAAGGTGTAGAGACTAATTTCCTTAATAAAAATGAATGTTCATTTATGTGCACTTGTGTGCCAGACTTGAGATTGTCAATCTGTCTACGATTCTGCACTTCCAAGGACCAACTTTTCCCTCCATTTTTCCAACACGAAATTCTTGGCGTTGCTCAGCATGTATGCTCTGCCCTCCTTTTTCTATGGAGAGGTCAATCCCTTCCATACTCCACATCCAAATTATGGCAGGAAATAACCTGCTAGAGGCTGCTGCCACTTTCGAACAGAATGCTCTGTGTTAAGTGACCTCATTAATCACTGGCTACACTTGGCACGGGTATGTCTGCTCTGGTCTATTTATTGGCAGCCCTTCTTCAGGAAGTGGACTAAAGCTTCTTTCACAAAAGAGGAATATAGGAAAGGTCTGGGTGGGTGTGGCAGGCAGCACAACTAGCCTGTCCATAATGATATTGCCAACAAAAGGAATAGCAGGGGAAGGTAGGAAGGGCTTTGACTGAAAGCGATTCAGGAGGTGGAGATGACAGGATAGAACTTAGTGACTGATTATTAAATGCTTAGATTTCCGGTTTACATGAACTGGTGAGATGAGGTTCTATCAAGAGATAAAGAATATAAAAGAAATCTTTGGTTTAGGAGTTTATTTCTAAGTATATTTAGTTTGAAGAATGAGCGAGGGTATCTAGGAGATAATATCTCTTTGCAAATACTAATGCAAATCGAGAGAGGAAGGTAGAGATAGGGCTGGAGATAATTGGCTCGGGAGTCATTGTACATAGATTGCAGATTTTAATCTATTGCTTAAGAACGTGTGCTCTCTCCACCCTGGTAAAAGACCAGTTTGGAAAAAAAAAAAGGAAAGAAAGAAAAAAAAAGCTGGCAAATTGAATTTTGAAGGGAACACTACTTCTTTTTTAGAGCTATTTCCCCTTATCAGATTTATAAATTAATAGCACCAATAGTAAAAATCAAGCATCAATCCCCCAACACAAACTTTTTAAAGACCATCGTAATTCATAATAATTCCTGATAGCATCTAAGAAAATCTGGCTATTAGGATCGAGTAATTACAGGTGGCGCCGATCCACTGCTGCTGCCGGTGAGATGTATAATGGTGAAAAACAGGAAGTGTTATGATTCTAAGTAATGTGAAAATCCGTATTCAGCTTGGTGGGGTAGAGCAGGAAGTGACTCTTGTTGGCAAAGAAGGTTCTACAATGCCCTTTCCCTAGCCACAGGTCACAGGAAATTAATTACGGCAGGGAAATGCAGCTGCCAGGGAGAAGGCAGACCTAGCCGAGCACTCGGCTTTCAGGGACAGAGAGCTACAGTATCACCCTGTTCTTTCCATTGACCAAAAAGGAGGTGGCTGGCGATCGAAAAGACAGCTTTACCAGTATTCAATCCCCAAAGACTGTTTTGAACAGTGCATAAATGGAGCCCCAGAAGAAGCAAAGCTTGAATGGCTGGATGCAGAAAGACCTTCAAAAGAAGACATGGTGACTATGTGGACATTATTGTTTCTTGAAAGCTTATGCCAGAAACTCCAGAAGAGCATGGAGATACCGTGGGAAGTAAATGGAGATTTTGCAGTGCCTCCTTCCCTTTCCACCAGCACTCCCATCAGCACTGCTGGAGAAGGGGTTTTCAAATGGTCCACCTCTGCTTCAAATCCTAGTTTTACCATTTACAAGATGTGTGACTTCAGGCGAGTATTTAAACTTCATCCGTAGGCGAGAGATGTTGCTTAGCATTATTGTAAAAACCAAGACAAGAATGCAAAGTGCCTGGCCCAAGGAAAGTACTGAAATGTTGGCTGTTATTCTTTCCAAAGAACTTTGTTAGCAAATACAAAAATACCTGTTTCTTACCTCTTCTAGCTTCCCTTATAAAATTCCTTTTCTCGAAGCATTTCCCCTTAGGTTTGAAAATCTGTCAACCAGAAAATCTTTGCTACTAAAATAATTTAGTTTTAGGAATCTTACCCTAACATTTGAGGTTAATTCACAGGTTTTGAGGGGTAAATTGAATGACATTCATTTTCCTCTGAATCTTAAGCGATTTTCAGGCTTAAGAACATGTTGAAGTTTCTATTTTCTGTATGAATCTAGTGATTACTTGGATGATTCAGAAACCCAAGTTTCTGTGTGGCATCTGGAAGGACTTCAGGAATTCATAGTTGGGTGGATGATTGCACCACCATTGCTGCATGTTTGAGATATTTGGGTTACTTTGGGCTGTGTAGCATCTTGCTAGCAACTTCTTTCAAGTTTATTACTGTTTTGCAAACTTCAAGCAGTCTCCCCAGCCCTTTGACTGTTGAGCTTTTTATAAAGCCAGAACCAGTCTAAAATAAATCATAAGGCATATGCTGATGTCAGAAAATGACCATAGAGTTATCTTCCCATTTACCCTTTATTGTTATATTTAGACAGTGAACTTCCTTTGACTTTGACGTAGCTGCCCTAGAATTTTTTTGTCCTTGGTTCTATTTTGCTGTGTAAATATTCTAAAAGTCATTTCCCTGGTGGTCATCTACATTAGCTAGAGGGTAAATTCCTGAGGGGCACAGACTGACAGCAAATTCCCTCAGAATGGAGAGAAATCACTAAATACATTTTTTTTTAAATTAAGCCAACTTAATGAATTCATAATTAAAACAACTGGCAGAGAGTGACTGCATCAGAAAATGTTGTTAGAAGAAATTCTTTGTGACCAAATCTGGGGGGAAACGGGAAGTACCCCATTTTCCCCAGACAACTGGGATCTACTCCTGAGATTTACTAGACTTTCAGAAAAGCTAACACAGAGATCAAAGTTTGAGAGAGGTCCAGCCAGGAATGTGGGAAGTAAGGTGTGTGGCCTTCTTCCTATACAAGCGTGTAAAGAAAAAAATTATCTAAAAAATTATATTGACTGGTTCTGACTCAGCAAAAATGTCCTTGGACCCATACGAGCACATAAACCTTTGGTAACCATGTACGATTAAGGATTAACTTCCTTTGGCCTGCCTGTGCAACTTTCTTGATCCCCACGTGGTCAGAGAGAAAGGACTTGGCTCCTTCTATATGTCATTTATAACAAAACTGAACAGTCAACTAAAACAAAAGCATCTGGACACTGAAACTCATTGCTGGGCAGAGAAGGTGAAGACATGCTCAGCTGAGTTTGAAAGCCGGTATCAAAGGTGAAGGGCCAGGGCCCGTTGTAAGAGGATGAATTTTTCCTCCAGATTGGAGAGGTTTTAAGATGACAACAGTGGGAGAGAACTATCCAGTATGAACCTGTCACTGGGAATTAACGGCTTCCAAAAACGATAAACCGGGTTTCCAGTTGTCTCACAGGTAATATCTGATCCTGAGATGACAGGAGACGCAAGTTGATTCATGTGACATCTGAATTGAAAAGTCAGACTGAAGAAATCGTTTTCTTTCTCTCTGTCTTTTCTTTCTCTTCTTCGTTATGATCCATTTCATTAACTAGAACTTCAAGTTTAAACCGTGATACTGAACCATGATAAAATCTAAGAAACTAATTGTCAAGAAAGAATGTCTGATCTGATTTCATTACCCACTACAGGCTCCTTCCTATTTTAGAAGACATACAAATTTGCAATAGGTGGTTTACACAACATACTTAATGACACTATAATACTTATATTTCAAGTGTTTTTAGAAAAAGTGATGGCTTTGTACTGTTCTGGTTATCTTGGTTATAAAAACATTGACTTGACTTAGAGGTTATGGACATTTCGAATATTTTTAAACAGTATTCAACAATTGACTCATTCAGTTTCAAACAATTACCTCAGGCTTTCATTCCCTACATTCCAGGCAACCACTTTTGAGTGGCCCATTTGTCTCTGGCTACTCTGGTATTTTCCTTCTCTATTCTTCCCCTCTCTTTGTGTTCCCATTCACCCGCAGGAAATTGGGTAATCTATACAAATTATCTCTTTCCTTCATCCACTAATCCCAGGGATCTGAGCTGCATTGCTAATTTTCGAACAAGGAAAATGTAAAGTGTTGATTCTAGAATGGGAATGAATGAGTTTGTGGTAAGAAGTGGTGGTTTAAACGATACTTTGTTTTTCCTGTGAAGCAGCGGGCTCACCACGCACAGGATTATGGAAAACAAAACAAAGTACAACACAACGCATCGGCAATTCACTTAACCCTGTGCTTTAGAACAAAACCCACAACAGTTTAGCATCTAAAGCCAGTCTTCAAGAGTTTCTAAACATTTGGCATCTGCCTCTTTACCAATAATAAAATACTAATTAACACTTTTGTTCTGCTTTACAAACCTTATATAAGTATACACAGTCCACAGTATGGGACAGGGAAGTACAATCGTTTTGATTCCTTAGGACAGGCCACGGAGTGAGTAGGAGAAAGAGGATTCCATCCTTCCTGCCATCAAGTGACAGCCTGTTTACTTTTCATCCCGCTAGGGTGTATGCTTATTTAACTGTTCCTTTCTTATATCACAAGGATCTTAATTCAGGGCAAATTATTTTACCATCTGAGTTTATGGTGAAAAACTGCCAATATAATTCCTGCTATGCTACTCTGTTACAGTGATAAAATAAATTGTCGGTATCTTTGTAGGAACTATTTCACAGATACTGACTCATCATCATGCTTGAATTAAGCATTTCTCCGGTTTTATTAATATGTAATTAACACATAACATGGTGTTAGTTTAATGTGTACAAAATAAAAATTTGATATATGCATATATTATGAAATGATTACCACAATAAGTTTAGTTAATATCCATCCCCTCACAAAGTTACACTTTTCTTTTGTTGTCGTTGCGATGAGAACTTTTAAGATCTATTCTATCAGCAACTTTCAAAAGTATCGATACGGTATTAACTTGTCACAATGTTGTATATTATATCACTAGGACTTACTGATCTTGTAACTGGAAGTTTGTGTCTTTTGATCCTTTACCCATCTCCCCCACCCATCCCTTTCTGAAACAGACATTTTAAAAGTGTAATCCCAATGAACTAAAAACACAGGAGGAAGAATTTACAGAATGAAGAAAAAAAAAGTAGTTATTAGTATAAGTTCGAAGAAGTTAATTTTATTTTTGACGTTATGAATGTTCATATTCAAGACCTTGGTTAGGTCAAAAGGTATGAAACATGAAAATATACTTTTTTCTTTCTTTTCTTTTTTTCTTTTTTACAATAATAATGTGATCCTACAAATTTTAGTTACTAGAAGCAAACACATTAAAGAGATGTTCTCTTTTCTGGAAAATTGGTCTAAAGTGTATCTTTGAAATCTCAATAGTGGAACAACTCAAACCTTGTAATATAATCTTGCAAACAGGCAATTCAGAGAGCTACATAACGATACTTCAAGGATTTGAACTCCTGGTAGCCAATCGATCACCAATTATGTGTAATTAGCAAAGAAAGAAAAATATAGTACTACCAAAGTGAATGTGTATTTAAAAAAAAACAGATACATATTTTGTCTGAGAATTTGCTAACATTAATAGTTTTGGTAGTGATTTAAAAAGATTATCTATCATTTTGTTTAAAGGCAGATTTCCTAAATTCAAAACATCTTTTTGGCTTCTACTTTCCCATCAAAGTGGGTTGTCAGAAAAAATATTTTGATTAATAATTCTAAATGCAATGGGGCAGTCCTGTTATAATCCAGGAAAGGGGTCATATAGAAAAAGCACAGGAGAGCCCTTGAGAGACAGAGAAGGAGCAGAGCTCTATTTTGCATTGGGAATGAGAACCGTGGTTAAATTCTAGCTTGGCTCTGCTTGCAGCGGCCTAAGTACTGTGGAGGAAAGATGAGAAATTTCCCAAGTATTTCATGAAAAAGCACTAAATACTGATAAGAGATCCTATCTCAATTCAATTAAACACAATCTTCAGTGACACAACCGTGCACTGGGCTTTGTGGCAAAATAGAAGTATAAAAAGAGTCTCAACACTTATGGAACTTACAATCTTATCACATAGACAAACATATTAAAAATATGTTCCACAGCCAAGGATAATGACACAAACCCCATTTGTATTCAATAGATATTGGATTCTGTTCTTCACAATGTTGAAGTTACTCTCTGTGAAGTACAGTGAGAGCCACTTAATTTCCTTCCTGCAACATCTAAATTTCCTAGGCTAAATTTGAGGGCTGAACACCCAGTCCTTTTAATTTTTTTTCCATTTAAAAAGCTGTCATTTTAATTACACAATATTTAATGTCTACCATAAGCTTCTGAGCACTAGGATTGATTTTTAGCCATTTCTGAATCCTATCGAATACTCTGTACACTGGTTAATGCAATAAATGTTTAATAAACTTCTGTACAAGAAAAAATAATTGCATAAAAGACTAAAGAATTGAGAGACGATATTAGTATCTTACACACACATACATACACACATACGCACACGTTGTAGTCATTATATGTGCAACTTAAACAAATTGGAACTGAGGTTAAAAATCCCAGCATCGCCTCTTACTATTTGTGTGATCTTGGCAAATTACTTCACTTAAATGAACTTAATTTCTTTATTTTCAAAATGGCAATATAAGAGTACGTTTTTGATGAGATTTTGTATAGATTAGATTTAATAATGTAAATAAAGTGCCCAGCATAAGTTCTTGTCCATAATGAGTACTCCCCAATTATTCACTAATACATTGTTATTTGTCACCAGACTATGTTTAAAAAGATTTGAGACAAAAAAAAATTAAAAAAATAAAAAATAAAAAGGATTTGAGACGACTAACACTAAGAAACGGATGTAACAAAACAAACAAACAAAAAAGATTAGAATCAGAGTACAGTGTTGATACTTAATTTTTTTTCCAATTCTTTGACCAAAGGTAATATTTTATTTAATAGAAAGAGAAGTTTTGTTGCATATATAAAAATCGTGTTAAAATTTTGAACATGAGAGTATTATAAAATAGAGAATGAAAAATAGACACCAGTGCAACAGAGTTTAGGAAGACTGCCTTCAGGTCCTTAATAGCTAACAAATCTGAAGAGAGGCTGATTAGATGGTTTATCAAGTCATAGGAAACTACATTCTCTAGATATCCAGGTACATGGTCCTAAAATATGCCAACTTAGTAATTGACAATTTTTCTTTATTATTATGGTGAATGAAGAAGCTTCTCGAGAGGTGCTCAGCTCAACAGAACTGTGCTTCCCTCCACCCAAGTGCTTACCACCAACACCTGTTCAAAGATTCTAAAACTTGCTGTCTTTTAAAATCTATTTTAGGAGACTGGCCCGTTAATCTCTAGTTTAGCTATTCTACAAAATAATATCATTTAGTTTCTAAGTTAAAGTGTTTTTAACTGTGAGGCTATCATTTGCTCTGTCTACATCTCTTCCAACGTCATAAAATCTGGCTGGCTGGATACCTTTCATGCAAGTTATGATCCAACTGTTTCCTGAGCATTTTCACTGTAGGAAGTATCTGTAGCTTCAGTGTCTCCTCCTCCATTCCCCATTTTTCCTTGTTGAAAATGGGTTCTACTCCAGACATGGGACCTGGTGATCCATTTGCTTTCTTGAGTTCTCATAATAAATTATTATTTCTGCTGGGTCTCTAGACTTGAAATTCAGTGTTCCTTGGGATCCCACTATATATCTATGTTACCTCAAAGAGCTGACGGTCCACTAGCCCATGGGCATAGACAGCCAATTTTGATCTGGCTTTTGCATTGTTCTCCAAACACCAAAGTTGGCTGGCAACCTTGTCAAGCCAAGATTGGGAAGAGAGAGGTCACACCTATTGCGTGGTCCTGTAGCCTGCCCGGCGTATGACTTCTTGCTGGGCTCTGCGAGCTCACAACACAACTCAAGGATGATGGCAGCCTTCCGCCCAGATTCATGTGCTCCTTTGCCTATTTTTGCCTTTCCTGTGCTCTGGGCTTTTGGAAATCTTGGGCTGGCGAATGTCTGAAACATGATTTAACTTACAATGCTGCCAGATGCTGTGTCTCAGCTGCTTAGTGGCATTTCTGAGTTTCTGCATTTAGCTCTGAGCTAAGTCAGCTCCCTGAGTCCAGTGTTTGTGTCTTCAGCCAGTCCCCAAATTTTACACAGGAGTTGACTTACCATGACTTGTTCTTCAATACCAAAATGTGTAAATAGCCAATGACCAGATCAGTTGGAGGGAGTCAGGAAAATCACTTCAGAGGAGGAACACTTCATACTGAGTGGCTGTCTCGTGTAGGGTTCTAGATGGTAGGATACTGAAATTGGTGAGAGGGAATTCCAAGTAGAACTTCATGAGGGGAGGCAGATTGTGTGTGTGTGTGTGTGTGTGCGTGTGTGTGTTTAAAGGAAGGCAAGCAAAACAGTTTGCCTAGCGGCTTCCATTTGGATTTATGGAGTTTAATAAAAATTTCATGTGGGAAATTTGAATGTAAAAACAAAGAATTTGACAGTATGTTATTTATTCAAGGGGGAATCCATTGAAAGTTTTTAAGAGGCAAACAGGTATTAAAGGCCCAGGCATTTCACAGGTGCTAGAGAACAAGGAATAGTAAGACCAATATATGATATTTTCTCTCAAGGAGCTAAAATTCCAGTAAGGGGGGAAGATATACAAATAAATAATTTTTATGCTCAATTAAAGCTCTTTCGTCCAATGCAGCCTAGCCCAGAAGTTGATTTATTAACCAAATAAAAATTTGGTTATATTTAAAAATACCTTTTAATATTTTAATTCAAAACACAACATTTTATATCCTTTCACTGATCTTTTCATATAAGCCAAGGCCTTTTCTTAGTATTATTTTTCTCACATAAGCCACATACATAATGAATGATGTAGAGTTTAATGTTTGTCCTTTTTCAAGTGGAGTGAAAAACTAAAGAAATTTGGAAAGTAATGATGTAGATCCTCCTAGAGTTTTGTAAATCAGTATTTTAGTTATCTTGCCCACATTTAATTCAACAGTGCTATTTTTCAGCAACTCAACTTTGTCTAGTCTTAAAAAATTCATGTGTGTTTTCAAAGAAACAACTCTTTTCACTCTTTCCAGGTAGTATTGCATTAGCTACCCTTAAAATTAGAATAAAAAATAGTCAGAGACAAACACCAGACTTTTGCATGTAGTATTTGAGAATTTTCTAGTAACATGGTATTTGAGAAAGAATTTTCTAGTAACATGGTATTTGAGAAAGAATTTTCTAGTAACATGGTATTTGAGAAAGAATTTTCTTTTGGGAAATGGAACTAGTTACAAAAAGATAAAAACTCTATTGGATGAGATTGCATTGAGGGTTTGGTCACAGCAGCATGAAAGAGAAAGAAAGATATATAGAGCTAAGAGTTATTTAATTTAGCTAATGTAAATAATCTGTGTGAATACATGTTTCCCCTGACAGGATAGCTACAAGAAAAGGAGTGGGAACCACTGTTGATGTGGATGGCACCCTTGCGAATTGGGTAGCATGGTAGCCTGGCTGAGCCTTAGCAGATGCCCTGGGTGAAGGACGAGGGTCGATAAGGAGAGTGTATTTGTATTCTTCATTTAATTGTACTTTCTCAGGGAAGTGTACATCAAGAGACATAATAAAGGGAAAGATGTGAAAAGGAGTTATCAACCTATTGAAATCAGAGCCACCATATAATCCTTTCAAACTCTGGAACATGAAAAAGGATGCTATCAATAGCTACACGGGAATGATGAACATCAGCCCACCAGGACTCTTCCAGAAACCAGAAGGTATGTCCACCCTATATCAAAATCCCTTGTAGCAAGAAGTCTTAACCAATATTGACAGGAAGGAGAGTTTCAAAAATAAATATGATTGACTGACAATGAATTCTCTCTCAGCTCTTTTACGTCTGAAGTAGTTTTCTACAGAAATTTATGGTTTTATATCAATTATCTAGTTAACAGCCAGAATATCTGACAAAATATCTTGAGAATTACTTTATTCATCACATATATTTCTTCCATATTATCTAGGAGAGAATATGCAAGAGATAGCCTGGGGTTTCTAAAAGAAAAAAAAAAGTCATAAATTCCTGAGAACTTATTTATTTATTTTTCTTGGTATTGGAATATTAAATATTAGAAAATAGAATTTTTTTTGTGAGGAAAAATTGCCCTACAAACACTAGTGGTATTCTCAAAATGTAAAATGCCTTCCGCAAAACAAAGACAACTGAAAAATTATTTATTAGTTGCTGACAGAAAAACTGAAACCATGTTGTAAAAGAAACATGGAAGGTGCTATAGGATCTTGCTTCTCGTTACAATGTATCTATACACTAGACATTCTTTCCAGTGATAAAACCAATACCCAGAATTCTAAACGAGTTGTTTAGAATTTTACCTAGTACATCATTTACAGCAACGTGCTGGAATGTATAACCCCAATTCTTTCATATATTCAATATAAATAAACCAACAAGCTGCTCAAATTCCTTCCATGATTCTGGTTATAAATTGACACTGATCTATGCAGATTGGAATGAAACTGTGAGCTTACATGGTAGGCTCCAGATTAAAGAAGCCGCCAAAAAAAATGTTACGAGGCTTTACTTGCTGCAAAGTTGAGGGGTAAAACTGTGGGCCTGAAAAATTGTCAGCCTAGAATCCCCAAACGGTTGGTGCTCTTCACCATAACTATAAAAATTAGAATTCCTTTTTGAGGCAATAGAGAGTGGTTAGGTCAGCCTTGGTTTCTTGAGGCCACTTGTTATGAGAATGAAAACCAGAAATCCTCTGAAGCAGAGAAAGTGGAAGAAAGCAATAAGGCAAATGGAAAGGCAGTGCTAAGAAATAAGAGTTTCTTACTCAATGCAGTTTTGTTTTGATTTGACTTATTGTAACCTCAGAGATGTGGTGGTCTGGGAATATCAAAGGTAGATATTTCAAAGAGAATAAGAGATGAGTCATTCTTCTTAGGTGAAAGTGACACTAACTGCCTCCACCCTCTGGGTTCACATTTCAGTTGCTTTTTTTTTTTTTTTTTTCCTTTTCATTGTCTATGCTCTGCAACATCCATGCGATGTCTCTTGCCATGAAACTCATGTAAAGACTTGAAAGCCTGGCTCCTTGGGCTAATAGATAATGCACAAAAAAATCATTTTTCCTCTGTGCAGAGCTAATTGACCTACCCAGGGAACAAAACTTTAGGGTAGGCTCCATTAAAAACATGGCCTACCCAGATGAGCTGACAAGTCTGACCTAAAACATCATGATGTTATTTGCATGATGTTAGCTGCATAAATATAATTTTTCGAGGAAAGGCCTCAATAAATACACAATATTCCTAAAAAGCTTTTGCTTTTTTTTTTTTTTAAATGAAAATAGTGATGATGAAGAATGTAAATAAAATAGAAAATGTGAAAATTTTCTCTCCCTTCCATACCCCAGGAGTAATAACTATAGATGTATATCCTTCTTCTGGATATGTAAACTTATAGACACTTTTAATTTTAACCTATACTAGATCATATAAAACATGCTGCTTCCCTAGCCACAGCAATTGGTGGGGGGGGGAGGGGGAGGAATAAAAGGCATCCAGATTGTAAGGAAGAAGGAAACCTATCACTATTTGCAGATGATATGATACTATATATAACAAACCCTAAAGACTCCACCAAAAAACTATTAGAACTGATATATTACTTTGGTAAAGTTAAAGGCTACAAAATTAACAAAATGGTTGCATTTCCCTACAAATAAACTATCAAAAAGAGAAGTTAATAAACAATTTCATTTACAATTGCATTAAAAAGGATAAAATACCTAGTAATAAATTTAACCAAGGAGGTGAAAGACCTGTACTCTGAAAACTATAAGATACTGATAAAGAATTAAAGATGACACAAATAAATGGAAAGATAAACTGTGCTCACGGATTGGAAGAATTAATATTGTTAAAATGTCCATACAACCCAAAGCAATCTACAGATATGCAATCCCTATCAAAATATCAATAGTACTTTTCACAGAGCTAGAACGAAGAATTCTAAAATTCGTGTGGAACTGCAAAAGACCTTGAATAGCCAAAGCAATCTTGAGAAATGACAAAGCTAGAGGTATCATGCTCCCTGTTTTCAAAGTATACTACAAAGCTGTAGTAATCAAACAGTATGCTACTGGCACAAAAACAGGCACATTGATCAATGGAATAGGATAGAGAGCCCAGAAATAAACCCACACATATATGGCCAATTACTCTATGACAAAGGAGGCAAAAACATATAATGGAGAAGAGACAGTATCTTCAGTAAATGGTGTTAGGAAAACTGGACAGTCACATGCAAAAGAATGAAACTGGATCACCACCTCACACCATATACAAAAATTAAAAAAAAATAGATTAAAGACTTAAATGAAATAAGACCTGAAATCATAAACTTCTGGAAGAAAGCATAGACAGTAAGCTCTTTGACAGTGGTCTTAGCAATATATATACAATATATATACAATATATATATAATTTTTTTGGACTAGTCTTCCCAAACAAAGGCAACAAAAGCTAAAATAAACAAATAGGATTACATCAAACTAAAAAGCTCTTGCACAGCAAATGAAGCCATCAGTAAAATGAAAAGTCAGCCTCCTGAAATGGAGAAGATACTTAAGAATCATGCTTCCAATAAGGGGTTACTGCCCAAAATATATAAAGAACTTATACAACTTGATAGAAAAAAAAAACTAAAAACTATGAACAACCCAATTGAAAAATGGACAGAGGACTTGAATGGGCACTTTTCCAAAAAAGACATATGGATGGCCAACAGGACCATGAAGAGATGCTCAGCATCACTCATCATCGGGAGACGCAAATCAAAACCACAATGAAGTATCACTTCACACCAGTCGGGTTGGCTAGTATCAAAAAGAGAGGAAATAACAAGTGTTGACAAAGATGTGGAGCAAAGGGAACCTTCGTACACTGTTGGTGGGAATGTAAACTGCACAGTGGAAAAAAGAATGGAGTTTCTTCAAAAAATTAAAAATAGAACCACCAAACGATCCAGCAATTCCACTTCTGGGTAGAATCTAAAACAATATGTGGAATCTAAAACAAAACAAAACAAATGAATGAATGAAACAGAAGAGAAACCAACTCACAGATATAGGAAACAAACTGTTAGTTTCCAGAGCAGGAAAGGGTTTGGAGGTGGGTGAAAATAGGTGGAGGGGATTAAGAGCTACAAACTTCCAGTTATAAAATAAATAACACATGAGATGTGATATATGGCATAGTGAATGTAGGAATGTAATAATATTGTAATAATTTGTATGGTGACAGATGGTAACTAGACTTACTGTGGGGGTCATTTTATAATGTATAAAAATATCAAATCACTATGATGTACAACTGAAACTAATAGCATATTGTATGTCAATTATACTCTAATTAAAAAAACATGCTGCTCCATAGTATGCTTTACGTTTAGCTTAGTTACATCAGTTTCCTTTAATGTCACTAATAATTCACTTAAACCTAATTTCCTTGATATATAAGCTTTAGAGGGCATCATTAATTCTTGAATGTAAAAATGAAGAAATTAGCATAACTATGCTTCCTTCCACATTTGTATTTCTTTATTTTTTGTTTCTTGTATCATTTTTATGTTCTTATGGTTTGTAACATTGTCATTCCATTTTGTAACAGGTTGTTAGGCCCATTTTATATGATTTGGTTCATATAAGGTCAATATTAAATTTGAAAAGAATTAAGTCAATATTGAATTTGAAAAGAGGCGGTTTTATCTGCTGATACTATTAAATCAGGTAAGCAAGATCTTGGGAAATTGTCATGCCCATTTGAGTTTATTGTTTCAGAATTTCTTTCCCAAAGTCAACTCTGTGCGAGGGTCCATGACCCCTCAGCTTTAGGAACTCACATCTTGGGATGGACAGATCATATGGGTAGGAGGTCACTAAGGTCTACTGTGCAGCTCTATAGGTCGCAGATCATAGATTTGGTGATTCATCTCTGCTCAATTAATTCCGCTTGCTGCTTTCCTTTGCTGTTACCTCACAACGTCTAGTTACCCTCTTATGTCTCTCGCCATTGCAGGATAGAATTTGACCCTCACTTTCTCCCTTCCCTGCTTCTGATCCCAAAGCAGTTAAGACAAGGATAAAAAGATGTTGGTTAGCCTCTTGGGGCACTCTAATTGTCTTTCAGAGAAATTTATACTTTAAGATCTGGAGGGCAGCAAAGTTAACTTTTGGCCTTCTCTTTGGGCTTGGAGCAAACTCTCTATATTTTTAGGCTTTTTTTTTTTTTTTTTTTTTTAATGAGGTTATGGTTTTGGGGATGCCTGGGTGGCTCAGTCTGTTAAGTGTCTGTCTTCAGCTCAGGTCATGATCCCAGGGTCTTGGGACTGACTCCCATATGGGTCTCCTTGCTCAGAGAGGAGCTCCTGCTTCTCCCTCTTCTTGCTGCTCCCCCTGCTCGTGCTCTCTCTCTCTCACAAATAAATAAATAAAATCTTTAAAAAAGTAGTTTATGGTTTTAATTTTTAGATGTTTTGGTAAGTTTCATGGGAAGGAGCAAGCATCTGAATTCCACCATCTTTTAAAGGAGAATATGAGTCTGTTTCTGGAACATTTATTCCTGTATCCTGATTCAGTCATTAGGACCTGTACCGTGACCTCACTCCTGTAATCCCTGGAACTTTGTGTTGTATTTTGCTATCTGTAGGGCAAGTCTATCCCCACTATTCTACCTTTTCAAAATAGCTTAGTTAGTTAGAACAAGCAGTTTTTCTTCCAAAAGAGCTTTATAATCAATTGACAATAATGAAACAGATTGGAATTTTGATTCTAAGTGCATTATATTTTAAGATAAACTTGGAGAGATTTGACATTTACTTGAATAGAAAATTTGACTGGCTAAAAAAATAATAATGTATAAATTTTGACAAGAGGTGAAAATTACTGAAACAAACTAAAAAGGAAAATATGTTACTTCATGAGAACCATGATCATGTTGGTCTTGTTCCTTAAAATAATCCAAGAATCTAGCACAGTGCCTGGCACAGAGCAGGAACAGAACAATAGTAGAATGAATCAACAATTGAATTTAATCAAAGTAAATTCCTTTTTAAAGAAGTAACATATTTTGTCTGTAAAACTTAGAAAAGAAACTGCTAACCCTAGTTGATTTAATAAGCGAAAAAAGGACTTTGAATCAAATAATCCAAGAAAAGGAGGAAACAAGCACATATTACCCCACCCTTTTTCTTTCTGAAAACATCTGGATATTTTGTGTGTGTGTGTGTGTGTGTGTGTGTGTGGTGCTTTGTAAATTTTAAAGTGGCTTAATTTGGCTGGCTGGGATGTTCTTGGTGGAAGAGGAGGAGGAAGGTTTACTTATTTTTATGAGTGAACAAAAGTATTGTAAATAGCTCAGTTCCCTTACATCACAGTTTAAACAATATGCAGTTGGGTTCTTCCATGAAAAAGTGTTACTTTGTATGTGGTTGATGGAACCACACACGCTGCAAATAATATATGGAAGTTTTTGGGTAGAACTATCAAAATCTACTGAGAACTCCTCCCTAATTCTTTAGGCTCCTGTGACAGCTTATGTATCTGAGCTTAGTTAATAGGCTTTTTATTCATTTACTCTGGAGTTTGCTGGGAACTTCTCTGGATCTTCCCTAATACAAGACAGTTTCCAAATGTTGGTGAGGGACACTGCTATGTTGAAGGCTGAAGATCCTGACATCAAACAAACTGTTTCTGGGATCTAGTAAGGCCTCCTCAAATACCTGACCTGGTGGTGGTGGGGAGGATAGAAATGGAAGACAGACTTTCTTATGGTCTGAAAAGTTTGGGGCCGTCATTTCCCACCACTTTTGGGTTGGGCAATCCATGCTGAGCTACATCAATATCAAGCTAGGGTAGTCTTAGTCAACTTTCTCTGCTTTCCTTTCAACTTTGGAGTTTTGCTTCTATGTTACTAGCATGGCTGCAGTGGGTCCAGCTGAGAATAACTTTTTTTTTGGGCCTCCGTAGCCACCTGAATGTGACCAGTAGTCACCAATTCTGTATTATGCATACCTATACATTTCTCTTGTTTTACCTTTCCTATGTTCACCATCTGTGGAGTAGGGAATACCAAACCTACAGTGTCTTGTCTTTATGCAAACACATTTATTTAATCAGAAAGAGAACCTTATGTAATAAATGCTAAAAAGTGAGCCACACTTCCTATCACCCCTCCTCATGTATATTTTCCCCCAAAAGCAAAATCTTCCCTAGTAACTTTGCCCTTTCACCCTAGATAAGTCATCCCTCAGAAGTGTGGTATCATGTTCCTATAAATACTCTCAACCTACCTGATATAATTCCCAATAATTTAGAATGTATATGCACTAATGACTTGATGATAAGACAATATAATCAACATTTCTGTTGACCACATAAAAGCAGAAATGTAAAAGAGGTTTGACCATTAACTCATTAAAAAAAATTTATTTAAATTCGATTTAGGGGCACCTGGGTGGCTCAGTCAGTTAAGCATCTGCCTTCAGCTCAGGTCATGATCTCAGGGTCCTGGGATTGAGCCCTGTGTAGGATTCCCTGCTTGGGGCTCCTTGCTCAGCAGGAGTCTGCTTCTCCCTCTCCCTCTGTCTGCCCTCCACTGCTCTCTCTCTCTCAAAAAAATAAAATATTTTTTTTTTAATTCAATTTAGTTAACATATACTGTATTATTAGTTTTGGAGGTAGAATTTAGTGATCCATCAGTTTCAAATAACATTCAGTGCTCCTTAATGCCCATCACCCAATTACCTCATCCCCCCACTCACCTCCCCTACAGCAACGCTCAGTTTCCTATAGTTAAGAGTCTTTTATGGTTTGCCTCCTCCTCTGTTTTTAACCTTATTTTTCAGAAGATTTTATTTATTTATGTATTTGAGAGAGAGAGTGTGAGTGTGGGTGAGGAGAGGGAAAGAGAGAGGCAGACTCCTCGCTGAGCAGGGAGCCTTGAGCAGGGCTCAATCCCAGGACCCTGAGATCATGACCTGAGCTGAAGTCAACTGCTGAAATGACTGAGCCACTCAGGTGCCCTTGTTTTTATCTTATTTTATTTTTCCTTCCCTTCCCCTATGTTCATCTATTTTATTTCTTAAGTTCCACATATGAGTGAAATCATAGACCACTTATTTACTTAAAAAAGAATCAGTTGCAGGCCCTGAGCTACCTCCCTATTGAGAATAAAGGAAGGGACAACACAAATATGACTCTTTGACCCTAGAATCCTTGATCCCCAGATTTATGACAATGGGACTACTGAGATTTATAAAATTCAAGATCTTCTAACTTTTTTCATGGGAAAAACCAACACACTATTAAGCTAATCAACCAAGTAACCTATCATACCACACAGTATGATTAACTGATGCTAAATAATGGAGATTAAAGAAAGGGCAATGTTCTTTCTTCCATTTCCCTAGCATTTGAGCTCTTTCCAAGTTTCATTATACATAAGACCCATAGCACTTTGGAGCATATAACTGCATGGAACTGTTTTAAGTCTGTGTTAGATAGTTGGGAACACAATGCATGAAAAGCTCTGCTAGAGCTGAAGTGCTTTGCCTTTTTTGAGATTCTGGCATTTTTTTCTCTCAATCTATGTTATAACCAGTTTTTTATAAATAGTATAATGAATAAATATTATGAGGATCATGTTGAATTTAAGATTAATATTGTTGTAATTTTACCAAGCATGCCAAGATGTCAGTTTAACTTTATCAGGAAAACAATTTCAAGAATTGGCAGGTAATTGGAATATGCATTATTACATGCTCAAGTGAATGGGAAAAGAAGAGAAGCACATAAAACGGGGGAGGCAGAGCATTTTGATGTTGCCTCCAACTTTATCTTTTATTTGAACAAAATACCCAGAAAAACTGGGGCTTTTAATCAGCCGAAAGCATTCTTACTCTTAAATGGCTTTTTCCTTGATTGCATACAAATTAGAGAGTATCAATGACATAACATAACAGAATTAAGCAGAAACTAAAACATAGCACTACAACCATATTCAGAAACAGAAATGTTTCGACTGTGACATCTCCAGGAAGAATTTGAATGTCAACATGGATTATTTTTGTACTCTTCTCCCCCTACACCTGATCCCATGATATCCCTATCCTGTTCCAAAGCTTCAGTTACCATGTCTACAAAGGAGACACCCAAGGCTGGAATAAGTATCCTTAATTTCTTCTCCACAACCAGACTCTTGATTTCACACTACCTAAAGCACGTTAGTTGATTTTTTTTTTTTTTTTTTGGCTATCAAAGCCTTGTTGCTAACAAGGATATAGCTGTTTTCTTTAAAACATTCCTTGCAGATGAATCTCTAAATCTCCATGAGATTTATTTCTTATCTCTTCTCTATTGTGTATTGTGTGAAGTCCTGTTCTATATTGTGATTATTCCTAATACGTAATTGCTTGTTTGTACAGTATTCAACAGTGAAAGTGATAATCAGTCATTCATTCTACATTTATTGAACATGTGCCATTTACCAGGCTAATTTGAGACGTGGAAGATAAAAAGGCAGTGAAATCCCGCCCATATGCTTGAGAATTTTGTTGTCTATTTGAAGAGGTCTGACATATAAACAGGTAAAGTTACAATAGAGTGGGAATAAATGCAAGAAGAAAGGTAGAAACAATGTGTCCAATGGACGTAAGCAGAAACTAATTTTCTCAGCAGTGCTAGGGAAGAAAAACTGATTTTTTATATGGTTCCAGAAGGATGAAGAGGTGTCTAGGCTTAGGAAAAAATGGGGGGCATTTTTTTAAAGATTTTTTATTTATTTATTCGACAGAGAGAGAGAGAGAGAGATCACAAGTAGGCAGAGAGGCAGGCAGAGAGAGAGGGGGAAGCAGGCTTCCCGCTGAGCAGAGAGCGTGATGCGGGCTCAATCCCAGGACCCTGAGATCATGACCTGAGCCAAAGGCAGAGGCTTTAACCCACTGAGCCACCCAGGCACCCTATGGGGGGCATTTGAAGCAGAGAGAATAGCATGTGCAATAGTCATGGAAAGATAATCTTCCATTATGGAATTCATCAAAGATGGTGATAAGTTCAACGTGGCTGGAGCTTGCAGTCCACTCAATAGCTGTTGGAAAAAGATGTATTTCGGTCACATTTAAAATGTCCTTCCACGCCAAACTCAGGAGCTTGAGTTTTGTTTTTCAGGCATATGTAAATATCTGGAATTTGAAGCAGGTGAATGATGGGAATAGATTTTTTTTAAAGGAAGATACCTTTGGGAGCTGTGTGGAAGACAGCCTTGAGGAGGAGACTTTAGTAAGATCAGATAAAAAAAACAACACAATCATCCAGGTGAGAGCTGATGCAGATCTAAGCAAGGACAGAACATAGCTTGGGAAGGAGAGAAGAGAACAGACTCATGAGAAGAAGTTTCTCAGCAAGACTTGGCAGGACTTGCTAACGGTTTAGAGTCAGAGTCCCACAGTGAAAAAGAAACAGTAGGTATCTTGGGAATTTTTGGCTAGGGAGACTGAGCAAATCACGGAAGACTGTAAGAAAAGTAGGTTAGCAGAGATGAGGGTGATGTGACCTTGGATGTGTCTTTAACGAGTTTGTGGAACATCCACGTGGACATGTCTATTAGTCAGTGAGAAATATGAGTCTCTGCTGGGCAGAAAAATGGGCAATAGAGTTCTACAAATCATTAGCAATTGATCATGCTAAAAGCCAGGGCCTTAAACAAACAAACAAGCAAAGAAACAAGATCAACCTACAGCTTTCCAACTAGATTGAGGAAGGGACCCTAACTTTTGTTCCTGAATATTTCGTACCTGATGCCATAACTGACATGTATTGGACTCACTTTTCTCCTGGGTTTCCCAATGTACTCATGACCCCAGAGAAATAGCCTCCTACCAGATCTCTTTGCCTTCCATTTCCCCCCCTCCAAAGCTTGCTACATGTTGCTCTCAACTCATCTGTCCTAATTAAGTTCTGGTCTAAACATGTCTCACCATCCTTTTGTGCAAAAATCTTTTAAGCCACTTCCCATTATATATGGTATAAAGCTCCTCCTTTTCAATGGTGCTCTTTCCTCACCTCTTCTCTTTCCCATGCCTTCTATTCCCATAGAATAGCATCTAGTGCCTTTCCTCAGACATGGCTCTCTTCATAGCCTGGATTGGTCCTTTTGTTCCCTCTTCCTGGCCATACCTGTCGCAATCCTTTCCTCTTAATCTCAAGGATGGCTCCAATATCAGCACACCGTCTCTCTACAGAGTATTTTACCTTTATCATAGTACTAAACCACATTATCCCTTAAATCAGTGTTTGTGGTTTTGATCACATTAACTGTTGAGAAAAGGGCTGCCTTATTCATTTTTGTATTACTCCAAATTGAGCCATGCTGCCTCTTAGAGTAGTTGTATGATAATAATAGATATTTGTCTATATACCCCCACATATTTTTGTCTCTTTTACATTGTGAAGGATATTTGATAACTCATTTTCACTTTGGTATGTTCATTTTTTTTTTAAAGATTTTATTTATTTATTTGACAGAGAGGAGAGAGATCACAAGTAGGCAGAGAGGCAGGCAGAGAGAGAAGGGGAAGCAGGCTCCCTGCTGAGTGGAGAGCCCGACGCAGGGCTCGATCCCAGGACCCTGAGATCATGACCTGAGCTGAAAGCAGAGGCTTTAACCCACTGAGCCACCCAGGCACCCCTAGTATGTTCATTTTGATATCCTGATCAAAATTTTTTCATTTTTAGCCAAAGCAACTCCCTGCTTAGCTTTTTCCCCTTTATGTCCGTCCATTGCCAAGGCTAACAATAGATAAGAACCTTAGTGGTTACAGGATCAACTAGCCCTCTCATTCTACAGTGGAAAATATCAAGAGAATATAATCAAATATCCAGAAACAGAGGATAACCCATGAAAATTTAGTTTATTCTGATAATGAAATATTTAGGAAAATAACCCCTTTAGAAATGTCTAGTTTCTTTGGGAAAAGGAACAAATAAAAATATAGTTCAACCAAATGAGATTTGGGCTGATCTGTCAGAACAACAGAAATCTAAGCATTTAAAAAATGTGTTCAATTTTTTAGTTTTCCTCTCTGGTAGGAGGAAATCTAGTCAATTTTCATGGACCTTAGACAGAATCAAAGATCAGCATGTTGAAGTTAATCAGTAACTTGAAATGCCTTTTTTCATGTGTTTGGAAGAAAGAAAAGGAGACAGATTGCTGTGGAAGTATAAGATGTTATTGCTGCAAAAACGCTTGTATCTCTACCAATTTTAAATGTCAGTTTTCTTCTCCCTAAGTTTATTTTACCTGTCTACTTGGATGAGATTCATAACTATCCATGTTTGAGGAATATTATCTTTCTTTTATACATTTTGTTGTAGAGCATTTCATCATACTTTGTGCACTACATGTTGAAAATTTTGAAACTGTATTACATAGCAGAAACAATTCAAGACTTAACTTGAGAAAGGGTCACAAATTGGACTGGAATGAAAATCATATATTTTGGAAAAGCAAACCAGTAAAAGCAGGACATATTATGTTCTAAAATAATGGCTTACATTTCTTTAATCTTTGAAATAGTATTTGTGTAGTATTTTCCCATGAAGTATTACATATAGATAAGATTTTAGAATAACATGAGATTTTGGAGGCCATCTAGACAAATGTATCACTTCATGGATAAGGTTACATTAAGCTTAGAAATGTTAAGTCCCTTCTGCAAGGTCACACAGAAATCAGCAGCAGAGCCTAATTCAGAATTTAACTCGTCTGATTCCAGATCTACATCTTCTTTTTACTTGTACTGTAATGTCTATATCATCTGAATTCAAAACTAGAATGTATATTTTAATGGTCTGATTTGACCAAAATGGAAACAATGGCACAGAGTATTGGAAATCAAGACCGTTCCCCCAAATCTGGACACTTGGTAATTAACACGTAAGTCTATTTGTGTCTTCATTTATTTGTGCCCATAGTTTATTTTTTCAATGTAAATATTATGGGGTTTTTTTGCTTTGCCAATTTTCACGGTCTTTATTACATTGGCCAAACAGAAAAATGAAGGAAACCAAACACTGGGGCTCCACACTTAGTGAATCTCTTTGATACCATTCAAATCTCAATCATCGAGTATTAAGAATCCTCAGCACATGAAGCCATTCGAAGTTAAATATGGTAGATCATTACATTCTGAGATTTACATGCTAATACATATAATAATGCAGAGCATCTTAAAAAGTAAAACAAACAAGGAAACAAATAAGCCCCTTCGGGGTTGCTGGCTGGGCGGAAGCTATGCATTGAGCAAAAATAAAGCTGCCATATTTCTGGCATCTTGATTGTTGGAGCTCATCATCAAAGTGACATCATCCTTGTGTGAAACTGTAAGGGGGCTAGCCTTCAGGAACAAAAGTTTTCAACCAAGGTAAAAATATATAATAAGCAATATGTCCCTAAGCAGTCTGAAGAATACTTTCTCAAGGAGTGGAATCCTAGCCAAAAAAAAAAAAAAAAAGTCCTTTGAGTCTGGATTCATTATTCATGGTTTTGAATATTCAGGGTTCACAGGTCCAATCTGTGCTTGGCAATAATTCTCTGTTTCCCTGAGCCCCATGGTGTGCACAGCTGCTTATAGAAGTAAAGAACTACTGGTGAAGGTGATGCACAGCAACATTTTTTTTTATTCCTGTCAGACTTGAAAGGGTGAGAATCTGGAAGAGGTAAGAGCCTATGATGATCGTCTTAATTAAAGAAAATTATTCACTTTTACAAACACTTAGAAAGTCATCTAAAATAATAACTTCTTTTGGATCCCAAACTTAAAAGATAAGTGTTACTCTGCAATTTTCTCACAAGTCCCTGAGAGTGGTTGGGGAGCCGCTAACAAGCAATGACTAAACCCGCGGGGGCTACGACGATGTGGTTGGAAGGCTGGAAACCACCACTGACCCCAATTCAGCTCTGTTTCTCAGACAGACTATTTTAGCCCAGTCTCCCTGCTGTTCCTGATGTGTTTCCAAGTAATCCCAACTTTCCATGTTCTGAAAACAGGGAAATGCGTCTCCATGACCCTGCACAGCATTACGGAAAGGGAGGAAGAGTAGGTACTCTATCAGTACTAGGTGTAATTGTATGTACCTGTTGACTTCCCTCCCAATCTTTACAATATGTTCTACGGAAGTTTTATTTTATTTTATGTAACTCTCTCTTACTCCCCTTATTTTGATTGAACTTAGCCTCTGCCACAAAGACACCTGTTCTCTTCCTGCCATAAATTCTAGGCTCAGTTTACCAGTACCCATCTTGATTGAATTCTCACCACTTCTACTGCTACCACCCTGATCCAAGACACCATCGTTATTTGCCTGAAAGGATTCAATGGTCTCTAAATCCTTCTACCTCTACATTCGTATCACGTGTTCTCAGCAGAGTAGCCAGAGTGATCCTTATAAACCAGTCAGAGCACGTCACTTTTCTTCGGCTTCAGGGTGAAGCTCTAGTGCTTTTCACTGGAACTTGGCAGACTCTCTAGGAATATTTTGCTGAGTGAGCAAAAACAAAAGAAAAAAGAAAGAAGAAATATGCCATATCCTCTCTTAAGCCCTTGAATATCTGTAATTTATTTATTTATTTATTTATTTATTTATTTATTTATTTAAAGATTTTATTTACTTCTTTGACAGAGAGGGAGAGAGATCACAAGTAGGCAGAGAGGCAGGCAGAGAGAGAGGGGGAAGCAGGCTCCCCACTGAGCAGAGAGCCCCATGGTGGGGCTTGATCCCAGGACCCTGAGATCACGACCTGAGCCGAAGGCAGAGGCCCAACGCACTGGGCCGCCCAAACGCCCCTGTAATTTATTTTGTTTGTAACGTCACATCATTTTATTTGATAAACAAGCCCATCATTTAAGAAGTAGGGTAGATGTGTAAATTGAAACCCAGAAAAGTTAAGGGATGTGCCCAAAATCGCAATGGCAGTAAGACTAGGAGTTTGGGCTTAAACTCAACCTTCTTCCTCCAAATAATATGCTCTTTCTGTTATGCTGTATTTCATATACAAGTATGGAGGTCTTCAGGCTTGTCTACCCCAATGTGTGGTTTTACAATATATATCATCTTTGGGACTATCTCCTGTGAAGTCCAAAATTTGACATTATGGGAAACTCTAAGAAAGACATGGAAGCTTGGCAGCCAGGAGAATCCCAGCAGAATTCAGGCAGAATTTTCCTAAGAGACTATTTTCTGCATACCATCTTCAGAGAACACATCATTTGATATGGAACCTGGGCAACAGGAATCATTATTATATGCTTATAAAAATCTCAATCGAAATCTTAAATCTGTAAATTAAAATGGTTTTCTGTCTAGGAATCTGATTTTGTTATTATTTTCATCATTAATTAGGTCTGTATACCCTGGAGAAAAATTGGCAGAAAACATCTAACTTATTAAAATCAGATATTCAAAAGAAATTTAATTTTTTGTCTGAATTGATAATATAAAATATTGAAGTTAAAATTCTAGAAGCTGTGTTCACTAGATGAATTCATAGTGTAACAAGATCTGGGAGTAACATAAACTAATTTTCTCTACCTTGTAAATAATTATCTTTCTTTAGACCAGAGCTAACATTGAAAGAGGTTGTGGGACAATATGGGAGGGAGGAGGGAGTCACAGCTGATTTCATTATGTGCTTCCTAGAGAATGGGTTATTAAACAGCAAAAAAACAACAATGACAACAGCAATAATAAAACTCTACCTTCCCAAAGTGTACAGAAGATTAAGCTGATACTGAAATACATTTCTGGACAACTTTTCTTTTTCCAAATTGATAATTATGGTGAAGTAAGATTTCATGATTCTCTGTAATTGATTCTGTTATGCATTCACTTGGCAGTCTCAGTTTTTGCTACTTGATCTTGCTAGTTTATTCTTTCATGTATGTTTGTACTAGTGCTTGAAATAGACTGATAAGAAACTTTCTTATCATGATCATATTATGTCTTCATATTCATTCGAGCTTCCACATCCCTAAATAATTCTGCCAATCCAAAGGATGCTTAATAAGTATTCTTGAGCAATTTACCTTACATTCTAAGAAGTGAGTGCTGTCTAGATTTAAGGCTTTCTAACCTCTGAAAATGGGACCCACATAAGCAAAAGTATTTTCACACATTGTTTAAAAAAGTTTACACATTATTTAAAATGTGACATAATATAGTCCAGACACAGGAAACCAAAATGGATTCAGTGGCCATTTCATCCCCAGTTTAAATGAGAAGGTTACTCCAAGTGTTAACCAAACTTGTGAAGGCAGATGTATCTCAGAATTTTGATAGTCATACAGGATATTTTTTTCCCTGTCAATGAAAGCAAAGATTGACTTTTATTCCTCTTGTTTTGCTATAAATCAGCAAGGTATTAAATTCACGTTACAAAGTACATGTGGCTATTTGCTGTAGGTGCTAGTAAGTAAAACCAGAAAACGTTGTTTATATTAAATGAGATAGCACTTATATTAAATGAGATAGCACTTGTAAAGAGTTTATCTCCGTTATTCTGAATGGCAAGTATAATTCCTTTTCTAAATTCCCCTATTTTCACTTAAAATGCTTAATAGTTATGACTTAGGTTTATGACTTAAAGAGAGGTAATATCTCAGTTGCCCCAATTACAAAAGACAGTGGAGAGATAAAAGAGAAAACTGGCTGAAAAATGTCTTTGACTAAAGTACACACTTCTGTTATAAGGGATCTCTCTCTCTGTGGATAGATAGATAGATAGATAGATAGATAGATATGAAGTAGTATAGATAAATGTGATAAGATATTCATCTATTAATAACATTTCTATTTACCTTTACTCTTTTATAATTAAAAAAGTTTTCCTTTTCATGGGAATATTTCTCGCCGTTGGAGCAGGTAAGACACAGCCATGAAAGTAGGGGAAAAAGAAATCAGGCAAACTTATGTTCATCCCCTTAAATATCATCATCTTGACATTTTCTTTTAACTTAAAATTTCCTACTAGCATATATGTAAGCAACTTTATAGAGGGTCAGAAGTAAAATTTGGATATCCACATATCAACTATGATTTTCAGCTATCGAATTGCTAAAGAAGGAAGATTAAACACTCTTTTGCCTCATCTCAGAATGTTTTTGGAGAATTAAATTTAAAAATTTTAAATTGCACATTTGCATGATTATCACTTAATTTTCCATCAAATATAAAATGTTAATGACATTACAACTTATAGGAAATCTGTATCAGTTGAACAGCCACATTTTACACAAGGTACATTTAGCCTTGTAATATAAGCATTTATTTTGTAACAAAGTAGTGACGTGGTTTCTTTATGAGTTTTAAGTCTTTAACGTACTTATCCAATAACCTCTTGATTGTCTTATATGTGCCAAGCCCTGGGCAGGATGCTGAGGATACAAAGGGAAAGAAGCTGTGGCCTCACAACAACATGATGCTTAAGGAGCTCACAGTCTAAAGCGGGAGATGACCATGGAGAAACATAATTCTATTATGGTGGGGTAAGGCCATCCGGGCCATGTGTACACAGAACTTATGGGCACACAGGCATGGGGCCTCCTGATGCACCTGCAGTGTGGTGACAGTGACAAAGCATCCTTTAAGGAGGTACTTTTTGGCCTGGGTTTTGAAACATAACTAATGGTTCCACCATTAAAATACAGTCTGAGGCGATATGGGCCTTCTAATCAATGGAAACAGAATATACATGCAATGCCAAAGAAGTTTGAAATTGGTAAGCCAATTTGAAATAATGTCTCATTGTTATTAATTTATATATATTGGAGTTAGAGAAACTGAATGTGCTTTCACTAACATGGCTATCTAAAACATCTACTATAGGATGTTTACTCAATGAATCATTATCACAGTTCCCGTTGTGGTTGAATTTTTTGTTTTTAACCTCAAACCCCTAGAGTGAAAAGTGTCACATTTCCATGAGTCAACGCTTCCGTGATTGTTAAGAATTTCATCTTTCACCTGGACCACGCCCGGAGTCTCCACTCCAGGTTTTGACCCACCATGTTACCACCAGAGTGATTGTAATGCAGCTTAGCGCTTTTATTTCTACAAGACAGATGATCCTGTCATTCCTCTACCTAAAACATTTTAGTACCCCCATTGCCTACAAGATTAAGCCTTATTGTGGGAGGCAATGTTCTTTGCAGGCTGGCCCCAATAATTCTTTCCAATCTTTTCCCAAACTCCTTTCTTTCTACTCCTAACGAGGTCCCCTAAATTCACACCATCACAAATTACTCATTGTTCTCCATAGCCCATATCCTTGTTTAACCCATGCCTATGAGCATAAAACAACACAGTATGTTGAGATAAAGGTAACTTGCTACGGTTGGAGCCCCTGTGGGAGGCGAGTGGGGAAGAAGATGAGGCATCTGGTCAAACGATGTGGACCAGATGAGAGAGAATTGTCGATACTATGTAAGAAGTCTTGGTTATATTTTGCATTCTATTTTGTCTATTCCAAAGTATTCCAAAGAGGAAAGGAGAATATTTTGCATGCCCCATCCCCATGGGTTTTGGGCTCATTGCCTCAAGAAGGGCCATTACAAGCGAAAAATTTATTTGAAGTCTCCATTCATATTTTTGCATCCTACTGTGTATTTGCCTGTTAGTTTCAATATTAAAATAATATTTGAAACTTCTTGCCTTCAAATAAAATTGAATTCCCAAGATGATATTATGCTGGGATTTTCAATTCTCCTGGCATGTTGCCAGGACTCCTGGGGAGTGTGGATTCCAGATTGAGAAGCACGCCTGGGGATGAGTAACCATTGCTGGATTTGAAGAAGGCAGTGGTGACAACAAACTCGCAATTTACTGGTTTAAACTTAAAAAAGGAATGAATTAATATTACCAGAGTTTGGAAAGGTCATCCTGACTGTCCTGGAAGTTGGAAGTTTGAGGATGTAAGAGGGAAAATGGACCATTCAGGGTACCAACTGGATGGCAATACAAACTATTGAGGAAAATTCCATTTTGTGACTTAGTATTTGAGTAGATAACATTATTATTTATTGAGCTGTATACAAAAACAGAAGATTTTCAATTTTTCACATGGAAGTTTGACTTGAACTGGGGACATATAGGTGGAGACACTCAGTGGAAAGTTGAATATCAGGTTTGGAGACCAGGGGATAAGTTTACCTGCCTTCTTCTCCGTCCTACCTTCACCCTCCTTCTCTATTACTTATCTGTTTACATTTGGGAGTTCTAAGTCTGTAAGTGAAAATTAAAGCAATGGGAATAGATGAAATTGCCTAGGGAAGAAATAAGGAGCTTGGAGAAGAAAGTGTTGCCATGAAGAAAAAAAAAGGAGGTCCTTGAAGAAGAAGAGGTAGTGAGGGAGAAGAAAGCAAGACCTATGAAGGCATGTTAACACGATATACTAACTTAGAAACTTCCTGATATATTTTCTCATTTGATAAATTAAGAAGGCAAGGCTTAAAAATAGCAAATAATTGCCCTAAAACCTTGTTTTATTTTCTCATTCCTGGCTGAACATTCTTACCACATTTTAATGATCTTGCTTTATCAGTAAAACTTGTAGTGTTTTATTAATCTTGTATCTACCATGGCATATAGCAAAATATTTCACAAAGAGCAGTCACTCAATGCAGTTTTTTAGAGAAAGAAATGAATTACAAAGGATCTTTTGGAAATATGAATGGGCAACATCCAGCCGATCAAATTAAAATGTGAGACTAATGAGGAATTAAAAAAATTCACAGCAACTGTGTATTAAAGTATCAGTGAGGGGCGCCTGGGTGACTCAGTCATTAAGCGTCTGCCTTCAGCTCAGGTCATAATCCCTGGGTCCTGGGATCGAGCCCCACATCAGGCTCCCTGCTGGGCAAGAAGCCTGCTTCTCCCTCTCCCACTCCCCCTGCTTGTGTTCCCTCTCTCGCTGTGTCTCTCTCTGTCAAATAAATAAATAAAATCTTAAAAAAAAAAACAGTATCAGTGGAAAAATAAATCAACTACCTCCGACCCATTGCAAAGGGAATTTTCTGTAACTTTCTCCTGGATACTTCTTCTACATAGAAGGGTTATTTTTGGTACTTGTTCACTTCCCTTTGGAACTTCTTTCCTTGCTCTTAGAGTTTTCATCCCCAAATCCTGTTCCATATCCCAAGCCCCTTGCTTCCACACGACATCTAGCCCACCTTCTCCAATACCCACACTACAGCATGAACCCCAGAACCCCAGTCATAGATGTCAAAAGAAATAGTCAACTTTTTCAGATCTGCTTCTGTTAGAAGAGGATGCATCCTGCTTTAAATGGATGACAACTGTGTACTTTTCAAAGAGGGCCACCTGGTGCTAGGGTTTGGTCACATTCCACTGGGGAGTTCCAGGATGGAGTAGAAATAGCACATTCTTGTACTCAGAGTGTCAGAAGGTGGGTGGTTCCCCTGGAGGGGAGCCCATTTTCTA
This sequence comes from Potos flavus, assembly GCA_028534135.1. Taxonomy (NCBI): domain Eukaryota; kingdom Metazoa; phylum Chordata; class Mammalia; order Carnivora; family Procyonidae; genus Potos; species Potos flavus. The sequence continues at coordinate 29,133,991 of CM052883.1, read as the reverse complement.
CACTAGTTTTCTGTTCTCTGGAAAAGAGAAGTTGAAACATTGAGAAATGCAGCCCAGGCTGATTTCCTGAGGCATGAAAAGTAGTGGGCTTGATTCTTTGCTATCGTTCTCTAAGTAATGATTAGGTTGACTAAGGCAGCATTTGCCTTTTTAAAATGTAGGGGAACCACTCTCTCGGCTTCTGAGAAAACTGAAAGTGGCTGCTTGCCAGAGATTTGTGCAGCTTACTGGCTTGGTGGGTGGAAAAAATAGCACGGACCAATGTGAGGGAAACATCGACTCGTCCTCCTTCCAATATGCGCCCGTGATGCGTCCCCAGAAATGCTGGACAGATGGTGAAGATCACCTTGGTGGCATTTGCATCAGAACTCGGAGTCTGTGTGCAGGAAGGCTCCAACGAGAGGGGGGCTCACGTCTACATTTAGATGTCAGAGTGCCGTTGCTGAGATTTGCATCTGTGTGTGGCAAGTATGAGAAAGCACATCTGACACGATGCTAACGACAGTGGTTCACAGTGTTAAAAAGATGAGGGAAGGTCAGAGGAGTTAATTACTTCTGGTAAAAAATCTAAATGCTCAGAGGAATTAACTGGTATTCTGTAATTAATTTAAAAAAAGAGACTCTTTCCATTGAAAAATATGATCTTAATATAGCCATCAGGAGTTTGAATTCCATCTATACTTACTGCATTCCATGAACATTATCTTGTTGTACTAATAATGAGTTTGGAGGCAGTAAGCTACATTCTTTTGACCAGATTTAAAAGAAACTAAATTGGGACTGCAGAAAAGATAAAGCAAAGAAAACAGTATCTTTAATCTCTTCTTGCTTATTATGCTGCGGTAAAATGGGTATCACAAATGCTCTGGATGATGACGATAGTTTAGATTTTTAGAATTGAAGAGACAATATAATATAGTTTCCCTGTTGTTACAGATTTTATAGATTTTCCGGCGCACAGGGATGACGTGGATTAAACAGCAGCATTTTGCTGTAATGATAACTCTTTGAAAAAATATCAGAGACACAGCAGAAATTTGGGAAGGGGGGAATCTTTGCTACCCTTAATTGAATTTTCCTCTGTCATCAGTTTTCTGGCACATATCAAGATGTACCAGCCCTGTACATAAGCAGAGAAGGGAGACAAAATACTATAAGCATCCACCTGATTTTTCTTATCTCCCAAAATAGAACTTAGGTTGTATTTTCCTTTTATTTATTCTGGAATTTCCCACTTAAGTCTTGTGGAGGCTGCACAGAGGGATTCCCCAAGAATTTGTAAAGGTGTTATATTCACTGACCTCTGAGAATTTACCTGTGAAGTCGTTGCATAAAAGACCAGAATTATGTCAAGTTATCTTAAACAGACAAAATAGTTTTCTGATCTGTGGAACTTAACAGTAACCAGATTGACTGAATTGGTGTTATTAAAGAAAAGTGTTTTCATTACTATGGGAGGAGGATGCCAAAGGCCAATATGGACCTTTCATCAACCATCCAAGCACTGTGCCAATGAGGGGAACTGGGGGCCAACCAAGGATCACACTTCCAGTCTCATTGGCAAAGTTATTATTAGTATTGTGGGACTGGATGCCTTAGGCTACCTTAAACTAATGCCATTATATACTCAATTTAGATAACTTCTCTGTTACAAGCTCACCAAACTTCTGCTTATGATTTGGCTTCCTATACAGGGGCGGAAAAGGGGTTACACCAATTCCAATACTGGAGACTTTGTAATAGGCCTATTTGTAGTTCAATTCTGGTTTTATACATCCGTTTGCCAGTTTGGTTACTGTGAGTCTACACTGAGTGCTCGTATTTGCTCTTAGTGGCCTGAAAACACTAGGTTTTTGAGCTTAAGTGGTTGAAGGTGAAAGTGCTGTGGCTGTGAGGATGGTTGGAGTCAGCCGGCCATCTACCTTTGATGACACTTGTATACAATACTGCTGGCCAACATATAGACTATTCATACTTTTGTAATAGCCATGTGAGTTTCTCTTTTTGTTAATTCAGAAGATGGGGACATTGTTTCTAAAACTAAGTTTCACCTGTTACTGGGAAGAACAAAGAGAGCTTAAGGAAAGTAGGGAGAAATAGCTTTCTTCAATTAATACAATTTTGACCAGTGATTCCTAATCTATGTATGAGCTGGACTTCATCTTGGGAAGCGCTTGGGAACTTACAGAACTTACTTCATTCAGTTTTATGTTCTAGCCAGCCCTTTAAATGCATGTTGCAACAATCATAAAAGTGCCCACCATTAAGGACTGGCTTAAAGTTTATATTTCACCAGAGACCAGTCCTCTTGCTTGTGTGCTTCTCTTCACCACAAACTGCTGGGGGGGAGCGGACACAGAAAAGGTACAGTGTTGGGTTTAATCACTGTTGGGTTTTTACCAAGTGAGCATGCAAAGGGAGCCAGCCAGAAAGGCACTAGAGGTGTGTGCCAAGGAGGGTTTATGATGATGGACTGTGGATTTTAGGTTGGGTGAGGAGGGAAAAAAAAAGAGGGTAGGATCAATGGATTGTCAGTTTCGGGGAGGCTGAAGGATTGGTGGAGTAGGGGTACCAGAGGATAAGTTGGGAAGATGGGATATGGTCGTGGGAGAGTGGGTTGTTTGAGAAAATCCAGACAAATATGTATTCAAGATAAAACCACTCTGACACTTGGTAGGTGATTAGGCAAGTTATTTAGACTCTCTCTGTCTCTATCTAAAATTTTTTATTTCTAAAGTGGAAATAACAATAATATGTATTTTATTGAGGAAGCTACAAAGATTAAGTCATATAATGGGCATAAATAACCTAGCATGGTGAATGCCAAATATCTGATAGTTAAGTAAACGTCAATTCTTATCTTTCTTCTACACAGTAAATGCTTTGAAAGCAGGATCATCTCCCTCTCTCTCCTTCCCCCATCTCTGCCTCTCTCTCTCACTCTCTCTCTCTCTTTCTCTCTCTGTCTTTCTCTCTCACACACACACACTGTCTACGATAAATGTATATGGAAAGAGAGAGTAGAGCCGGGCCCCTATGGAAATAATGAGTGTGTCTGGATGACGAGACTTCTCAGAGATGTCCCTAAACAGCTTGGGCCAGGGGAACGTTTGGATGTGGGTTGGAATGGGTGGGAGGAACCTGAACACAGTAGGTGAGAGTTGGAAAAACAAGCTTTCTAACTTGTTAAAAACAAGCTTTCATCAACCATAACTGTATTTGAGGGAAACATATGGAACCTGAAAATTCTGATGAGTAGGCTTTTTGGTTTTTCATTTTTTATACATAAATACATAGGAAATACTTTTTAACAATTTTGTTATCTGCTGTTCTTTTGAAGGGATCTTAACTGGAAAATGCTTGATGGTTTCCTTAGAGAATTTTTTTGTATGTGAGTATCATAAGGAGGAGTTTCTTTAGTTATTCCCTGATTAAGTATATGGAGTCAGTAGACATTTTCTGGAAGTTCACTGTGCTTGATTGTATCATGGAGAGGCTCCCTGTGGCTGGGGGAGGGTAGGAGTGTGGTTGTTCTGCCCTGTGCTGTCATTTCAAGTGCTCTCTTTGGTAATCAGGTCACTCAGTGGTCTCCAAGCTCTATAATTGCAATAGCCTTGCTGGAGACACTCGACTGGGGGCTCAGTAACGTGACATACTTGAGACATATTAAAGGCATAGGTTGGAGGTTCTGAGGTAAGTTTGCAGAGAAGAGTGAGAGGTCATTATGATGAGCCTAATCAAAAGATAGTCAGGACCCAAGGAATACGAAACCAATAAATAGATGGATGCATCAAACTTCCAGTTATAAAATAAGTAAGTCCTGGGGATGTAACGTACAGCATAGTGACTAAAGTTAAGAATACTGTAATGTATATTTGAAAATTGCCTAGAGAATAAATCTTCTAAATTCTCAACACAAAAAGAGAAAAAAAATTGTAGCCATGTATGGTGATAGATGTTAATGGGACGTGATCATTTTACAATATATACAAGTACAGAATCATTATATTGTACACCTAAAACTAATACAGTGTTATGTGTCATTCATATCTCAATTAGAAAGTATATCAATGGATGCTTACATGGAAGAAATAAGTTATGTGTTGAGAGAGAATGTTGACTAATTCAGGGTGCGACTAGCCTATGTCAGGGGATGAGGGAGATGAGGACAAGTTCTATACACACAGAACTCCGTGCTTAGAAAAAGGAATAGATCTGTTTTCTTTGTGCTTTAGGTAGTAAGAAATTTTGATGACAGACATGTCAAATTATCTTAGAGAGATCTTGAAATCATGCCCAGAGTTGTCCGTGAGGTCATGAGCAGAAGGGATGCAGATAAGAATCAGCAAATGAAAGGAAGAAAAGTTCCAAAAAGGAACCTTGTAAAACTTAGAGACCCAGAAGAAGAGGGGTATGGAAAACTGAGAAGGGTTGAACCTTAAGAGATGCTAAAGGAAGTGCTGAAGGATTACTTAGGGAAAGGGTGGGATTGGGCCCATTTCTTTGTGAAGGAGCTTACTCCCTTTTCTGAGAAGGGAAACTGTGGGGATTCAGTTCTGTGCTCATTATGTCTGACATGCCAGTGACTGATGGTCTTATTACATCAAATTTCAAAAAAATATCAAGACTGCAGTAAAAAGGAACCCAGAATTGTGTAGTTCTATTTTTTCTTCTAAGCATTGTGTGCATGAGTCACCACACTGAAAAAACAGTGAGAAGATACAAGTGCCAAAAGTGGTAGAGAAAACATGTCAACATTCAAAGAATAATTAATGCAAAGTGTTTTTGTTTTAACATCACAAATGAAAGTCAGTCCCAGTCCTACCCAGTTCTTCTAAAAGACACCCAGGACCTCCATCCCCTGGAAACAGTCACACGTACTTCCTGATAGGAGCCTGTCCTTGGTGCAAGTTTAATGAAAGCGTCTTCACTGTGGACCCGAGCCTGGTGCCTGACATGTCTGGATAAATTATCCAGGTAGACAAGTGCTCACTAAACTGAGGCCTTCCTTGCCATCTTTCTTTGAACTTCTCATTTTTGCTTTTTGTGGTGTAAGTTTTCACTTTTCATATCTTCACTGTGTTTCCTATGGATTAAAATTCTCCTATCTTTCCCCGTCTTCCTACTCTCCCCTGCCAGGTGAGAAAGGTCTGACTCCTGAGGTGGCTGGCTGGTGTTCAGAATCAGGTTCCTAACTGCCCACACCTTGAGGAAGACACTCTCCAGAGAAAGCAAGCACCACAAGCTTGAACTGAAGGGTCAGTCAGACAGGTTGGCCGTGCCACTGAGGGTTAGTTAGGGAACCTGAAATGTAATATTCTTCCTGGCACAGAGGGTTCTGTTGACTCCAGGTTCAACGACTTAAGACGGCTCTGGACAGTTGCCAGGCCCCACCTGCAAGTGGGCAGGGGCTGAGCTTCTAATTCTGCTAGGCTGAGTCAGTCATTGGTGCCCAGATGGGTGTGGCTGAGGACACAGATGGCAGGTAATCATTAGGGGAGGTGGGGATGGGGCTGGGACAGGCTGGAACTGACAGCTGTCATTCTGGGTCACTTAGGTGGGCACCCCGCCCCCTAAGGACCATGCAAACCACAGCACTTTGTGCCATGTTTGTGTGTTCCTTTCCCTTTTCTTATCCTGTAGTTGCAAGAAATCATATTGAAAAACAGCATTACAAATGTTATTTTCCAGAGGGTGATAAATATGAGCCCAAACCTTATTTACCCTTGAATGATTCTTGTTGCAAGGCTCCCCCTCCAAAGGATTCCTTAGATGGGGCTGCCACCAGAGTCAGTGGGCTTCACCTGTCCTTAGATACGAGAACTTGAGTTGTTGCTCACTCTTGCAGGGCCTGCCACAGAAGCATTGTCAACCCTCGACCCCAAGCTCTGTTCTTTCTATCTGTCTATCTATCTATCTATCTATCTATCTATCTATCTATCTATCTAGAGAGTGTGCATACACACACACATACACATACAACAAAGGGGGGTGCAGAGAGAGAGAGCATCTCAAGCAGACTCCTTATGAACATGAAGCCAAGCCAAGGGAGGGGGGGCTTGGCTTGATCTCAAGACCCTGAGATCAGGACCTGAGTGGAAACCAAGAGTTGGACGCTGAACTCATTAGGTCACCCAGGCACCCTGGTAAATTCTTCCTTTTAAACCATCTTAATGAAACCAGAAGTATTTAACCACAACCACCAGCTCTATTCCCTCTTTCTTTCCCAGCATCCCTTTCTTTCCCTTCCCTCTCCCTTCCTCCTTTTCTTCCTTCCTGTATTTCTGACTTTGAAATAAGTTAAGTTGGAAGTTTGGGTCATCTCCTTGTTAGGGCAGATTATTTTAGTATAGAACTAGAAATCCCTAGTCTAGATTATCCCTATTCATAATTTATTCTTATAATACTCTTGGAATCTATATCTATCTACCTACCTATCTACCTATCCACTCACCTATCATCTATCTATCCATCCATCTATGTATCTGTTACCTATCATCATCTATCTATATAGAGAAATACTGTTTGTAGAGAATGATGAGAAATGAAAGTCTGTGATTAGATATCTTTTCTAAATAATATTAATCTAAAGCAACATTCAAAAAATGGACTCTTACATTACCGGCATGGAGTCAGCTGAGATACTTGTTTAAAGGACAGAAATCCCTATGAAGGCTGAGAATCAGTGTTACTGATTACTGCTCCTCTTACCCCTGTCATTTTTAAGCACATTATATTTCATGAACCCTGCATGTGGAGTCTTTGTAAACCACACTGCATCACGCAACGTAAAGGACTGTTTTGAACTGCCAGCTAAGTGGTGGTGAGGGATAAACATACATCTGGGAGCCACCTCAAATCCCTTGTGGAAATTAGAACTATGAATAAATAAAAATGGAAGAATATATAAATAAAGGAATATGTAAGAAATATCTTTAAGTAGCTATATACCAGGGTTTTTTTCTTTTCTTTTTTTTCCTGTTGATTCCTACCTTGAATGGTTTATCCTATCCATTCTTCAAAGAGATTAAATCTCTTTCCCATTAAAACTTGACAGCCTGTTAGAGCCCATGGAGCTATCTATCTTCTAGAATAATAATGCTTTTTTAAATTCACCAGTATTTCTCAATGTCCCATAAAACACTAGTTCTTAAACTATCTCTACCACCATAAAAAAATTATGGCATGTTTGTGAAAGTTCAGCATACATAAATTAGGGAAATACTACAAATTTTATATTTGCTATTTAAGCTCCATAGTGCTTGTCAGCTTATTACAGATTACGGAAGTCTTGTAGAAATAATTTTTTTTTCCTTTTTAAAATCAAGGTTTCTGAAACTTATTTGACCAAAGAGCCTTTTTCAAAAGCATAGCACTTACCAACGTCTCTCTCTCTCCCGAAAGTCTGGTCTATATATTTTGTTTGCTCATTAATATCAAGTCTTGAACTATCTCTTACATTTACTGTTTAACCCACCATGCATTAGTAGCAAAATTATCTCCGCTCAGTGTACGTATATGTCATGTAGGATTGTATGTTTAGGGTATTTTATTGAGTAAATTATCCTATTTGTGCTTGTTAGGAGGACTATTACTATGTGTGAGCATAGCCTTTTCAGATGACAGTGGACTTTCCAGAGGCAGGTCTTGTTTATTTATTTATTTTTCATTTAAAAGATTTTTATGTATTTATTTGAGAGAGAGTGAGAAAGAGAGACAGCATGAGATGGGGGAGAGTCAGAGGGAGAAGCAGGCTCTCGGCTGAGCAGGGAGCACGATGTGGGACTCAATCCCGGGACCCTGGGATCATGACGCAAGCTGAAGGCAGACGGTTCACCCACTGAGACCCACAGGCATCCCCAGAGGCAGGCTTTGGGGCAGAAAATGAAAATTAAGATAGCAGGCTCCAGGTAAGTAGAGAGGGAATTCCATTCTCTCTGGGTCTTGCTATCTTTTATATATATATTATTTTTTAAATATTTTATTTACTTATTTGGAAAAGCGAGAGAGAGAGTAAGTGTGAGAGAGAACATGAGCAGGGGGAGGGGGAGAAGCAGACTCCCTTGCTAAGCAGGGAGCCTGGTGTGGGGCTCGATCTCAGAACCCTGGGATCGTGACCTGAACTGAAAGCAGTCAGTTACCGGACTGAGCCACTCAGGCGCCCCCTTTTAGGGCTTTTAAATAATTCTTATTATAATGACGATAATATTAATTACCATTTATTGTGCACTTATGCTCTGCCACGTGCCAAGTACTTACTATTTCTTTTAATTCTGAAAACAACCCAGTAAGAAAGGCATCATTAATGCTATTTTCCAAAGGGTAATAGATATTTAGTGGTTTATGTCCATACAGATATGTAACAAAACTGGGGTTTGAACTCGTATCTGTCCGACATCAGAGTCCACAGTCGCGATCATTCTGTCTACTGTCTGCCGAACGTGCAAGTCTTTGAGCGTGCTTCCATGCTGGCCAATTTTAAAGGTGGTCTCTTGCAGATGGAGTGACACTAGGGTTCAGCAGGGAGGCAAATCCCAAGCTGAAGATAAATAGATATACAGTCTAAGCCATATGATCTTGTGCCATGGTTGGTGAGTGCACGAGTCCGCATGTATTTATTTCTCTTTTGTTAACCCTTGGCTGCCAATAAGCCACATTTAAATATTCCGGATTTACTTCATTTATGCTATGAGTAATTAAAGAAAAGAGTAGATGGCCATAATTGAACATGAGCTAAAGGGGAAACAGTTTTTCCCCTCAGAATGGCAGCAACTGTGATCATCAGACAGAGGTTGCCAAGGGAAGAAGGTCAGGAGAAAAGACTGATATCTGCAAGAGTTGGCTGTTTTCACTTCTATCAAGATGTCCTTTCTAATGTCTAGAACTTATTTCTGGAAATAAGCATTTTTTAAAACTTCTTTGAAAAATATTTAGTAAAATACTATGACGAAGCAATAATTTTTATTATCCCTGGAAGGACCCATAATGCTCAGTATGGTAACTTGTCCCAAGTAGGTACTCAATAAATACTAGTTAATAATTGAGAACAAGCCCTTTCTCCAACTTGATAAGGGACGGTGTTCGGGGAAAAAGGAAAAAACAAAACAAAACAAACCTTTATTCAGCACACTGAATGTGCCAGAGTGTAATTTTGAGATTGATAATAAGATATCACATCATTGTTTGTGAAGTATGCTCATTTGCTTAGGGTATACAGACTGGTTGAGTTTTTAGTTGCTTATCAATTACATGGCATTTAGCCTTTTATGTTGTATCATTTAACAGCAGGCTACTAATCAGAATTTCATTTAGCTTTCAATTGCATGATGTAGTGAGACCCAAAATGGATATAATTTCAGGAAGGTGTTTTACCAAATTATTTTTGACCCGAGAAGGATATCCACAAAGCAGTTATCTGTAGCTTCTATTATATTGAATGGTTTCTACTTAATTAAAATTGTGTCTCTAGTCTAGAAATTATATTCTAAGAAATGCTTTCTTGCTAAATAAGACTGTTGTACATACAGGAAAACTAACTTTATCCAGTGACTGCTGCTGCATACTGAGGAGAAAAATGTATTGCCATAAATTTCCAATAAAATTTTTTGTTAGGTTTTCTTAGGTTCCACTCTAATACTGTCATCTATCGAGATGATACCTAGTTCCCTCAAAAAAGTTAAGAATGAACAGCTTTAAGTTTAAGATGCACTCAGGTCTCTGATAATGGCTAACACTGGGATCAGCACAGACCAATGAGTAAAAACAAGCAAAACAAATAAAAAACTGCCCAGCACATGACCTAGATACAGATACCTGAACTGCAGTTCCCGCTTTGTCCCTGTCTTGCTTTGGAGCCTGGGTCCTATACATTACAAATTAAGAGGCGGAAAGTCGTGCTTCTCACTTTTGTTGTGAAGACAGCTGAGTACCAGTGTGGATCTGGGTGGGACTGTACGAAAGATTAGGGCTGCCAATCAACTGTAATGAAATTGCTAGCAGGGGACACTCAACCCAATGGGTAAATTACAGTGGGTGGGATCATGAAGCTTTCAGCCCACCATGAATGAAATGCGCAAAGGGAGAGGGAGACAGGCAGACTCCCGATGATCGCGGAGCCTAACTGGGGGCTTGTCTCCTGACCCTGAGACTATGACCCGAGCTGAAATCAAGAGTTGGACGCTTAACTGACTCAGCCACCCAAGTGTCCCTCAGCAGTCTCAATTTTAACCACACTTAAAAACTTATATTACACATGAAAAGGCAGAGTAAGAATTAAAATTTGTATAAGTGCCCCTGGAGACATATTTTTATATATTAATTGATGATTAGTCTTCGCTTTTCTGGTTGTCGCAGTTGTTACCTTGTGACACTTTCTCTATTCAAGCAGCAAATCCATGGGGCATCAAAAACAGAGAGAAAAAAGAGGGAAATTTTTGGCTCTTGGGATCTTCATAAGTCAAGGTCAAAATAGATGGCAAAATTCACAGTAGTGTTTGGAAGGATCTTTAACCAGCCAGGGTCAGTTTCCCCAATAATGGAGTCTAGACCGTGGGAGGTGTACGGCCAGGAGCGAGTGAGAGCCTTCGCGGCTGGCTTGTTCCCTGGAAACCTTGCTGCCTGTACTCCTTGGCCTGAGGCCGAGGACCTGGACAAGGCTGAAACCTGAGACACAGTAGAGCCTGGTGCTACCTTTCCTGAGCGGGGCTTGGGACAGCAGTGCGGCTCAGGAGCAGGGGAAATGTTATGAGCGGTATCCAGGCAGGTGGACTGGTGTCAGCTCCCCAGGGTCCCCACACTCCTCAGCCTGGCAGGAGGAGAAGCAGACCCTTTTCCTATGCTACCAAGAGTCGTGCAAACATGGCACAGAGAGCTGGCAGACCCCAAGTAGCTCGGGGGTCAGCGTGTGACAGACGCAACAAGAAAAGGTGTGGACTGATAACCACCAAGACCCAGAGCCCGCTCAGCCCCTGACCCCCATTGGGTAACTCAGAACTTTGTCAGAGCCCCCAGAAACTTAGACGCAACCCTGACAGAAGGTCATAATAAGATGGAAATTAAGCTTTGTTAGTTAGCTGGGAGACTGTGAGCTTGATGTGGAAAATGGGGTCGGTTAATGCAGCTACAGATAACACAAACGATGCACGTACATGTTTGAGCGTATGCACCCAAATGAGTTTCCACAGAACAACTGTATTAACTTCCACCAAACTCCAGCGCAACCCTGGCTGCCTCTGTTGCGTCTTCCGGATGTGTTCCGCGGGACCCATCTTTTCCCATTTGGCTTTCATTTCTGAATTCCGGTGAGTGGTGTTTTGATAGGTAATTAACAGCTATTCTCAGCATTAGTCGAGCAGTCTGGTTCATGTTCAGTGACAAAGGTCGCTTAGAGACATACCTTATCATTACCTGAGGGTACTGAACTGCTTCTTGTACACGTTAACTTCTACTATCTTTCAATCCAGAAAAAAGAAGAAACAACACGTGGCAAGAGGACACGTTTTAGAATTTTGCGAATCATGATTTTTGTGTCTAAAACCTGCTGTTTTGTTAGTACTGAGAGCAACTGCCTTCAAAACAGTTGGCCTCGGTCCTTTACCGTAGATACGGTAAAACAGCAGTTTCCTACTATTTTTGAAGGTGTATTTTTTTTTTTTTTCCCTCCTGCTGGCAGACAGCGGTGGGGAGGGATGGGCTAGACAGAGAGACAGAGAATCCAGATCTTACTTGCAGGTCTCCACTTACCAACCGTGGGACTGTGCTCCAGTTATTTCTCTTCCCTGTGCCTCAGTTGCCTTACCTTGTAAAATGAGCGTTCTCATCAAGTGTCTTTCGAGTCCTTGTTGATGCAGAGCTGTGCTGGTTCCATGGGTGCTCATTCTCTGTAATCAAAACAACCTGAGATCAGTAACTGGCACCCAACGATGGAAAGCACTGAAGGTTATATTTTTGTAATTTAAGGATCATGTCTCTCTCTCTTTTTAAGATTTTTTATTTGAGAGAGACAGAGCACACGAGCAGGGGAAGCGGCAGGCAGAGGGAGAGGGAGAAGCAAGTTCCCTGCTGAGCAAGGAGCCAGGACGTGAGACTCAATCCCAGGACCCTGGGATCATGACCTGAGCTGAAGGCAGATGCTTAACCAACTGAGCCACCCAAGCAGCCGAAGGACCATGTCTCTTTGTTACCATCGGTGTTGGTGATCCACAGCTCTCATTTAGTGGGTGAACAACACAATTGCGATGCATCTTTGTTAGTAGGAGAGAATGGAGTCGGCTGTAGGATATGGGGCTGGGCACCTGAGTCCTAGGTGGGTATCGGCTAAGGGACTCTCTCTTTATCATCATCTCCAAATACTCCTTATTCTTCTTCAATTTCCTCAGTAACTACATGCTCAGTTTGGGTTCCCCCAGAAGCAGACTGTGAGACAAGGATTCGGTACAGGCCACTTATCTGGAGGTGATCCCAGGACAGCTCGTACAAGAGTGAGGGAGCAACGAAGAGAGGAGAAGAAAGCTAAGAGAAGGTGCTTGGCGATCCATCCTGCTGGGGACTCTGGAAGACTGAGTAGGATGTGCCCCACAGCTGTCCCTCTCTGCTGGGGTGGGAGAACTGGAGTACTCATGCACTGAATTTCTGTCCTTTCCTGGTGAAAGGTATTAACTCCCCCAAATGTCGGGCCTGTGCCCTGGATAGGCCAGGCATGCTCCTGTGGCCAGGGAAAGCCCTAGGGCAGAGAGTCGCAGATGCTTGTGGTAGGTAGCAGGTGGTGTGTATGGAAACGGGATTGGGGATGCCAAAGGGATTTGGGCAGGCCACCAACAGCATCTGCCACACTAGCCTAACCCAGGCAGTAACACTCACATGACTCCAAGGATTCTCCTTCTAGCCTCTAATTCCTCTTATTCTCATTTTATACTTAGCATCTAGAACACACTTCCTTGGATATTAAAGCTTCTTTAATACCTTTCTCATCTCTGTGTGCCTTCATTTCGTGTTACGCACCAGCTTCCCCTCGGCCATCCAGCCCATCTACACCTACAGCTTTGCCTTCCATTCTTTGCTAAGCTGTTCCTTCCACTTGGAATGCACTCCTTAGTCATTTCTAACTCCTCCATGTCCTTCCTAGCAAACAGAGTGTTTTAGAGAGAACATAGCTAGGGCCTTAAACATTTTTTTTCTAGATCAAACTACATATTGTTTCAAGGGTTATCTCTTTAGAAAGGCCTTTCCTACACCACTTTAAGTGTTCCTTTGGTCAGTACACATCAGTCCTGGTTTTCTACTCCTTTCTATTTGCCTAGCCAACACTATTACTGTTTTTAGGTTAAACATTAAGTCAAGGAAGTCCTCTCTGAGCCCTGTGATTAGATTAGATTTCCATGTTGCCTGCTCCAAAAGCATTCAAGGCTTGTCCTTGGTAATGCTCATACTTAAAATTTCTGTTCCCTTTCTTTTTTCTTTTGTTTAAGGATTTAATTAATTAATTAAAAGAGTGTGAGCAGGGGGAGGGAGAGGGAGAGAGAGACTCTCAAGCAGACTCCACGCCAAGTGTGAAGTCCAGCACAGGGCTTGATCTCATGACTGCAAGATCATGACCTGAGCTGAAATCAAGAGTCAGATGTTTAAAGGACTGAGCCACCCAGGTGCCCCAATTTCTGTTTACTTTCAATCAGCCTTCCAGGATATACCTCAGAGGCCATGGGTCAGGTATCACGGTTTTACTGCGCTCTTGGAACCAGCCCAGTGACTGGCACATAGTAGGCATTGATTAAAATTCACTGCATCATGGTATGAATAAATGATGCCATTTTGGGCTGATTAACATTTTCAAGAATAATTGATTTTACTTCTTCTGAGCATTTTTCTCATGAATTTATAAATACATTAAAAGTGGAAATTGTTTCTCCTGTAACTCCTCTAGGGTGCTATATGCAATGTACTTCATATAGTAGAATCTTCAAAGTGTTTGTAAATGAATTTACTTGATAACTCCAAGGTCCCACACTGAGTGCTTTGGTAAGAGAGAACCTGAACTACCAGAGGCGCGCTGTTCTCGCGTAGGTAAAATACAGCAACAATTCAACTAGAGTAAATTAATTGTAGGAGAGGGACCAAGTCATAAAATTGGCTTTCAAACAGAAAAACAGTTAAGAAATATATCCTGTGATTAGGAAGGATAATGAAGGTACTGAAAATAGATACTAATTCTAAATGTGTAGGGAATGCTTGGAAAGATAAAAAATATTGGGATATGTATGTCAATTGGTCTTAATAAGATACACCAAGAAAAAGAAATTAGTTTAAAGAGCAAAAGCAAGCACAAGATTTGCAGTCAGTACTTTTGAGAAAAAAAAAAAGTAGATGATGGGAGTAAAGCAAACTAAATTTTAAAAATATAGAACAGGTTAATCAGTTTAGATCAATATGCATTAAAATAGCAGAGACACTTTTGAAAAGACCTAGACCAAGTGTTTAACAGAATAATATCAATTATCATTATTAAAAAAAACCTCTTTGAAATGTGTTCTGTTTTCCTGGTAAAAAACAACAAAATTAGAAAATAAACAAAATAGAACAATCTTATTATCTCCACATCTCTATATTTTATGTTTATAGACTCAGTTCCCATAATATAAAGGCAGACGTTTTCTAAATAGAGGCATCAAAATAAAAAATAAAAAAAAATCTCAATAAGTACTTCGGCTTAAGCATTTAATAGAGTGTGACAGGAGATTTCATTTGCCCAAACTAGTCAAACATGATTGTGCAGAAGCCTGATAGCTTTTTTGGAACATTATCTGTAAAACAAAAATGAAAACAAACAAAAAATAAAAAAGGAAGTGACAAAGGAACAAAACATCAAATATTAACAAAGAGATATTTGTATTCTGAGCAATCAAGAGCCTTGGCTGGAATGGAACTTGGTTCCAGGAGGAGATGATATGCACCGGACCTGAGGGAGAACGGGGAAATCTAGGCTTGTTTCCTGGCATCACTGGGGCTAAAGAAGCAGAAAATGCAGTGTGTGGAAGGGAGAGAAGGGTGACAGCTTGGGGCCAGCAGTGGCGAAACATTTCGTTTTCCTGCAATCACTCAGAGTGAAGTGCCCTTTGAAGGTAAGGCTGTGGGTATCAACTTGCCGCTGTTGTGGGACGGCACGCAGGAATTCAAGGCGGGTGCGAGTGGATGTTTTTAGCTGCCTTTGGTGGCTTGAAAAAAAGAGACCGACAGGTCTAAATAGTAAGTTAAGTCACAAACTTAAACCCAGGCACTCCATCTGATGATTCTAGCAGAACCTTTGGACTCTTACATCCACAGAGCCGTGGCCCACAAAAACAAATGAAAAGATTTGGCCGTGGGTGGTCGACGTGCTACTGAACATGCCCAGTCTCCAGGTCTCACCTGGGAAAGCTGAAGTATTAAATGGGACCAAGTAAGATCCTGAATATTGAAATGGGACTTATGGGAGGATTCAGAGGGCTTGGACTATCCACCAGCTCTAAATCCTCTAAGCTTCTCCTGCCAATGGATGCGACCCAAGTAGCTTAAGCAGATTCTTTATCTTACGGGGCTATTCCTCCCTTTCTTGAGCTCGTTCTCTTCAGGTTCTAAGCCTTTTGTCCCATCTTCATTTCAAACTGATAACTAGACTTAAATTTTAGTTATGGTGTCTACCTTAGTAGTAGGCTACACAACAAAAGAAATATATTTACTAATTTATATTATAATATACATGAGGAAAATATGTGGGACTAAGTTCTGAGCAAGCTCAACCAAATAGTGAAAAAAAAAAAAAACTTTAAGTTAGTGGATTTTGTTGGTTTTGTTTTTGTTTTTTATATAGGCACAGTTACCAAAATTCATTGAGAAGGCAAGGTAGTTTTAATTCTTAGGTAAGTTGACTGACAGGAAGCTGTACTAAATGGTGATCATGCTAGAGAAAGTTAAGAGGCCACAAGTGATTAGCCATAATATAAAGAAAGGAATCAAAAGACCAGATTTAGAATATGAATCTTACCTTCTTCTAAACTGCATTTCCTTAAATAGGCACAGAAAACCCTCTTCTTGTTAAGGCTTTGAGAAATATTTCAAATAGAGAACCACTGGCATCTTTAAAAGATGTGATTGTGTTTTTTCTTGTAGGTTGGGAATCATGTTGAGAGAAACACTGATATGGAAACAGTATGCCTGATTACAAGGGAGATGGGAAAATCCTATAGTTGAGGAGGGCAGGTGCAGAAGCCAAGTCAGGAACTTAACCTCCAGAGGTTAGGTGGTGGTTGTGCTTTCTCTAATAGAGACACACGGGTATTTCACGTAGGTGTATTGATCATGGAATCTATAGATCTGAAATGTATGAGCAACTCACAAAGTTCCTAATAAATTTGCATAAGTAGTCCATATCTAGAGGACTCACCAAAAGGGGAGACATAGCATTAGCTCTATTTTCAGGCCTGTGATCATTTTCTGGTTTAGATATATTCTGAGGAAAAGAATACAACTAGACCTTTCACTTGTTTTGGGATAATAGCTCTAAAAAAACACATTCCAGGCAAAGAAGAATGGCACTGTGGTTCGATGGCCAGAGCAGAAGCTTATGGTGGTCAGGTGATAAGTGGATTCTTGACCCAAGTCCATCACGCCATAGACACGGTGAGACCTGCGGACATACCTTCTTCTTTTCCCTCCATTTCCCGAGTGTTTTCTGGGAGAAGATATCCTACAACTGGCCCGCTACTCACATTTGCTTCTTACTCATGAATAAGAGTTATTATGAGCAGAAGGACAAGGGATCTAGTCCTGAATCTCATCTTTCTCACTAAAAGAGTAAGTGACGAGGAACGATACATTCCTGTGGAATCCCAGAGATTAATGCTACCATCAATGACTGGAAAGATAGGGAGTGGTCATTTCTATCACAGCTCCATTTAACTCTCCAATTAGGCTGATGGGGAAGACAGATGGGTCTTGGAGAATGAGAGTGGATTATCATAAGCTTAATTAGGTGATGTCTCCAAGTGCAGCTGCTGTTCCAGATGTTGTCTCCTTCCTAACTCAAATCAATACAGCCCCTGGCAATCAGTCTAGGCTGTGGCGCAATCAGCTCTACCAGCCAGCCCATATCACCCAGCAGATCCAATGAAGCTTAAACAATGCATGGCAGATTGGGGTGCTTTGTGGAACCCTGGTAGTAAATTCATGGCCCAAGGTCTCTCATATTGTTTTTGTAATAAAAGCTATGACCTCTTCAGCAAGTAACTATTCTTATTCTGAGAAACAATCCTTGAATTCTTACTGGACCTTGGTAGAGACTAAACGCCTGATCACATGAAATGAGCTTTCCATTATGAATTGGCCATTAACTTATCCAGCAAATCACAAAGTGAAGCATACCCAGCAGCACTCCATCGAGTGGAGTATATACAGGCATACCTCATTTTATTATGCTCCACTTTACTGAGCTTCACAGATATTACATTTTTTACAAATTGAAGATTCAAGACTTCAGTGGTAGAAGTAACTGCAGAAATGGTGGAAATAGCAAGAAAACTAGAATTAGAAGTGGAGCCTGAAGATGGGACTGAATTGCTGCAATCTTGTGATAGAACTTTAAAGGATGAGGAGTTGCTTCTTATGGATGAGCAAAGAAAGTGGTTTCTTAAGATGGAATCTATGCCTGGTGAAGATGCTTTGAAGATTGTTGAGATGGCAACAAAGATTTAGAATATTACATAAACTTAGTTGCTAAAATAGTAGAAGGGTTTGAGGGGATTGACTCCAATTTTTAAAGAAGTGCTACTGTGAGTAAAATGCAATCAAACAGCATCACAGACTACAGAGAAATTGTTCATGAAAGAAAAAGTGTCAATGAGGCAAACTTCACTGTTGTCTTATTCTAAGAAATTGCCATGGCCACCTCAGCCTTTAGCAACTACCACCCTGATTGGTCAGCAGCCATCAAAATCAAGGCAAGACCCTCCACTACCAAAAAACTATGATTCTCCAAAAGCTCAGATGATGGTTAGGATTTTTTAGCAATAAGTATTTCTTAATTAAAGTATGTGCACTGTTTTTTGGACATAATTCTATTGCACACTTAATAGACTACAGTTTAATGTAAACATAACTTTTATATGCACTGAGAAACAAAAACATTAATTTGAGTTGCATTATTCTGATATTTGCTTTATCGTGGTGGTCTGGAACCAGACTCACATTATCTCTGAGGTCTGTGTACAGGAATAGACAGAAGCCAATCTTGAATGCATGAGTTAAATTGCACAAGGAAATGCTCATCCTCCCCAGGTGTCTTCCTGTTGTACTTCTGCCCTCTCTCAGCACCACAGGAATGAATGCATGGAGGCATTTCCATGACTAGTTAGTGCTTTGAGAAGATAGATTAGATGATAGATAGATAGATAGATAGATAGATAGATAGATAGATAGATAGATAGAAAGAAAGAGACAAACAGATGGCTTGGTTTACAGATGCTTCTTCTTGATTTCCTGGGAGCAGCATTAAGTGAACTTATGCTACCTAATTGCCTCACTTAAAATAGTGGTAGTATTAAAGGGAGGTGTATCTTTTGTTTAATTTGCCTGGAACAAGTCACGGATTGAGTTAACTAAGAACACAAACCATAGCAGGTAGGAAAAATGGGTGAAGGTGGTGAAGAGGTACAAATTTCCAGTTACAAATAACTCCTGGGATGTAATGTACAGCGTGGTGACTACAGGTAACAATACTGTGTTGCATACTTGAAAATTGCTGAGAGTAGATCTTGAAAGTTCTTGATCTGAGCAGATCTTGAAAGTTCTTGTCACAGGAAAAAATGGTAACTATATAAGGTGATAGATGTTAACTAACCTTGTGGCACTCATTCTGCAATACACACGTATATCAAATCATTACGTTTGTACACCTTAAGCCAATACAATGTTATATATCAAATATATCTCAATAAAACTGGAAAAAAACATAAAAGAGGGCTGTCAAAAAAAAAAAAGAATAACACAAACCAATGAGTAGCGGTTAATAGCTTGAGCAGTTAATCAGAAATTTGAAAGTAAAAAGACTATTTTGGTAGAGGTATGTGAATAAACCACACGGGATGAAACCAGGCTGGGAAAATATTAGTAACCATTTCGATGCTCATCAAAAGCGTCTTAAGGGTCAAGATGCTTTCTTGGATGTCTGGATGTCACTCAGCTTCCTCTCCTATTCTACTCAGTGCTTACCTAATGATCTCATGAATGACATAGCAACGGCAATAGTGGTGATAACAATCAAAACTATTATAGTGGGTTGAATGGTGTCCCCAAAAGATATATCTTTGTCCTAACACCCAGAACCTGTGAATATGACCTTATCTGAGTAAAGACCTTTGCAGATGTAATTAAGGATCTTGAAATGAGATCACCCTGAATTATCTGAGTGGGACCTAAATCCAGTGACAGGTGCCCTTACAAGAGACAGAGGAAGACATGGACATAAAGAAATCCATGTGAAGGTGGAGGCAGACATTGGAGTTACATGGCTGCAAGCCAAGGAACACCTGGAGTCACCAGAATCTGGAAGAAGCAAGGATAGATTCTCTCCTAGATTCTTCTCCTAGAGAAGAAATAGGCCCTTAGTGTTTGGTATCTGGTTTCTGAACTGTGAGAGATGGGATTTCTGTTGTTTTAAACAATCAGGTTTGTGGTAGGTAGTTTGTTATGGCAGCCACAGAAACTAATATACCAAAATTTGGGACTTCTCTACATTAAGCTCATTTTACTATCACCGTTGCTGAGCACTCAATTTTCCAGTAGAATTCATCTACAGTGAGCAAAGGGGCTGGGACCTGGGTGGAACTCCTGGCAGGTTGACTACTTTGTATGCTTTCCACAAGTATTTGTGCCCCCGGAAAAAAACCCTTCAGGGTATGGATTTGCTTTTCCTGCCTATTATGCTTCTGGAAGCATCATTGATTGTGGGCTTTAACTTCATCAAAATATTTTGTTCAACATTTGTCTAGCCAACAATTGATTTTTAGTCAGTGAAATCAGGTGATGTGCTGCTGCTTGTGGGACTATTGGTTTTGTCATATAGCCAATCCCTAAAACAGCTCACTTACAGAATAATTGGGTGGCCTATGGAAGGCTCCCTTTTGATCCTTGCCAGGAGATCCCCTTTGTGAGATTGGAATCCTGCTCAGGAGAGCAATATATGGAGCCATTTATCTCATAGAATAAATGAATCTGGGGGAGAAGGGATGATAGAAGGTTTGGTGCTTCTCAAGATTATACTTCATAATGTGCTCTAGAAATTTGTGCTAACTTCAAATAATTTTGGTTTGGAGGATTTAGTAAGGAAGGGATGAGTGTATCCACTAGGCATCATAACAAGGGTTCTTTTTCATAACCACAATACCACTTCATACTTGTCAGAATGGCTAAAATAAAAAACACGAAAAGCAAAAAGTGTTGGTGGAGATATGGAGAAAAAGGAACCCTCTTGCACAGTTGGTGGGAAAGCAAACTGGTGCAGTCACTGTAAAAAATATCATGGAAGTTCGTCAAAAACTTAAAAATAGAACTACCCTACAATCCAGTAATTGAGCTACTGGGTATTTACCCAAACAATACAAAGACACTAATTCAGAGGGATACATGCACCCCTACATTTATTGCAGCATTACTTACAATAACTAAACTATGGAAACTGCCCAAGTGTCCATCAATGAATGGATAAAGAAGAGGTGGGATATAAATATACATATATATATATATATATTATGGAATATATATATATAAATCTATATATATATATAATGGAATATATATATGGAATATATATAATGGAATTTATATATATATATAATAGAATTTTGTATATAATATAAAGAAGAGGTGGGGGATATATATATATACATATATATATATATATATAATGGAATATTACTCAGCCATCAGAAAGAATTCAGTCTTGACATTTGCAACAATATGAATGGAGCTAGAGAGTATAATGCTAAGCAAAAGAAGTCAATCAGAGAAAGATAAATACTATATGATATCACTTATAAATACCATATGATAAATATCATGTGATTTCACTCACATGTGGAATTTAAGAAGGAAAACAAATGAGCAATGGAAAAAAAGAGAGAGAGAGAAACCAAGACATAGACTCTAAATTATAGAGAACAAACTGATAGTTACCAGAAGGGAGGTAGGTCGGGGGATGGTGGAGATAGGGGATGGAATTAAAAAGGACACTTATCATGATGAAAAAAAATAAAATAAAATGAAAAAAGTTGAAAAGATAAACAAAACAAGAGTTCTTTTGAGTCGGAAGCTGAGACAGCCACTGGCCTTTTGGTTCCTGACCATGAGTTGATTATATTAAAAAGAGAGATTACGTTTCTCAAATTCAAAACGAGACAGAGGATCATAGGGGAAGGGAGGGAGAAATGAAACAAGATGAAACCAGAGAGGGAGATAAACCATAAGAGACTCTTAATCTCAGGAAACAAACTGAGGGTTGCTGGAGGTTGGGAGGGGGTATGGATAGGGTGGCTGGGTTATGGACATTGGGGAGGGTATGTGCTATGGTGAGTGCTGTGTATTGCGTAAGACTGATGATTCACAGACCTGTACCCCTGAAACACATAATACATTATATGTTAATAAAAAAAAAGGAAAAAAAAAGAGATTATGCTGCTGTCTGGAGTGGTTCATCCTGTCACTGAAAGAAAAATGGAGTTGCTAGTTCACAAGGCACACAACAAGGCGTTGGGACAGAGTCAGCTAGGCTGAGCGTGGGGGTGGAGATCTTTGTGCCACCATTTTTAGCAGTAAGAGATAAAAAAGATTAAAGATGACTTCCGTCTTGTACAGCAGGATCATCCAGGACTCAGATCTCTTAAGAACAAAGGTTTGCATTGTCTCAGAGGTAAAGGTACTCAACCAGCTTTTGTGCTGGCTGATGGCAAAGAGAACATGGAATGGGTAATGGAGGAGTATATTTGTCCTCATGATTTTGCATAAACAAAAACTGTAGTCACTTTCATATGATCTTACTTGCTTTGTCTCTCCCTCCCTCCCTCTCTCTCTCTCTTCTTCTATTTACATTTTCAACAAGTTTACCTTTTAATTTCTGCCCATTTGCACCCACTATTATATATAGGGTGTGTTTAGTTCAGAGGCTGAACCATATCGATATGGGACGGAGACAAAACTGGAGGAGTGGATACTACCCAAAGGTCTGAGACCAGTCATTGGATTTGTACATAATGGGACTTTAGATGATCTCCTTGTTGTAAGAGTAGAAAAGTGTGTTGTTGTTTTTTTTTTAAGATTTTATTTATTTATTTGAGAGAGAGAGAGAGAGAGACTGAGAGAGCACACGAGAGGAGAGAAGGTCAGAGAGAGAAGCAGACTCCCCGCGGAGCTGGGAGCCCGATGTGAGACTCAATCCCAGGACTCTGGGATCATGACCTGAGCTGAAGGCAGCTGTCCAACCAACTGAGCCACCCAGGCGCCCCGAAAAGTGTGTTTTAATTATATAAGAGACAGTATTATATTTTACAGAAGCAGATTTTTGGGAGAAGAAGGGCATATATGGATTTTAATTAGTGAAAGAGGTGGAGTATAGGGACATTTGTCATATTTTCGCTGCCCAGGGACTCAGGTTCCTAAGTTAGGGGAATTCTCCACTATTTGAGGCAGTATACTTACTTCCTTCTTAGAAACCACATGGCATACATGTTCCTATTTCTCTGTGTTGTTCATATAACGTGAATGTGGATAATGAAATGCTCACATTGAAGAGTTTTGAATCTAGCAAAGGCGATGCAAGGGAGCTAGGCAATATTAGCAAGAGGGTGGTATCAGCACCGTTGGTGTCTTTCGTGCATGGTTCTGGTTACTGCAATGTTGGTGGAGAGTTTCTGGGGAGTCTACAACAGCGGCGGGTGTATGAGTTGTTCTAGCAAATTACTCAACCTGAGGGAGCCATGGGAACCTTTGAATTGGTGCCAACTGGTGAGAAGCGTGAGTGGTCTGGAGCAGCTGGAGTCTTGTGAGGGACTGTGCCCTTAACATGTGAAATTTGACCTAACTCTGGTGTTTAGGATCAGAACTGCACTGTATTCAACTTTCCTGCCAATTCTGTGAGCTACCTGCTTATCAATCTAGTAAATTCCTATTTTTCTTAGGTTAGTTAGAGCAACTTTCTGTTGTTTGCAATCCAGCACGCGGATATATGAAGAAGTAATAATAGAGAGAAACTGTATTAAAGCTTTAGCAGAAACTGAAAGTAAGCTTTGGACATTGATCCGAAGTCTCTCATCATTCCATTTTCTTTTCTTCCCTAAGCCAATTTAGGACCAATAGACAGTAAAAAAGTAAAAATATAGTAGGATCATTTTGTATGTTTATATCACAGAGAATAAACACTTGTGAAGCAGAAGAGCCTCTTAAGAAAAAAATAATTAATGAATTGCATTTGTAGTAATAATTTTTACTCCAAAGGAAAGTCAATTTCTTGATTATGACCACCACTTCCTGAAATACCTTTGTTTAAAATTTCATAACACACTTTTTACCAACTATATTAACTAAGGATGTGTTAGACTGCTAACCATAGGAACCTAAAACACCGTGGCATAAAAAGGAGAGGCTAATTTTTCTTCTCATATGAAGACAGGTGGATAGGCATATACGAGATAGGCAGCCCAAGTATGGGTATCCATCGTGTCATCTGGGATCTAGGCTTTTTCTAACTTTCCCTTGGAATATATGCTCTCTTCCACATTATTGCAAGACGACTCTTGTCCTCACAGGCATGGCAACCAGCCTCTGACCAGGAAGAAGAGAGAAGGGCAAGGAGCAAAGAACTCATGCCAGGGGAATTAGTTCCTTTAAAAGAGCTTTTCTGGAATAACCCCCAAGCAATTTCATTCACATCTTATTGGCCATAACTGTGTTCCTTGACCAGCCTTAGCTGTAAAAAAAAATCTAGGAATGTAGTTTACATATGTATTTATTTTTTTGTTGTATATATTGTCAACACAAATAAAAATCAGGGTCATAAAATTAGTGTATTGTTTTTTTTAACTTCTACTCCTAATTATTCTCATCAAACAAATTCCTCTCTAATCTAGAACTTATTTTATTACCAATTTAACAGCTGATTTATAGATGGATACTCAATTTGGTAAGTACTCATATAATGGCTAAATGTTCATGTAGGATAATGTTATTATGTTCATTATGTTATAAATGTTCATGTAGGATAATGCCATTGGTCACCTTCTGGATTGTCACTGAAGAGTAATGTTAAAAAATTTGTGAGGACAGTGTAGCAGATCTTAAAAATAATTGAATGGATAGAGAACCTAAGTGTTAAATGTTATAAGTTGTGTGTATGACAGCAGTCATATTAAAGTATTTGAGAAGGGAATAGGTCTACACATAAGGGCATGAAGATAAGATTGCAGAAATTCAGTGAGAAGTTCTGGAAAGGAGGATGAGAGTCAGGTGGTAAAATGGATGCAGGATGGGAGATGGGCAGAATCCTGTGGGACCTTTAGACAATGTGAGAATATAGAGCTGGAAGAAACAAGAATGGATTCTTCATCTAATTGGGAGGCAGGAATTTAGAGTATTTTGAAAAGTTCAATCATAAATATTTAGAATGTGGCTGTGTGTCTAGAAGGGAGAGTGAGTGACCCAAGGAATATTGTCAGATTGAAGATCAGGCAATTTGAAGAGCAAAACTTTCCTGAAGCCAAGAGAAGGGTTTGATCGGTAGACAGAAAATATCCTGAAATGCCAGGTACCTGGATTTCTGAGCAAGATAGTCCAGGTTGTGGCCAAGGAATAAAAGTAAAAGTGAATTTTTAAAAAGATAGTAGGGGTACCTAGGTGGCTCAGTCAATTAAGCGTCTGACTTCTGCTCAGGTCATGATCCCAGGGTCCTGGATTTGGCCCAGCATTGGGCTCTCTGCTCAGCGGGGAGTCTGCTTCTTCCTCTCCCTATGCCCCTCTCCCTGCTCGTACTCTCTTTGTCTCAAATGAATAGACAAAATCTTAAAAAAAAAAAAAAAAGATAGTAAATGTTAGGATTCAGGGAGGAACTACATATTGCCTTAAAGTAATGACGTAAACTGGGTCAAATGAGTCTGGGAAACCACGAATGCAGACTTCCTTTTCCTTTTGGAAGGGGTGTGCTCTACTTGCATTCTTTCAACTAATGTTCATTTTAGTTTTTTTCTTTTCTGCTTGGAAATATCTAAAGATAGAAATAATCACTAGGTAGTCATTACAGAATGCCTTACTTGGTGGCATATAGCTACAATGCAACTAGAGAAATGATGTCAGATTTTGTTTTTTTGAAAAATGAGAAAAAGTGAAGTTTATTAAATATGAACCTATGATTCTTTAAGGTGTAAATAATACAGTAATATCCCTTCTACTTTCCATATAAGCAATTCACATTCTTTTCTCCTTAGGCTCATTTTTTCTTTGGTAAATGTATCCATATTGCCTTGAAAAATGATTAGAATTGACTTGTTAATCTATTCCTGTAACATAGTTTTGATAGCCAGCTTTTTTCTGGAGCATGTACAGATCTTTTTTTTCTATATTTGTGAAATTTCCCCTCTAAACCAGATCTTTGCAATGGCTATGTCCAGTTCTGCTATATTCTAATAAAATGGTATGTGACATTTGCTAGAATCTTAGTGATTTGTGCTCAATAAAAATACTATAATAACAATAATAAACCTAAATCAGTTATGTTAACTAGAAAACTTACTCCCACTGTAACTGCAAAGTGAACTTAGAATATCATTGGCCTTTCAGAGGATTGGTAAATTAATTTCAGATTTACAGTTTTTTTTTTTTTTAGGAAAAGTGAAGATCGCCCAAAGGATTTCAAATATTATTGGGATTATGTAATGTGCGGCAGCTGGTGGGTTGAAGACAGAGTACCTGACCCTAATTCTTACTAAAAAAACTATTTCGTTTTGGTGATAAGGGCTCATTCTAAGTATTATTTTAATGAGACGAGGTGACAGTTACCCTAATACGAATCCATACCACACAAACCACAATGGGCTGATCAAATACTGAAGTATAATTAAAAATAGAAGACTGAGCATGAACTTCAACAACGAACCTGCTTCTTGTAGGCATGCACCAAAAATCATCTTAATTTGACAAATATCTCTTCTGTGGTGAAGTCCTCCAGGGAATGTGATTATACCACCTCCTTCTTGACTCAGGCCAATGTTTACAAATCTTCTTGTAAGGAAATACTTTCTTATATTTAACCTAAATCCCTATGTGGAAGCTTAAGCCCACTACTTCCTCTTTTAGCTTTAGTGAAGATGCAATACAGCTGCCACTTCCAGATGGTTCTTTAAAAAAAAAAAAAAGACCTAAGGCTTATTTACATATAATCAGCTCAGCTATCCCCTTTCTCTATCCCCATCAACAAGAAAAAAAAGACTGCAGTGCCTCCTCTTACATTCCTTATTCCAAGGTTGCACATTACCATTTTATTATATCTTTGTAGTTAAATCTTTCCACCTGTCCCTAATTATTTCCTTATGACCAATTTCCAGAAATTCCTGGGTCAAAAGGTAAGCATATTTTAAATTTTCTTTTTTAATTCATATTGCCAACTGACTCTTGAGATAGATTATATTTATTTCTGCTTCTGCTGGCTATGTAGCAAATACAACGTTTCTTTCTTCTCACTCTTGCCAGTGTTGTATATTACCATTCTTTTTATCTTTGCCAATTTGTTGTCTCATTATTTTAATTTTTGCTTATTTTCTTATCAATGAGGATAGAAATTATTTTCATATATGCTGGTAATTTGTTTTTATGTGTGTGTAAAAATTTTGTTTTCTATTCTTATGCCCATTTGCAGATGAGCATTTCTCTCATATGTAATAGGTTTTGCTAGGAAAGAAATTAACCTTTGTTTGCACGTGTTACCCATATATTTCTCCCACTTTTGCTTGCTATCTTATTTGTCAAATTTGGAAGAAGCAGATGTTTTAAATTTTTAATGTAGGAAAATTTAAAAGTCAGTAATTTGTGAGTCTTGCTAAGGAGTCTGTTCATACCCACAAGATTATGTAAATATTCACCTATATTTTCTTTCTTAGAACTTTTATAATTTCACAGAAGTAAGAGAAGGCATCATAGAGAAGATGACATCTGAGCAAAGATCTGACAAGAGTTGAAGAAGGAGCCACATGCATTTTTTGGGGAGAAGCATTCCAGGCAAAGAGAACCACAAACGCAAAAATCTTGTAATCAGAACTTTTGTTATGGTTTGAGGACAAGCAAAGAGGCCAGTGTGTTTGAGGCAGAATGACTGAAGGGGAAGAAAATATGGGCCATGTTATATAGGGCTTTCAAGGTCACCATAAATCATTTACCCTGAGAGAGATGGGAAACCATTGGGGGAGGAGGGGTTAATCACAGAAGTCATGTGACCTGACCTTCATTCTAACAGGATTATTCTTTATTCTTTCATAGTTTAATCAGTTAATTCAAATTATTTATTGAATCTGAATTTTTTCTACTGACAGGTTGTTCTTTTTGATTCAATTTGTATAAATTATTATATTCCTATGATGCATAGAGTTAACATATATGTGAAACTTTCGTTTTGTTTGCTTTAGTCTCTTGACTTTTTCTTGCATAAATATAATAATACTGTTTTAATTGTTGTACCTTAAAGTATATTTAAAGTCTAATTGAGCAGATTCCTTTATATTACTGTTTCCTCAAACTTTTCTTGCCTGTTTTTGGCCCCTCCCCTTTTTTTCTATATAAATTTTAATGTTATGATCAAGTTAATAAAATCCACTGGCTTTGGATGTCTGAATAAAGTGCCTAGATTATTTTGAGCAACAATCGAAATCTGTGCAATCCTATCTTTTGATAATTTAAGCCTCATTTAAAGCCTTTTAGTCAAGTTTTGCAATTTACCACATCCACGTCATGTACATTTCTTGTCATTTCTTAAGTTTTTTCTATAGTTTCAAGATATCTTGATGTTTATCTTACCCTAATTTCAGTATTATAAAAAATAACTTTTTCTTAATTAACTATTATGTGGATGACTGGATGACTTGTGTTTTTCTATTTCCTTTGCTGCTTGCTCTTTGTACTCAAAGACATCTTGGTACTGGGAGAAAGCAAGGTCTTTGATTTGGGACTGGTCTGGATTCGAATCTTGGTTCTGCCTTGAGAAGTTTAGCCTACTTGTTGGGAGTCTCAGTTTGCTCAGTGGTATGATGATAATAATTCCTCATAGGGCTAGTATGGAGAACTGAATGAGATAAATTTTGTAGGATGTAATAGTCATTTGGCACATTTTCATTTCTTGACTTTTCTAGTGATTTTTATTTTCCTCCTAGCCTTGCAGTCTATATTCAATCCTCACAGGGCAGATATGATGCAATATGAAATGTAGATAACTTTTTTTTTTAAAGGTTGATCTATTTATTTTAGAGAAGGCGGGAACATGAGCAGGGGACAGAGGGGTAGAGGGAGAGGAAGAAGCAGACTCCCCACTGAGCAGGGAACCCTACGAGGGGCTCGGATATACCGACCAGGAGATCATGACGTGAGCCGAAACCAAGAGTTGGACGCTCAACCAGCTGAGTCAGTCAGGTGCCCCTGAAAAGTAGATGCCATGTCTATCTGACGCCTTAAGGACCAGCTCTCCTGCGCCTCCCTACTTCTTTTTTTTCCTCTACTTTCTCAGTCTTATATGAACTGGTTCTCTTTAAATCATTATAAAAAGTTAATAAATAATATCCTAAGAAATTATATTCTGTGACAGAAGGCAACTTCTAAAAAGAGGCATTCCAATGGTCTCTATCATGTTGCTTCACTGAAATTACTTTCTATTACTAACAACTGGAAGAACAATTGGGGACATTTCCTTGACAGATTTTACCACCAAGAAATAACCTTGCCTTTCTCGTATTATCTGAAGTAGCACCCATATCAGTAAGACACAAGAGGCAACCATTTGAATGAATAAAACGAGGGTTACAACAGAGTTAGGGAATTTGAGGTATTAACTAGCTGTATACAGAGTAGATAATTATGCATATTATTTAACACAGTTGGTTTGACACAGCGAAACCCATTTTCCAGACTATTCCGTAGTTGAACCTAGTCTTTTCTTCTCATGGTTTTACCTTTAAATCCTGCTTTCAGGGTGAGCTCTCTCTTACTTGCAAGCTGATGATTGGAGAAACAAAGTTCTTCTTTACCTGGAAAATAAATCTGCCATATAAACTTCAGGTAGATGCTGCCCTCCTCATTAGATTTGCCCCCTGATTTGGCAGCATCCCATGGATGATGTATATAGCCATGCCCTTGATTGGCCTCTGGTGTGCTTCCCAGTCTGCTCTCCTTGAATAGGCTTCATCTTTTCTGTCTCAGGACCTGCCAGCGATCTGATGGGCTTGGCTTCTCCAATCTCATTGCAGTTCTTCTCTTGCTTTCTGTTCTCATTTACTAGAAAATGATTATACATGCTTCATCTCGCCATCTATAGTATTGTTATTTCTTTCATTTCTGGAGGCTAACTACATCTTTTCATCTCAACACTACTTTTCTTGCTGTTATACTTTTCTCCAGTTCTGTTGGTCTAAATATGTACCTGGTGGAATGATATAAATCTGACCTGGCCCATGTCATATATAATCATATCTATGAAAGCTTCTTGATCTATCCAAAAGGATGTGGTTCCTCTGTCATCCACATTCTTGTAATCCTCTTTACTTCTTCCCAGGTAGTTGTGGTATTCTCCCTTGTATTATCTGGCAAGTGCTTAGTGCTAACTATGTACCAGTTATGTCACCAGGTACCAAGGATACAAAAATGAATACGACAAGAGAAGTGTCGTCGGGGATACTAAAGTGGGCAGAGAGGCATGTAAAATATTATATTACAACAAAAATATTATATTGACACAACCATAGCTCAGGGGATGTAATTATAAAGCATTTGTGATTGTTTTCAGGAGTCCCTTAAAATGAGCTCTGTAGGGCTAGTCCCTCCTCTTCTGGATGAAAATCAGGCAGGAACCAAGACTAGGATTCAGTCTTAAAGCACAAAACCATCTCTTAATTTAGTAATTAGAATGTCCTGTCCTAAGGAATGTCACAACCAACTCTCTACTTCCTCTTATTAATGGGATTTCTTTCCCCTCCTGGGTCTGGCGGGGGAGGAAGGTAGGAGGGGAGATAGTTTGGGACAAGGTATTCCTGCCACTACTTTATTACTGTTGTGGGCCATGTAGTGCTGTTCTTCAGTCCTGGTGAATGCTTAATACTGGCACTTTTTCTCACAGGTGCTCTTGTGGGTTCTTTGGAGCCTCCACTTCTCCAATTTCCCAATTTTCCCAGTATTCCTTCCCTTGCTTCAACCAACAGCTGAGGACTTCTGTGTTTATTTGGGCTGGTCATGTCCTATTCCCTCAGCTCTACGAATCCTGTGTTACTGCTAATTTCTCTCTCGTCCTGCTTTGAGTAACTATCTAAGCCAGGACCTAAGATGACCCCAGATAATTGCTCTTTCACTCATTTGGCCACATCTGTTCCAATGGAAGCTTTCACTGATTCATTGTCTACTCCTTCTCCTCCATCCTCCTATCACCCCATCACCCCAGTAAATATTGGGTCTACATACTCAATTCAGCAGCAAATACTTCACTCTTCCACAAAGAACCTGCCAACCCACCTCTCACGCTTTAGATTTCTAAGCAAGAATTAGGTGCTGGTCCACTGTATCCCCAGTAGGGTAGGACGTCTATTGAATCCTTCTACTTGTCCCTTTAAAACTTTGTCTTTTGACTTGAGGTCGAGAGAGTGAGCACCACATCCTCCCCCTATAGTCTTCCTCAATATCCACTCTCACTTTTCTTAGCTCTTCCTAATTTTTTTAAAGGTTCGCTGTCATCTTAGGGGCCACAAAATTTACTTTCTGCCATTCTAATTTTTCAAACCTTACTGTGAAATATAGCATCTATAATTTTCACGTTTTGGCTAAAACACCGATAGAGAATCTCATTTTAATACCCAATTACATAATTATATTATTATTAAGGAGGAACACTTATTCCCTGGCTCTTCTTATTTCCATGGTGGGAAGATAATTTAGCTGCTTTCTCCAGGGCTGTATATCCTTTCCTGCTGCTACCTAAGGATAGGTATCAACACGGATTGGTGAAATTGGAGAGAGCCCATATCCTACCAAATCCTTTGTATTGGTGGGTCAGATTACCCTGCCTGCACAGTTCTACACCCACTCTTTTCTTCCTGGACATACTTGTCTTTAACATCCCCCGGGGAAGAGTTTCTTCTGCCGTAGCACTGAGATTTCAAACCGTTATGGGGGGGTAGGAAGTCCCACTATGCTCTTTAATTTAGTTGATACTAGACAGCTGTATCTACAGGGAATACATTTGACTTTTTTTTTCCCCTTAGGCTCTTGGCTAGAAACTCCGGATGGAAGATATGCTAACTAACATCCTGAAACTAACTCTTCACATTGGTTAAGTGTGGCCCAATTTTTGGTGGGTAAGAAAAATTTTTTTTCTGTGCAATAATTCAGTATTTCTCACAACAGTTTGAAATAAATCAAAATTTTGTTGTCATTATCTTTAGTCATAAGTGCTTTTTGTGGAAAATAATCAAAATGTTGAACAAGCATAGGGATGAGAAATCAGGTTTGTAACGAATGAACAAAAGGGTGGATGACATTACAGTCTCAGAGTTTAGCTGGAATGAAAACACGGAGCATAGAAAATACCCTGGGGGCTATTATATAGTGGGCTCAATAGAATAAGAACATAGAGAACATAATGGGCTTTGTGAAGTATTGTCAAGCTTCTTCGGTCTGAGATTTTAAAGACTGTTAAATTCCATGTTAAGAAGCTTGGACTTATTCTCATGGGCAAAGAAAATGTAAGGCTTGGGTAAATCCATGAGAAAAGATGGAAGTCTCCAGAAGCTGAATGATGTATATGGATATTATTTTAAGCCCAGAACACAGAATGTTGTTGAATGCCATTGGTGTGGACAATGGGACAAGGAATGGATTTTAATAGTAATGTCTCTTGCTACCATCCACGGTGGGATACCCCATTGTGGGTTGAAAGTGGGCACATAAATCTTTTTAAAATGTATCCTGCATTGCTGGTAAGAATATTAGCAATTGTTACCACTTATTAAATGCCTACTCTGTGTCATATAAATAATTACCAACCCTCACAACATTGCCATTCATCCTCATGTTTCGTTTATAGATGAGGAGACAGGTGCTCAGAACAGCTAAGAAAATTGTCCAAGTTTCTAAAACCAAGACTGCAGCCTGGTGTGGTCTAACGTCCTTTCTGGCTAGTGACTCTGATGCCCAACTTCGTCCTCTCCCCGTCCCCCCTCCGCCCCCTGCCCTGCCCCTGCCCCCGCCCCTGCCCCTGCCCAGTATCGAAGTCTCCGAAACAAGTGGAAACAGGCTTACTAACTTACATCTGTTTCTCAGATTGCTGATAAAAGCTGTGGTCAGAGAAGTGAGCTTGCATTGTTAGCTGATTGACTCTTAAGTACTATAAAAATACTCCCTGGAAGTTTACGAGTCTGTACATAGGTTGTATCTCATGCCAGTGAAAGCTGTCACTACGGGTGTGGTGGGAAAGCCTAATGAGAGACATGAGGGGAAGCAGATCTGGGGATCAAAATATGATCTCATGCCACATTCTCTAGTTTTCTGCAAGTTGATGATAGAAAGTGCCTAGTGGATGGAATGAAGAGTGAGTCCTAGAGTGGAAGAGCCTTTGCTTTGCAGCCAGTTGTGAGAACCATAGGAAACAACTGTTTCGTGAACACTCCCCTCTGCTCTTTTTCCTAGCAAACTTTTGAAAACAGAACCAACTGTGCACAGAAACCATGCTCAGGTTTTCTAGCCAAATATTATACCATAAGAAACTGAGAAAATAGGGAAAACAAATTCAACTGCGTATCAACCCCCCTACTAACTGCACATCATATGCATTATCGTAAGTCTGGTAATTTCTCTCAGGACTAACTGACAGGTAAAATCTATCTGTAATCCATTAGTAACTGGTCATTATGCCTCTCCTAAATTTCTACCTCCCGCATTCTTGTACGTCTATACTTTGTTGTATTTTATTTTTCCGCCCATGTTTTTCTTTCCTTTTAACCTTTTCCATTTTAGGAATGATTTTTCTTCTCTATTTTTCAAAAAGTATCATCTCGAGAAGCCTGCATGGTTTCTCACACTTCATGAGTTGTCCTGGTAGACATGTTAATTGCTGGGAATGCTATTTGCCCTCCATTCTGGGATGCTGAAGTCATTTTGCAGTGACTGTCATCAGAGGAAAAGGTGAAAAGTTATTCTGGCCCCTCTTTACCTCAAAATCTGAGACAATAGGATTAAGACACATGAAATGTTGAAGTATTTTGGCATGACAAGTAGAGATGAAAGGCATTAAAAAATTGGATATGAATATAGTTATTAGTCAAAGAAAATCAGATCTTGGCTTAGATAAAGAGGAATAAAGTGCTCGGTTATATATTTTGTTGTAAAATACATTAAATTACCTTTAGCTGTATACAAACTATAAATACATTAACAAAATTAGCTAGAATCTAATTTTAGGAACAGATGAGTGTTTTCTTCTGCCAAGGTAATGGAATAAGGCTATAAGATGAATAGCGTCAAAATATGTGCAAACTCAATGGCTTGCATAAATCAATTTTTGATCTATGTGCTTGGTTATAAGGCATTCTCCGTTTCGGAAGATTGTTGCAATCTTCTTGGTGGGTATAGAAAATATTTTTCCTGCACAATAATTCGATATATCTCATAAAAGTTTGAAATAAATAGAAACTTTGTTGACATTTTCTTCAGGCAGATCTAAAATTGTTCCTACCAAACATTGCTAGCTTCTGCAACTGAGAGATTTCCTTGGAAATTCTTGTAGCAAGGGCCCCTTTCTGCCTTCACAAACAATGTCCTTTCCGTGCACGTACTACCAGAAGCACAGCTCAGCTACTGAACACCTGGGACCATCTCAAAGTTCAGCCCAGTCAACCTTAGTAAGGTCAATCAATTACTGGAGGAGGTTGGTGGAAGGTGGGGGTGGTACCTGCCATTTGACCACAATCCTGGCAAGCACGACTCAGTTTCTAATGGCAACAAGCTCAACACTCCTCTGTGGGGCAGTGTCATAATTAAATGTTGCAATAAAAGTGCTTTTCTAGGAAGGAGCACACTCTCCTTCTCAAATCCTAATTTCATATTAGTTTTCAGAGCTCATAGCTTAGTAGAAAATTCAGTCTTAAGATTCCGCACACTTAAGCAGGTAGTATGCAATTAAGATGCTGCCTTGGTGGCAAGTCTTTTAAATCCAGTGCTCTTGTTTGCCACAGGTATGGTTTATGAATCTGGGCAATTGGATGTCTGTATTCCCTCCACGTTAATACCATCCATTATCATCTGCAAGGATGGGGACCAAGGGAGTGAAGTATGCTGATGGTCTGAGGTTCCCTAGGGCTACAGGGTGATGATGTTAAGATCCTTGCACACCAACCTGGCTTTGGTGTGACGGAGGTGTCTCTCTGGAGAGGTAGTGTAATAAAAATTCAAATCTATGGATGACTGCACAGCAGCATGTACAGAAAAGGAAATATGGGAATGATACCTTCGAGGTGGGGGAGAAGTGAACCAAAGAATAGAAATGAATCAAAGAGTCAAAAATGAATAAAAAGAGCAATGACAAAGGGATGATCCCAGAAATTGGAGACCTTCATTATGGTTTCAATTCTGTTCCCGAATGCTGTGTGACTTAGGACAAGGTGCTTAACTTCTCTGGGTGCCAGTTTCTCTCCTGAGCATGTTTTGACAATATGATTCATATGGTATTTTATAATTCTAACATCCTACTATTCTATTATTTCTACCACTCATATTTTTATTTTAATGTGGTCATAGATTTATTATAGCAAGACATAAATGAGTCTTGATTTTTGATGACATATGATAATGATAATGACTTAGCAAGAATATTAGTTTAAAAGTGGCCAAATAAAAAGACTTACAATTCACAAAGTTCCTCTACCTTGAAAACTAACAATGTGCACATCAGTTCCCAACCTACCCAGTTGGAGATATCAGAGAAAACACAAACTACAATCATACAGAAAAATCTGTTCTGTGTAAATCAGCTAAGCTGCTTAGAAAGTGTCTTCCAAAAATTCAAGACTATGTTGTTTCAATACTATCTTCTTTCAATGGTTACTTCATGAATATTTTAATGTAAACCAGATGCTTTCCTTTGATTAATAAAACTACTAGGAAGACATTATTGGCATAATCCAAAACCTCTGTGAAAGCTTCATTGCTATTACCCACTGAGCCAATTTGGAAAAGAGCAAAACAAGTAAAAATGCATATCAATCCAATAGAATAACCCAAGAGTTTTGCATTAATCAATCATGAAAAATCAATTCATCCAGACAGGGCATAAACTAAAGATTCATACTATGTTTCCATGAAGACACTCCTCCACAGGTGTTTTGAGTTTTTACTAATTAATGAGAGAGCATATATCAATGGTAGACTGAGCATTAGGCTAAAAGGGGAATTTGGATTTTATTTTGGATTCTCCCGTTTTTTACTACATGACTCTGCTCTCAAGCCTTGTGCCTCTGTTTCCACAACTGTTAAAATAGGGATAATAATATTCACCTGACCAACGTGAGATTAAATTATGGACTTAAGCACTAAAGCCCACGTGTTTCTAGGAGAAAATACATGATTATTGCTATTTGACCCAGACGGAAGCCTTTGCTAAAAGTATCATCTCTAAGTGTGTATAAAAGTCCTGTACGTTTCTCAGAGCCCTTCGAAATTTCCAGGTGCACCGATGATCTTGTAGTGGGTGGACTCACCCTTTATACCCTCAGGCCATCCAGCTGACCTATGCCTTTTAGTCCCACGGTGCGGCTGAATACCAGGTACAAAACCTGGGGTTGGCAAATCCTTACGACAGACTCAGACACAAAATGTCTTAGAAGGGGAAGTGAGAGTGTGGTTATTCCCAAAGTAACCGTCAGGCCCCGTTGAATAAGAGCCCTTTCTCACAGAATGAATGTAAAGTAGTGTGATGCTTCTCGTAGAACACAGGACTTTCCCAGAGGAGTGGTAAACTGGCCCACTCTGCTGAGGTGATCCCTTTGTTAGAGTGAGAACTTCATCCTCGCCTTAAAGGCAAACGAGACCACAGTCTTCCTTCTCTGTTTATCGATCAGGCATGTCAGAGGCTTCTTCTGGCTGGGCTCAAGTTGCTTCTCGTTCATCCCTCCCTGACAAAGAGAGAGAGTGGTCCTGTGGCTACGAGCCTGGTAGGTAATGGCGGCTTTGGAGGCCAGGGGAGTTCCTTTGAAGGAGAATATCACTGAAGGGAGAATGTGTGAAAAGGGTCTGTCCTGCACCCTTGTTCTTAGCTCTCAATTACATACTATGAAGCCCATGAGAGTTACGGGCTTCATAGTGAATGTAGAATATGTCATAGAATTACGATATATCCACTCCAACAACTCAACAACTCAACAACTCAAACCTTATTCGAAAGTATAAATATGTTTGTTTTCACCCACTGTAAATAAGATCTTTTAGATAAGCATGAACTCCCTGAAATGTGAGGTAAAAAATTCATTCCATCGTCTTGACCATGAGATCAGAGGTTTATGAAAATTCCCCTCAACTCATCAAATTTCTCTGTCTATGGAGGAGGACAAGCTACTACACCCATCAGTCTTCATGGGGTTCATGGTTTTTCTTGTGGGCATGTGAAATCCACTTATAACCCCTTGCAACACTTTTGTAAGATCAAATGTGTGAAGCCAGCCCTACCTGGTATTTTTCACACCATGGAGAATTTGGCTTCTTGTTAACTGCATCTATAGTCTCAAAGCTCTTTCTAGAATCTTTCCTAAGTGATATTAATAGTAATGGTGGTCCTTTATTAATAATGCATAATAACAATAGCTCTCATTAAAACAACATAAGTTAAGTGATAAGAGAAATGGTTAGAGTTGCGGTTAGGAAATGGGTCTGTAGACATCAATACTACTAAAGTCATTTATTCTTTCCCTCATAAAACAGAAATAAATATAATGACTAAGATCTTAATGAAATTCTGCCACAGTCACAAAACTGCAGACTGGTATTTTCATTTGTGGGAGAGTTTCCTTGGTGGTATCGTGTGATGGGGCATCCCCAAGAGAAAAAAACCAAAGGATTATTTGTGTGATGTCCCTGTGCTCCCTGTGGATTTTTTTTTTTTCAAGATTTTATTTATTCATTTGAGAGAGAGAGAGAGACAGAGAGAGCACAAGCAGGGGGAGAAGCAGACAGAGGGAGAAGCAGGCTCCCCACTGAGTTGGTAGCCCGACCGCAGGGCTCCATCCCAATCCGGTCCCAGGATCTGGAGATCATGAGCTGAGCCCAAGGCAGACGCTTAACCATCTAAGCCGCCCAGGCACCCCTACATAGGTATCCTGTGGCTTGCTTTCATTCTTCCCAGACGGGCGTCCTATCAGTAGTGAAATTGTGAGCAGGGGGGGCTGGTTCCTTGTCCTGAGCCTGTTATGTAATGCCATGTGGCTAAATGATAACATCCCTGTCTCAGTTTTTCTTATCTGTAAGATGGGAAGGATTCTATGTGTTAGAAATTTCATTTCGTTTGCAAGGTAAAATTGCACCCACGGATGCTTTGTAAAATGCTCTAAAAATCACCCCTCAGCTTCCAGCTTCTCTCCCACCTTATGGCTTTCACACCATTTCAGACACCAGGGTGCTCGGACTGTATTCGGTGCACATACAAGCTCAGCCCCTCCCAGACCACAACTCTCCCTCCTTCTGCTCCTTCTTTCTACCATCCAAAGCATAAGTGAAGATAAACATTCTTAACGAATTCATCACAAGATGTTGAGTGTTGATGAAAGGGTCATGCTACTTCTTCCTTCCCCCCTGCCTTTCTTCTCCTCCATCCCTTCCTTCTAAGTGGGTACACCACAGCAAAATGCATGTAAGGTAAGAGACATACACAGCATAAAGTACAGATAGGTTAAAATCATAAAATAACTAAAATAAGACAAGAAGCCATTATTTGAATAATGTAAGATGGATGGAGGAGAAATTATTCAAGCAAATCTAAGCTAGGGAAGCTACTGAAATTCATGGTGAAGTTTAATATTGAGCTTCCAGGCAGACAAGACAAAGAGGAAAACAGCAAAAAAGTATTTAAGGGAGATGAATTTCCCCTACTCCTAACTCTTATAAAAAATAATCACATGTATAATCCTAGGTGCCTAAATTAGAAAGCGGATAGTATCTTCAGTGCAGGCTTTCGTTGTTAAAGTAGATCTACATATGATTCTGTTAACAAAAATATTAATCATTGATAAAATACAAAATGACTTCACTTATACAGAGACTCCTGGGGGCATTTGCATTTTTAGAGTGGACTCTGATCTTACCTCTGAGATTACTTAGAAAATCAACATCTACGGTGTTAGCACATGGAGGTTGGTTTTGCAAGTGGGAATCCCTACTATGATAATCATTTCTTACACTTGCTCCGGCATTGCATCGTATATTTTCCCCATTGTGTTGGATTCAGTGTGCCTTCCAGGAGTTTTATGTCCATGTCTCGTTTTTGGACTGGGGACTCAGAAATGGGAGAGAGAGCCTTGGAGAGAATGGCCCAGAAATCACTTACACCAAGCCAGCTATCATTTTAACTTCCCTTGGAAGGCGAACTCCTTGGAATTATTTCACAGATAGCCTCTCAAAAATATTTTAAAGTAATCTTCATTAATCATTACTTGGCTGTTTCCTAGGCCTTGTCCCAAAGGTCTGGTAAGCTT
The DNA here is from genome assembly GCA_028534135.1 of Potos flavus. NCBI lineage: Eukaryota > Metazoa > Chordata > Mammalia > Carnivora > Procyonidae > Potos > Potos flavus. The sequence continues at coordinate 29,095,010 of CM052883.1, read as the reverse complement.
TAAATCCCTAGTGACACCTGCTGGGCAGACGTCAGCTCACTGCTGCAGGCTTTCCATCAGCCTGCTTCTTCTTTAACATGCAAGACTGCAGGCAGTGGGGTAAGGAAGGGGCTGGCGGCCGGCCGCCGCCTCCACTCGCAGCCAGGCTGCTCATTCCTCAAGCAGGTGACCTCTGCCAGAAAAACTCTGCACTAGAGTCTCCCCAGGACTCTCTTGGGGATTGATGTCCACCCTGTCCAGCCCCCAGGAAACAAACAAGGATCTATCAAAGTTGCAGGGAGAGAGAGAGGGGCATCGAGAGAGAGAGAAAAGAGATCCAACAGTATCCGCCCCCACTCCCAGCCCCAAGTTACTCTAAGCTGCTGCTTTGTCTGAAAACTCCAAGGTGAAAGATGCTACTTTAGCCTTATGTTTTGTTCAAGCACAAACCAAATTATGCTATACTTGCTTATATCTGAACATATTGGTTTATCTTACATAGAGTTTAATTGATGCAAACTTGAACTTCAGTATGTTAGAATTTCAGAGAAAACACCATCGCTGTGATTTAGATGGCTGTGTTTTTCCTTGAACAAAGCAAAGAGGAGCAAGGCAATTACACCTCAGCTTCTGTTTATTTCGTCCATATTAACCAACCATCGCAAAAATCGTGCTTAACCTCTTGCAGCGTTACCTCTTGTGTCCTTTACTGTCCAACTGCAAAATTTCTTTCTGAGCCAACATCTGCATCCTTGGACAGATCAACTAGTGTGTAAAGTCCGTGTTAGCTGATCAAGCATGGCTTTGTTTGCACTTACTCACTGCGCATCCAGCACTGCGTAAGTGGTTTTGCATATTAACTAAGTGCACAGTAACCTTCCTTTACCTCCTCAGAGCTCCACCCCCTCCCACCCAGCCCTCCTCGGGAAATCAGCACTGTTACTCGCCGAGGAAGCTGCCAAGAGGTTGCCATGGCAACTGTTCTGCTTTCAGCAGCTACTTTTCTGGTTTAGAGTGTGTGTAGGGGGGTGTGGGTGGTGGTGGGAGTGGTGGTGGGGGGGGGACAAAAGAAAAAACCTGAGGAGAACTAGGCGGCTTTCTGATCAGAGTTCAAATAAAGAGGGTCACAGTCATTTTCGGGCACTGCCTAAAATAACCCTATGGGTTAGAGAGCTCCAGCAAAAGAGGCAAACTGACAAACCAAAAAAGGTAAGTACAGTGGAAGGGCAATGATTACATTATTTTGGTAGTGGTCTTAAGCTGAAGCCTTTCAAATGGTATCAGTCCCTCTCATCTACGATGCTATTTTATGAATCTTCTCATTTTTGTCCAGAGCCAAACAAAGATGATGAGTTTTATGAGATTATAAACGGCAAGGGGGGAAAACAGCACCAGAATGGGAATCTAACACCTGAAAGTCATTTTCTAAAACTTCATTCAGCAGGGGAACAATGCAGCATTCAGGCATAATGAGCTGAAAGTGCCGGGTCTGCCAGGTCAAGTCGGCAACCTCCGAGCTCCTCTCCAAGAGCCGTTTGCCAAGGTAGGCCACGGAAAGGTCTCATTTCAAAGGAAGGGCTGGGTTAGGCAGGGAAAATTGCAACAAGTCAAAATACGGAAAGCTGGCCACGCCAGACGGGTGGGTTTCGGCGACATACAGAGAGCTGTGCTAAAAACTGCGCCAGACACCTGGTTCCTGGGATTTCGGCGGCTATCCGTGAACGAGCTGAGCACTTGGGTGACTCTGGCGGAGAGCCGGCAGGGTCTGGGCAGGGCCGGGTCGTGAGCGTGGCATTGACGCAGGCAGCCTAGGCCTCGTCCTCCCTGCCTCGGTTTTGCTCACCACCCCAGCACACACCTGCTCCCCAAGGCCAGCCAGCTTCCCGGAGTTCCTCTGAGTTCCTTCTCCTCCTGCATTATTTATTCAGCGGTGATGCAAACCTAGTACCCTTAACCTTCCTCACACAAGCCACTATTTTCTGAATCTGTATCGTTTTGTTGAGAACCCAGGAACAGCTACAACACCCGGATAAGCTTAAAGGAACTGTAAGATGGAGAGGCGAGACAAGTGGAAGGAGAACAAATGGGAAAGTAGCATGTAGGGTCATCCTGTGATGACAAGATTATTGGTATTCTTAGTGGAGTAACAGGGGAGGCACTAAGATCTCAGAGGTTAATGCCTCTTTAAGCACATGTAGTGGTGGTGCAGCAAGAAGTCCTGAGTTTGGAGCAAAGACAGCTAGCTCTTTGCATGGACCGACTTGTTTCTGACTGGAAATACAGCCATTTCTGCCTGACCCCCTGATAGGGTCTGAATGTTTATGTTCCTCCAAATACATATGCTGAAATCCTAACCCCCAGAGATGACTGGGGGGGAGGGGTGTCTTTGAAAGGAAATTAAATCATGAGGGTGGAGCCCTGATAATTTGGATTGGTGCATTTATAAAAGAGAGCCTGCAGAGCACCCTAGCCTTTCCATCCTGTGAGGATACAAGGAGAAATCTGCACCTGAAAAGGACGTTCACCTCACCCTGGTCTCAGACTGCTAGGTTTCAGAAGTGTGCAAAATAAATGTCTGTTGTTTATAAGCCACCCAGTCTGTGGTACTTTGTTATAGGAGCCCAAACAGACTAGGGCACCCCAAATTATGGCAGAGATAATAGGCTTATTGTCAATTTTCTGTAGACTTTCGCCACTTTTTTTTTTTTTTTTTTTTTTTTTTTTTGGTCTTTGACAAGTAGAGACACTTTGAGGTAGGAAGGAAGGGGTGAAGAGGGAAGGGAATAAAATATAAATAGCAGAAGCGAGAAATGACTAAAGCTAATTTCTTTAAAGCCAGATTCAAAATTTTACGTGGTTTATATCCTGAATGATCTTTGCAGATGACAAGAGGGAGGCTGAGTCTGAAGACATAAAATCACATAAGGCCGAAGACCCGAAGCACTATAGTTAAGCAAAGTTGTGCAAAGTACCAGGAGCCAACCCTAGAAGGGGAATAGATACGTGAACTGGCCCCTCCCTTGGAGCTCTCCTAAGTTAAAGCCAAGGACTAAGAGTTAAAAATGAGTGGGCTCTCCTGTGTATTGTTGATGTAGCCGGAGGCCCTATATTATATAACAGTAACAGGATAGAGAATGACAGTTCCTCGCAGACTACAGTAAATGTGATTAAATTATCTCATCAGCTTCAGACTCCTGAGTATTTGTACAATGCCAGAAAACCATCCGTTAATCTGACCTGTCGGCTAGACCCCTAGACGGCACAGGGAAGAGGTGTCAGTGTTCAAAGAAATCCCTCCAATGGCTGATCGGAGGGATACTGAGTCTGATCTATACAGTGACTGAGTCCAAGAATGAGGCATGGAGAAATAATAAGGGGGTGGTGGTTGAGAGGGGGCTGTGGGTGGGAATAAAAGCAAAGGGAAAATTTGGAAATTTGTTTTAACTCTGCAACAGCTTCTATTCCATTCCTTTTCACTGACCTGATCTAATTCAAGCAGCTATTATCCCTGTGAAACACTGCCACAGCTGAATTTATTTTTATTTTGCCTGCTCAAAGGCAATGTAAAGCGAATTTGAGAGCACATCACCTTCAGGGAAAAGACTGCAGTGTATTACTCACCACCTTCCTCCTCCCCTCCGCATGAAAAGGTTAATTTGAATAAGGCTGCTGCTTCCACAAATAGAACAGTAACCAGCACAAAGCAGAACCGCCAATGAGAAGGTTTTTCAGTGATGTCATACTTATACCTGCTCCTTATTATTTGCTGAGTCGTGACAATGTGTTCTTTGAATCTCACGTTTTATTGGTCAAGAGTCCTGTCATTCTGAGTGCTTCTGGACAGTTTTAGACACTGCAGTTTCTTTACAAGCCCAGAATTTTTTCAGCTCCTGCAGTTCAACAAATTGTTGGAGAATACATTAATCCAACAAATTGCTGGAGAGAATTTTAAACACTGTTATCCTGAAAACAAATAATAATAATAAAAAAGCCTGTGATAGTTTGGAGCTGACTTACATGCCCTCCAATAATAGGTCCATTTGCAGTGTAAAAGCAGCATAAGAAAAGTCTGATTTTTGTTTAAAAAAATACCCACCTGAGCACAACTTTTATTAAAGTGTTCCTACAAAGATCACGCTAAGCTTAATATTGTCATCAGTGGCTTACTAGAAAACAAAATTATTCCATTTATTCGACAACAACTTAATGCTCCATTGAACAGAACTTTCTTAAAAAGAACTAGCTCTACAATGTACCAGTTTGTAGGACAGAAGGCATTAGAGGAAAGAAAAGTTACCGAGTTTATTTTTGTCCTAAGTAGATTTTACTTTTTAAATTAGGTTTTCACGTCATTAAAATGTGTGCCTCAGACTTCTCAGATTCCAGAGCTTTTCTGAGGAAACTCCCGCAAACAGATTTGAAAATGATACTTCCTTGTAGTGAAGATGACAGATAAATCAGTTGTGCATGAGATAGGAATTATTCAACCCACTGAAGAAGTCTAAGAAACAGTCTGGTCAGCAGGGGATATTAGTGTGGTTGGGGGGCAAGAACCAAGTGCTGGTGCTCTAATCTAAGGAGGTGAGTGGGCAAAGTCAGGTCCTCCAAGGCTTAGAGGACAGAATCTAGCCATCTATGGTCAGTTGGTGAAGCAGAATGTACAGCTGGAAAGAAACAGCCAGATTTTCACGGGCAGTAAGAGACTAGAAGGGGTTCTTAGGTGGGAGGATGGGATGAGAAAGGATGGGTGTGTACAGAACAGACTTCTTTGAGGGGACATGTGTATTGTGAGACACTTT